>OZ022587.1:5802681-5860181 GCA_963669155.1 Arbacia lixula | reverse complement strand
AATTGGAGTCTGACTGCCCGCTCACATGCATGGAATGCGCTATCCAAACGGCGCCTCCATCGTTGGAAACCTCGCATTACCGCTACTATCTTAATCAATCACCCCGAATTAAATTTCATAAAATATGATGCACCCATTATCCACATCGTAGAGGGTAGAGATAATCTGGGCCCATAACAATTGGCTGTGTCTGATTGATATATATTTTATTAGCCTTTTCTGGCCTACTTTACAAACTGCAAATGAGATGACATATAGCTCAAGAGAGCATTAGCATGCTAACGGAGTTTTGGTTGTTATTCCATACCCTTTTTTAAATTATCGATAGAATACTATGCTCACTCCTCTGTACACACCTATGTTGTTATTACATGTTTTCTTAAAAACAAGCGGGATTTTTTTTTTATATATAAAAACTGGCTATAATGTATATTGGGTAATATTCAATTTGAAAAATTCTTAATCGTGTCTTTTCTTGTTCACTCGTTATATACATTTCTTCCATTTTCCGTAGTCATGGTAGTAGTACAAATGAAAGTAATCAAACACTATTTTCTTTCTATTTATGAATCTCTCCTTTGTCATTACTTGTTTCTTTCCCCAGAAATACTTTATTTGCTTCTACTTTTTCTTTTTGTTACTTTTTCTTGTTCTTACTCTTCTCTTTCTTCCTGTCCTCTTCTCTTCTTCCTTCATTTTCCATTTCCTTTGTCTTTCTCTTCTTCTTCTTCTTCTTCTTCTTCTTCTTCTTCTTCTTCTTCTTCTTCTTCTTCTCCTTCTTTTTTCCCCTTCTTCTTCTTCTTCTCCTTCTTTTTTCCCCTTCTTCTTCTTCTTCTTCTTCTTCTTCTTCTTCTTCTTCTTCTTCTTCTTCTTCTTCTTCTTCTCCTTCTTCTCCTTTTCCTCTTCTCCTTCTTCTCCTTCTCCTTCTTCTCCTTCTTATTCAACTTTTTTTATCTCCTTCTTCTTCATCTTCGTTCATCATCCACTTCTTCTCTTTCTCCTCCTCCTCCTCCTCCTCCTCCTCCTCCTCCTCCTCCTCGTCTTCCTCCTCATCATCATTTCTTCTCTCATTACTCTCATTCTATTACTGGAATCCCTCTACCCCTGTCCCTCCCCCTCTTCCTTGGCGGCTTAATCCAATGCAAGGTGCTTGCCCGTGTACACGAGAGTCTATTTCTCCTGTCTACCTTTGATGTGAAAGATCTCCCTTTTACCCTCCCTGCCTTGGCCCACAACCAGTCATGTATAAGCTCGCTCTCTTTCGTCATCGCATTACGTTCAGTTCGAGTGTTTGTGGACAACTAAACGATGATCACTTCTTTTGATTTAACCCTAGACGTTATCTAGTGTATGCTAGACTACAAACCAGTCGTCTTCCCAATCGGCATGAATCAGATATACTCAAACAGCGAAAGATTGTGAAAGTGAGTTAAGAACACTCACTTCACCCCGTATTAAGCCATGCTGATGGCGGAGAAGTATATTCCACACGTACAGAAGTATAGGCCACCACACACAACACGATTCTGCAGTCGCAAGTGGATACGACTAGAAATGTGACGTCACCTTCTTGCACAAATCCAGCGGCCAGTTCATGGAGTCAACCAGTCGCAGAATCGCTCGACTGATCGGGTCGTTTCGTCTACGGCGGCCTTAAAAAGAGTGTTTTATTACATCACCTTATGGGGAGGCGACGGGCAATTCTGCCAACTTTAGGCGCGCTTACCACCAGCAAAGGGCTGTGTTAAACGCTGATCGAATTCTACATCAAAAGCTACCAAACTCCTGGTGGAGAGTCTAGTCTGCTGGCAGAGTTTGGGCCGTACTGGGTGCGAGATGGGGAAGCCTTCCGCCTGATTTCGGCCTGTTTCTACACCACTGCACCCAATCTCGACATCACGAAATAACATCCGCGCGCGCGCACGTAATACGCGACGTGCGTAGGCGGCGAGCACTCACCTAATCCGTTAAAGGATCGGACAGGGGGTTGAGTTTGACCTGCAGATACTGTCATGCAAACTGACATACATGCCGAAGAGATGATTATGTAAAGAGCACGAATTTACTTCCGTATATAAAAAAAGATCGTTCATGGCGTACATATTCGAGATATGAGCAAAAACGCCGATTATTCTGAACAACAACAATAACAATATGTGATACTTTCCTTCATACAAATATCAACTTGTAAACAAGAGAAAATGAGATAGGGAATTTACTAGCTTATCATTTACATTAAATATGTGATGGCATGAGAAGACTGACAAGAGGAGTGTGCAACTGACATGGCAGAGAACAGAGATAAATTACGTGCTCTTGTGAATAGGCCACGGAAGTACCCTGTGGCGCCACCGGAAGTTGACGATGATGACGATCAATCCATAAGACGTAAAACAAATGCACAAGATGGTCCATTCTTAAGAGAAAGTGATGTTGCCAACACATAAAATAACACATATCATTGTTTAAGAAGTATTTACTTCACAATCTTTGGTGGTGCAATCAGTAAGTATTGAAATGGATATATTATAATAAATTACAGACGATTGCATCGGTGTGATCGGGTCGTGTTGATATCGCCTCTGATATCAGCACGTGGTTTATAAAGGTGTGTGGGCCTGGTGTGTGTTGGACATGAGCTCTTTATGATTAATGTGTACGAGAACCGTCTTATAAACAGTTGTGATTGATCGCAACGTTTGATTGTATTTACGATCGATTCAGATCAATCACAACTCTTTGTCAAACAGGACCGAGCTCATTATGATTAATACTATGAAACTCGTTTTAGAAGTTCCCCCGTGTCTCTTTAAGAAACATTCCATGGATGAAAGGAAAAGCGCTGGAGGATCCCGAGGCCGAGATGGTAGCATTAGAAGTCGGTCCGAGTTTCGCCCAGGGCAAGCAAAATGTTCTCTTTTCGTCGTGTTGTTTCAGCGAAGTGATTATTGATGTCGGACAGAGAGGGAGGGACGAATGGGTGCTACTTTTTACAGATATACATGTTTGTATATCCTTCAGGAAAGAGAATGATTCACATTTTTGTTCGCTTGGTTCTGCCATGTTCGTGTGGACATTGGAATAGCCTACTTTCTAGGCGATGGAGTTGTATTTTTCGTATGCACTGACGCAACCACAATTTGGCCTGAGTAGTTAATACATGGCTCTATCGTGTCAAGAAGTGTGATTAATCGAAACATTCTTTGAAATTGAATTCAATCGTAAATTCGAAACTACATAAGAGACAGCTAGGGGAATTGACTTGCGGTCGAACGCAACTCTTTATAAGACGGGACCCATATATGCTAATACTTTCTCTCAGGCTTCTCTCCCATAGTCTATACACAAGTGAGGCCACAGATGCCGGAAACGAAGTATCCCGATTCCCGACATACACTATTAATTGTCATTAGAATGGTTGGAGCAGTGCATCAGAGAAATATATACTCCAGCGCCTGGAGCCTAGGCTAATATTGAAAGGGCGTGTAACCCAAAGGAACATTCACTAATTAAGCACAACATGCGTGCTGAAAGTTCACCTACACCCCTCCCCCACCCCACCCCCGTACCCCGACCCCCCCCCCCCCCCCGTCCCCCATCACCACCACCTCTACATAATTCAAGATCCCTCTTGCAATCAATATCTATCATTAGATCATGATCATAACCATAGTAACAGGGGCATGTAGCACTTCCCGAGTACGGAGCGGCAATGAGAACAACGTGTCTTGTTAAAGGACAAACATTACACTGCCGAGATTCGAGATTCGAACCCGAGACCTTCGTTATTCGCGTCCCCGCCATGCACAGACCACACGCCCTCGGGGTATGTGCAGCTGCCTCGCGTCCACTGAACCGCAATACATGGGCTTTGACAGGTTAAGTTCCGTTAATAATGGAAGGCCACCGCTGGCAATAGTAAGTTGACTCGTCTGATTAATTAACCTTTCCTCTCTCATTAAGATAATCGGTGAGAAGGCTAACACACGCATGACAGGTGAAGGGACTATGGTTACCCTGGATGGAGGTGGTCATTAGTTTTAATTAACTCTTCATGTACCACGTGTGTGTTTTTGCAACCATTAATGCACACGGATTCCATAGAGAAAAGTTTGTTTGGCACACAAGCGGTTAACTGGCCAGTGTTTTTGATGATGATGATGATGATAAAGATGATGGTCTGATGAGTGTGTTGTTGAAGCCTATGATCTTCCTTTTTCTTCTTTGTGTCCTTTTCTTTACCTGTACCTCTTCCATCATGGCTATGTCCACATTTACATCTTCCTCTCCATCTTCTCTTTCCATGTTCTTCTTCTTCTTCTTCTTCTTCTTCTTCTTCTTCTTCTTCTTCTTCTTCTTCTTCTTCCTCCTCTTCTTCTTCTTCTTCTTCTTCTTCTTCTTCTTCTTCTTCTTCTTCTTCTTCTTCTTCTTCTTCTTCTTCTTCTTCTTCTTCTTCTTCTCCTCTTCTTCTTCTTCTTCTTTTCCCTCTTTTTTTTTTATTTTTCTCCTTCTCCCTCTATACCTCCTCTCCCCGTGTTTCACCATTTCATTATTCACAATTGTCTTTCGCTTTAATATCCTCTTCTCCTTCTCGTTATACCACATTTTCTATGTTTTCGTCTTCCGTCTTCAAAATCTTCATCTCCTCCTTACCCATTCCTCCCTGTTTAACTCTCCATGCGCTCTTGAAGCTTATTTGCACGCGAATTCCAAAGAGCAGAAGTTTATCTCGCGTCCAAAGGGTTAATTAAGACAGTACAATCAGCTGCTTCAATATATCGTTAATCTCTTATTACCTGTTTAATCACTCTCAATTAACTGATCTAATATGAATGGGGTCACAACTCTTATACGAGTTGAAGGGAACTCAAGCAGTGAGTGACCGTGACAATTACAAAAAAAGGGTTTAAAGATATTAAACTACCATGCCCCAACTGAAGCTATCAAACGATTATAAATTAGATTATCATGGTTATCACCACGCTAAATTAGCATCTGTCTGTAGTTGATAACATCACAGGGCCATATCCCTACCTCAGCTAGGGCAGTTCAAGGGAATTAATGTGACGTCATAATCATAGTAAAGAGAGCGATAATAACTACATAACGAGTTTTCTCCCAGTTGTAAATATGTTTAGTTGTTCTCATGGTTTCCATGGAGACAGTCAATTAATATTCATACACTCCCAAATATGTACTCGCACTAGAATTAATGAGAACGACATAACGAGTATTCTGCCAGTTCTAAATAGGTTTTGTTGTTTTCAATGTTGTCCATGGTGATAGTCAATTAATATTCATACACTTCCAAATATGGACTCACACTAGAGGAAAAGATATATTATCAGTATCACCAGTTAAAAACACTACTATGTACAGGTGTTAGTGCGTGTGTGTGTGTGTGTATGCGTATGTATGTGTGTGTGTGTGTGTGTGTGTGTGTTTGTGTGTGTGTGTGTGTGTGTGTGTGTGTGTGTGTGTGTGTGTGTGTGTGTGTGTGTGTGTGTGTGTGTGTGTAGGTAGTCTTGCCTCAAGCGGATACAGAAGAGAATAATACGCTCGTCGTTTTTAATTTGTTTTAATTGAATTGATAAAGACCCTCACACAGAACTAATGTTGTCGCGTCGCTCGTGGAAAGTACATTAAACTTGTGAACTATTGTGCGTGTACGCTAAGACGTCTATCCAGTGCATTATAATGATATAGACCGTGCGGTCGATGAAATAGTGCGATATCGGTTACCGCAGTAGGCCTTAAAGGAAGTCTCGTCTACATAAAATATATCTTGTCAGTGGTGTAAATGAACTCGAAGGAAGCAAAGGTAAACAGAATAAAAGGCACATAAGGACCAAACATAAATGAATAAATGTTCAGGAGGATATATACTCCTTTCATCGGTTTATTGTATAAAATGCCTAATTTGTTGAATTGATGCGTTTTAAAAATATGTATTTGTTTAATATTTGTGAAATTACTTCTACAACATAGCTTATCATGCTCATCAGCACGTACTACGACGAACAAATTACCATGAATATTTTGCTTTATTGACACTCACAAGCAAAAAAAAGGGGGGCAAAGAAAACAATTTGGACAACCTAACGGGGGCGTTGACATTTCTGCAAACACCGCGTTTCTACCAACGAAATGTCATACTATGTAGGATCAATTTTTATACTAAATATCTTGATACGTCATTTTGAATAATTCAATCCACCTTTGTTTAAATGTGTATACGCGATATACATATTGTTTAATATCTTGTATTATGTGAAATATCATGTTATATATTGCGTCTTATCAAACATGTGTTGAACTCATTTTGTGCAACATACGTTGTTATTCACAAGTTATACACGTTAATGACATAGAGCGCCATGTTGTCTAACACATTAAGGGTTTCAGGGCTTTATACATTAAAATATTGAACAGTGTTGAAATGTTTGTGGAAAAGCTGTGGATACCAAATTCAATTCAATTCACTTCAATGCATGATATATGCATAATATATTATATTCATAATACTTTTGTCATGGTCTTATATATCGTGTGCTCAATCATGGCTTATCGGGGAAATATGTCTGATATTTTGTGTATAATCATGTGTTACCATGGAGACGTATCATAATTTATGCAATCATTCCGTCTCCACTCGACATTGGTATATTACGAGTATTGTCTGAGGCAGTGGCCGTAGAACTTATACTACTATGCGGTGGGAAAAAAACATGCGGTTTTCAGAATATTGTCGAAGCATAGACTTACGCTGTACTACGCACTCGAAGCTTTTATTTTCCTCAGCTCATATCAGTGTATAGATCTATCATAATTTTACCGTGATGCATGCTACCATCATGACTTTGGGCGTGCAACGTCCGTGTAATCATAATGGGGAGAGCGTGCGGTTCGCGGGAATGATTCGAAAGCGTTGTAGAGATCGTTTCAGTTTCAAATGCATTATAGTGATTATTCTGCTATCTCCGTTTTCGTCAGAAAATCATTACCAATGCTGCATCTTCTGCAGTGTGACTGACTTTGCTGTCAGTGACTATAGCCTCTCTATAGCTTCATTCCAAGAAACCTTGGTAACAGCCTGAATGTCAAATGCATACAACATCTTTCAATTTCCACAAAATATAATAACATGATATTGGAAACTTGCAGAAAATTACTTCATCCAAGTTCAGTTCATTTATTTTGCTTTAAAACGTCATGGCATGAACAAATAAATTATTACAGAAACATCTGGAAGCACACCAAAGGAAACATAGTTTAATATATCGGGTCCTGTACAACAAATAAAACATAGAAATTACAAACTAGTACAAATTAGGTTCACAATGCAGCTATTTTGCACTTGCTGGTGCGTTTGAATAGCAATTGTCTTCACTTGGCCTCGTAAAAAGTAATTATCAAGCATTATCTATTGAGTGTTAACAATGAATGGACACGCGCTGGCTATATAACAAGTTTCGTTATGGTCATTAAGGGTTTAAAAAAGTTTCTGTTCCAATTATCAGCTTATAAGGAATCAAAAGACTCCTCAAGGATAATAGCGAAATGGACATCATAAAATGCAGGCTTTCTGTTTTTTATGCTGCTAGTTTGGTCTGTGAAAGCAGCATTGTGTGGTTACAATGATTCGTTTGGGAAACAAAATAATTGTGATGCGCCTGCGATAGGGTTCTTATAATGCGTAGTTGTTTCTGACTCTTTCTCTCTCTCCCTCCCACCCCCCCTCTCTCTCTCTCTCTCTCTCTCTCTCTCTTCCTCTCTCTCTCTCTCTCTCTCTCTCTCTCTCTTTCTCTCTCTCTCTATCTATCTATGTATCTCTCTCTTTCACTTCATCTGTTTGTGTCTGCCCCTCTGTCTCTAGGTCTGTCTTTCTCTCTCTGTATTCCCATTCGCATCTATATATCACTCAATCCCCATTCTAAATGTTCTCTCTCTCTCACTCTTTCTCTCTCTCTCCCTCTCTCTTTCTCTCCCTAATTGTATTTCTCTTTCTTTGTTTTCCCATTCACATATAGATCTTCCAACCCCCTTCTCCGTGCTCTCTTTATCTCCCCCCCCCCTCCCCCACCTCCCTCATCTATCACCTCTCCCCCCTCTTTATATCATGCGACTGTCTCCCCTCTCATCTCTCTTGGCATCTTGCTTGGCCAGCTCCCGGCGCATCCCGCCTAAATGTTTGGACAAATCTAGCCGAAATGATTAGGAATAGAAGACTAATTAGACTGGATATATTGACTCCGCTGCGGGGTGCGCGCACCTGCAAAAGAGCCAAAAATCCCCGGAGGCCAAAGTTGGAAACCCGTTAAGGGGGCAGTGGGTTGATGGGATGCGGAGAAAGGTGTCGTCTGTTGATTATGGTTCTTTTTTGTCGGGAAGAAGCAGAGGAAGGGCGCCACGTTTTCTTTTAATAGATTTAGTGGAAGCGCGACATGTTAAAGGACCTGGCTTCTTTGTCTCTGTGCTCAAAAAATGATGAATTTAACGTATCTAAGCATACATACATAGCGGGTAAGAATATGGTTAAACCAAAGTGAAATATGGTGCATGTAAGATTATGTGACAATACCTTTTATCATTATCATGTGGTCAATTTAAAGCAATGCTACAGGCAAATCCCAAAAATATTTGCCTATTTTGTAACCAACATGATCACACATGTTATGAATGTGTTTTTTTTTTTAGATTTCAAATTACCATGATCATACGACCTAGTCGGCCGACTTCATCATGTTCAATCGAATACATACCCACACATGTACACCTTCATCACTTATGTGGTCCATGCCTATACTAAGATCATTTTGCTAGGGTATCGTTTAAGATCATTACACTTTACGGCATTCAGTATTTCAATAGTTTGGGAGATAAGGTAGGGAGGGGGAGGGGGACATTGTATATTTAAAGAACGAGACTGTATTTCCAGTTACCATGGTCATTATTCATCTATCATAACTAAATGAAAAGGAATACGAATCACAAAAAATTACCAAGAAAAAGACAATAATATTGGGGAAGAGGAATCGAAAAAAATAGATATGAAATAGGTGAGGAATGAAGATATGCTAAAGATTATGAATAAGAGAAAGAAGAAGAAGAAGCAGAGGAAGAAGAAGAAGAAGAAGAAGAAGAAGAAGAAGAAGAAGAAGAAGAAGAAGAAGAAGAAGAAGAAGAAGAAGAAGAAGAAGAAGAAGCAGAAGAAGCAGAAGAAGAAGAAGAAGAAGAAGAAGAAGAAGAAGAAGAAGAAGAAGGAAGGAGAAGAAGAAGGGGAAGAAGAAACAGACGGAAAAGAAACAGAAGTAGATGTGAGGAAGAGGGGGAGACAATTCGATTTAAAAGAAATATCAATCCTTCAATCTCATTCCTTGACAATGGACGAGTGATTCATACCTTTAAAACCACCGCTATGATCGTGCTATGGTCGGTAATCGGTTAAATACCAATTAATTGGTCTGCCAATATCGCGCCATCCGCCGTTCAAATATTATACCATTGTACACGGTACGCCGTGGCATATGCGATATTATACCATGCTGACTGCAGCGGTCTATAAACATGATATAACCCGGTAGCACACACGAGTCGTATGATACAGTCATGAAAGTTATTGCAATCGTTGTGATAGTAGGAAGAGCAGATCCGAATATTGACGTGAAGCAGTATCCAGTATCAGTATTCTGTCCATTCTTCACCACCTTTCCCATCGTCATCCTCTTTTTTGTTGAATTATTCTTCTTTTTCTTATTCCACCTTGCTCCTTCTATCACGTATAGTGCAAGTAATTAAAACAAGATGTAATACAAATTTGAATAATATAAATTATAACTTGATCATCATGATCATGTTTATATATATATGTTTCGTGTAAGCATTGAAAGCGTATTTATTGATAACATCGACATACTAGGAGTACAATTTGGCAATCCATGACTACACCACCTGATTAATATTCTGAAACAAGATATGGTCTGGCAAACGATCTACGGTTCACTATAACCATTATGAATTCATAAACGGCGTTTCACGATCAATTTGCATACCCACGGAAGTACGCAAATCGATTGATAGTCTTAAAGACAGAATGGTATGGCATACATACATGTACATCGTAGACTTAAAGGCCCGTATTCTGAACGTAGACTAACTTAATGAGACGGTAAATAGAACAACATGAAACATTATTATTGATTCAATATGACGATGTTGTACTCGGAATCATTATAGTGTATTGAGTCTGTCCACATACAAATTACAGCGAAAAAGTGACATAACCCACTGTTGTGATTTTGTGAGGAAAATAATCAGTTTGTGATAGCATCAGATGATTTATTTTGCGTCCCATAATGTTAGTCTACGTTTAGTTCGAGGTTTAAGTTCAACCACCGTTGTGAATAAGGCCATAATAAAGACCAGGGAATGGAGGACGAGCAAAGATAATTAAAAGACAGCGTGACATCCATTTTCTTTAGTCAATGTTGCTTAAAAAAGGGGAGGATGCGACGATTTGATAATAACTATTGAGCAGCAGGATAATGAAATGTGTGTTATTGTTAAACCTACCTAACATGGCATCGTTTGGCTAATTCAACATGCGAAGTCATTGTTTCCAGGGTTTCCGAGAAGGACAGTGTTTAGCGTACTAACGGGGCTTACCCTAGTAGAAGAAGACTCATTTAAGAAGTAGAAGATACATAGATGCATTCTCTGAATATGAGAAGAAAGACGACACGTGTGGCCCAATGCCTTAACTAAATTATGAAAATGCCCCCCCCCCCAACTCTCTCTCTCTCTTTCTCTCTCTCTCTCTCTCTCTCTCTCTCTCTCTCTCTCTCTCTCTCTTTTCTCTCTCTCTCTCTCTCTCCTTACGATACGTAACCCGTTCTCTTTTCCTGCCTGTTTCAAATCCCCCTTCCCGATGCATGATAAATATGCACTTCGGACAAGTTTTACATCACCAAGAATATGACACTGATGCGAAGACTAAGGCCTAAAGGTATTGTACCATAACTACCGGCAATACTAAGTAATACACATTTCTGTGTTCATAAATACACCATTTAGGTCTATATTGTGGAATATCAAATATATATTTTTTTTATTCAACAATGGCATGAATAACGTGTATACATGCCCGGTAGCAAATGTAAAAGAGACATAAGACGGAATACTGAATAATGAACGCTTACTATTTTGCATTTAGCTTCACAGACCCAGTTTTCTTTAATTAATCATGATACCTAAACGCTAAGTTAACACGAATTCTCCCATGTGTATATAATGTTCAGTATTGGTCCGTATTTCAGTATTGGTCAAGCATGGTCATGCATGGGAAAGCGTGGTCAAATTATATAACGCAGACTGTAATGTTCCAACTAAAGTTGTCAGTGCAGCGACCTGCAAGTACTAGCCTCTGATTTTAGACGACCCGTAAAAAACTTGTCCATTCTTATCATACCGATACTCTGTGTGACGTTCTTAACCCTTTCGGTTTCAGACCAAATGCTGCTATTTGTGCGTTGTGTGTAATACCTGTGCGACAATGCATGAAAGACGCGTAAAGACTTAACTCAACTGTACATTCTCCCATATAATGCATGCACCGTGTTTTTACACAGCATGAAACATTTAGGACAATCATTAAGGCGATTAACATGACAATAGATAGTCGTAAGGGCACGCGAATGCGTGTTACCGAAAGCAAAAGTAAAGACTAAATGCTGCTTTATGCGCGTTGTCTAAATTACTTGAATAACATTACTGTACATTCGTCGATATAATATATATACCGTGTTTTTACACAGCATTCTCATGTATCGAAACATTTAGGACAATCTTTAAGCGATTAACATGACAAGAGATAGTCATAAGTGCACACGAATGCGTGTTACCGAAAGCGAAAGTAAAAACTAACGACAAGTATCTCTTCATCTTTGATAGTAGTAACCCGTATGGTACATATTGATTTATATACCCCGATGTATTCACATTATTTTGTCACATTATATTTTTAACTGTGTTAATGAATTATTATAGACATATGTTGCATTGAGATAATGAAGCAATGAAATATTTAAACAGTATCGCTTTAATGCATCACCGTAGACAACGTACCCTTTCAATTCACGCTCTATTAACATATTCATGCATATGTTCATGACTGTTAATTTCAGGTCTCATTTAACATAATCAGCATGATCAGAATGGATGTTTATTTTATAGGCCCCACATGAGCAATGATCGTTATCGTTCCTAGAAAATGTGAGCACATGTTTATCGTGCTATCAACATCATACAAACTCAAATAGAGCGTTAAAAAGCCGTATGAAGAATATACATAAGCATACCATTGTACGGGCTGTATATTGATCTGAATGAGACATTGAGAGGGGATTCTTCTTTCATTAACCAGGGCCATCAATGGTAACTACATTGTCAACATATGTGATAATGAGTGTTCATTGGCTGATGCCATGGTAGTTACCATTGATGGTAAGTTACAATAATTGGAATCATATCTGCAACATGGCCCTTGTCTAGAAATGACCAATATCAAGGAATTTTCAGGGGGGGGGGGGGTCTTCAAAGACAGGGAGAAAAATATAAGTTTAAAGATTTTCTCTGTAACCTGAAATGAACTATCGTGCAATTTAGCGCATTAAAACGTACCAAGCACGCGTTAATCGAACGTTTATAATCTATAATGGATTGGAACTATAATAT
The DNA here is from genome assembly GCA_963669155.1 of Arbacia lixula. Taxonomy (NCBI): domain Eukaryota; kingdom Metazoa; phylum Echinodermata; class Echinoidea; order Arbacioida; family Arbaciidae; genus Arbacia; species Arbacia lixula. Next base: position 5,847,449 of record OZ022587.1, on the reverse strand, counting down.
TCATGTGAGGCTTTCTCTTTGAATGTGAACAGCATCTTCTTCACAATATGTGGGCAAAATTATTGACGTGCACAATTTCCAGGGTTTTCTACAAATACAGAGAAAAAAAAACCCCATAAGTTTAAAGATTTTCTCTGTAACCTGAAATGAACTATCGTGCAGTTTGTCGCATTGTAACATACCGAACGCGTGATAATTGAATGGTTATATTTTATGCTTTTGCGGTAGAAGACCACGCATTACCATGATTATTGAGTGTAAAACCGGGTAATGAGTAATGGAGAGATGGTATGAGGGTGTTTTGGTACTCGTGATGAAAAAAAAAACAGTTGAACAACATCATTAGACTGTATACGAACCGAGAAGGAAATTTGTTTAAATATTACGATTCTTTGCATAAAACTGGAAATTTCCAAGTGTGTTGCGGAAGAAAAAATGTGTTCGCATCGATGTATCATATAATAAAATGAACGCGTTTGTGTGTGTGTGTGTGTGTGTGTGTGTGTGTGTGTGTGAGAGAGAGAGATAGAGAGGGGGAGGGAGAGACAGAGATGGAGAGACAGACAGAGAGAAATAAATGGCAGTTGTCATGACTGCAAAGACTTCCCTGTATTATAAAGTGAAAATGACAAAGAAGGAAAAGGGACATGAGGGAGAAGAAGGAAGAGGGGAGGGAGAATGGAATGAGGGGGGAGAGTTGGAGAGAAGACGATTAACCCTTAACATGCCATATAAAGGCATGTATGGATCATTCCACCATTGGCACACACAAATCTCATAGAGTATCAGTTTATCTGGCACACAAAGGGTTAAAATGAACGCAAAGGTAGAACACGAAAACAGAGATGGAGATCAAGGGAAAGAACGGATGCGAATAAGCAGGTCTACGAGGTATGAACGGGGTAAAAAAAAAAACAGCTATACAAGCTATACTGTATAGACACACTTGCCCCTCTTACCACTGGTTACACTCATATCCCGCTTGTCTGTATCTAGCCACTCGTTGAACAAAAATAAGACGCATTCCACGGACTTGCGAGCACCTCAAGACGCTAATCACTCTCACTCCATTCTCTCCCAAAGGATGTCGACCCTCTAGACACAATGACGACCCATTCACGGACTCTACCATCCAGGTATTTGACAAGGTAAGCTTAGAAGCACCTATTCTGTAAGAATGCTAAGTCGCCGGTCCCTGGCTGTGTCGAGACACGGTTATCCCCTAATTTGGAAGGTAATTAAAGCACGTTTAGGCGGTATTATCTCCGCATGGACACACAGCGGTCTTGCGAAGAAAGGGGGTATTTATTTTGGGGAAATTACGACATTTCTTGAAGACATGGGAGAGAGGACTTGTGAAATGAAAATAAATACAGACTGAAACCTCGCAGATCTACGATGTGCAATTACATGAAAGGCAGATGTTGAAACACGATACATGCACCTGCTTGATTATATTTTCTTTACTGTCGTCTCCAACATACCATTACGTCAAACGAAATGTAGGAGTGAAGGCCAAAAGGTAATTCATAACTGGTGTGTAATTACGATTTGTGATGATAACGACATAATTACTATCATCATTACTATTATCAGTAGTATTGGTAATGTTATCATAATCATATAAATCATTTATTTGTTGATGGTTTCCCTGTATATTGAATATACAAAGTGAGAAATGGGGGAGAAGAGAGGTATGACACTGTATGGGAGACAGTCAGAAAGAGCAAAACAGAAAAAAAAACAGAACATCACAAAAAAACAGGAGGAGAGAGAAAAGGTGAGAGATACAGAGGAGAGAGACTGAGAGAGGGGGGGGGGGGAGAGGGGGAGAAGAGTGAGAGAGAGGGGAAGAGAAGAGAGAGAGAGAGAGAGAGAGCACGCTAGTTGCAGACAGAGACACCGACACAGGCAGATGGAGAGAGAGAGAGAGAGAGAAAGAAAGAGAGAGAGATTGAGGGGGGGGGGGAGATGGAGGGGGGAGAGAAAATGAGGGGGATCACCGCTTTATTGAGTGAGACTAAAATGAATGGGAGGTACCGAGCAGAGTCGAATACATCATTGCTATCAAATGCCGCCTACAATACCGTCTGCACTCCCGAAAATCATGTCCGACATACCCCATCGCCGGGAGACATAAGAGGCATGAATAACGTGTACGCGTGCCCGGTAGCAATGTTGATAACCATGATAACCCGGTCAAGTCCACGGGCAAGACACACGTAACGCTAGATCTATCTACCGTACACGCTGTATCGCAAAGCTTTCCGTGGTTGCCACATTCCACGCACGCATAGCGATTGCTGTATGTACATTTTTGTTATGAAATTCCTTCATTGGTTGATTGGAATCAGAATTAGATCCGTCTTTTTTTTTTGGTTTGTTTGAACAACATTAGGCTCTGTGGGAATTATGTATGTTAATTGTGAAAATAATACACATGATTTAATATTCGCCATGTGTTCTATGGAATAACAAATCGAACTTGAACATGAACGTGGTGGCGTTCCAGGTTTCCATCGTTAGATGATATTTACAGATAGCAACACTTTTAATGACACCGATGGGTTGTATTCTTTCATGGAAAAACAAAGGAAAGCAGGGAATATGTTTTAACTATGGTAATACGATTAATAATAATGCTGAAAACACACACACACACACACACACGTGTGCACGCATTTCATCTATCACATGTTAACCCCCCCCCCCCCCTCCCCACACACTCTTTCTCTCTTTTTTTTTCATATATCTTCTTCCTTTTTTATGTTTACCATCATGATTACATTTTTTCGTTTCTACAGGAAGAGATAAATCGTTTCCATTAACCCATATATTTTAGCAACCATCTCTAATTTCATGTTTCATGTTCCGAATCGACATTATCCGTCTGGAATGCTATCAAATCGCACACCTTTATGAAATTTGATATTCTGCCTCGTTTCACTACAATGTCATATAAAAAGATGATTTCTTAATCACTCGTATAAATGCCCGGCGATGTTCAATTTTGCTGGTATCGAGCTTTTTGCTATTTCGAGGCTTACTGTCATTGTACTCGCTACTTGTTCTTCTTATCATTTTGCATAATCACCAACCATGAATTTTATTTTATTGTACGAAACAAATGCAAAACACAACTGCAACTACATTGTACGGCACTGAAAAAAAGTTATTAAATGGAATATACTGTAATGGGAAAACAAAAAGCTTTCAAAAACGTGATCGTGAGCAATCTTCTTGCCAATGGTCTTAAATTCACGTATTGCCCATTTTTAGAAACTTGGTGAAAGTTATTTGCCCTCAAATGATCTACATTTGGAGTAATAAGTGATTAAATCATAAATCCTCAAAATGTTCAGGGCGAACTATTTAACTCTTTGTCTGCCACATGTAACTCTTTTTTCAAAAGTAATACACACAAATCCCAAAGAGTAGCAGTGTATCTGGCACATGAAGGGTGAATTATTTTTCTAAGCTTTCGGCCATAGAGTAATCAGTTTTCGATCTTAATATATGACCGACTAAAGGTTATTTTGCATACTAGGAGGTAATGTTTTGAGACATTTCTTTTGATACAAGGACATATATATCATATGTTCTTTTTTATAAGATACACCATGTCATAACCCTTAAGGGGGCTGTTGATTTTCGTTCGGAATTTCTCCGAAAGGAGCTGCTCAGAGAGCGAGTGAACAAAAAAATATACATAATTTATATCGAGTATATAGACATATATAAATATCTGTATAGAGATCTAAATCTGTATAGGTAAATATGCGCGAGTATGTATATGCGTGTATGTGTGCATTTGCGTGCATATACAGTTATAGCCATGGATCACATAGGGAAGTTGCATCCAAGCGTCTTGAAATTGATGAGCAGCAGCATGCACGGGTTCGGGCGGGATGCAGGTGGAGGAGGAGATGGAGGAGGAGGAAAAGAAGACGGGACTCGAATTCTGCCAACAAACTGGATCGTCCTAATGAAAAATCCGCCCCCGATATCGTCAAAACAAGATTTGGTTATGGATCCAACCGTCGCGCGGGCTCGGGACGTTATGAGTGGGGGTGATGCATTGCGATACGAAAAAGGCGCCACGAATTTGTGTACGCATTGTACGGTATACGCGGTTGGCATGTATATAGAGGAACGCGTGGCGTACAATGCATATCACTACAATGCGTGTCTATACTCATACGTGACTCTGATCTATACGTACGTGCGTAGTTATTACATGTGGAGATCAAGTACAACTGCACGGCCCTGTCTTGAAACGACTTGCAATTGAGCGCAACTTGACTTGCGAATGATATCAATCGTAACTATGTATATTAGATACAGTGGATTAGACTTGCGATTAATACATGTCAATTGTAACTCTTTATAAGACAGGGCCTTGATTCGTTTACATGTTTTGTGCATTCGGTATAGAAATCACCATACTGGAATAATAATTTTATGGAACATCGATTTTTAAATGGGTATTCATACTGAAATCAAATGTCACTTTGTCAAAAGCGAAACATAGTTGCCCTAAATTGTCACCATTTACTGATTTGGAATATCACACCTTCGGGGTTAACAACTTTACATAATGTCTAAATTCAATATACCAATTAAGATGATAGTAATGATAATAATATAAAAAATAATGGTAATGATAAGAATGGGAACGAAGATAATGATAAATAAATAGCAATGATGACACAGTAAACAGTACGGCAAAATAAAAAAAAAATATATATATATATATATATATATATATATATATATATATATAAATGAAACAGCGGATTCTACCATGCCTTTTGTGAAGGATCTAAGTAGCAGGTGCTTTGGGGTTCGAACCCTTATCCTTGACTTTATGAGACAGCAGAACATTCCACTACACCTTGTCACCTCCCGTCAAGTGACCCGTGTCGGACAAATGGAATTCTCTGAATTCCGCACATTACTCATAACATTGTCCGATTGATAACAAAATCTGTGAATTCATCATACCGTTAAACGCCATTTGGGTAATCAAAGCCGGAGGAACATTCATCCCCCGGAATTCGATAAAAACCCTCTCGCCGCATGTGGACTATATTGCACTGTCATCTCATTACATTATTCTTGAAAAGTAAACTTTTGCAAATTATGCGTTTTCTCCCCTGAATGTATGTAAATTGCTCGTTGAAAATGCAATAGTGGTGTCATGGAGTTAGTCATTTATACGAGCTAACTCCTGACGTGTAAGACAGAGAGGACACGTGTGTTTTACTCGTCCAAAAGAGGTAGATGAAGATAGCTGTCAAAGTCATCAACTGATAATCAAATCAGTCGTTATTGGCGACTGTCCTCATTGACCTCACCTCACAACATCAGTGGTTATTACGTAATACCTCTTCCGACTCAAATCGGTTTCTTCCCACGTTCATATCAGCACAAGATACGATGTTTCTTTGTATTTATGTTATCATTACGAGACGTGGAAAATACAGTGTTAACCCTCTCAGTCTTATAGGCAAAAACACCGAGTTATTATTAAAACGGGAATGTCAGTGATTGATATTGAGAACGTTAAAGCTTTGTGTGCCAGGTGGGCATTTTGTCCCCAATAATGCACACAAATCCCAAAAGCAGCATTTTATCTGACAGAAAAAGGGTTAACACTTTGGAAATCCCACGCATGGTATCTTAATAGGATAAAGGCGTGGGCTCTTTGTTCTCCATAATAGATAACCATATTTATCTGCGTCAAAAACAAGTAAACAGGAATGTGACCCCCGCGTGTGATATGAGTAAATATTGACTGTTGTCTGTCATCTAGTCATGTCTAACATATCTGTAAAAACTCATTATTTCCTGCGTTTAGCCCACTCATTGACAAAATAATGATAGCCCTTAGTTAATCTTAGCACAGAGTATTGCCTATGGGACTAAGGGCGTCAAAAGAAGTACACATAAAAGTCAACAGCTGTACGTATCATGATGATACATATCCCTGTTAATACACACAGGGGCAGAAATAACAAATACGTGGTGTATGCAATAAATTTTTATAGCAATTCTTAAACATCTTCAAAAACTGCATGAAATAAATTAAAGAACATATATTTTTGCAAAGGTTGAACCAAGTGTTGCCGTTTGGTGTTTTATCAGTGGTACACAATTATGATCATGAGTTAAAATTGCAGAACGAATATGAAATTATCTCTAAATTCTCAGCTGGCAATACGCTGGAAATATTCCCCCTTTTAACATGTTAAATGTCTCATAATTTCATTCTAAATTGTACTTATGACAATATTGTGATTTACAGTAGAATTCATGCTCCGTTTTAGGACATTAATCCATCTATATTAAAGTGTTGCCAATTTGAATACAAAATAACGATACAAGCGAATATTTCTTTCTCTTTAGACTCTGAATGGTTTATGCTGGTAGAAGATCCAAGTAACTCATGGACATGTCCCATCATCATGGACATGTTTATGGAAGTTTATTTTTGCCCTCCTGCAAACTATAAATTGAATTGAATCGTATTGAATGCGTTGATCGCAGCAATCCATTTACTTTACGAACCATCACTAGATTCTTCAAGGTGATAATTACTTTTAAGTGCAAATCTTCTTTGTGGAGGCAATGTCACTTTCGTTGGTTCACAAAACGTGATTATCACAGCTTTCTTTATTATCAACCTGGTACGGATCTTTGTCAATATTACCGATATAAAGCTTTTAAAACATTTTCAGTAAACACAAAGTGCAAATGAATTCAAACCTACACTTGAAGGAATAAATACAAAAGAGGCAAGCACGAACAAATAAGTTAATATACAACGCAGTGACGTCAAGCATTGCCGTTCCTCCTACCTTTCGTTTCCTAATCTTTGTGGCAACAAAAGTGAAATCATACTACATTGCAAGTTGTCCACAGAAATCTTGTTTATTTATTTTCGTCACGTTTTTTTTTTACCTCTCCGTTTTCTCCATGGACTGACGGTTAATGAACTTAAGGCGCTCGCGATTCAAATCACACGGCGCACGCACTAATGCCTCATTTATCCCTCTGTGCACGAGACAAATGACGTGCCGCAGCTCAATGGGGTGCGTGCGTGCTGACCGCAAGAATACTTCAAAAGCGCGCGTAAGGGGTTAACCCTTCCCTTACCATTGAAACACACGTGTGTACATAGCGAATGGTCTTTCTTCTGGCTTGCTACTGAGAGGGTTAATAAGAGCATTCCGTTCCATAACGGTGGGTCTCGCGTTCGTGCGTGCCTGTCGGTTCGGCTTCATTTTGGATTCCTTTCGTTTTCCCGTCTCTTTATTTTCTTCCTCTCCTTTCAATTTCGATGTAAAAGATGATCATACAAAGGCTGGAATCGTGTTATTTTTTCCCCTCCACATCGTTTGTTGTTAGGGAGCCATGGCGGGATGCGAATCGGAAAGAAAAGATCTTGAGCGGGCACTACACTGTAAAATGCGTGGGACAATAACAATTATCATAAAGAGAAATATCCAAAAATGTCACGTGTTAAAAAATTGTCATGCTTGATATTACGTGGAAGCTAGGGTGGAATTATCAGTGTTATCGCTGTTGCACTAAAATGTCCATTGATTTCAGTACTGATGGTGACTATTTGCAATGACTACGTCTATACGTCTGTCTGTGGGCGTGGTATAAGTACATCCGAAAAGTGCATAAAGTTCGACGTATAGTTTGACAATGAAATTCAATGTGATATAATTACCCATTGCATGCTCATTATATTTTTAATGGAGACAGAGAGAAACACAAGCAATATTAAAAGAGATAGAAAGCACAGGTGAATGGACGTGAGGCATATCGAAATTATGGAAATGGAGTTGGGTTTGTCTTGGAAAATCATTTTGATAATGATTAGGGATAGGGAAAGAAAGAAAGAAAAACAGAGAGAGTGAGAGAGAGGGTGAAGGAAGGTTGAGAGGGATGGTGAGAGAGATGGGGAGAGAGAAAGAGAGAGAGAGAAAACAAAAAAAGAAAGAGAGAGAGAGAGTGAGAAAGAGAGAGAGAGAGAGAAAGAGAGAGAGAGAGAAAGAGAGAGAGAGAGAGAGAGGAGAGGGGGAGCAAGGAATGTCGAAAGAGAGAAAGACAAAGAGAGGGAATGCAATACACAGAAAGCGACAGAGATGGGGCCAATAAGAAGGAGATGGAGAGACCGAACATCGAAGGTGAGGTCAGTGCACTCTCCCATTCTCTATCCGAAATGCCCGACCATGGACCCTACCCGACGTCCGACGTCCACTTGTTTGTACTAGCCTGTCTCCCAGGCTGCAAGGCATTTCTAAACCAAACTAGTCAAAAAAGGGGTTTTGCTTCAGTTGACTTTGCATTCCCAAATTCTTCTCGAGCTCTCCAAACACATTGGGAAAAATCATGAAAAGATGAGAATGATAAAGTGACTTGTCTTAGAAGTTAGAATATCAGACTCTATTTTTTTTTAGGTTGGATAAGAAATGTCTTACATCCTTAAGACAAGGCTAGTTTGTACATGCATATCGTAGCTATTGCATATCGTGGCGTGCGCTGGTCTAAATGTAAATGACCCGCGACAAAGACGTATGACCACAGCACAAAAATAAGTTTTATTCTGACGCAATTGAGCGCTTCATGTCCAAATGACCTCAGACGGGTATATAAAATTATATATAAATGTCAGCATACTAGTAGCAGTAATTGGTATTGGAGGTCATTCCGGAAAGAACGAAATTATTTGTATCTTTGTTTCCATTTGAAATATGAGATTCAGTGGTCAAGGTGAAATGATATGGGCTTAATACAAGTACATATTACGGCCTTTCGGGAGATGGTCATTTAATTATACGACTATTGTGTGTCTCATTTCATTTCATTTATTTAATTTTATTTCATTTATTCACCGTCATGACGGTTAACAAAAACTGTCTCATCCAGCATTTTTTTAATGTATGTCCGTGCACATAGCCTGACAGAGCAATATCAAACATGTTGTTTACAAATGAACATCAATATTTGATTAAGATGATTACATATTTACTTCCCATTGGTGCATGTTATCACAAGTAATACATACAAATCCAGCAGTTTACCTGGCACACAAAGTCTTCAGAAAGATATACATAATGATATATCACACCATTTCTATGTTCGACCTTGTAAATGCAGAGAAACAAAAGTCAGGAGAAAATATTGGAGCCATCGAGATTCGAGCCTGCACTTCTCTGCCCATCATGGACGGTGATGTAACGACCATTGTTGAATATGAATGAGCCAGAATTAAGATAATCACAGGTATTTGTTTCCGGTACATCAAGACTATTTCAAGCGACAGAAATGGTCTGGAAGTTAAGTCCATGTTAAACAAGTAGGTTCAAAGACCTTCTAGTTCCAAAATGCTTTCTGACCTGGTTTTCATTCCATTAAAAGATCAATCATGCGATCTTTATTGCTGGAAGAAAGCCAAAAATTAGTTTTTTTACAGGTATTAATGCTATGATTTAGTATAATTAAAGATGTGAGAGTAATAGAGAGATTGGCATTCATCGCGTTCAGAGAGCGCGAAACATCGGTAAAGCTAGCAAGGTAGTCGCAAAGAAGGGATCACAGTTACTATCTGAAGAATATATCTGCACCCATGCATGTTTGCATAGTGTGTTAAGGCGCCACGGGAGAGACACACTAGGAATGTTTTGTTTGAAAATTTGAAAAGGAAATTTGTGAATAAATATTTGCTCAAGAACCAGTCAGCAAATACGTGCTCACCGTGTCGGTTGTTGCTTTTATAGCGATGGGAATCAAGCCCTAGAAGTTAACCTCCAAAATTGAAGGGGGGTCTTTATTGCTCTACTGCATATATTGAAAGGGAATAGCTCATAATTGAATATTTAAACATTTGGTCGATATGCGTGAGTGCCATCTTTTCCGGAAAACGATTTTTTTTTTTCCTTCTCATCTTTTCACTTTATTTGATCGATTCATTTCCAATGATAATCTCAACGGAAATGCAAATATTATCAGGATTGTAACTATCTATTTATCTATCTATCTATCTATCTATCTACCCTTTGTCTCTCCATTCAACTTTCTTCCTTCTTGTTATTATTAACATTATTAGTGATTTCTTTAAATGTCATGGAGTAGTTGGCAGTCTACACTAACAGATGACAGACATGAGAGAAACCAACGAAGGTAACCTCATGACGTCATTAGAATTTGGTCACGTGATCACGGGGGAATTGTTTATCACCGTGATCATTTCCACGTAATTTCCCTAGCCACGATATATGGATACCCGACAATCCTGTGCCAAGCATAATCTGCCCTCGCCTTATCGATTAGGTTCATTGTGCTCTGCCCCCCCCCCCCTCCCGCCCACCACCACCACCCTACCCCATCCCCTCCCCCGCCCTCATCCCACCCCCTTCATACCCTCGTGGTTTTCGCTTTTAGCAAATACATGTACAAGTCAGCCCGCGTACTCAGCGTGGGCGTTTGTACTTTTAGAAACCACGTTTCTCTACCATAATAATTATATAGATCTGCATGTCCTTAACCCGCTGTTCACCAGAAAAAGGTGCTCCGAGCTGACACGTATGTGTTTGTATTATTCACAGGTGCACCACTGGTACACACAGGGTTATATGCATGGTAGGCCAGAAGTACAGAGAAGTAGTTTGCTTCATATCTCATTTCGTATTCATCAGTCGCATTTTGATATCATGTTCTTGAAAGGGATGAGCATCATGACGAGAAGTTGCCACCGCGTCGCGTTGATGTAACATGGGCAATCGTATGATCAGGTTGCGTTATAACGATCTAGCAATACGCCAGCCATAGGCCCCTTGGCGGGTTTCCCACTTGGCAAATGCTTATGTAGGACAATTCACGTAGCTTGATCTCCCTCTGTTCCAATGAAATTACTGCTCTATGGAATCAATGTATAGATTCTATTCTATATACATAGTGCCAGAATACTGCCCTACTCTGACAAAAGGAAGCAACTAACAAAAGAGACTTTTCTTCTAAATAAGCAAAATGTGTCTGCCACTTGCATTGACATCAGTGCAACACCACATCATGTTAGATTGAATATCTTGCAGCAGGATGAATATTTTTTTATCCAGATTTTGGCCGTATGTAGGGAATGCTAGGTACAATCTAAGAATACCAATAACCCTGATTTGAGTGATTTGTCACTTGCTTCCTTTTATCAGAGTAGGGCAGGATAGCACCTTGACGTATAAACTCTATCATTATAATTGGCATGAGGACGTGTAGCAGGCCAATGAGATTTCGTAAGTTTGGTAACGCAAGGGATCACGATTGGCCTCGATCATTTAAAATACTCATTGTCCAAAAGCGTTAATTGACTTTCAATGTAATAGTAGACGGTGTGATGTTTGATATACCCCATACACAAATAGCCGATAGTATACAGACAAGACCATAATCATGACAGGTATACTAGATTACCACATATACCACAATATGACTAGCACGTGTATCAGGTAGTCCCATAGGATTTGTGTTAAACTCGCTGCTTAAGAGTAATAGTAACTCAATCCGTTTCGCATCATTCAAATTGTAACTTCTAGGGACCAGGTAAAACTATGATCATTATACTAGTACAGAAGCACATGATGATCACACCTAAAAAATATAATAACTATGAATGAATTGTGTTTATTAGTTCGTGTTTGTTATTTACGTATGTTTGTGGTGTTGTTGCTTTTTGTGGAAAATAAAATTAAATCTTGAATTTCGAATCTTGAATCTTGAGTTAACAGTTCATGTCATCGTCAACATTTGTGAAACATAAACCATATGGGCCGCCTATGACGAATTAATCCTTGCAAAAGTTGCAATGCCGGGCAAAAAAAAGTATGAATAAACTAACTTGTGCCACATGCAAGTTTCCAAATGATCGATATACGTGCATAATAATTTTTACATGAACGTCATCTTGTCGCTTGAAAAGCTTGCAGGATAGAACGATTATTGCTACGAGTAAGTGCATTTTCGGGTCGATATTGTTGTTCTTACGTCATAATTTATTGTCATAGAACAGGCCGTATCCCAATTAACTAATAGGTCATGCTAATCAACGTAATTACAATCCTTTCATATTATGCGCACGCATTGAAAACCACAGGACGCCCCACGTTTACCAACAATGTTGAACTAGGATAATGTTTTGAACACTCAAACTAAAACAGTATTGTGTAAATATTCAAACAAAATGAAAAAATAATCTCTCCACTTTTCACTACTTCCTTTCCGTTCTGCACACCAGAAGTGGTTCAAATATCCTGAAAGAACACAACCACATGGTGTTACTGAAACTTGTACTATTTTCTAAGTAGTGTTTATTAGTTCATCCTTATCATGAAAACATTTCAAGATCATTTGATATTAAACTAATATTGAAATAGATTTCTAGCCTACGTGATATATAAATCACGTTTATTTTTCGGTGGGAAAATGAAAGATGTTTATTCTTTAAAAAAAAATGTATAGGCATATGTGTTTGTACATGTATAAAAATATCAATTACCTAGTCACTAGTCACCTGTTGTGAAGTTAAAATATATATACGTGCTCACACATATTTTAGATTTATATTATTCATGTTATAAGAGCAGCCTATTGTGTTTTTGTGGGGCAATGTTCATCATTAGATTTAACGTATAACATAGTAACAATACAATCATTGAACATCAACCTTGACAATGGTTTGCTTGTTTGAAACAGTCTGACATAGAAATGGAAAGGTCGAAAACTCACATGTTCTCTGTTATCGTGCTGACATAGTAGAAAATGTCTGTTATGGTAGTAAAATGATGTTTTTCCACGTAATCGTGTGTATGCACGACATTCAACTCTGTAACCGAATGATCAGTTTCAGCGTCGGAAAACAAGGGGCGGATAAAAAGGATGTAGTTTATGTTTTCCTTAGCGGGTTTTATCATATTTTTCTTTCAATTCCTGACCGGCGTGTCCGTTGCATAAAACAACAACGAGCGCGATGGTATCGATGATATAAGTGTGTCTTTTTCAAATGTGCGAACTCCACGTGTTTTTTGTTTGACTTTAGAGAAAAAAAATACCGGCGTCATTTATCCCATTTTGCAGGCGCCTGTGAGCTATCAACATCTGAACAACCAGTACTTCGGCATGCTTAGGCTACGTCACTTTACTTTTGATAATCAGTACACAGATATAATTTGTAATCAATGGGGTATTGATGAACAATTTTTTGGATTTTATAACTCATGTGTGATACGTGTGTGCCTTTTTGTCGCAGGTAATACGCCCACAGTTCGCTAGAAAAGCAGTTAATCTGTTCACAAAAAGTTCATGAAATGTGGATTTAGCACCAGGCAATACACACTGCGGTGTATACCTTGTGTACATCTATACACTTTTTATCATTACCATTGTAATCTAAAGACATGTACTATTGAAGCGATTACCAGAATAAGAGAATCGAAATCCGGCTCTCTAACAGTAGAATTATCTTGACCGGTAGATTTCAAATTGACTTATTGTCCGATTGTGTTTAAATATATTCTCCACAAATTTGCACCAAGAAATTGCATTTGTTTATTAACATCTCAGCGACACGAAATGCTATACACAAACATATTTCTGCCAACTTGTGAAAGGATATAAAAAGTGTGTGGGCAAAGTGAAGATATCGTTGATATAACGACAGATCACAGTTATATAAAAAATATGATAGTGAGTGACAAAGGACGAAGTTATGTTTTCTATGCATTATTTGAATTCCATGCTAATGCCAAGCTTCATATCTCGCAATCTGCGCCTCATTGCCGTTCTTGCGTTGCTTGGTGAATATTTTACATCATCTGGTAAGAATTTGCAAACGGAATTTTAACCATGTCGTGAACTAGGTTTTGACGGGGTAGGTCTCTACTTTGATAGGTATACGCAGGTTTGCGTGCATACGTCGGTGTATACATAGAGGTATAGAACGTTGTTATTGTTGAATAGTTTGATTGACGGGTTTCAGCATATAGTCTGATAGTACAGTTAGCTCATAATACATTATAGCCATTATTTTCATGATGCGCGTCAGTGCACTATTTCACATTGTATTTTGTCTAAGTGCACTTTTAGGGAATGAAAATATAAAATTTGTGGATACGTTTATAATTCCATATAATATCCTCGTTAAATCAAAATAATATGAAGTTGCTGGTACATGTATTGTGCTCGCACGGAAACATTGTTTCCTGTTCATGTTGTATAATGTTATTTCTGTTCTTGTTCTTTCATACATGATGGGCTTATATATCATTTACGTCGCGTGTACGATAGATTTTGTTTGTACAACTATATCCGTAATATAGCTTAATATACATTATTCTGTATTGTGGACTTGCGTGTAAAATATCATATTTCTCCTATTATTCATTTGCTATTCTCATCATTTTGACATCATGTTAGAGTCAATCAAATTCACTTGGCATTCCACCCAATACATCTCGTCCCGTTTGTCACAGGCAGATTATTTGCACAAATAATCACTATTTTGCGTGACACACATATAGCACAAGGAAAATATTTGATGTACTTTGTAATGCAAGATACTATTAACCCGTGTTGTATTTCTTCTAAATGGACGAAGAAGAATATGACATACATAAATATCACACAATGTTTTCTCACTGTGTGATATATTTTATTCGGTTCATATTATATCATTACCAAAAGCCTATATAATGCATATGAAATGATAAGCATGCCATAACGCGTACACATACAATATGATGACACGAATCAATCATATCAGATAAGAGGTCCAAACCACTATGAAAATGGGTATTGTAGAATTATTTCGATAAGGAAATTGTTGTACAATTCCCTTGATGGGGGATAGTGATGTTCTTTTGAGTAGCATATTATAGTACTTTTTTAAATTTTCTTCCTTTTCACCTTCTCCTCCTCCTCCTCCTTCTTCTTCTTTTTCTTCTTCTTCTTCTTCTTCTACGTCTTCTTCTCCGTATTCTTCTTCGATGATGGGGGTTATTTCACACCCGGATGAACACTCAGTATAGTTGGATTATATCCAACTTGAATATCATGATGGTTCCGATTGGGGTTACTCAGAATGAACAGCGATGTTGGCCAGTTTTCGCACGGACACAATGTTTGTTGTAGAATTGAATGGTTTCGTTTACTTTTGTCAGCAGCCATTGCAGTGGAACAGCTCACGATTCTTGCATGTGTATAATGTGTGTACTGTGTTATTCAGCACCCTGGACGAGTCAATATACTATTATATGTCCCATTCATATAGGTCCCATATAATAGCGGCAATCAAATGGCTGGAACTGGCAAGGATGATGCTACGACATCCATTTTTAACAAACGTGGATGAAATATGAGGCTCATTGGAACAACTAAATAGAATTGCTTAAACCACCCTGTGCCAAATAAAACGAAGCTCTATGAGATTAATGTCCATTAACGGTGAAACAAATTCTCATATGACACATGAAGAGTTAACACTGTCGATGCATATTTGCACAATAATGCAAATAACTCCTATAGCGCATCATACTGTTTGGCACGTGTGGAGTTATTGAGCATTGCGCTCACGCAAAATGAGAAGAATAAACTATGACATGGTTCAGGTAAACACGTGTATGAACAGATTGGTTCAAGATATTGAATGCAACTTTGACGGTGGTTTAAGTTATGACACATATAACGTTATATTGACTTGTTGTACCATATCGTTTCATATCATCTTGAGAGATTATATAATATCACTTACCGTCAACTGGAAATGACACTGCTGTTAATCCATCAGCTTTCCTGTCTGAGAATATATGAGATTGTTTGACGAAAGCTTCCCGTAAGAGTTCTGCATCGCTAATAACCACTAACTTCTGTCCTGGCCACCCCAAACGAACCATATATACCCCGCCATAGCGCCGGGCTAGTTCGGTTAGAGCTCTCGCTCCGTACTCCTTTCCTGTTTTAACGAGAGTTGGTATATCCCCCAGCAACGGCCACGCCTGAGGCCCGGGCGGTAGCTGTCCCCTCCGCCGCAGCAGCCCGCCGGCTAACCACGAAGATTTGGCTATATCCCCCGCGGGTCTTTCCCGACTTTCCATGGCAGAGTTCCGCTGATGCCGGAGCATGTAGGCCGCAAAAAGCATGACGGTGGAGGAGAGGAGGACCGCAGAGGTGATAGAGGAGGAGAGCAGGGCCAGAGCGCTGCTGCTCACCAGCTTTTCCAACATTTTGGAGGTGTTGATGAGCGATCCACTCCACGGAAAAACTATCTACCAATGGCGTAACACGCAGGGTGTAATATGATATGCAGACATGTAAAGTATACAGCACGGTGCTAGTGGCTGGCGGGCGGACCGGGGCGAGCGAGCGAGCGAGCGAACACGCGAGAGAGCGATTGAGGAGTTGAGAGTCAACGGGCGGTATACCTGCCAGCGGTGCGATTTATCCGTTGTTATTCGAACGAATTAAACAAGATAACTGCGGAGGGTCGCGGCTATCAAGCTGGTTATGAATACAGAAACATTTTTCTGTCACACGGGGGTGGAGGATAGCATACATGGGAGGTTGTCGTGACGTGTATCTCCGCTGGAAAAAAGAGAGAGAGAGAGAGAGACCTTGGCCAAGGAAGACCGGTTGTCGAGCGAGGGGAAAAAACTCGGCTGTTGTGCATAGTTTTCCGCGCTAATTCATGTCAATAGCATTAGCCCGCTGCTGTGTGCGTGGAACTGAGCGGTACTCCACGGCCTCGCCTCCCCGCTCACACTCGCCTCTCTCCCTTTCAGGCTCACGCTTCGATGCGCTCCAGAAGCATGCTCCGATGAACATGTAAAGCGCTCTCCACTCTTAAAAAACCCAGCTCAGCCATTCAATTTGCTTGTCATTTTTCCCCCCACTACCCCTCCCCCCTCCCCCCCCCCTCTCTCTCCCCCTCCTTGTTATGATATCGCATCCTAAAAACATGGGAGGGGAGGAAAAGATAAGAGTCCGAGCGGACGAGAAATAAAGAAATTAGGCCGCTTTTAATATAACCACCGATGACGATTTGCTATCGCTGCAGGTGGGGGCAGTTCGCGGCGTAGTAAAGATACGCACTCAGACTACACGCTCCCCCTTGTTAACCTCTCTCCCAACAAAAAACGCCACCGTCTCCCTTTCTCCCGTTACCCCGCAGGACCGCATCAACATGACTACAAAGCGCTGCTGTCCTTACAGCAGCGGATCTAAACATACATTATGAGACCCTTCTCCGTCCCCATCCATGTTCGGGGACGTATACATGAAGTTTAAATTGACGGAACATTGTCGGGCTATGCTCTGACATAAGGTTTGCCCTCGGAGTCTGGCGAACAAACACTCACAGACCATCATACTCGGTGGGAGAAGGGCAACCGTGCTCATCCAGGTTCCATTTAATGTAGCCCGATAGCAAGGGGCGCTCTCTACACCCGAGTTGACTCAGTAATGTGTAAATGTGCCTCAACATCTTTACCTGACTTGGTTCTCAACGGCATTATGTACCCCATCTCGCTAATCCTGATACCTGATTGGTTGACAGGCATGAACTATATTTGATAATCCTAGCTAAAGTTCTTTATTTCCATATACAGCGGTCAATAGTACTTCATTAGCATAGATAGCGGTCAATAGTAGCCTATATATATTTCTAACCATCTACCTTATAGTGGTCTCTATTTGTATACTGTACTAACAATCGTGGGGGTTTTATCACTCTTCACTATTGCGCGGCATTAGCGTTGCATGCTGGTCGCAATATAGTTGTTTCAATACATTACTCAAGGTCGAGTTAAGATGTTATCGACATTACAATAAAGAATTAAAGATCATTAGACCTTTTAGAATGTAATCTTCCATAAATGTGATAAAGGTTTCTTCTACAAAATCGGACATACAATGTACGTTGGTTGCTCGAATCGTAATGCACCGTAATGGATTTAACGTCTTAAAAGCTCTCAATATTATTGACATGGAGATATATAGTAAGTCAATTCAGTTTTCAAGGCTTTGTTCTGAGAGGGTTAATACAATCCCACATTTAGAGTATGCGACAGTTTGGATCAAAAATGCCCCAAAGCCTTTGAGCCAGGCTATGCCCGGGGGACGGATCCTCTATCCTGTCTGGGGAGTTCTGATGACACGTACGACATGGATGATTATCTATCGAATGTGACGGGGGTGAATCTTCATGAACATCTCCTCATATCTCATCCCGCCGCTGCCACTTATTAGTCACAGATTGTGGTTACGTAACAGTGTCAAGATGCTGCAATCGCCTTCCCGGAATCGCAGACATGCCTGAAGGGCCCTTGAAAACAATTAGCACATGCCAAGTGTTCCAGGGTGAGAGGTTTACCTGGACCGAAGAGATATACTCTAGGCATTGCATGCTAGGCTTGAATGGACAGTATGGCATTATTATGATTTCATGTCACTTAGGCTGTGTATCCTGTATATGATATTCAACTCTATCAGGTCTATGTGGTCATACAATACACAAAATATGCTATTTCAAAAATGGTTAAAAGCCTTCGCAAACGACACGACTTTGCCACTATTGTGCAGTCGAAATGGCCTACGACTGGAGATGTGACGTCATTCTCTTGTACGAATCCAATGACAAGGTTCGATCTGGGATTCAGCCGGTCGCAGAGACGCACGGTCTCGTCGGACCGTATCGTCTTTGGTCTGGAAGCCTGTAGAATCTTGATATCATTGTAAAGCGTGTTTTATTCTTTTGTTTTACTTTCATCTTGATGGTAATCCATAACGTTTATTGTGTAATATTTATCTTACAAGTCAGTGTTTTGGTATACAAAAAACAGCATCAGCTCACGATCTACTATTTATATTTTTGTTTGTAATCAAACGTCGATAATCAATTCAAATGATAATTTCAATCTATCGATCCGTCATGCCTAAAATACAAAGTTATATAAATACTGTGATATATTATATAAAAGGGGAAATCTCTCAAACATATTGACTCTTACATCATTAAAAAGTCTACACTATATGTAGCTCACGAGCTACTATCTTTGTAATCAAACGTCGATGATTAATTCAACAAACAATTTCAATTAATCTATCATGCCTAAAATGTAAAGTTATATAAATACCGTTATAATGGGGGAAATCCATATTAAATGTACGCCATATGTAGCTCACGTGCTACTATTTTTGTTTGTAATCAAACGTCCATGATAAATTCAATAAACAATTTCAATCAATCGATAGATCACGCCTTAAATGCAGAGAATAAGTACACGAAAAAAATTATCGTGGTATATAAAAGGTGGGAAATCCCTTATATATTTTGTACATATATTTATTTAAATAGTACCGCGTTTCTGCTTCATTGTGTGGCAAATTTTCATGTTATACTGAAAGATAAAAAAAAAAGAACAGAAGGTATAGCAGACCATGAAACCATAATGACGTGATGAATAAAAGATGAATAAAAAAAAAAGAAAACATGAAAACGAAATTAGATGAGCTGAAATCCGAACACCTGCACCGCTACTGCACATTCCCATTGATATGTTTCAGTTTAGTATCACGCTATCGAGATTAAAGCCATGTTTATGTTGAAATAGACGCCCACGCCGATTACGGTGTTCCACGTAATAGTACAGATCCCCATATAACAAGCTTTGCTTTATTTGGGACCCTTCCAAATGTGTTGTAATGATATGTATTTATTCTTTGTCAGGATGTTTCACTTTTTATGCATTTTATCTATCTGGCACAGGGAGAGATGATGGAAAATACACGGACTGAGCTGAGCTTTATCCCTGTACTGAATATGACCTGTGTCACTGGTACGTGATGTTCTCAAATCAAAAGATCACTGGGGCATCATAACATGTCATATTATATAGGAAAGCGTGGGATGGACTCAAATTATGGGAAGTCTGCAAGATTAAGGATTTGGTCCTGTAACCGACGTTCCTTGATGTGTCGTCGTAGATGGCATTAATCATGTTATTGTTTGCTTAATCTGAAGTATTCTTCTTATTAAGTATAGTCTTCCCTATGTCACGTCTACATACAAAAGCCATTCTTTCTAATCCTTTTATTTATTTATTTATTTATTTATTTACTTATTCATTCATTTATTTATTTATTTATTTATCTATTCCGTCTTTTTGTGCCCAGAGCCCAGTCAGTGAGCAAAGCATTGTTTTTCCCTGGGGGCATGGACAATTGAACAACAAACACAACAGAAAAAAAAAAATCCAAGTCGATGATTAGATAAAACATTTACATGAAAACATTTCCATCTTTCTCTTGACTTGAGCCTCCTTCCTCATTACTATTTATGTTCCGGCACCTTTTAAATCAGACATCGCCCCAGTACGTGGTCTACGTTTTCCCCTTCTTCCAATTTCATCTTCCCTTTTAGTAGGTTTCCCAGCATGTGGTTCCCCATTAGAATTTGTCACATCCAGTCTTCCCTTTATTCTGATTATTTCCCTCAATGATCTTTCTGTATATACAGTACTTTGTCATCATGGCCTCTCCAAAGTAATCCCTTCCGTTCTACTCCTCAATCATATATCCAGACAATGAACTTTAAAAAGAAAAAAAAATGGAAGTATACGTTCCGTTTATTCCTGGCAAAAGCAAAACATCAGCACAGCAGGTTCCTAAAGAGAAAAATTAAGCAATCCTGTTTAGTCATCATGTGACATGACTTTAAACACTCAGTATCAAACAATCATAGTCCCACGTCAATTACAACACAGTTGGGTACGCATGGGACTGAGCGGGTTTAACCCCAAAATGAATTTACCAATACAATTCTCATAGACCTTTTATGGATTTCATGGATTAGCCGTTTATAGCGAGCCGTTGATCCCATTATCAAGTACAAATTATAATTATACGATTATCTTGTAGAAAGATGTATAGTTGTATAGTCGTAGGTAATAATGGCATCAACGGCCCTTCATAATATGTGCCTGTCCACGCATGACTTTACATGATCCATATTGGAACATAATTATATAGCGGCGAGTACCTAGCTCAAGGTCGCCCATTATAATCACTTCCTCTCCAAAACCTCAAGGTTATATTATCATAATAAAAACACTCGCACATACACGGAGAAAGACTACACGTTAGTAATTGGGCGTTATTAGCCTTCGCCTATGCTTACAACTAACGCGACTAAAGTGCAAGGCCAATTTTATCTCGCTTCTCATACAAACACACTCGGTGCGCCGAGGTAGAAATGATCATTTTTTCCCGACGAGCGCACTTAAATTCATTTTCTCTTTGCAGTTTAATTTTTTGAAGGTTAATAAGGTCGCTTTCGCATCCGTGCGCATGCGTGTAGAGCAAGACACTCCAGGTGGTATCTCGAATAGATATGATAAAGGGGGCGTTTCCTTTTAAGTATGATGGGTCACATGTGAAAGTATTCACACGTAATACATACAAATGCCGTAGAGAATCAGTTTATCTGGCACACAAAGATTGATCAAATATCTCTCATATGCATGCACGTAGCGCGCTCTCTTTAACCCATCCGAGATCAAGTACCACTAATATATGGTTTGTGGGTATATAACTGATGACATCAAGTATTACAACTAATACACTCATATGAAAGAGCATACATTTCCCGATAAGTTGAAGCCATTTTGTCATTTAGGGATAAATATTATCTTTGTGGGTAATTGTCAAAGCGAAATCAAATTCAAAATTTTCCCTATTTTGCAAGTTGGTAGCTCGCCGAAAAGGTTGAAAACACGCTTTTGCTTTATAAAGTGACAGAAATATTCCTCTAAAGTGAATGATTTTGATGTTGTGTTGATTTACAATGGCATGTACGCTCCATTTTACGATAACGATTTGATTTTAACGAGGTAAGGTTGCCAATCTGAAAGCTAAAGTAATGAGTAACTTCACCACCGCGTTTAAAGTTGCAACAGTGACCTACAGTGCATTTTGGTTATTGGAAAGTGAAATAATCATGGAGGGGTGAAGGGGATATGGGATAGAGGCGGCGATGGGGATAAGGGGAGGGGGAGGGTAGGTGTGTGTGTGGGGGGGGGGCGGGGGGAGGGGTCCCTCACCTTATTCTCATCGTAATCTCGATATCTGTTATATTATCCAGTGCATTTCAAATCATACAATACGAGACGTTCCTATCAACATTAACAATATAATAACGCATGTGCGCATTGTGGTTGATGAAAAAAAGTCATGCTGTTTTCATGCGATGGAGAAAATTTAATGAATTTCATTCACTCTCGACATAACTATGATTTATAAGCTTTCATCTATTTTAAATCTCCGTCTTGATTAACAAATGGAGCCATAGTAATGGGGGTGGGGAAGATCTTCATACAATAGAAATGAATTTGACGCGATACCACAAAATCGTTATCTGGCAGGCTCTTTTTTTTTTTAGATTTCAGGGTAACATTGACATATGATTCAGAGTCACGCTTTCGGTCGCAACGCTTCACAATGAATGAACGAGTTGCGTTTGATGTGTTCCAATCGCTGCGTGCTAATATAACTGAGCGAAAAAGACACAATTAATGAGTAGGGGGAGGCAACATACACATTCTGTCTCATTAGATAAAAATCGGCGGTATAGGAGAGAGGGAGTGAGCGAGATGACTTTGATAATTGTATGGAAGCTTCTCTCATTTAGTATTAATGCTTCATCGAACATTTAGTTTCGAATAATTATAATGACGAAGGACGAGGGAAGGCCGGTTATTATCGCATTTTTGTGAAACGCGACATGACTTTTTTTGATGACGAGATATGACGAGACCGTGACGATGGTGAGTGAAAGGGAATAAGAGAATAAATGGAGATTAGAAATGTAGTATTAAAGAGATCCAAGGGCACGCTTGCCTTGGTTTCTCTTTGGTAGTATTAAGTACGGTACAAATCATTCTTATTTCCATTGGTGTTGTTGTTTTGGGCATGGGCGATATAGAGTATAGATATGAAGGGGAGATGTAGAGTAAGGGTATATGAGAGTAAGAGAGAGAGAGAGAGAGAGAGAGAGAGAGAGAGAGAGAGAGAGAGTTAGAGAGGGGGAGGTGAGAGGGGGAGAGAATGGGAAAGAGGGGGTAACAGACTGATATACAGATAGAAAAGAGAGAGGGTGGGGAAAAATACAAATCGAGTAAACGGAAGAAAGTGAAGGAGACTGAGACAGAGAGAGAGAAAACAAAAGGGAAGAGAGAGTGAGAGAGAGAGAGTGTGTGTGTGTGTGAGAGAGAGAGAGAGAGAGGGGGGGAGGGGGAGGGAGACGAAGAGAAAGAGGTGGTAAAAAGGGTAGAATCATAAAAGAGAGGTAACGAAGGAAGAGAATAAAGAAAGATACAAGCACAGACAGACGGACAAATGGACGGAGAGGGTGGGCGAGAGAAAGAAGGGGGAAATGGGCAGGGGGAGAGAGACAAGCACATAGAGATATAGACATAGAGATCGACAGAAAGACAGACAGACAGACAGACAGACAGACAGACAGACAGACAGAGACATGAGGAATGCAGACTTCCAGCCAGCATGGGTGATTCCGCTGACTGGCGGCGTGTTAATTAGCGATGAAAGTTCAGCTCACCTTTAGCAATGTTGAGCACCTCGATTGCCATGACTAGCTGGCCCGAGCCGGACTGATTGAAACAATGTTTCCGTCCCCGGGAAAACGACGAAGGACATACGGATGTATTCCGCGGAGTCTGGGGGTGTCCTAGGGGATTCACCCCCCTAACCCTCTCCTCCCACGCCCCCCCCCCCCCCACCTCCCTCTCTCTCTCTCTCTCTCTCTCTCTCTCTCTCTCTCTCTCTCCCCCTCTCTCTCTCTCCCTCTCTCTCTCTCTTTCTCTCCTCCCTGTCTCTCTCTCTCTGTCTTTCTGTTTGTCTGTCTGTCTCTTTCTTTCTCACTATCTCCCCGCCCCTCCTCTCTCTCTTTCCCTTTCTCTCTCCCTGTCTCTCTGTCCCTCTTCCTCTCTCTCTTTCATTGTGTAATGGGGAGGAGTCGTCAATGGAACCCCCCCCCCCCCCCCCCGCCCCGCTAATATATCTCTTTATCTCCCTCCTATTGTGATATGCGGGGATGGGGATTTCATCTTGAATTTTGAAGAGAAAGTGTAAGACAGGAAGAGAAAATCAAAGTCTGGCTGAACTATACTACTAACTCTTCAGGAATTCACCCAGTGTAGACGACCAGGGAGAATAGAAAAACTAGTCTTGTAAGTACTAAACTCGAAATATTACATGGCTGTTTGTAATCGAAATACTCCACCGCCTGAAGAAAGGCTATATTAATTACATACTTATGAAATGGTGGATTTCCGCTCTAGTTTTGAATCGAAAGTGTGTTTTTTGGAGGCAAATATACATATTTTTTTAACATCAAGCTTCATCCAATGCCATAATAATGTTGCAAATAGCGCGAGGTTTTTGCCGCCCATTTTTTCATGACTTATTTATTGTAGCCTGGCCTCCAGGCTGTTGAATATATATAATTCATGCATCGATAGCAAAGGGGGCTGGCTGGGGTAGACTACATAATGTCTGATTCTATCTGGCTGCTTGACCTGGACCAAGAGCACAGGAATTAGTCTTGTTAGTACTAGACCTCAGTTTTTTGCCATATTTCAGATTATCAACGTTAAAAGGCCTGGTAGCAAGGTTAGGTGATTCAGTGTTTGTGTACATCAGAGTTGGCAATAAAGAACGCATCATGGCGGGTTGATATCCGCCTTGTTTTATGTATACCACCGCATACAGGCCTGGGACTAAAGAGAAGAATAGGGGTGAAGGGAGGGAGAGAGGGGAGAGAGGGGGAGAGAGAGGGAGAGAGAGAGAGAGAGAGAGAGAGAGAGAGAGAGAGAGAGAGAGAAAGAAGGAGAGAGAGAGAGAGAGAGAGAGAAAGAAGGAGAGAGAGAGGGAGACAGAGAGAGACAGAGAGAGACAGAGAGAGAGACAGAGAAAGACAGAGAGAGAGAGAGAGAGAGAGAGAGGGGGGGGGAGATAGAGAGGGGGAGGGAGAGGGGGAGGGGGAGGGGGTAACAAGAGTGTGAAAGAGAGAGACAAGACGACAGCAACGGAAAAGGTAAGAGAGAGAGACATAGAGAGAGACAGAGAGAGAGGGGGGGGGCACAGATAGACATATATACAGACATAGGGGATGACAAGGACAACGAAAAGGAAATACAGCCGTAACATGAAAAGACCTTGCTTGTCAAACGTGTCACATTAATGTACGTATCGCAGTCCACTACGCTCAGAGATGTCAACAAACCACCGTTCACTTGCACGCCAAACCCACAACCGTGACAACCGCATGGATAGCGATTCCCGCCGAATCCAATCCTACGGCATACGCAATGTACATGACATACCGAGTAATCAACCCCAAGCGGAGATATATCAAGCCAAATAATACCATATTTATGTCACGTTCACACGTAACTATTTTCCCGTCTCGGCAAAAAATTGAAATCTCTCCATATGCGGAGAACTAATCACCATGGCGCTCAGCTGCTTCATAGCAGGGCAGTAGCCTTCTAAAATATGTAAAAGGATCATTAAAGGGATAGTTTACTGTGAAATTATTTTGGTTTCAGTAAAAGGAGACACATGAAAGAAACATATGAAGGTCTCACGAAAATCGGTCAAAGGAAAAGAAATTTATTTGATTTTAAATTTTTAATTTTGTGACGTCACGTGCGAGGTGCTTTCCCATACGTTGCGTACATTTTTCTTGGAAAATGTCAATTTTCTCAAAAGGATATTTACCATTTCACCGGTGCGTTTGATATATCATTTAGACACATGTTTATACATACATATCTCTGGGAAAAGAATGTATTCCTTCATCTGTTCATCAAAGAACATAAAAAAAACTTATCAAATAAAAAAAATATCAAATAATTTTCCTTTCTTATAACAGATTTTTGTCAAACCACTAATATGTCCCTTTCATGCGTCTCCTTTTATTGAAACAATTACGATTTCAGGGTGAACTATCCCTTTAAAATTGTCAAGTGGTGGCAGCAACCTGGATCCATGTCAACAGGCCTTTAGGGGGATTAACCCTGTGCGTGCCAGGCAAAATCAAGCTCTATGGGATTTATGTGTATTACATGTGAATGAAATATGGTCGCAAAGAGTTACTCGTCTGGCATTGTGTTCAAGGCTGACAATTTGTCTCATTTGAGTTATTCGTTAATTGATGCATTAAGACTAGTGTAGATTGGCTGCTTGATTGGGGCATTGATTGATTGATTGATTGATTGATTGATTGATTGATTGATTGATTGATTTGTTGACATACAGATGGATAGATGGATGTAGATCGTTTGATTAGTTGATTGATTAATTGATTAATTGATAGATTGAATGATTGATCGATACACATCTGATAATAATGATATGAGTGGAATCAGTTATTAGTCAATTAATCAATTGAATATTGATTGATCGCGTTTATAGGTTGCTTGATAAATAAGGCAAATATTCAACTGGTTAACTGATTGATAAATGGATAGTTTGATCGATTGGTTGTTGGAATAATTCATTCACTGGATGAATGGATGAGTCATGATCTGTCAGTTTATTATACGATAGTGTTTCAACGAAGTTCAGGAGAATTCAGGTTGAGACGAAGAGAAGATGCCAGATAAAATATTAGGTTTCTGTATTTTATTACTTTGTTTGGCAGAAATGTATTTGCCGGTATGCATATAAAATTAATTTGGTTTAATTGTGGATTGTTTCCATTACTTTTATTTCTCTGTAGTTACGTGCAATAAATGTAAAGTGTAAGGCTGTAAAAAATGAATGGATCATTTGTCCTAGAACAAGTAGTTTTATCGTCAACGTTCGCAAGGTATTAAAAATATCATGGTATGCAGTTTTTGTATCAACTTATGTTTCCCGAAACCCCTTGCACACAACCCCTTATTTTCCTCTTGACTTCTCTTCTCTCTCTCTCTCTCTCTCTCTCTCTCCCCTCCACACATCCTTCTTCCTTCTTCCTCTAGCTGTCATCTGGTCATCGGTCTCTAAATACATGAAATCTCTCTCTCTCTCTCTCTCTCTCTCTCTCTCTCTCTCTCTCGCTCTCACTCTCTCGCATTCTCTATCTATCCACTTCCTCATTTCCCTTAGGACCCCCCCCCCTTCCACACACACTCTCTCTTTCTCACACACACACACACACACACACACACACACCTCCCACCCATGTCACTCGCCAAGCCCACCTGTCCAGAGCGACTGTACAAAGGGACACCCAGAGACGGAAACTCGGACCTATTGTCGAGGTGATGACAGTATCGATTTCATATCGGTTACTCACGATAACAGGTGGGGGGTGCTGGCGCTATCGTCTGCTCAGCTTACTATCGAGCGAGCAGGCTATAGACGTGTTAACCCAGCGTCTCTCTGACAGCAAGCTTCCCTCTATACATCAACACCTGCACGGCAGCCAGACTCAGACGCTATAGCACGTGAAGACGTAAGAAGCGCGACCAGAGAAGTGGAAGAAAATGAAGTCTTATGATTCATTAAGGAGACAGATCTGAAAATAAATCAAATTTTATGCAGCCTGCACTTTCTCTTTCTGAGGATATTATCACGTTTGCTTTTTTTTCTTCTTCTTCTTCATCCTTCTCTCGTGTCTCGGATGTTTCAGGACAATGCTAGTCACTTTGCTTTACACTGTTTTGATTCTTACTCTCATTTTATGTCACTGTACTTTTATCTTAAAAATATCATCGCATCCACTTTTCTCTTTTCTGCCTTTATTTCCTCTTCATGTCTACGATGTTTACTGACATTCTGTCAAATCGGCTTGCCCTGTTTTCTGCTTTAATTCTTTCTGATTTGTTTATTACGTTTCACTATATTCTTTCCTTGCGGATTTTACTTCTTTATGTCTCGTATGTATATGTTTTTAACAGATCACTGTTGTCAATACTTGTTGGGACTAAATTGCTATAGATTCGACAGAAAGTTAGTGGTTGATCATGTTGATGGCGTGGAGCACGCTAAATCATGTTTATAAATACATTTCCCCTTACTTCATTTCATTATCTGCGCACTTGCTTGTTATCATATTGTTCAACGATACGTTTCCTTGGTTTCTGTGTTGTATTTTTGTATTCATGTAATTTTTTTGTGGCGTTATGTGTAATTTTTTTTCCCCACAGTTTTTGTTAGGTACATCGTTCACTCATAACAGTGCATTGCTTTGCTTCACGAAGTTTTCTTTTTGTCATTGGGGTTTCTTTTTTCTTTTTTGTCATGTGATTGCTGTTTTTTAACATTAATTTGACTATGTTGACTGCTTTATTTGCAATTTCTTTTTTTACAGTAAGACTTTGCAGGAATCAAAGAATTGTGACAAGATGTGTCTGATAATGCTAAAATGTGAATAAACTGTATATCAATGGTGGTATGGTAAGCAAATAATCAACGTCGGTGAAGGTATTGGGACGAACTATCACTTCCGAGGCGATCTGGATGTAGCTATCTTTCCGAAGCTTTTAGCTGAGGAAAGATAGCGAATACATTCAGATCACCGAGGAAGTGATAGTTCGTCTCATTGCCTGAAACCAAAAGTTGATTATTTGCTTTATATTCCACATCTGATACCAACAATCTATAAAATGAATGACAATTTAACGTACAAAAGCGTTCGTGTCGGTGCGGCTACATATTCACGCGACGCTCCGAAACCCGGAAGTAAATTGACTTTGTGCACGTTGCTATATAGACTCTACAAATTCCAACGAACACTATGACATAGTGACGCTAATTTGTAAGATTTTGACGGAAAAGCAAGAAGTAATCGAAATTCTCTTACCTGTGCGGTATCGGTGAGAACATAGATCCTCCGAGAATACTCTTCATAATTCTAATAAATTACAGGAAAGTGAAATTCTAGGTCAATTTTAGTACGAGGTGGTAGAAAATTGCACACTTGCTTTGGTGAAATACTGTGTGGGGAAAATGGAAGGCTTGCACTGCTTTGTACGTGTGCCCGCGGCGCAACGCGCTATAAACAAAAATTTTAATTTCCGCGCACTGCGGTGTCGTCTGCGCCGATAGTCCGAGCTACGCACTTTTATTTCGCGCGTACTCAAAATATTGATCACGCGTTAGGACTGTGAGGAGTGAAGAGATCAGCGAAACCAAAAAGTACTATCACCTAGAGTGTAACGAACTTTCCATCTCAGAAAAAGTACTATCACCTACAGTGTAACGAACTTTTCTTCTCAGGTGATCAGATGGGAAAAACTACGCTTCATCACGTGATCAACTCTTGACCAATCATATAGCAACATTCTCAGTATGTGGAATATAATAGTAGTTATTGTTATAGATTTACTGACCTTGATGTATCGGGTGTCACAGGGTTTATGACCCGTTTTATATTTTTATGTTTTTCATACAATTAGATTGTTTGAAATGTGATAGTCTCATTTGTAGATTCATGGTGTACGCATTATTATAGACTTTTTATAATTCACATTTACTTATTACCTTATTTGATATTTTAGATAGCTTTAGATTAATGCTTCACGCATGAGTCATGATATCCCTGTCATTTTATATCAACACATTTATGGTTTATAGCGTATGATATAGTTTATTTTAGTCATACGTTCCATTTTACGGTTTATCATTGGTGGTTTACGTACTATTGAACACTGTTGAATATCATTTACATGTAGCTTTTCTTCAGAAGCCTTTTATCACGTTTATGATTCTGCACATTATATACAGCTGATAAAATGCCCTAGACTCTATACTTTATTCAGTGATATCACATAAACCATAACTATAACATTTGTATATGATATGTCAATGCTTCTGTAATTATTTTGTTTGTGTATGTAAGCATTGTACCCACTTATATTGTGTTTATTGTATTCTTCTTATGGAAATTTGTAATAAAGTTTAATTCCAATTTAATGTTTAAGGTTTGTGTAATATCGCTTAATATACTGTAAAGTCTATGTACCAGCAGGGATGTGGGAGGAATTCTGGTTTATATAATATCACTGAATATAGTGTAGAGCATAGTTGTGTGAGTGATTATCATGGTTATGGTTTGCGGTAATATCACTAAATATAGTATAGTGTCCAGGGATAACAAGGGTGTAGGCGTGATTATGGTGTATGTAATATCACTGAATATTATTTAAAGTATGTGCGCTAGAGAGATGTTGAGATCAACAATGTTGTATTACAATGTTGTGCACCTTACACTCGGTTGTGCCGCGTCCATTTTCACCAATGTGAATACTCTTGGTGCGCCGCATCTCTACTAACACATTCTCACCTCTGCATTATATGCATAATATAGTATAGAGTCTGTAAGCTAGCAGGGGATGTGGGAGTGATCTCACGCACATTCCTGGTACTCGATCATAGCAAGGGGAAGAAAGGTATTTTGAGAAACAAACTGTCATGTCTGCGCGCTGGGTTTTCTACTTTTTTTCACTATTGGCTTTGCTGTCATCTCAGCCTTGCGCTATTGTGGCCATGATGGTCATTCCCCGAATGAACAGACAACCGGATAAACTGCCCCATTATTTCAGCTAATACTGTCTTGAAGATAAATGGGGGAAATGAACAGAATAGGGGGTCAGACACAGGCATTGACACCGCGTCAGCCGATGCAGACATAACGCGGGAAGAGGCAGAAGGAAAGAGAGAGAGAGAGAGAGAGAGAGAGAGAGAGAGAGAGGAGGGGGTAGAGCAGGATTGTGAGGGAGAAGAGACGGAGAGAGCAGGGCAGAGGAAGACATTGAGAAGCAGGGGAAGGGAAGTCAGAGAGAGAGGGGAGGGAGAGAGAGAGCGAGAGAGAGCGAGAGAGAGAGAGAGAGAGAGAGAGAGAGAGAGACAGGGATAGAAAGAGGCAGAGAGACAAAGGGGAGAGACAGGCACATTGAGACATACATCCTCTCAGCAGAGTGAAACAGATGCAGGTAAAGAAAGAAAGAAATACATTGAGTGATGGAGCATATGAAAGAAAGAAAGAAAGAAAGTAAATAAGAAAGAAAGAAAGAAAGAATGAATGAAAGAAAGAACGAAAGAAAGAAAGAAAGAAAGAAAGAAAGAAAGGGGAGAGTGGATGGACGAGGAGGAGAAGAAGAAGAAGAAGAAGAAGAAGAAGAAGAAAAAGAAGAAGAAGAAGAAGAAGAAGAAAAGGAAGTTGAGAGAAGGTGAAGGGGAGAGAAGAGCCAAATAATGATAAATATAGATATGAGGCGGAAAAGAGAAATTACGTAGAGATAGATGATGATGATGATGATGATGATGATGATGATGCTGATGATAATGATGATGATGATGATGATGATGATGACGATGATGGTGATGATGATGATGATGATGATGATGATGACGGGGAGAAGTAGAGAAGAGAAAAGAAAAGGAGATTGGAAAGAGGGAATGCGGGAGAGAGATGAAAGAACTAACATATCTCGTCGGCTGGCGTGGGGGGGGGGGGGGGGGTCTACCTACCATGATCACGTGATAACTTAAATCTCTCATTATCCTTAGCTTGAGCGCGTGTAGGCAACTGATAGGATTGTTAGGGCCTAGTAGTGTATGGATTGAATTTAATCCTAATATTACTCGGCGTGGGTTGTAAGCGGTATGACAGTTCTTTTTATATGATAACACGTACAGACGGATAGAGAGGGGCTGGAGGGCAGGGGTGGCACCCGAAGGGACCCATATATACATGGATAACAACAGTAATGCAACTGGACAAAATGGAGGAGGGGTGGACGATGTAAATGTAGTGAAAAGTATGTTAAATTACGCTATAACTATTGTGTGGAGCTTGGCATCATTATCATCATCGTCATCATTGCTCCCATCATTTCTCATCTGTATTGTTATTTTCATTATAACCATTATTGTTTCTTTTAATAGCATGAGACATATTGGCATGTAACCATGGTAACGACAATATTAACTTCTTTCCACAAAGTTCATGTATACTTAATATAAGAACATATCTTCCAAACATTGTCAAATAAAGATATACCTTTGAGGTGTCATAACGCACATGCTCTTTATTAGTTATAGTATGGATGTAAACATCGCCATCAATGAGAAAGTCGATGATGATATAAATATAATTTCAATTTACATTCTGACTACCCAAGTCTTACTGGTAGCGCACAAATTAACATTCACAAGAAACCATTCGGAAACAATTATAGAGAAACGAACACTCACAAACGAACAAGTGCAAGATTTCCCAGCGCGTTTTCCAAATGCTTTTCAGATAGCCGGCGGTACCGCAAAAGTGAAAGGGGACGGGAAAAATAATTTTCGATGGTACATCTGCGCTTATATATTGAAATCGAAAGTCTGCATATATATCAGCGTTGAATGGGGGTATGAGGGGGTGGGGGGATGCCCAGTCCATGCGCGTCATCCTATTATACGCGCTTCACTACGCAGTATGATGAGGAACCTGCTCACGGATATAGTCTCCAAAAATCAGACCAAAGAATTATATCCTTTCAATTTATCTGTGTTGGGTCCCGTTGCATAAGACTTACCATTAATGGTAACTCTGTCATTAATGGTAACTACCATGGGAACATCGCTTAACAGCCAATCAAATTCAAGTTTTCCACAGATGTTGACATTGGAAGCAAAGTTACCATCGATGGTAAGTTTTATGCAACATGGCCCAGGTGCAAATTGATGGAGGGGTGGAAATGATAATGACTAGAACATGCAATACAGAGAGGGGGCATTTGGTGAGATTAACCAGTCATGTAAAAATATATCTATGGAAAAGGGAGGCCTAAAAACATATATTGGAACTCATAAGGAAAATGTACAGCTTGAAGATACAGGGGAAGATACAAGAATTGATATGATATGAGACGATATTTCTATGACGGAAATATGAATCTTTCATTTCAGTGAAGATGATTAGGCTGTTTTGTTTATGCTATTGCATATTTTCAAATGCGAATAATTCTGTAAATTCATTTATTGACTGCAAAAGAATAGGCCTATATAGGTTGTAAATAATACATAAGCAACGGTAACCACACGCGTTTTTAGAGATAAATAATACCTGTATGCAGACTATTATGATAAATATTTCTTGTGAAAGTTGTAATTTCTATGAATGTATATAATTCATCACGATTATCAAGTGAATAGATTTTATCCAATTCAATCATAAAGATTATTGTTTTGCGCATCGCACTGCATTTGAATCTGTTTAGCAATGATGAATATACTAATGTAGGACCCGAAAAATGTGTTGATATACATCCAGAGTAATAGCACGCCCCCCCCCCCCCCCTCTACCCCGCACCCCTCCGCATCCTGTCCCTTCCCATCAATCTTTCTCATTCTCAATACCATAATGCTATCAGTAGTTTAACAACTGAACGCTTTGAGACATTTGCTGGCCATCATAAAACACCTGAAGGAGGCGTCATGAACAGAACACGAAAGAAACAATAAAGTCTAAGAGTAAAGACTAGGCATCCGCTGCCAAGTGCATGGCCAAAGCTGGCAGGCGGGGTGCAGCGAACCGTGAAATCATTTTGCATAATAATAATGACCCTTGATGTACTGTGCTGCTACCACGATGGAGGCCCGTAGCCGGGCGGGCGGGAGAGTGAGTGTATGTACGTACCATCGATCGGTAGCTGTACGCACGTACAAGCTCTGCCCGCGCCACGCCGTGTGGCTTTTTTCTTCTTCCGCTGCTCCCGGCCGACTCGTGGAGAGGGGTCGGCCTCGCGAGTTCAGCGGTACACACGGCTGTATTTACCCCGGCTCTGGCCCGCTGAGCGAGGCGGCCATGCGTGATTGGAGCAGGGACATCGATTGAAGTGGAGAAGCGAACGCACTATTACGAGTATGCTACGAAGGGGTGGCTGATGACGTCATATTGCTCCGCACAGTCATTGTATATGGGAGGTCGGTGTATAATGAAGCGATTGCATGCGAATGGAAATTAAATGCAATGACGAATAATGACGTCAGCTGGTTGGCTTCTCATCATACTGAAATTTATTAATTGTAGGCCTATAAAGGCATGACACACAAACATAAAGAGCCTATATCAAGGCCGAGGCATATATGTAAATGAATAAACGTATAACAGTTATAGGGCCTATATGTATATATAACATATATCACCGTAGGTTATACAAGAGCACCTGTGTGGGATATGTGTTTGTGTGCACTACCAAACACGATTATGGGTCACTTTTTGCATAAAACAAACAAAATGATTGCATACATAGGTCTACAGTATGCCTCCTACATAAATATTATATTTCACATTTAAGATGTAGATGCAAGAAAGATCCATTCCGTTTAGGAATCTCCACACTACATATAGGGAAAGTCGTCCCATAATGCAGTGCGCGGCGACATCACGATTTTTTTTTTGTAGTCATATCCGCTTCCGGTTTCATACACTCGTACACTAGACACGTACATTGGTATGTAAATGCAACATCCGAATGTGGCTGCGCGGTGCATCATGGTACGATTATTCCTTATTATGCGAAGAACATTGAAAATAGACCATTTTCGTTATGTATGCAAATTTTATTCACGTCGTTCAAACAATACGTTACTATTGGTAACTCCAAGCTTGTCCGAGTAGCAACAACTTATAGGTCCTGAGTGCGTTCCATCCATTGAAAATTAATCACGAAATACAGGTGATGTAATAACGCGTCACCCTGCAGTTCTGGGGAGGTTGTGAATACATTAAGAAAATAGAGTATTGATAGACTATCATAACAAAAAGAAAATACCAACACATTTCCATCTACAACACACACATACACACACACACACATACACATTAAATAGAGTGCGGCATCACTGCTGTAGCAAACACATCACGATCGTGAAGGCGCCAATTAGGACTTGCGATCACGTGACATCGCAGGGTTGAACACGCAACGCCAGTAATGTAACGAAGAGGCGCCACCAACGTCATACCAATGTACAGACAGGGTATTAGTCACAGTAGACGAGACTAACACGTTATCTCATTTTAATTTTCATAAGGGGCGCCAACTATGAAGACCAAGTTTACTTTGCTGGTCTTCATTTAATTGTTGGTTTTAAGTGACGCCATCACAGTACGTGGCACGAAAGTAATTGTGTGTGATATTAAGGGCGTGTTTTATGAATCTTGGAAATCTATACTAAAACCTATCGCATCAGTTTTGAGCTAGGATTAATTTCATTTAAATGGAATCAATGTCAAAATCAACATAGATTTTTGAGAATAAAGTACCTCAGGATACGCAATTTATTGTAATCTTCATTACAGCATCATTTTGTAAATGATTATTACCAAGTCAGCTACGAGCACGCCTTAATTTATCTTTACGATGGTAGCGTGGTCATAGAGAGGAAGAGGGAAATGGAGGAAGGGGAGAAATTGCTGGATGATAGATTTAGACTGTCAAGCAATACCCTAGGAGTTAGCCTTTTGTCTTTTATTTTTTTAGATTTTAAACGTATTCATGCATAGCACGTCCACAATTTCTCTTCTTTTTCATTCACTCGTTCATGTTCATGTATGTAACTTATCGTAATTAATTTATCATAAGCCAGTGGAGGCTAATTTTCTATGCATTTTTATGTGTCATGGACCAAGTAAATTAATTGAATTCAGTAAAATTGAATTAAATGAAAGGGAACCAGAAAGGGAGGGGATGTGATAAAGAAAGCGAAAAGAGGATATTAGAAGCAGAATAAAAGTACAGAAACTTATGTTTTCTTAACTTCAATTATGTAACCG
Source organism: Arbacia lixula (assembly GCA_963669155.1). NCBI lineage: Eukaryota > Metazoa > Echinodermata > Echinoidea > Arbacioida > Arbaciidae > Arbacia > Arbacia lixula. Next base: position 5,811,559 of record OZ022587.1, on the reverse strand, counting down.
TATGTAACTTGATAATGTTTTTTTGTTCTATTTCATTCATTGCAATGGATGTGTCAACTTGCAACATAGGCTTTTACTGATACACCCTATTTGACTTTCCAACAATTCAGGTGTATAATTTGCTTTACATTGATAACGTATTTTAATATCTGTTTATATCTATAGGCCTATGTACTACATATGTACTATATGTACTATATATGTATATGTCTTTTACTGCATCTGAAATAAAACGAATCAATCGGTCAATCAGTCAACTCGTTATGCCCCTTTGATGCCTTTTTCTGCATAATTAATAATGAATGTGAAACACATAGAGCAGCCGTTTATATAGCACACACATAGGATAAAACTCTTTACATGCCAGACTTTTTTCATCATTAATACACACCAATAACATAGAACACATATATTCAATATATTGGTTCAAAAATCTGGAACAATCTCCCACTTTGCATTAGAAATATCAAATCAATTAATTCTTTTAAAAAGCAATGTAAAATATTATCACTTACTGATCGCATCTAAGTCTCCAGTCAGAGCAAAGGTTTCTCGTTGTTTTGTTTTTGTTTTTTTTTTTATATTTTTTTTATGAAAGAAGTTGATAGATATCTCTGACATTGTTTTATGAACTAGTTCATGTATAAATTCGTTTTCGTTTGTATTTATCTCATATTTTGTTGTTATGTTAAAAATGTGAATTGTATTGTTTTTTATTGTTTGCAGGGCCCCTTGGGAGATCAGTTCTTTAACTGAAAGGGCTACCCTGTTGAAATAAAACGTTAATAAATAAATAATAAACACATGTTGTTGTGGCACACATATGGTTAACGCTTTACGTGCTGCGAGTGCATATTTTCTCCATTAATATACACAACTCCCGTGACTTCCATGGAGCATAAGTTGTTGTGGCACATAAATGGTTAATAATCAGGGATGCATAAGCCTACTCGGCGCTAAACACAACGTGGACAAGAGGGACCGTGCCTCACCGAGGCGGCAATGACCGACGTTCCAAAAATTAGCTCGAAATGACTTCTAATCGCCGCCAGGGGATTTGTCGACATTGAAAGCTACTTTTATTACCTTATTGCCAAGGACACTGGCGCGTGTCAGCGGTGCTAGTAGTCTAGGGCTAAGCCGGCCTCTAGATTCTTATCACGCCGAAGCTTTACCGTGCCCTTTCTTGCGCGTCTTCGATGAGAGAATTAGCCGTGCTCGCCTCTAATTTGTTCGTGTTTAGTACTGGTGGTCATGATGATGGGGTTTGTGGTAGTATTGACACGGGAGGAGGATTTACTTTTGGATGTGACCATAGTTACGAGGTGATGGGGAAAAGGAATAAAGTTGCTAAGAGAGAGAGAGAGAGAGAGAGAGAGAGAGAGGGGGGGGGGGTGGGGGTTGGACGGGGGAATGGTCCTTAAGACCACCGTAGACGGCCCGAGTTTACCACGACTGTGCTGTTAAGGTCTACGATTATTTATGTGACGTCACCTTCTTGCGCAGATATAATGTCTGGGTCCTGCAGTTGCAGAGATTGTTCGGATCGTGTCGTCCCCGTCCGCGATGGTCTTAACATGAAGCCGAAGTTCTTATACTATGTTATATAATGAGATAATAGTTGGTGATGCCATAAATCAGATCAACACTCTGTGTATCAAAGGTAGCACCAAAGGTGTTAAAACGCAACACCATCTAAGAATCTTTATGCATGCAACGACACCATCTGGTGTTAATCATCGCACTCTTCACTGTAGAATGTACATGTGCAGAGCTTTCTTTCTGTCATCACGTGTTCTTACAAAATGCTGAAGGCTGAACAGATCCGTCGATGTGCGTACGTGGTCTTAACTCCTTCCCTACCAGACTCCATACTGCCCTATGCGAACGACATGTATTACCGATGCAAAAATGCCTCTATGGTGGATAACAAGTTAAGTAGACATAAGTGACGAAAGCTTTTTGACCATTTCTCAGCGCCCATCCCAGCGCCTAAAAGGCAATAACAGGATCAGCCATTACCTTATTAAATTAAGAGTCTACCATCTTAAGACTTTTCAATGAGATGGAACCTTCTGAGGAGTCAAACATCAGCAGAGAAGTGCGATACTGCATTTATTTTGTTCACGGTTCGTTTAAGGTATAAGATAAACAAAAATCGAACATCGCCTCAAGAATCGACCGCTATGTTATTATCTACAGACAGTTGAAGCATTATGGACAGAGAGTGCCGTCTCTCTGTCGTTTATTATATAAAATCAGAGTACGTTCTAGTCATCAATGGTCATCGTTGTAGTTCTTATTGGTATTAAGCTATATCAACATAATTATCCGTATGATTTTTGCTTTAGGCATGATAATCATCATCATCACTTTTATGTCTACCATGTTATTGTAGCAGGATGAATAATTGATTAAAACAAAATCAATACACGAACTTATAAAGTAAATGATATCATGACATCGTAGCAAGATAAACAATTCATAGGTCATTAAGGACAGGGTAGCAAGAAAATTGTTAAGACAAAAGCAATACATTAAAGACAGCCAGTCCCTTTTTCAGATCACCACAAAACCATCGAAACATTGGCATAATGGCAAAACATATAGAGAAGTGTTAGCAAGCTCTATATTCACAATTTGAAACTGATACGTAGTGTAAAATTCAAATAATGCACGTGAACAACCTCTGATTAATAGTCTTTACCTCAGACTCTTAGCAGTTTGTGTTGAAATATCTGCTTTATTGATTAATCTGTTTATTAAATTATAAAACGCATTATGAAAAAAAATTGTTCTATGGAAGGAATCATCTCCAAAGTTTGGTAGTTACTCATAAAATTAGGATTTCACACACGCATAATAACCACATAGAGACTGTAAGAAAGACTAATACTTTTTTCGTAGTACGAAAAAAGTCGGTTTGAAATTTAACGGCTGAATTTTTTTACATATACAGAAAGCTTCAACATGCTATATTCTTAGAAATGGTCTTGAATCACACTTTCTTCAATTTACGATCGTGATAGACGATTTCAAATTTTAAGCTTGCAAAAGGGACGGACAATCTTTAACTTATAAAAGAAACTTTCGACATAGTCCTAATACAGGACGGGCGTGTGTACTATCGGATAGAGCAGCATTTTGTATGCCACAGAAATGGATGATAATAACTCTTTATACATTTAGGGTCAACAAACTCCACATCAGGAATGCCAAAAAGCGTCACGCATTTTATGATACTCCTTTAAAATGACACGGACCCATTCAATCCCAATTTCAATCAAAAGCAACGCGTCGTGCCAACTGAAAGCGTGCCAATTTCTTGTTTGGAACGTTGTGAGGAAAACGCTGTAGATCACTACACGTAAACTGGGGCATAGTGAAACAGGTGCGCGTATGATCCCGATACACACATAAGGAGTATTAGGGGGGGGGGGGGGGAGTTGATGATTTTGGGGGGAGGGGGAGTCACAAGCGCTTGTCAACCGGACAATACGTTTAACTCATTGGCTCATATTCACAGCGGTGGCTTAACCTAATACGTGTACTAAACCTGGGCCAACTTTATGCGACGCCCAAAACATAACAACATTAAACATTACGATCGATTTAATGTGATTGATTTTTTCCATCAATATGGTATATGGAGTTTGGCCACATGATAATTAGAGCAAATAATTGAAGAAAAAAAAAACGCTTTTGTGATTCTGTGATGAAAATCTATGACTTTGTGACAGCATCATATGATTCATATAACAACATGGAACATTATTATCGATTCAATATAATTGATTTTTTTCCCCTTGGAATCAATATGGTTTATTGAGTTTGTCCACATGATAATTAGAGCAAATAACTGAAAAAGACCCAATTTTGTGATTCTGTAATGAAAAATCAATGATTTTGTGACAGCATGATGTGATTTATTTTGCGCCCCATAAAGTTAGTCTACGTTTAGTGCGCTGTCTAAGTTAAACAAGAAAGCTAGTCTTGGTTAAGTTCACGTATTAAAGGGATAGTTCACCCTGAAGATAAGTTGGTCTCAATCAAAACAGAAATACATTAGTGAAGAGCAATTTATTTTACCATACAACACACAGCATATGGGAGTCCACCTCGCACGTGACGTCACAAAATCAAGTACAGTGTATTTAAAATATCATAACTTTCTTATCTTTTCACGGATTTTCATCAAACCTTCACTACTATATTTCTATCATGTGTCTCCTTTTATTGAAACCAACTTAATTTCAGGGTGAACTATCCCTTTAAGTTAAACCATCGTTGTGAATATGGGCCCTAGAAAGCAAGCAGGATCCCTTGGTATTCAAGCTTCTAGGGCTGGTTAGCCCTAGTCAGGCTGTGCTACACATTTTTTTAAACAGTGTCACAATGATGGATAACATCCACATAAAAACAAATTCTACAGCTCTGCTTTGCGTACGTTGCTGATCGCTAGAACCCATAACTTTAGATCGATGTATTATTTGTAAGTTGATGGATCTCAAAGTTATTGTACTACATTTGCATATTCTCGAATACCACACTCACGTTCATTCTTCAGTGGAGCTATAACTCGTGGTAGTAACATGCAAGTCATTGCATCATACTGCAATAATAAACGTTGCACTTTGTTTCAACCTTCTTGTAGATTTGCCTTGCTCGCAATTTCATTATGGTTATAGATCAATGTTGTTTTTCAAATTAATTTTCTGTTTAATCTTCGCGGAACATTGATCATGTGTATAGTTTAAGTTCAGTGGCATACTATTTATGGTAGCATTATTCATGATTCACTTCCGTTGAATGTAACGAATGCCTTTTGATTCGTTTCCTGTTGTGCATAATAAATGTATAGGAAGTTTTCATCAACGATATGTGAAGCTGACCCCTCCCCCCCCCCACACACACACATACACCAGCAACACACACACACACACACACACACACACTCTCTCTCTCTCTCTCTCTCTCTCTCTCTCTTTCAAAATTCAAAATTATATACGAAAGAGCAATATCCTTTGATTATTACTGCGCAAATTTACAAACTTACAGGATTTCATCACACTAAAAAAAGCACTATAGTAAAGCAATATAGACTGAATTACAGCTATAAATTAAAACACATCAGACACACACACACAAACAGACACACAAGCACACACACACAGACACACACACACACCGCCCCTTTCCCTTTGCCCCCTACCCCCCCCCCACCCATTTTTATCAACAAATCCATCATGCAACATAAAATATTCAATTCAATTCAATTCTTTATTCATTTAACACACAAGAATAAACAACTTTCATGAACAATGAGTATAAGGCATCACCAGAAAGCCGATGGCTTGTGAGATGTGATAACCTTTAACATGTGGTTCAAAACACATAAGTATAAGGTCCATTATTTAAATGACATACAGTAAGATGAACCCAAGTACACAAATTACATAAAAATACACAGTTAAAAAATATATATCAAAGAGAGACTAATACAAGCAAATACAATCGAAGCAAAAAAAATCGAAGCAAAAAAAACAAAAACAAAAAACAAAGACAAATACAAAGCAAAAAACAATTACAAACACAAACGAATGTTTACCAGCTAAGACAATAATCAACAGAGTAAACAGTATGTGATATCAAAATGTCGAAATATAATGCGGCTATGTATACCTCCATATATGTATACCCCTCCACACGCCCTGAGGTCAACTCGAGTTACAACAAAATATGTGACTACGCACCACCCAAGCAAGGTCGAAAAACCTCCGCGTGCTCAATCATTTCAATAGTATGAGCGAGTTCATAAATTTGTTGCGGAGGAAAATTACCTTGCGACCTGCCAAAGTTGTATGCACGATCAAGCTACTTGCTCTTGGGTGCGTCGCAGTATCACAACTATCCTCAATCCTGACTTTTCACCATAAAGAGCGTGAGGCTCTAAAACTAAATAGTACTTAATTAACTATATGTGTTAAAACACCAAGAAGCTCGCTCTTTATGATGAAACACAAATGTGGCATAGAGCACGAAACGCAGGATAGAGAATATAGCACCGAAGTGGTGACGCCGCATGAGCATGTTGTAAAGACAAACTGCTCAAACTCACTACTGTGAGAGGCTTAGCGGTAGATTGCAGATATTGCAGATATGACATCAAATCCCTTGCAAATAATTTAACTCTTTGTGCGCCATGTAAGTCATGTACAAAAGGTTAATCATTTGTTGTCTCTCCGTCACGGTCTGACATCATTAGCATCTTTATAAACGTGAGCGATTGGCACTTGTTTACTTGAGGGTTTGGCTTAATTCGCATCCATCTTTGTCAATCGTGTCAACTGTTCTTTTGTTTGACGTAGAATTGAATACATATTCAAGAATCTAGGGCACTCCCGTACTCAATGAGGTCTCGGCCAGTGGTATATGATAAGCATTGTGATTGATATTTTGTCACTTTTTTCATATTTTCCGTGGAGTGGAAATTTGTAAATGATTAGATCATAATCACCACGTACTTCGTTCATATCAAGGCACTGTCTTATAAAGAGTTACAATTAATGTGCATTGAGCACAAGTCTAATTCCATGGCTTTAATGATCAGAGTGGCAATTGAACAAAGAAATAACCAGTCCTTTTAAGGACTTCCACACGGTGTACGATCAAACTTATCATAAAACATCTCACCATGCAAGAATATCATAGAATATATCAGAGTTACGCTTGACATCAATCGCAAGTTGAGATGCGATCAATCACAAGTCTTTATAAGACTGGGCCCTAGATTCACAAAGCGGAATTTGCCTTAAGCATTATATTCTTTAATAGCAATGGACTCAGGTAGACCTGTTGTCTAAAGTACCATTAAGGAGGTTCAATAAATGAATGGATATGATAAAAAAAAAAAACCTCATAATCTTCTTCGTTTTATTTCTGTTCTCATCCCGTCGCTGCCTCTGTCTTCATCATTTCTCCTTCTTTATGATCGTCCCATTCCCTCGAACCTAATTCCTGTCACTGCTTTGTCATCATACTTTGGCGTTATCCCTCACCTCAAGCAAAATTTGTCTTAAATTTACTATGGTCCACTCCTCTATTAACACACACACACACACACACACACACACACACACACACACACCATAGAGCCAGGTTTACGTGGCGTACGTTGATGGTTAACAAAACGGGCAATAAATACGAAATATTCTCCATATGAAGCTCACATTACTTCAACAAGATATACGATGTATACCATGAACAATGGTTATGTCGTTTGTCTTTTTCTTCCTATCAGCTGAAAACATGTAATCTCTCATGACGTCGTTCAGAAATTTGTCCAAGGCAGATCGAGGTGTAAACTTCGAAAGCCCATTGCTGGTACAAAACAAAACAATCCAAAATCAGGATTCCTTTTTTATTTAACAGCAAATTTTTGGTCGGATTTCGTATTTTGTTTATGTTGCAGCAATAGGCTTCCGAACTATATACCTTAATCTGCCTTGGTCAAATTTTCTGAACGACGTCACGTTTTCAGCTGATAGAACGAAAAAGACAAACGACACGATGGCATCCATCATAGACCTATCCCTATTATTTCCCGTCCTCATAGTAGCCTTGCAACTATACAAAGAAAATGAAATAATTCAAATTGTACCAATGAACAGCAACGACCCCAACCGTAGGTTATTCATACAATTTTTCTTTTGTCCCTCTGTTTGATTCAGCAGTTGAAATGAATGGAAACGAATCCCAACCATCGATCAGTCAATAGAAGTGTGTATGGAAAGCATTCGCCCCATAATTATATAGTTTTCCTGGCAATAGCTCTCTGATTATAAAGTTTGTTTTTATTTCATTTGTTTGGGTATTTGCCAATAAAATATGTGATGATCATGTTTGTAGTATTTTTGTAGTATTTTATGAGGCTTCGCTTGTGTGATGCATGTGGAAGCATCGCTCCACCTTCTTCTTTTGTTATGTTCCTCATCAGTTGATCTGTGTTGCATTTTGGTGTACAGCATTTATATGTATAATCTGAGTTCATGTTACTCTGTATTATTGTGTTATGTGTACACACGGCCTCCAGTGAGAATAGTGTCAATAAATAAATAAATAAATAAATAAATAAATAAATAAAAGTATTATGATCACAAACATTGACTGTATCAATGTTCGATTAGATTCAATACGAATCACGAGTGGATAAACCAAGCATGTCATTGGTTAATCTCCGACAAAATGTTTTACCATACGGGTCATATTCTACTTACGTTAGGTAGATAACAAGCATAATATGTTTTAGCTCTTCTGTTTTGTTTATCATGTAACCAAGTATCTTTGCAAATGTGATTATGTAGAGAGTCATATCAGGGTGCACTATTTTAAATTTTTAATTGATTACATTTATTTACCTTTATTTTTGATATGTCATAAGTGAGACATGGTGGTATCCAGGAACCAAATAAGCCTAAGCAAATCAAACGAGTTTGTCGATTTTGGGGACGGCATGCTTTCCATAGAAGGTCTGCAGTGGCTTTGATATGCTGATAGATGGAACCACGACCACGTGCAAAGCGCTGGCCTATGCAGCATCTCAACTCAACCAAAACGAATTCGTATTATCGGGCAAATATTTAAACTTCTGTCCCTAACAAAATTTCAAAGCCCTTTGTCGAGATTTGGGCAAATACCAACCCTTTGTTTACAGAATGTGGGACGATTTTTCTCCCTCTTTCTCTCTCTCTCTCTCTCTTTGCTGGAGATGTACCTCCATTCACCCCACTGACTCCTGTGAGTTTTGTTTGAAAGATAATAACTAACAAATATTCGAGTGCGTGGGCACGCTAACTCTATGAGCAGGGTCATCTTGTCG
>OZ022587.1:5205181-5797681 GCA_963669155.1 Arbacia lixula | reverse complement strand
TTAAAAAGTTGTTTTAGTCGGGATATACTACACGAGATAGGCTCCTGATATAAACCAAAGGTAAATGTACATGAATAGATTACATGATTGAGAACTTCAATTCCCTTCTCTGTGTGCATAATTGGCCCATCAAAATAACATAAATTATTTTGGTACATTCAAGAATGTATGAATCGAGCATGGACCAAACCTATACAATGTGACTGTAGAGTGTATAGTGTACATGTACCAAGGATTATCCGAGGGAAGTGGTTTGTTTATTATTTTGAACGATCCGAATGCACGCTCTAGACTCATTTCGTGGAACGAAAGATTTAAAATTCGTAATCTGCATTTGCGTATTATATCTTATGCAGAGATTGTGAATCGCTAGAAATGATTAAAACTTGATTGCATATATTTCAGGGGGTTTCGCAATCACCCAAATCGTTGCGCCGAGTTCCGTCGCGTGCAGTGTACACACGAATTCGCAGGGCCGTCGCCAGGGGGGGGGGGGGGTGCGAAGGGTGCGAACGCACCCCCCTTCAGAACCAAAAAAAAAAAAATAATAATAATAATAATAAAAAAAACAAAAAAACCAAACAAAACCGGAGGGGGGGGGGAAGGGATACTTGAGGGCTCTTTTGAAAAAGATCTAGGCGAAATACATGGCCGTCACCAGGGAGAGTGCGGAGGGTGAGAACGCACCACCCTCCAGACCACAATCTTTTTTTTTTAAATTTAGAAGGGGACTTTTTTTTTTTTTTTTGGGGGGGGGGGGACATCGCCGAGGGGGGGGGGGGGGGGGCTTTAGGTCTTTTAGATGGGCGAGCACTGCCTCACATCAGAATTGGTAATGTTTGTATCTCTTCCCCCCAAACGCACCCCCCTTGAAAAAGCTGGTGACTGCACTGATTCGGGATGATAAAATGCATCTAGAACCTTAACTCTCTTTGATAACTGGGAGTGGGTTTCGAATAAAATTAACTCTTTGTGTGCCACAGAATCATTTTTTCGCATAATTCTTTCACGATATCTCAATAGAACAGAAATGTGCTTTGCACGTGAATGATTGATTGATAGTTTGCCACGAGACACGTGCGCGGATAAAATTGACAGCGACTCGTGACATCACGGGTGACCGATCCACCTTGGCAAACTCATTATCATTTCTTTGGAAACCGTTTAAAGTTTGCTCCTTTTGCAAGTTTTGCTGGATGAGGTTAATTGACTTTTTTCAAGAGAATTTCATTTTAATTTTCCACGTGGGATTAGTCGGGAGAGGCGCGGCCGATGACACCGTCCATGGTTACCATGGTTACTCATGGAGATAATGTTTTGATGTAGAACACTTTTTGTGTGTGTCACATGTGTATTCCTTCACACGAACTATACACAAATCCCATCTACCCATGGAGTCATTTCGTGTGGCACGCAAACGTTTCATTTCATGCTCACCTGGGCCCTGTTGCATAAAACTTATCATTGATGGTAACTTTGCTATCAATGGCAACTTCTATGGAAACCTTGAATTTGATTGGCTGTTGAGCGATGTTACCATGGTAGTTACCATTGATGACAGAGTTACCATTAATGGTAATTTTTATGCAACGGGGACCTTATCTATATCCTTGTCGCAAACGCTTAGGTATAATGCTTAGAGCATATATTCTCAAGTCAAACCATTCCATCGCTACATTTTAATTCCTGTATCACCTCTGTAACGTTACGTGTTTTCCTTATTAAAAACATGTATAATCCGGTTTTTTTTCTTTTAAAGAGTTGTTCTCTCCTACATCTCTATCTCTGTCCCTTTATCTTTCTCTCTCTTTCGCTCTTTCTCCCCCTCCCTCTCTCTATTTCATATTGCTCCTATATACCTCTGTCTTTCTCTCTATCCACTTCCCTTTTTATCGTGTTATCGAAATCCCCTTTCCACTTTCTTTCAATGTACAATAGTTCATGTTGCTCCTCCACCCCCCCCCCCCCCTCTCTGTCTCTCTGTCTCTCTCTCTGTCTCTGTCTCTCTGTCTCTCTCTCTCTCTCTCTCTCTGTCTCTGTCTCTGTCTCTCTCTCTCTCTCTCTCTCTCTCTCTCTCTCTCTCTCTCTCTCTCTCTCTGTCTCTCTCTCTCTCTTCCCTCCGTCCTCCTCTGCCCGGTCATTGACCCCTCCGCCCTCCAGTAGCTGCCGTCTCGCTGTCTCACCCCTGTCCGGTCCACTCAAATCTGAAGCAGCAACAAGCATGAGCCCAAACCCCTCACCAAAGTTGACAAAAATCACCGCATACGACACAATTTAACCACGATTCTACAGTCGCACATGCCTACGTGTGGACATGTGACGTCACGTTTGTGCACAAATCCAATAAGCGGGTCCTGGGATTCAGCCAGTCGCAGAGTCGCACGACTGGTCGGATCGTGTCCCCCGCGGTGGCCTTTAGAACAGGTCCAGAGAGGAGCAAAGTGTAGCCTGATTACCAGGCTGTTTGACTTTCCATATATAACCTTTTGTGTGACAGATAAAATCATGCTCTATGTGATTTGTGTGTATTACTCGTGCGAAAAGGAAACAATTTTTTTTTAAAGGGTTATAATCCGAAAATGACATTTACTTTGAACTTAGATGAACCAAGGAACAAACAAAATACATAGGAAAACACACACATACAAATTATATTATCAATTACAAGAAGAGAAAAATGAAAACATTATACGATCATTTGGAAGGATAAAAGGAAACCAGAAAATGGCACGGATACTTCTGGGTCTACTGGTCGTTTAATGAATATCGCCACTTTTTTTATCTGTCATAAATCAAGTATGAGCTGGATACTGCTGGTATTAAAACACAAGAGATGTACGGCTTCTGAAAAGTCTAAAATTGGAAGAAGAGTACGGTAATCATCGTATAAATTTAGGTTGAATCATAACGGAAGAAAGAGCTCCTAAGATAGCACCAAGATCTGAAACATAACTTCATGTATTAATAGTAACAAACCACGTATATACAAACATTGATTACGTTACAAAACTCAATCGAGCCAACGTTTACGCCTACACGGTTCAGCTCTCTTCTGTATTTGTTTTATTATACTAGTATGAGCCCTATGATCAAACATTTCTTTTTCAATTGATTTATCATAAATTGATTTAACTTTTTATTTTAGATTTGTACACCCGCTGTTCAAAAGTAAAATTACAAATTATATTACTCTACTTAGCGTGTGTGTGCGAGTGTGTATGTGTGCGCATGTGTGCTTATGTGTGTATGTGTGTGTGCTTGTGTGTGTGTATGTGTGTATGTGCGTGTTTGTGTGTGTTTGTGCCTGTGTATATATATGTGTGTGCGTGTGTATGCGTGTGTGTGTGTGTGTGTGTGTGTGTGTGTGTTTGTACACGTGGGTTACGTTAGTTTTAATTACGTGCATGAAGTGGGTCTGGACGGGGGAGGGGGGGAGGTCATGGGCAAGAATAGAATATATTTTGATAATCTGATTTCATTCTTTTTGTACCCCTTTTTCGTTAATTACTCTGGAATGATTGAATATCATTGAGTGTGTAAATTTGATTGAAACATTTCATTGTATTTAACCTTTTGTATACTTCAATAAATGTTGAAGGCTGTGATTTATGTTATAATTGTGTTTGAATTAAATCAAAATAAACATTACTAAAAGCAAAAAGTGTATATATTTGTGTGTGTGTGTGTATGTGTGTGTGCGTGTGTGTGTGTGTGTGTGTGTGTGTGTGTGTGTGTGTGTGTGTGTGTATGTGTGTGTGTGTGTCTGTGTGTGTGTTGGTGCGGTAGCTCGTGTGTGAGAGGGGATGGGGTTGGGGTCGTGATACGTCTAAATGCCTGGAAGAGAGGCTATATGCGGCCCTCGGAAATGCGCGCCAAAAAGACGGAAAGAGGGGCACGCAGATCAGCTCTCATCTTGTTCCAACTCGTCAAATTCAAACCCCCATGTTCAGCTTTGATTAGGATTCGCCCTCCGCTCATTCCCGAGACAGGTGTGGCCTTCAGTGTGTGTCACAGCTAGCCTGGCTTCCAAGCGTTTGGACATGGCTAATTCAAACTTTCAAGTAAGATTCTAGTGGGACTACTCACATGACTAGTCATGCACGTTTCCCCATTCTCCTCTTTTCTCCCTCCGTCCAATAAGGAGGGCCGGAAATGGAATTGCGAATGATTAGTCTACTGCAGCCAGACCCGTTTGATGATTATTGTAGTTTGGATTGAAAATGCCCAACGGCCTGAAGTTAGGCTAGAAGAAACGGTGACAAGACTGAGAACGGTGGCTTGCAGAGGAAAACTGTTAGAACTCGTTGTTTCGTGTGAGCGTTCGAGTTTCTGTAAAAAAAAAATAATAAAAAATAAATACGTAAGCATGCGTCACTTGCATATTAAGTCAACATGCTTCCATGTGTATTCCTAAGGTTATTGAATTATTCTGATATAAGCATTCTCAGAACGAGTTCCTCCAACAAAACCTTACAAAAAGAAACAGAAGCCGAGTGATTAATTGTGCTTAACATAATCTGTATAACTGGTTTTAAAGCTGCATGTGCCAGTGTTTTTAAAAAGTATAGGCCTAAAGTAAACGCCAAGTGATAACAAACTTTTCAGAACATACACAATAACAAGCAAATGTATACCGGACATGACAGAGAGAGAGATCATCTCCAAAAACTACGACTCATTAATCCCTGAAAGGCTAACCTTGAGGGGATTAAAGAGGGTCAACGTACATACACTTTCACTTAATCCTCTATGTACCATTGATATAATTTGGCATACCGGTAAGAAATGCACACAAACTCCGTAAAGTTATAGTTTGTCTAGTATATAAATACTGTAGTTAGGAATTTGATTGAATGTAGGGCATATGTTGATTGTGAATTTGCTGCATAAAGCACATGTTGCGTCTATAGAAATAAGATCACAAAATATATCGAAGGCAAGATGATGTAATCGGGTAGATTTATTTCATGTTTATCCTGAAAACAAAACTTGCTCTTCATGATGACATTTATTAAATGTGCCTTCTCTTTTTCTGATTGGATATCGCTGGAAAGCTGATATGAAGAACACTACATTTATTTTCAATTCCTCGTCAACAAACAACACATAAACAGGTAATAATGGAAATTAATCGAGCTTTCAAACTATATACCAAAGTAAAAAATCATTCAATGTCTACTTTAATGTTTCCGAGATGAAATCCGGACTATATGTCAAATAAAATACGTCAGTGCATTAGCCTATGTGATAATGTGCGCTTTAGTAGTGTAAAATTGCGACATCTTGAAAATCTTCTATCATATATACCTACTGCTAAACGGCCTACATGATCTTTTTTGGTTAATGGGTACAGGTGTTTTCTAACACCTTCTCATTTTCAAGAAATCTTTGACGATTATGTTTAACATATCGTCAAAGATATCTTGAAAATGAGAAGGTGTTAGTTACGCAAAGCCTGTTTGAAGATACCTGCAGACCTGTTAGAAAAATACTGTCCAAGTTTGTGTTTTAAAGTTAGTGCTTACGACCGATTCAGGTCAATCACCTTAGCCAAAATATTAGTGGTTGTCAATTTTCCGCTCCCTTCTTTCGCCCCCATGGAATACCGTTATACTTAGATATAGATGACCATCGGGAAGCTGGATAGGTTAATTTAGATGAAAGTCATTCTTGTGGTTTGGGAAGAAAGCCTGGACGGAAGTATGACAAGGCTAGCCTTCTGACGACAGGGGTTATTTCATGAATTTCCGGCCAGGGGCTATCTAATCATGTATCATAAAAGCGAGAAGACCCTGGGATTGGCTGGGAATCATCTCTACTGATTTTAGGGGGTAGTGACTGGAGGATCGAGGTGGAGGAGCACTAAGAAGACGAAAAAAAGGAAGGAAGAAGAATTACTTTAAATGGATGATGATTAATAGTATTGAATTAAAGTAGGAGAACATGGTGAAGATGTTTCGTGAGTTGTAGCCAAAATTGGAAAATATTCACAAAAGACAGAAGTAAGAAGAAGAAAAAGAAGGACAAGGAAAAGGAGAAGGGGGAGAAGGGGGAGGGGAAGGAGGAGGAGAAGGAGAGGGAGAAGGAGGAGGAAAAGTAGGAGAAGGAGGAGGAGGAGGAGGAGGAGGAGGAGGAGGAGGGGGAGGAGGAGGAGGAGGAGGAGGAGGGGAAAAGGGAGAAGAAGAAGGAGAAGAAGAAGAAGAAGAAGAAGAAGAAGAAGAAGAAGAAGAAGAAGAAGAAGAAGAAGAAGAAGAAGAAGAAGAAAGAGAAGGAGGAGGAAAAAAAAGAAGGAGAAGAAGAAAAAGCAAAGAGGCAAAAGGAAAAACACAAAAGGAGCATGAAGACAACAAACAAAAAAGGAAGAAGATAAAAATAAAAATATTTCAACGAAATCCGGGCCTACAGAAAGAAGAAGAGAAATTATATTCCAGAATAAAAAGAAAACAACAGATAGAGAAAGTTAGCCTGTTTTTCGTAGCTATCTCTTTTTTATGTTGTCGTGATGTGATACATGCATAAACACAAATAAAAGGGAAACGAAGTATTCAAGCAAAACACACACACACACACACAGACATTCAGGAAGCTCAGAACCTCCCTCCTAGCTTTATTTGTTTTTTACTTCCCCTGACGTGCTAAAAGTCAATTATCCAACCAGGGGTAATGAACTCCGAAAGTCATGAATCATTATGAATTCGCACCACTTGTTCCCGAAGTGCACGGCTGTCCGTTTCGAACTCGGCCAGATCTGTCGCCTAACGGCCGCTGCGGTCGCTCTTTATGACAGCAGTCGCAGATGACAGCAGACAGATGTCTTGCGGCGAAGCGTATTTTCTTCATTGTGCACGCGTGCGTGTGTGAGAGGTACGAAAAATCAAATGTCACATTAGGTTGCGATAGCATTGCATTGGATAGATGGAAAAGCTGTCTGTGTATGTCTGTCAGATGGGGACCACAATCTACCGCCTTTTGGATAGATCGCGGGGTTGTATCGCGTTCAATACAATGAAAATGTTTTGGAGCATAATGTTTTCGCGGTTGCATCGTAAGTCTCGAGTTATGGGATTTGGTGTCCTGAAGTGTTGGGAGTCAGGTGATGGGCAAGGATTGGGTGTGGGAAGGGGAAGGTGAAGAAAGTAAACTGCGGCAATGGAAGGATATTTTGAGAGTGAAGAGAGAAGGAAGGTAAAGAGGGAAAGAAAGAGAGAGGGGGTAGTAAAAGATAGATAGAGAGGGGAGAGGGAGAGAGAGAGAGAGAGAGAGAGAGGGAGAGAGAGGGAGAGAGAGAGAGAGAGAGAGAGAGAGAGAGAGAGAGAAAAGAGAGAGAGAGTAAGAGAGAGTAAGAGAGAAGAAAGAGAAAGAGAGAGAAAGGGGAGGGGGTGAGAGTAGAAATTGTGCGTGCGTGATAGGTTCTTGTATCCCAGCTGCAACCAGGGCTTTTTAATTGATATATATGCAGACCCATGCACCTGATAAAATAATATATAAGTGGGTGGGGCGGAATATGAACACTAGAAAGGTGAGAAAGAAAGATAGAGCGAGACACAGAGGGAGATGTCAAGAAGGAGAGGGGACGGGGCGGGGCGCTAGGCGTGCAAGACAGAGCTAGAAAGGGCATTTTGCCCCTTTATCACGATTATATTCGGTCATTTTATTGTTCCTTCCCGTAGTTACTGTCGTTATTAATCAATACATTTGCGACCTTATTTTCTGTAAATCGTTGTCTGCACCGACTGTTGAGCTTCCATCTTACCCCCCCCCCCCCCCCCCCCACACACACACACTATTTCATGTATGTCTCTCTGTCTCTCTTTCTTTTTCTTTCCCTCTCTCTGTCCATGTTTCTCTCTTACCTTCTCATTCCTCCAACACACACATACATTTATCTCTCTCTCTCTCTCTCTCTCTCTCTCTCTCTCTCTCTCTCCCTCTCCATTTATCACGTTTGCTTGTACCGATGCCGCGTTATTCGTAAAAATTCACTCACTCACTGGCTCACACATCGGTTTACATTTCAATAAGCAAATGGCACTAACCATGCAAAACAGGGAGATGGGCTTATGCAAGTTTTATTTGAATAATAGTCTTCATACCAGAGTGTACGGAAGACCGTTCATAGGCATGTTATGATTGCTCAGGTGGTCATAGCTTACTTAGGAATTGTATATCTTTCTTTAAACACATAGTTTCTGCAAATTGGCCTTCTTTCATTTAATTACATTCAATGCATTTACATACAAACATTTACAGATGTAAACACATCTAAATATGATGTAACAATTATAAAGAGTCAAACAATCCTGACAGTAGACGACTACTTATTGTTACAGAAATATTAATTACATTTCAAATACATGGAGTATGCAAATGTATACTGCTGCGAGGTTACGATTAAATTTACAAAAGAGGATCTGAAAACATGCTATTATTACAAGGCACAAGCCAAGGGGTAGAAGAGTACCTAAGTGTGACGTCATTAGAGCATTATTGTCAAGACAACTGGTTGTAAACAATACAGGTAGAGCAAACAGCGGTGATACCAACGTGGTGGGTATGCCCGACACTAGCCCGATAGACAATATCGGACCGCTAAACCTCTCGCTGGAGTGAGTTTGTTTAGAGCCAATTGTCATGACAACATGCTCATATGACGACAACTCCCCGGCCCCCTTGTATTGTAAGATGTTGTCTTTATGAACATCTTTTCTTGTATACTTCAGTAAAATTACCCTCTTTCAGTATAAGTTTGCTTCTGTGTTATAAGGTTTTCCCTTAATAAAAATACTTTATTGCAACACTCACTGACAAATGGCCTTTCTCCAGTTTCTGATGTATCAGTATTGTTAATTAAGACTTTTGTAAAAATCGTTACTTGCACACTTGACAGACAAATGCCTTTACCCCCATATGAGTTATCTGGTGTCTTATAAGAGTTTGCATTTGTGAAAATCCTTTCTTGCAAACTTAATAAATGAGCTTTCTCTAGTATGGATACTTTTCTGATGATTTATCAGATGCTCTCTTTGTGAAAAGCTTTTCTAGCATAGTTAAACCTTAACCCTAATACTCCCGGGGGGGGGGGGGGCCATTATGGCCCCCCCCCCCCCTGTCGAGGTTTTGGCGGTTCTTCCTAACGCCTCAATATTTCGAAACAAAATTTCTTGACTTTTTTTCTCTGATCCTTCCCGCACATTTTGATACCAAATTTATGGCGATCGGACCTACCGTGCGGGTGTCAGATTAAGAGATTAAGAGATCTCAAGGGGGGGGGGGGGGGGGGGCCATAATGGCCCCCCCCCCCCCCCCCCGGTAATAACAAGCTTTGAAATACCCCGGGAGTATAAGGGTTAAATGGCCTTTCTCCAGTATAACTTCACTGGTGTATTAGAAGATGATGTCTTTGCACATGTATACATGTTTTTTTTCAACACTCCACAGACAAATACATTTTTCCATGTATGACTTTTCTGATATCTTACTAGACTGTGCTCTCGTGAAAAACTGCTTGCACACTTCACAAATGTTTCTTCTCCAGTATGAATTCTCCCATGTGTCTTTAAAGTGTCTCTGGAGGAAAACCTTTGCTTGCGCATTTCACAGACAAATGGTCTATCTCAAGTATGAGTCCTCTGATGTCTTATTAGATCTCCCTTTTCTGTAATTCCTTTATTGCACACCACCTTACAGAAACACCTTTCTCTTTCTCCAGTAAAAATGAGTCTTCTTATGTCGATTTAGACTGCCTAAGGTTGGATATCCTTTCTTGCACTCTTCACAGACAAAAGGCATTTCTCCAGTATGTTTTCTCACATGTATAATTAGATGTCCCTTTCGGTTAAATCCTTTATTGCACACTTCACAGACAAATGGCCTTTCTCCAGTATGAGTTTTCTTATGTTGATTTAGATTGCCTAAGAATGAAAATCCTTTATTGCATACTTCACAGACAAATGGCCTTTCCCCAGTATGAGTTTTCTTATGTCGATTTAGACTGCCTAAGAATGAAAATCCTTTATTGCATACTTCACAGACAAATGGCCTTTCTCCAGTATGAGTTTTCTTATGTTGATTTAGATTGCCTAAGAATGAAAATCCTTTATTGCATACTTCACAGACAAATGGCCTTTCCCCAGTATGAGTTTTCTTATGTCGATTTAGATTGCCTAAGAATGAAAATCCTTTATTGCATACTTCACAGACAAATGGCCTTTCCCCAGTATGAGTTTTCTTATGTCGATTTAGATTGAGTAAGAATGAAAATCCTTTATTGCATACTTCACAGACAAATGGCCTTTCCCCAGTATGAGTTTTCTTATGTCGATTTAGATTGCCTAAGTATGGAAATCCTTTTTTGCATACTTCACAGACAAATGGCCTTTCTCCAGTATGAGTCTGCTTATGTACAGTTAATTTGCTTAAGGATGGAAATCCTTTTTTGCACTCTTCACAGACAAAAGGCTTTTCTCCAGTATGAGTTCTCTGATGTGATAAAAGATGTGGTCTAATTTGATCCGGTGTCAGACGTTTACAGATAACCACACATTTCTTGAGAGTGATCCCTCTACCACAGCCATCAAAGTATGTCTGATCAATTGGTCCACATCTACCTTCTGTTTGATCAGTTCTTGTAGAAGCAGATAAGCAAGGTTGATGAGTCACACCAGTCCCTAGCTGCTCACAGGAAGCTCCCTTATATTCCTCCTCCTCATTGCTTGCTTCTGTGCTGGCATCTGCAGTATGAGATGTAAATAAATTCTCAAACATACTGCACAAAATCAGTCACAGCAAAGAAATACAAACTCTATGTCTGCATATAAGGGTCTTGTTTATTTGGATATGAGAATTGAGTTTCTATTCAATTCATTAACTTACTTCTCCATATTTTCTCCAGAATCAATGTGTGTATGAATTTTGGTGTTTACAGATGTGAATCAATCAGATATGATTATTTACGTCTGGGAATGACCTTTTGAGTCACCATTCAATAGCGGCTGCCCAGCTCAAACTTCAAATCTTTGTTGATTATCAACTTCACAATCACTTGGATTACAGGCACATACAGTACCACAATGTCAAATTCAAGATTCATTGCTCTTCCTTAATCTTTTTATAAAAAAATCATCACCCACCATGAAAAGGCGTTTTCCTTAATCCAAATACTCCCTAGTTATTTTAAAGCTCGTTATTACCGAGGGGGAGGTGGGGGGGGGGGGCATGGGCATTATGCCCCCCCCCCCCCCCCTTGGGAACTCGGCCATGGGTCGCTTGATTGCCTTAAAATTTTGCACAAGGGTCAAGAATTATGTAATATACCAAGTTATATTGATAAAATAACGAAAGTTCTTTCATTTCTTTCTTGAATTAATCAAATTAAGCTAATTTATACAAGAAATCATAGATTTTGGAATTTCTCACTTAATAAATCCTCAAGAATAACAATTTGTGGTACAAATGTCTTTCATAAGCCCCTCGTCAATTCCTGAAAGAAAAGGATTATAGCAATGATATCTCATGTATTTTATGGTTTTTCAATTGTCATAGGTATTTGTTTGTATTTCATCAAGTATTTTTTCCTGTTTGACAAAATTACAACCACATTTCATTTCACATTGCGCAAAATACATTATGAAATTTTGTTTTGAAATGTTGAGGCGTTAGAACGAACTGACAAAAATTTGACAGGGGGGGGGGGATATAGAGAATTTTTAGACTTACCTAGAATACTGTATGAGTAATGTGCTACTGAAACATTCACACGCTGTACATAACAGACTACAAATCCCACCTGAATCCATGTTTTCCATCTTGACGATATGATCCTGACTGTATTGGTCACATGGGGGCAAAGGTTCTTCCTCCTTTATAGTGATGACAGAAAGACTTCCTGGTGATTCTGTTGAACAGGGCAAATTATTCTCAATATAAATACATAAAAAAACATGAAGAAATACTACTGATCTTCATCAGGAACTTCAAACTAATATATGTTACAATAATAGAATGTTACCATGATTCCAAGCAAACCAAAATCATTACAGGTAAACCCTGTTATAACGAGCACAGGTATAGTGAGATCCTTGTTATTACGAGGACATTTCTTGGGTCCTGATTTTTCTTCCATAGACCTGCGGGTATTCTGTTTTCATATAACGAGATTGGCTATAGGGAAATTTCTGCTATAGAGAGGCAAATTACCCGCCCAAAGAATAAAGAAAAGGAAGGAAATTGATCCTGGTATTTTGAGCACTCCCTTCAGCCACGTCGCCCAGCGAGCCAAACGCAACAACAGTACAAGCAATTTTCTTCCCACCGATACACAAGGATCACACACACACACGGCCACAAGTCCATATTACGTATGTACAGCACTGCACACCATCGTTCCCAACCATTAATACAGTCCCGCACACACATGGCAAACTAGACCCTCTACACACAAGTGACATCGTGCGTGTACGACCGGCCGGCTGGCCATGAAGATAACGTTTAATTATCATTCATTGTTTACATGCGGTCATTCCAGCAGGCGCGGCCGGGTAACTGAGCCTCCCCGCTGCTTCACTTGTCAGTAAACAGAGACGTTGGAAGTGTCATATTTTAGTGAATTTTAGCTACCCGGTAGTGAATTAAGTTTAGAATGCTTGCAATGCCATTAAAGATTACAATACTAGCAGTAAATATGTTAATTTTTGTGTAGTCCTATAGGTGCATTTGTTTCTGTACGTTTTGATCATGTACTTGCAGATCTAGCAATCTGCTGTAGCGAGGAAAAAGTATGGGTCCCGACTCCTCTTCAAAACAGGGTTTGCCTATATTTGAGTAATGTACTACCAATACATTCACACGCTGTATGTAACAAACTACACTTCCCACCTGAATCCATGATTTCCATCTTGACGATATGATCCAGATTGTATTGGTCACACGGGAGCAAAGGTTCTTCCTCATTTATAGTGACAGGAAGACTTCCTGGTGAGTCTGTTGAACAGGGCAGATTAATCTCGATATAAATACATTATACATGACAAAATACTATGATCTTCAATAGTAACTTCAAACTAATATATGTTACTATGAATACAAGCAAAGAGAAATCATTACTTCCTTATATTTTGCCTGATACACTGCCGACATCCACATGCCTTTCTTAACGGTAGCATTCCTTTAAAGATTGTCCGTCCCTTTTGCAAGCTTAAAATTTGAAATCGTCTATCACGATCGTAAATTAAAGAAATTGTGATTCAAGACCATTTCTAAGAATATAGCATGTTGAAGCTTTCTGTATATGTAAAAAAATTTAGCCGTTAAATTTCAAACCGACTTTTTTCGTACCACGAAAAAAGTATTAGTCTTTGTTACAGTATCTATGTGGTTATTATGCGTGTGTGAAATCCTAATTTTATGAGTAACTACCAAACTTTGGAGATGATTCCTTCCATAGAACAATTTTTTTTTCATCATGCGTTTTATAATTTAATAAACAGATTAATCAATAAAGCAGATATTTCAACACAAACTGCTAAGAGCCTGAGGTAAAGACTATTAATCAGACGTTGTTTATGTGCATTATTTGAATTTTACATTACGTATCAGTTTCAAATTGTGAATATAGAGCTTGCTAACAGTTCTCTATATGTTTTGTCAATGCTTCGATGGTTTTGTGGTGATCTGAAAAAGGGACGGGCTGTCTTTAAAACTGATGCTGAGGAAAACATATGAGACTCAATAACAAAAAGATTGAGATATGTGTTTAATACTGGTGCAAGTATGATTAGCTATGATCATGAATGCTACTCAAGTTTACTTACAAACGCTATTCTCTCGTATATTTGTTGTCTGTGCATCTTGTTTATCAACCCCTCGCATCAACTCCAAGTTCTCTGTTGATGAAACATCCAGACTCTCAGCTGCACCCTGTATCATCTCCACTTTCACCACGGTGCTCTGCGGTACCTCTGCTTGCATCATCATGGTGCTTGGTACCGCCAACGGTTCCTGCACAGTCTGTAACTGGAGTGCATTCACGTTCTGCATGCTCCTCTGTAGTGAATTGAAATGAGTGTCGCCGCGTGCTGTGGTCTCCCCTATTCCACCAGCAAAGTTTGATTGGTCGAGAAGAAATGATGAGGTGACTACGGGTGGACTAGTTGTGTTCAGCAAGAGCGGTGTTGCAGGTGGAGCATATGGATTGGGCGGTACCACCAGAGAGGAGTGGCCTCCTGTTAATGATGTGTTGAGAACTTGAAAAGTAGTGGTGCCCTCTGTACACAGGGTGATGCCAGGAAATTGTAGCTGAAATTTCTCCTGCTCACTCTTCATCTACAGAAAAGGAACGAAAACTACATTTTCTTATTTTTTATTTTTTGTAGTGCCTCACAGAGATATGTAGGCCTACGTTTGCATTGTATGAATATTTTTGAAAGGCAAGCTGCGACTGAGGGTGAGGGGTTGAAAGAGGAAGAATGAAAAAAGGCAGGAATTAATAGAGGTATATGAAATAGACAGACAGAGCTTCAAGTTACCTCAATAGATGAAGTTCAAAAAGATATTCACATGGATTTGACTAGCCCCGGGATCGCAGAGCTGGAGCGTCCTGAGGGCTCGCCTTCTTTTTCCCTGCCTGTCAGGTCAGACTACTGTGTAATCGACCCATGCATATGAATGAATTACTCACTTGAAATACATGCATTGCAAATGAATGACGCACTGTATTGAATGTATACCGACACTATAAAAATGTTCGAAATTTTGAGCAATGTTACATATTTCTTCTTCACATATATCTTTCCAACAAATATGTTCTGTCAAGGCTGCCATCTTGGCTGTTTGAAAATGTACACGAATATATGGGAACTGGCACATGCGCATAAACTTTAATTTTCACCATCGCAGCTGCCGTTGTGCAATTTTAAACCACTTCAGTTCATAAACAATAAAAAAAAAATACATGGATTAAAATCATCTTTTAACCAACCATGAGAATGTTTACTGTAGATGTATTCTCCGTAAATACACGTATGTGCAATACAAGTGAGATTTGAGCAAACAGAATTGCTCAAATTTACTGATATAATCATGACTCTCTTGCTCCAAAGCTTGGTGCTACGCCGCCCATTCACTGCATGAGCAGGCTGATCGCAGTAAGGATTTGACGTGAGAGAGACCAGAAAGAAGAAAGAAGAAGAAAGAAAAACAAGAAGAGAGAGAAGACTAAGATTGGACAGGTAGGGAAGTACAGAAAAGAGAGTGAGCAAGCATTACCTCGCTGATGTCTGCAGGCTGTGGTGACATGTCAATGGTGTCTGCAGGTTCGTCCTTTATCTTTATCTTGACTGATCGTCGAGGATGCTCCAGCACTGATAAAGCCACACTAGGGGAGAGGGCCTCCATCTTGATTCACCCAGGGGCGCGTTTCTCGACACGGTGAAAACTCTAGTACCCTTGGGCCTGTTTCTGCATTAGAATGCCATTTTGGTCATATTTGTGTTGAAAGACACGATGTTAATGATAGTCTAGGCAAACATGCCATTCTTAAAATAAATGTCTGAATATTGAAGAAAGTGGCTATCAAATGCATGTGTAGTGACAATTCTCAGTTCATGTACAAAATTGGTAGATTAATAATGTATTTTTCATTTTTGCGTACTTAAAAAACTCACTTCTGAAGCAAACTGGCCTGCCACCTGTAAGTTGAAAGCAAATTAATTCCCAACGCCCGGTCATTTCTAAAGAAAGACTTTCCCCGCGAAGTCACGGTTGTCATTATTACGTAATAAGTATTATTCCTAGTTACGCTGAACAACCAATCAGCAATCAAGATTTGGGTGTTGTCGTAGGTCTGTGTGTTATACGTATTCAGAGTAACATCCCGGTTGCTGATCTTTAGGCAGCTACACTACATTTGTGTGTTTTTGGCTACACCTGATATCTAATGGGGATTCGAGCCAATATCTCCCCGAGACCACCGGCGTAGCTCCCTACAGCTATGCGAGCCGTCAATACCCGACGTTTTCAATGGGGATTCGAACCGATACCTCCCGGGTGCTGTCGGCGTAGTTTCACCCTTCAGTGATATTATGGTCAGAGTGTCGAGGTGGAGAAATGAACTCCTTTATCCTTAATAATTGTTACCTCGAGCCATTAACTGCCTTTCATCACAGCAGAATCTCGCCCTTTAATTGCCTTCCAGATATTTACCGGGTATGTACTCTGATACTTATAATCATCTTTATCAATTGTTGTTGTCAAACATTAAATCATGTTTGCTGACGATGTCTTAATTCTGAAAGTATATCGTTTACTTAAACTGTTAATATTGCATGATAAAAGCAATAAATTAGTAGTCATCTTTGATGATTACTCATGTATAATTGTAAGCATGATAAGATTTTAAGAGATACCTTTAACTATCGACATCGCTCGTTTCTTTTAGATGTGGCTATATGAAGTGGTGTCGTTATTTGTATTTCCGTATCCACCGTGAAAGCCTCACGTTTATGAAAATTTAGCAGATATCATGTTACAACACCAATGCAGTATTTTCAATCTTGAAAATGCCACTGAATTTAGTTATCCTATTTCAGTAACACTATCATGAGATATAAAAATCATTTTGCTGTTATTTATTCTGAAGGGCGCTAAAATTCTGTGGATAGCGCTGTTTTGTATAAGCGCATTTTATGGACAAAGACGCTTATTACTTTTGTGTGTGTTAATTACAATAGGTCCAGGAGATCTTCATTGTCGACGAGATCTTGCCCGGTTTCGCCGCTCTCCGGAAGAGTTTTTGAATTTCCACTCGCACATTTTAACTTGGATTGAATCAACTTAGTTCACCTTCACAACGTCGTAGTGAGAGTTTTCGAACATTTAGCAAGCTCTCCAGTCAACTTTCGAACATTTAGCAAGCTCTCCAGTCAACTTTTGACGCGTTGCCGTTTATCCAAAATAGCCTCCTTGTGCAGGAAGTATACAACGATTGAATTGTGGATGTCATAAACATTTTACATGCCTATCTCTTAATCAAGAATTGAGCTTATATGACTTGTTTGTATTTAACATAAATGATTTTCCTTTAAAGAGTTTTTATATGCAAATTACTTAACTATCCTACATTTGTATTTTCTTTATTTAAAGTGAAGTGAGATATTGATACAGCCGGTCCGGCAACAAAGTGTAAACGTGATATTTTGTCACACGCCTTTAACAGAGTCAGTGAAGTTCTAGGATTAAAAATCGAACCACTTATCCATATCTTTTGTTTCAGCAGTTACTTATTTGTCTTGAGAGATCACGTAGTTTAAAAAAGTTGGGGTGCTGAAACGCCGTCTTTGTTGTTGCATGTTTGATATTTGATGGGTGTTAACTTCTTAATTGCTACAAAAATTATTACACTATTTACACTCTCTCAAATGTACATAAATTCAGAACCACCCCAACACATGTGTCAATATTCACAACTGATGCAAAAATCTTAATCAAACATAGATTTAATCATTCGAAAATAAATAAGTGAACACTAGTGAATTTTCAATATTTAACACTATCACAGTGTTACAATGTTGGTATACTTAGACTAGCCCTCTGATCTATGGAATGCTTGAATGATAGTCATTTTGAAATATTTGTTGACCTTTTTCCACCAGCTACAAACTCCAAAGGCTGTGTGTATTTGTACGAAGTAAGGCAGAACGGCCTAAAGATTGAAATAACCATAACTATTTAATTTGGCTAAATAAAATTAAATCACTTGCAGGTCATCTTCCTTAAAATAATCTTAAGATGATTTGCAAATTAAAATGAAAAACATAATCTTTTGCTCACAATTCTAAGTAGTTTTGCTAATCGGGTTTCACGAATCGTCAGCTTTCTACTTTATGTGACAGCAAAAATTGTGTACATTTTCGTAGCTCCCCCTAGCCCTCATTTGACACGAAACGGGGTGGACGATAGTTGGCTCAACGAAAGAAGTGCCTAGAGCGTGTTTGTTTTCACCTAAGCCGTGCACACAATAGTCCCTTGCGATATATTTGTGCTTAAATATATGATTTATAATTTACGAATAAATAACAAAATCTCATCAAATGGGCAGTTTTATTTATTCATATTCAATAACGCACGTAAAAAAGGTACAATGTTTTTATATTTTGTCTGCTACAATAATGGACATGAGTGTTTCTACAAATTATGAGCTTAATAATGCCATCATACTTTCATAAAGACTAGACTTCTAGTTAAGCCTATTTAATAACCGTCTCATTCAATTTCAGGGCATTCTTAGTTTAATCGTAATTACATTTTTGGACATACCCCCGAATAGATAGGGCATTCAGAGGAGCCAAATGTAATCTCAGCGGATCCAACGTCCTACAGAGACTGATTTTTTGGTCTAGAATTGCACTGGACATGCACTTCCGAATAAATTCGCTAGCTAGCGAGGCAGCTAATTTTGTCAAAACACACACGATTGTAAGCATATGGGTACGAACTGTAGTCTACGTCGGGAACTTTGGGATCAATAATACCCTTTTCTGGAAGAGAATGGCGGACTGACTAGGTTATACAATAGCCCAACGTGCAATCCCACTTTCGGATACCTCACCATTCAAGCATTACAGAAAATTTCCCTCCAAAGAACGTCTGACTTCAGAGTATTTTGCTAAAATTTGGACGCACTCGACCAACTGAACGATTTTTTTTCGTTGTATGGTATCTCTGAAGGGTCATAGTCGTCAACGCGAACTTCGTCAAATAATTTTGGCTCGGAGCATGGAGGAATATTGTGGCCTGTTTCTGCATTAGAATACCAGCGGCATCTGATTTAGAACTCACGTTAGCGCCAATGATACTAAACCGATTCCTCGAAGAGCATGCTAAGTTCTGATATCAGTAATATCTCGTGTATCGATACCTGATCGGAATTTGAGAACAAATTTATAGCCTTAGAATTCTCACGAAACTCCGCAATAATTGATAAAATATCAAGTTGAAATAATTATGATTTTGTTAAATATGGGGCGAAGTATTGTTTAAAACGTTGAGTATGGCTTGATGTATAACGCATCATTTTCATGAAGATTGGTGTGCTATCAATCTCTCATTTTCTTCTGTTAAATCAATTAATCATTTTTCTTCAATGCTTTCCATTTTGGTCATATACCTTGTAAATGATCGTCTACGCAAACATACCATTCTTAAAATAAATGTCTGAATATTGAAGAAAAAGGTAATCACATGCGTGCAAATATTCACAACTGATGCAAAAATCTCAATCACAAGTAGACTTAATCATTCATAAGCGAACACGAGTGAATTTTCAACATTCAATAGTGTTAAAATGTTGGATTGTTTAGCCTTGCCCTCTAAATCTACGGATGCTCGCGATACTCAACATTTTGAAATATTTCATTTAACCTTTTTCATATGAATCTCACCTCCAATTGAGTGATGTTAAATAAGCAAACCCCTTTCCCCGCCACAGCTGATTTTATCCTTAGCGAATTTTGACAAAATGCAGCAGAAATGTTATCATAGAATGCGTAATGCAATTATATTTACTTTTCACAGTCCCAAATACGCAACTCAGCTTTCCATAAGCCACTATTGTTCTCACTGATCGCCCGATCGAGAACAATAAGCCAGTTCGTAATTACAATTTGCGCATGAGCAGATGAAGGTCATAGTGACCAAACCAGCTTGTTGGTTTTTAAATCACTGAGATAAGCATCCTCATTAATAAGTTATTTTAGAATATGCTTGTTATCCAATTTATAAAAGAACACCAAGGTGTTCAATCATGGGGTATTTGACAACAGGCCAAACGACAACAATTAGTTTACAATAAACAATGTAATAGAAGCTTTCCCAATTGTTCACAGACCGTAGCCTACTATTCTTGTCACCTGTTTTGAGATGGTTCCTTTATTAGAGGTTGAATATCGCAAATTGCTATGTCGGGTAAGCACATTACGTGACATCTCCTTTTGAAATGATATATTAATCAACTGCTTATCCTAATGAAAAAGGGAAAGGTCATAGTGACCAAACTTGCTCCAGAGCTAACTACGAACTGGTGTATAGATATGACAGGGTCCGAGCTGCAGTTCCAGCATTTAGAGCGGAGGTTAGAGTTGTAATAGCTTCGAGAATCACATCAGTGCTAACTATTGGAGTTAGAGCTGAGGTTAGAGTTGCCATCGTGTCGAGAAACGCGCCCCAATGAGGAAAATCCATTCAGTTTACTAGGGTAATTAGACAACGTTATAAGTGGGCACTTTTAGATAAGGAGCTCGGGGCTCACTGTGTAAAAGAGGATGAAAAGCCCAGGACGAAAAACCAGTAGAAACCACCAGGGGAGGGAGGTGTTAGGAAGGAGTAGAAACTCGAGCATAATACATTCAAACATCTGTGTGGGTTCTGAAGCGTGCTCATGAATGTCAAAAGAATTCCATAATCATGACAATGCTTTGAAGTTCCATGTGCCGAGCCGACATTTAGCAGATGTCAACTTGAAAAGAAATTTCTTTAATTTCCCGTTTGTCTATAGAAGGTTCGTTTTTGACAAAAAAAAATGCAAGCTATAAGGAAGTTAACGGCAGATAATGACAGCTCCTAATACTCTGCTTTTGTTTAAAAATCGGACAAATATGCTATTTTTATTACTTACAAAATTGACCAATTTCTTCACTTTCCGACAGCTGATGCATTTGGGGGATTCAACCACTCTCAAAATGATATATTAAGCTGTGTATCATCTTAACGGCGTTTGTGTGTGTTTGCGTGCAGCAGAGATATTTTATTTGAAAAACTTGTTTATTTGTGTTTGCTGATACCTGTTGTGCTCTTGGAAGTATTAATACCATTACCAGAACGGGACAAGCGAAATGAGACTGTACATTTCTTTTGTTCTCTCTGAGAAGCCGTTGCCACATAATCATGTTCATAATTGTTCAAACACCTGAACAGCACCTGTTGTGAACACCGTAACTTTTCAGCGGCTTGGCACATGGGTTCAAAGAAAGAAAGTTGATTCATATCCTTCCATAACACATCCCTGACCAGAGGAAAACCATCACAATTTCTACTGGTTTCGACTGGAAATTTTCTACTGGTTTGAATATGGAAAGTGAAATGAGAAACCATTAGAAAAATACCAGTAGAATACCAGTAGAAACCAGTAGGAATCTCTACTGGATCCAATAGAAGACCAGGAGAATATATCAGTAGAAACCAGTAGAATCAAAATGTTAATCCGACGTTAAAAGTATTGATCTAAATTTATTAAGGATAATGCGATTCATGGCATGTTCCTCAATGATCTTACTTAATGCCCGGCACAACACTACGCATGTCCGGAAAGTGATTGTAAACCAACGACTGTAGAGTGCTGCTTCGCAGCAGCGTTATTGTTGTAAGCCATGGGCAATTTTACTGCATCACGTGTAAAATCAGTGAGTCTTACTACACGTGTCCAGCTCAAATATCTGACAAAATGTGATATTTTGCCCATTTAACTGAGCCACGTGTAAATGATTTTCTGGTGACCACCGGCCTAGCTGCTCCCTTAAGTAAAGCCTGTTCAATTCCCGCTCTTTCTTCCCACTGCGCTCTCATCACACCCCCCTCTCTCTGTTAACCACCACGCATGTCCAGAAAGTGATTGTAAACCATGTATAAATTTTGAGCCACTTGTAGAAGATTTTAGAAGAATTCTGGTGACCACCCTCATGACCCTGCCAGTAATCCTGCCCGTTCGATCCCCGCTCTTTCTTACCACTACCCTCTCTGAACTCACATCCCCCTCTCTCTGTACCTCCCCTCCCTCCCTTCTCTCTTTCTTAATTTCTTTCTCTCACACACTTGTTCCATCTCGTCCCGTCTATGACTGCCTGTCTCCCACCCCCTACCCCCCCCCCCCACCCCCACACACACACACTTAGTAACTCTACTAGCCAAAAGACATACACATAGCCTATGGGCTAAGTCAGTTCTTAAATCTGTGCCCATCTTGCACTGGGAAAAAAATACACTCTTTCAAAAAAAAAAAAGAACAAGTGACATCGGGAAAGCTTCTGAACAATCAATAAATAACAAATCACACATTCAATTGTTAAAATATGAATACACCTGTAGCGGTACAGGTATACTGGTTTTAATATCCGTTAGCAAATCATGCCATGTATAATATGTAATACTATAAAAATGCATATCAACGTACATACATGTACAGAGCTTTCTGTTGGATATTGTTAAAACTATAGTGCAATAGGTAAGGTGAATTCAAAACCATGCAAGATATTACGACGCACAACCGAAGGGCATGGCAAGGTTTAGAGATGACTTTAATGGTTCCTCAAATCCTGTTCAAGCAAATGCAGTATAGTATGGATACTTCAATGTTCAGTTTAAGACGAGACTTTATATACAATGACTTGTTGGACAGATTAATATGAATACCTTTACTCTTTCAACTGAGGATGATGATGTCAAAGGTCATCGAGGCACCAATTTAAATTATTCACTTGTCAAAAACTGAAGAAAGAAATCAATTCATGGAATTACAGTATTTTGTACATAACATATGGAAGAGCACCTCGCAAATAGAGTTGCAAAATTGAAATTATCCTTTGACCATTTTTGTCAAACCTTCACTTATATGTTTCTTTCATGTTTCTGCTTTGATTGAAACCAACTAATCTTCATAATCCTCAGGGCGAACTATCCCTTTAAGGTGTACCACACTAGCACTTTCTGAGCCTGACACATGTTGTTTGCACCGCGCTGTTTCCTACACTGTGAACACAGCAATCAATCTCCTCTCTAGATTCTTGCTTGGCAACTTGAAATCATACAGCTTTTCTCCAGTATGGATGTACTCATGTGTTTATATAATTCAGTTTTTCTGACAATTCTTGTATGCATCCTTCTCAAAAGTTCTCAAAAAATGGCTTTTGTCCAGACAGTCAAGTATGGGGTCCTTATAGATGCAGATTAACATTACACCAGAATCCTTTTTTACACCCTCCATGGACGAATGACTGTTCTCCAGTATGGGCTCTTTGATGTCTTGGAAGATGTTGTCTTTGTGAACATCTTTTCTTGCATACTTCATTCAAAGTACCTTCTTTTTACCTTCTTTTTACACCCTCCATGGACGAATGACTGTTCTTCAGTATGAGCTCTTTGATGTCTTGGAAGATGTTGTCTTTGTGAACATCTTTTCTTGAATACTTTATTCAAATTACCCTCTTTCAGCATAAGTTTTCTTACAGGTATAAGATTTTCCCTCAATAAAAATATTTAATAAGTTTCTCTCTTGTATACATTTTATTTCCCTTATGATTTATTAAATGCACTCTTTGTGAAAAGCTTTTCTAGCACAGTTAAATGTCAAATGGCCTCTCTCCATTATGAGTTCTCTGATGTCTTTGTATAAATATTTTCTTCAACAATACACATACAAACTAGAGCAATTCGACTGCCACGCAGTCGATAAATATGCCTCCGCCTCTTTGCTATTCTCAGAAAATGTATATGTTTGGTGGGCAATGCACCATTGCTCCTATGTGAAATGAAAATATCACATTCTGTTTTTTCAAGTTTAGCCAAGTTTGGCAATGTTCATTGAATTTTGACCTCTTACTTCTTTGCCTTCCAATCTAACCAGTCTGTCTAAATCCATCCTTGTATCAAGTTTGTTTAAAATTAGCCAATGTTGGGTGAAGTTCATTGACCTTTGATCTTTCAGGAATTTTACCCAAACTTCACCAGTCTACCTCAATGAAGTGATACATCTCTGTACTATGTTTGGTTTGAATTGAATCATTAGTATTGGATTCAATGTGAAAAATATATATTTGGGGGCAATTTTTAGCCAATTTTTGGCAAAGTTCATTGACCTTTGATCGCTGACCTTTGAGAAATTTCACCAAAAATGTCATCAGTCTAGTAGTAATCCATCTTTGCACCATGTTTTGTTAGTATTGCTCCATTGGATCTGGATATATTTTGAAAATTATCAGTTTAGGGGCAATTTTTAGCTATTTTGGCAAAGTTCATTGACCTTTGAACTCTCAGAAGTTTTACCCACACTTTCACCAGTCTACCTCCATGAAGTGATACATCTCGTACCATGTTTGGTTAGAATTGCGCCATTGGATTTGGACTTGGGTTTATTGTGAAAAATATCAATTTTTGCAAAGTTCATTGACCTTTGACCTCTGACCTTCCAGCAATTTCACCAACAATATCACCAGTCTACCCCCAAGGAGAGATCCATCGTTTCACTATGTTTGGTTGGAATTGCACCATTGGATTTGGATATATTGTGAAAAATTTAAAGTTTGGGGCAATTTCTAGCCAATTTTGGCAAAGTTCATTGACCTTTGACCTCTGAACTTTCAGAAATTTTACCAAAAATGTCACCAGTCTATCCCCAAGTAGTGATCTATCTTTGTACCATGTTTAATGAGAATTGCATCCTTGGATTTGGATTTATTGTGAAAAGGGTCAATTTTTGGCAAACTTTCACAAATTTCATTGATCTTTGACCTCTGACCTTTCAGGAATTTTACCCAAAATGTCACCAGTCTATCTCCAAGTAGTGATCCATCTTTGTACCATGTTTAATGAGAATTGCATGCTTGGATTTGGATTTATTGTGGAAAAGGTCATTTTGGGGCAATTTTTACAAAGTTCATTGACCTTTGACCTTTGACCTCAATCAGATTTGACCCCAATTTTACACACATCATTAGTTTCATGCAATACATACATGTACCAAGTTTGAAGCAAATCTGGTTAACGGTTCTCAAGATATTGCCTAAATGGATTCGGGCCGGACGGGCCGGACGGGACGGACGGACGGACGGACGGACAACCCGAAAACATAATGCCTCCGGCCACTTCGTGGCGGAGGCATAATAAAATTTCCCAAGTGAAGTGACTTTTCTGATGTATTATTAGACTGGCTTTTGTGAAAAACATTTCTCGCACACTTCACACAGATTTTTTTTTTCCAAGTATGCCTTCTCTCATGTTTCTTCAGAGTGTCTCTGGAGGAAAACCTTTGCTTGCACACTTCTCAGACAAATGGCCTTTCTCAAGTACATGTATGAGTTTTCTTATGTTGATTTAAAATGCCCAAGGATGGAAATCCTTTCTTCCACTCTTCACAAACAAAAGGCTTTTCTCCAGTAGGCTATGTCTTGTCACATGTATTATTAGATCTCCCTTTATGTAAAATTCTTTATTGCACACCTCACAGACAAAAGGCTTTTCTCCAGTGTGAGTTCTCTGATGAATTATTAGATCTCCCTTTTCTGTAGATCCTATATTGCAAACCTTACATAACACACAGCCTTTCTCTTGTATGAGTTTTCTTATGTCGATTCAGAGAGAATACGGATAGATATCCTCTCTTGCACACCGCACAGACAAAAGGCTTTTCTCCAGTGTGAATTCTCACATGTTTTATTAAATCTCCCTTTTGGTTAAATCCTTTCTTGCAAACTTCACAGACAAAAGGCCTTTCTCCAGTATGAATTCTCTCATGTTTTATTAGAGCTTCCTTTTGGCGAAATCCTTTCTTGCAAACTTCACAGACAAAAGGCTTTTCTCCAGTATGAATTCTCTCATGTTTTATTAGAGCTCCCTTTTGGCGAAATCCTTTCTTGCAAACTTCACAGACAAAAGGCCTTTCTCCAGTATGAATTCTCTCATGTTTTATTAGAGCTTCCTTTTGGCGAAATCCTTCCTTGCAAACTTCACAGACAAAAAGCTTTACTCCAGTATGAATTTTTTGATGCTCTCTAAGATTTCCCTTTTGGCGAAATGCTTTATTGCACACCTCACAGACAAAAGACTTTTCTCCAGTATGAATTCTCTCATGTTTTATTAGCTCTCCCTTTTGGGAAAATCCTTTCTTGCAAACTTCACAGACAAAAGGCTTTTCTCCAGGATGAATTCTCACATGTTTTGTTAGATCTCCCTTTTGGTAAAATCCTTTATTGCACACCTCACAGACAAATGGCCTTTCTCCACTATGAGTCCTCTGATGTCTTCTTATATTTCCCTTATTGTAAAATCCTTTATTGCACATTTTACAGACAAATGGTTTTTCTCCAGTATGAATCCTCTGATGTATCATTAGCTCCCCCTTTCCCATAAATCCTTTATTGCACACCTCACAGACAAATGGCCTTTCTCCACTATGAATTCTCTCATGTGTCCTTATACATGGTATTTCCCTTATTGTAAAATCCTTTATTGCACATTTTACAGACAAATGGTTTTTCTCCAGTATGAATCCTCTGATGTATCATTAGCTCCCCCTTTCCCATAAATCCTTTATTGCACACCTTACAGACGTGTGGCTTTTCTTTGATATGAGTTTTCTGATGTTGATTTAAAATGCCAAAGGATGGAAATCCTTTCTTACAAACTTCACAGACAAATGGCCTTTCTCCAGTATGAAATAGCTTATGTCGATTTAGAGTGGCTAAGGATAGATATCCTTTCTTGCACACTTCACAGACAAATGGCCTTTCTCCAGTATGAATTCTCTCATGTTTTATTAGAGCTTCCTTTTGGCGAAATCCTTTCTTGCAAACTTCACAGACAAAAGGCTTTACTCCAGTATGAATTTTTTTATGGTCTCTAAGATTTCCCTTTTGGCGAAATGCTTTATTGCACACCTCACAGACAAAAGACTTTTCTCCAGTATGAATTCTCTCATGTTTTATTAGCTCTCCCTTTTGGGAAAATCCTTTGTTGCACATCTCACATACAAATAGCTTTTCTCCAGTATGTCTTCTCACATGTACTTTTAGTGTTCCTTTTTGGGTAAATCCTTTATTGTACACTTCACAGACAAATGGCCTTGCTCCAGTATGAAATAGCTTATGTCGATTTAGAGTGGCTAAGGATAGATATCCTTTCTTGCACACCTCACAGACAAAAGGCTTTTCTCCAGTATGAATTCTCTGATGAATTATTAGATCTCCCTTTTCTGTAAATCCTATATTGCAAACCTTACATAACACACAGCCTTTCTCTTGTATGAGTTTTCTTATGTCGATTCAGAGAGAATACAGATACATATCCTCTCTTGCATACCGCACAGACAAAAGGCTTTTCTCCAGTATGAATTCTCACATGTCTTATGAGAGATCCCTTTTGGCGAAATCCTTTCTTGCAAACTTCACAGACAAAAGGCTTTTCTCCAGTATGAATTCTCTCATGTTTTATTAGAGCTCCCTTTTGGCGAAATCCTTTCTTGCAAACTTCACAGACAAAAGGCCTTTCTCCAGTATGAATTCTCTCATGTTTTATTAGAGCTTCCTTTTGGCGAAATCCTTTCTTGCAAACTTCACAGACAAAAGGCTTTACTCCAGTATGAATTTTTTGATGCTCTCTAAGATTTCCCTTTTGGCGAAATGCTTTATTGCACACCTCACAGACTAAAGACTTTTCTCCAGTATGAATTCTCACATGTTTTATTAGAGCTTCCTTTTGGCTAAATCCTTTCTTGCAAACTTCACAGACAAAAGACTTTTCTCCAGTATGAATTCTCTCATGTTTTATTAGAGCTACCTTTTGGCTAAATCCTTTCTTGCAAACTTCACAGACAAAAGGCTTTTCTCCAGTATGAATTCTCACATGTTTTGTTAGATCTCCCTTTTGGTAAAATCCTTTATTGCACACCTCACAGACAAATGGCCTTTCTCCACTATGAATTCTCTCATGTCTTCTTATATTTCCCTTATTGTAAAATCCTTTATTGCACATTTTACAGACAAATGGTTTTTCTCCAGTATGAATCCTCTGATGTATCATTAGCTCCCCCTTTCCCATAAATCCTTTATTGCACACCTTACAGACGTACGGCTTTTCTTTGATATGAGTTTTCTGATGTTGATTTAAAATGCCAAAGGATGGAAATCCTTTCTTACAAACTTCACAGACAAATGGCCTTTCTCCAGTATGAAATAGCTTATGTCGATTTAGAGTGGCTAAGGATAGATATCCTTTCTTGCACACTTCACAGACAAATGGCCTTTCTCCAGTATGAATTCTCTCATGTTTTATTAGAGCTTCCTTTTGGCGAAATCCTTTCTTGCAAACTTCACAGACAAAAGGCTTTACTCCAGTATGAATTTTTTGATGCTCTCTAAGATTTCCCTTTTGGCGAAATGCTTTATTGCACACCTCACAGACAAAAGACTTTTCTCCAGTATGAATTCTCTCATGTTTTATTAGAGCTTCCTTTTGGCGAAATCCTTTCTTGCAAACTTCACAGACAAAAGGCTTTACTCCAGTATGAATTTTTTGATGCTCTCTAAGATTTCCCTTTTGGCGAAATCCTTTGTTGCACATCTCACATACAAATAGCTTTTCTCCAGTATGTCTTTTCACATGTACTTTTAGTGTTCCTTTTTGGGTAAATCCTTTATTGTACACTTCACAGACAAATGGCCTTTCTCCAGTATGAATTATCTTATGTCGATTTAGAGAGCGTAAATATTGAAATCCTTTTTTGCTCTCTTCACAGACAAAAGGCTTTTCTCCAGTATGAGTTCTCTGATGTGATAATAGATGTGATCTAATTTGATCCGGTGTCAGACGTTTACAGATAACCGCACATTTCTTGAGAGTGATCCCTCTACCACAGCCATCAAAGTATGTCTGGTCAATTGGTCCACATCTACCTTCTGTTTGATCAGTTCTTGTAGAAGCAGATAAGCAAGGTTGATGAGTCACACCAGTCCCTAGCTGCTCACAGGAAGCTCTGTTATATTCCTCCTCCTCAGTACTTGCTGCTGTGCTGGCATCTGCAGTATGAGATGTAAATAAATTTTCATATATACTACACAAAATCAGTCACAGCAAAGAAATACTTGATGTCTGCATATAAGGGTCTTGTTTATTTGGATATGAGAATTGAGTTTCTATTCAATTAATTAACTTACTTCTCCATCCTCTTCTCCAGAACCAATGTGTGTATGAATTTTGGTGTTTACAGATGTGAATCAATCAGATATGATTATTTACGTCTGGGAATGACCTTTTGAGTCACCATTCAATAGCGGCTGCCCAGCTCAAACTTCAAATCTTTGTTGATTATCAACTTCCACAATCACTTGGATTACAGGCACATGCCACACTGTCAAATTCAAGATTCATTGCTCTTCCTTCATTTTTTTTTTATATCGTTTACAAGTAGATACTCTCTGTCTTCATGCATTCGTTTCCATAATATCCTTCAATGTGATAATCAGTCACCTCACGTTTCATTGCTTCTTTCAAACTTTCAGGTTGTGTGGTCCATTTGAAACTCGACATGAATCAGCAATACAGGTACAGGCTCATAATAACGGGGTCAATTTTCTTTCTTTTTCTTTATTCTCGGGCTGGGAATTTGCCTTGTTATAGCAGAAATTTCGCTACAGCCGATCTCGTTATATGAAAACAGAATACACAGAGATCTATGGAAGAAAAATCGGGACCCAAGAAATGTCCTCATAATAACAGTTCTCGCTATATCCATGCTCTTTATAACGGGGTTTGCCTTACATGCACACACTGTTTGTAACAGACTACACATCCCACCTGAATCCATGATTTCCATCTTAATGATATGATTCAGATTGTATTGGTAACATGGGAAAAAAGGTTCTTCCTCCTTTATAGTGACAGGAAGACTTCCTGGTGAGTCAATTGAACAGAGCACATAATTTTCACAACACATTATGCATGACAAAATACAAAGATGTTCAACATAACTTCAAATTAAAATATGTTCCAAAGGTGGAATGTTACCATGAAAAGAAGCAAATGGAGATCATTTCTTCCTTACATTTTGCCTGATTCACTGCCGACATCCACATGCCCCTCTTAACAGTAACATTCCTTTAAAACTAATGCTGAGATAAAGATTGTGTTGCCTACCCAACAATCTGCTTGCACAAAAACATATGAGAATAAAAAACAAACAGATGGAGATATATATGGGTTATACTATTACAAGTATGATTTGTTATGATCATGAATGTTACTCAAGTTAACTCACCAACACTATTCTCTAGCATATTTGCTGTCTGTGCATCTTGTTTATCAACACCTCGCATCAACCCCAAGTTCTCTGATGATGAAACATCCAGACTCTCAGCTGCACCCTGTGTCATCTCCGCTTTCACCACGGTGCTCTGCGGTACCTCTGCAAAACAAAATATTAATATTTGTCCTTAACCTGTAACCTTTGGCCTCTATGACCCACAATGGAATAAGTTCATTTTCCTGCCATGTACGTATTGTCATCAAACCAACTTTTATGAAATTTGTTCGAGTTATTGCATTTTGAAAAAAAATCTGAACGAATGGTTGAAGAGATAACCAGGAAACACAAAGTTATTCAACCACTTTGAAACAGAGGTGTGAATAACTAAGACTCTATACATTGTGCAACAAGTAAACGCACTTTCAGTTGTCCTTCTGGAACAGAACAAAAAAGGTACAAAGTAGTTGTTACTACTTCCCCCTTGTCATTTTTTTGTGATAAATATGTAATGCAAAAAGATCGCACTGCGACGTTTCATAACTTTTTTCCTTCAAGTCTCAGGCAAATTTTAAGACCAAATTTGTAATGCGGTCCTGAAGTTACATAACATTTTGTATGTGCATGTCAGACCAAAAATTCCTGAAAAAACGTGATTTCATGTACAAATCCAATGCAAGTTCTGTGTCTAGCCAAAATATGTATCATTATTTTATTTTTACTGATGAAAAACAATAGATTTCAAGTTATTTACATTTATGACTGAAATAGTGTTGCCAACGATTTCCATCAAAAAACAAAGATAAACATAAACATGACAAAAACAAAGAAATAAAAAAGAAATGAAAAAAATAGAGCTTTAAAATATCACTTTAGGGGCAATTTTTAGCTAACTTTTGGCAAAGTTAATTGACCTTTGACCTTTGAACTCTCAGCAATTTTAACCAAACTTTTACCAGTCTACCTCCATGAAGTGATGCATCTCTGTACGTTTGGTTAGTTCATTGACCTCTGACCTCAATCAGATTTGACCCCTATTTTACACACTTCATGGTTTCATGCAATACACACATGTACCAAGTTTGAAGCATATCTGGTTAATTGTTCTCAAAATATTGCCAAAACAGATTCGGGACGGATGGACAGACTTACGTACGGACGGATAGATGGACAACCCGAAAACAAAATGCCTCCGCCACGAAGTGGACGGAGGCATTACCCAACAATCTGCTTGCACAAAAACATATGAGAATAAAAAACAAACAGATGGAGATATATATGGGTTATACTATTACAAGTATGATTTGTTATGATCATGAATGCTACTCACCAACACTATTCTCTAGCATATTTGCTGTCTGTGCATCTTGTTTATCAACACCTCGCATCAACTCCAAGTTCTCTGATGATGAAACATCCAGACTCTCAGCTGCACCCTGTGTCATCTCCGCTTTCACCACGGTGCTCTGCGGTACCTCTGCAAAACAAAATATTAATATTTGACCTTAACCTGTAACCTTTGGCCTCTATGACCCACAATGGAATAAGTTCATTTTCCTGCCATGTACATATTGTCATCAAACCAACCTTTATGAAATTTGTTCGAGTTATTGCATTTTGAACAAAATCTGAACGAATGGTTGAAGAGATAACCAGGAAACACAAAGTTATTCAACCACTCTGAAACAGAGG
The DNA here is from genome assembly GCA_963669155.1 of Arbacia lixula. Classification (NCBI taxonomy): domain Eukaryota; kingdom Metazoa; phylum Echinodermata; class Echinoidea; order Arbacioida; family Arbaciidae; genus Arbacia; species Arbacia lixula. The sequence continues at coordinate 5,765,937 of OZ022587.1, read as the reverse complement.
TGTGAATAACTAAGACTCTATACATTTCCATCAAAAAACAAAGATAAACATAAACATGAAAAAAAACAAAAGAAATACAAAAGAAATGGAAAAACTAGAGCAATTCGACTGCCACACAGTCGATAAATATACCTCCGCTTTTTTGCTCGCTCTATGTAGATTTATTCTCAGAAAAGTGAATGTTTGGTGAGCAATGTACCATTAAATTCCTATGTATGTTTTTCCACGTTTAGCTGAGTTTGGCAATGTTCATTGACCTTTGACCTCCTACTTATATGACTTCCAAACTAGCCAGTCTCTCTAAATCCATCCTTGTATCAGGTTTGTTTAAATTGACCTTTGAACTTTCAGGAATTTTACCCAAACTTCACCAGTCTACCTTCATGAAGTGATACATCTCTGTACTATGTTTGGTTTGAATTGAAAATTAATTAGATTTGGATTCAATGTGAAAAATATCTATTTGGGGGCAATTTTTAGCCAGTTTTGCCAAAGTTCATTGATCTTTGAGCTCTGACCTTTGAGAAATTTCACAAAAAATGTTATCAGTCTACCCCCAATTAGTGATCATTCCTTTCACCATGTTTGGTTGGTATTGCACCATTGGATTTGGAATTATTTTGTAAAATATCACTTTAGGGGCAATTTTTAGCTAACTTTTGGAAAAGTTAATTGACCTTTGGCCTTTGAACTCTCAGCATTTTTAACCAAACTTTTACCAGTCTACCTCCATGAAGTGATACATCTCTGTACGTTTGGTTAGTTCATTGACCTCTGACCTCAATCAGATTTGACCCCTATTTTACACACTTCATTGGTTTCATGCAATACACACATGTACCAAGTTTGAAGCATATCTGGTTGATTGTTCTCAAAATATTGCCAAAACAGATTCGGGCCGGATGGACGGACTTGCGTACAGACGGATAGATGGACAACCCGAAAACAAAATGCCTCCGCCACGAAGTGGGCGGAGGCATTACCCAACAATCTGCTTGCACAAAAACATATGAGAATAAAAAACAAACAGATGGAGATATATATGGGTTATACTATTACAAGTATGATTTGTTACGATCATGAATGCTACTCAAGTTTACTCACCAACACTATTCTCTAGCATATTTGCTGTCTGTGCATCTTGTTTATCAACACCTCGCATCAACTCCAAGTTCTCTGTTGATGAAACATCCAGACTCTCAGCTCCACCCTGTGTCATCTCCGCTTTCACCACGGTGCTCTGCGGTACCTCTGCAAAACAAAATATTAATATTTGACCTTAACCTGTAACCTTTGGCCTCTATGACCCACAATGGAATAAGTTCATTTTCCTGCCATGTACGTATTGTCATCAAACCAGCTTTTATGAAATTTGTTCGAGTTATTGCATTTTGAACAAAATCTGAACGAATGGTTGAAGAGATAACCAGGAAACACAAAGTTATTCAACCACTTTGAAACAGAGGTGTAAATAACTAAGACTCTATACATTTCCATCAAAAAACAAAGATAAACATAAACATGGAAAAAACAAGAAATACAAAAGAAATGAAAAAACTAGAGCAATTCGACTGCCACACAGTCGATAAATATACCTCCGCTTTTTTTGCTCGCTCTATGTAGATTTATTCTCAGAAAAGTGAATGTTTGGTGAGCAATGTACCATTAAATTCCTATGTATGTTTTTCCACGTTTAGCTGAGTTTGGCAATGTTCATTGACCTTTGACCTCCTACTTATATGACTTCCAATCTAGCCAGTCTCTCTAAATCCATCCTTGTATCAGGTTTGTTTAAATTGACCTTTGAACTTTCAGGAATTTTACCCAAACTTCACCAGTCTACCTTCATGAAGTGATACATCTCTGTACTATGTTTGGTTTGAATTGAAAATTAATTAGATTTGGATTCAATGTGAAAAATATCTATTTGGGGGCAATTTTTAGCCAGTTTTGCCAAAGTTCATTGATCTTTGAGCTCTGACCTTTGAGAAATTTCACAAAAAATGTTATCAGTCTACCCCCAATTAGTGATCATTCTTTTCACCATGTTTGGTTGGTATTGCCCAACTGGATCTTGATCTATTTTTAAAAATATTACATTGGGGGCAATTTTTTCGCTAATTTTTGGCAAAGTGCATTGACCTTTGACCTTTCAGAAATTTTACCCACACTTTCACCAGTCTACCTCCATGAAGTGATACATCTCTGTACCATGTTTGGTTAGAATTGCACCTTTGGATTTGTGTTTATTGTGAAAAATGTCGATTTGGGGCCAATTTTTAGCAAATTGTTGCAAAGTTCATTGATCTTTGACCTCTGGCCTTCCAGGAATTTCACCCCAAAAATGTCACCGGTCTATTCCCAAGTAGTGATCCATCTTAGTACCACGTTTCATGAGAATTGCATTCTTGGATTTGGTTTTATTGTGAAAAATATCAAGCTGTGGGAAGTTTTTAGCCAATTTTGGCAAAGTTCATTGACATTTGACCTCTGAACTTTCGGGAATTTTATCAAAAATGTCACCAGTCTATTCCGAAGTAGTGATCCATCTTTGTACCATGCTTCATGAGAATTGCATCCTTGGATTTGGATTTATTGTGAAAAATATAAAGCTGGGGGCAGTTTTTAGCTAATTTTGGCAAAGTTCATTGACCTTTGACCTCTGAACTTTCAGGAATTTTATCAAAAATGTCACCAGTCTGTTCCCAAGTTGTGATCCATCTCTGTACCATGTTTCATGAGAATTGCATCCTTGGATTTGGATTTATTGTGAAAAAGGTCAATTTGGGTCAATTTTTCACAAAGTTCATTGACCTTTGACCTTTGACCTCAATCAGAATTGACATCTAATTTACACACTTCATTGGTTTCATGCAATACACACGTGTACCTAGTTTGAAGCAAATCTGGTTAACGGTTCTCAAGATATTGCCGAAACGGATTCGGGACGGACGAAGTATGGACGGACGGACAGACAACCCGAAAATATAATGCCTCCGGCCACTTCGTGGCAGAGGCATGAAAACAAACAGATGGAGATATATATGGGTTATACTATTACAAGTATGATTTGTTATAATTATGAATGCTACTCAAGTTTACTCACCAACACTATTCTCTAGCATATTTGCTGTCTGTGCATCTTGTTTAACAACACCTCGCATCAACTCCGAGTTCTCTGTTGATGAAACATCCAGACTCTCAGCTCCACCCTGTGTCATCTCCGCTTTCACCACGGTGCTCTGCGGTACCTCTGCAAAACAAAATATTAATATTTGACCTTAACTTGTAATCTTTGGCCTCTATGACCCACAATGGAATAAGTTCATTTTCCTGCCATGTACGTATTGTCATCCAACCAACTTTTATGAAATTTGTTTGAGTTATTGCATTTTGAACAAAATCTGAAAGAATGGTTGAAGAGGTAACCAGGAAACACAAAGTTATTCAACCACTTTGAAACAGAGGTATCAATAAATAAGAGTCTATACATTGTGCAACAGGTACACGCACTTTCAGTTATCCTTCTGGAACAGAACAAAAGAGGTACAAAGTAATTGTTACTAATTCTTTTAACCCTTTCTAAAACAGGGGGGGGGGGGCTAAACAGCCCCTTTCCCCTTGCCATTTTTTGTGATAAATTTGTAATGCAAAAAGATCGCGCTGCGACATTTCATAACTTTTTTCCTTCTAGTCTCAGGCAAATTTTAAGACCAAATTTGCGATGCGGGGGTACGCGGTCCTGAAGTTAGATAACATTTTGTATGTGCACGTCAGACCAAAAATTGCTCATAAACATGATTTCATGTACAAATCCAATGCAAATTCTGTGTCTAGCCAAAATATGTATCATTATTTTATTTTTATTGATGAAAAACAATAGATTTAAAGTTATTTACATTTATGACTGAAACAGTGTTGCCAATGATTTCCATAAAAAAACAAAGATAAACATAAACACGAAAAAAACAAAGAAATACAAAAGCAATGAAAAATCTATAGCAATTCGACTAACACACAGTCAATAAATATACCTCCGCCTCTTTGCTCGCTCTATGTAGATTTATTCTCAGAAAATGTGAATGTTTGGTGAGCAATGTACCATTAAATTCCTATGTATGTTTTTCCACGTTTAGCTGAGTTTGGCAATGTTCATTGACCTAGCTGACCTCCTACTTATTTGACTTCCAATCTAACTAGTCCGTCTAAATCCATCCTTGTATCAGGCTTGTTTAAATTGACCTTTGACCTTTCAGGAATTTTACCCAAACTTCTCCAGTCTACCTTCATGAAGTGGTACATCTCTGTACTATGTTTGGTTTGAATTGAAAATTATTTAGATTTGGATTCAGTGTGAAAAATATCAATTTTGGGGCAATTTTTAGCCAATTTTGCCAAAGTTCATTGATCTTTGAGCTCTGACCTTTGAGAAATTTCACAAAAATGTCATCAGTCTACCCCCAATTAGTGATCATTCTTTTCACCATGTTTGGTTGGTATTGCACCATTGGATTTGGAATTATTTTGTAAAATATCACTTAAAGGGGCAATTTTTAGCTAACTTTTGGGAAAGTTAATTGACCTTTGGCCTTTGAACTCTCAGCATTTTTAACCAAACTTTTACCAGTCTACCTCCGTGAAGTGATACATCTCTGTACGTTTGGTTAGTTCATTGACCTCTGACCTCAATCAGATTTGACCCCTATTTTACACACTTCATTAGTTTCATGCAATACACACATGTACCAAGTTTGAAGCAAATCTGGTTAATTGTTCTCAAGATATTGCCAAAACAGATTCGGGACGGATGGACGGACTTACGTACGGACGGATAGATGGACAACCGGAAAACATAATGCCTCCACCACGAAGTGGGCGGAGGCATTACCCAACAATCTGCTTGCACAAAAACATATGAGAATAAACTAGAGCAAATCGACTGCCGCGCAGTCGATAAATATGCCTCCGCCTCTTTACTAGCTCTATTGAGATTTATTCTCAGAAAACCTGTTTTGTGGGCAATGAACCATTTAATTCTTATGTGAAATGAAAATATCATATTCTGTTTTTCCATGTTTTTCCATGTTTTTCCATGTTTCCATTTTCCATGTTCCAAGTTTTTCCATGTTTGGCCAAGTTAGGCAATGTTCATTGACCTTTGACTTCCAATCTAATCAGTTCGTCTAAAGCCATCCTTGTATCAAGTTTGTTTAAAATTAGCCAATTTTTGGGGAAAGTTCATTGACCTTTGACCTTTCAGGAATTTTACCCACACTTTCACCAGTCTACCTCCATGAAATGATACATCTCTATATCATGTTTGGTTCAAATTGAACCATTAGTTTTGAATTCAATGTGAAAAATGTTAAATTTGGAACAATTTTTAGCCGATTTTGGCAAAGTTCATTGATCTTTGAGCTCTGACCTTTGAGAAATTTCACCAAAAATATAATCAGTCTACCCCTAAGTAGTGATCCATCTTTGCACCATGATTGGTTGGTATTGCCCAACTGGATCTTGATCTATTTTTTAAAAATATTACATTGGGGGCAATTTTTTCGCTAATTTTTGGCAAAGTGCATTGACCTTTGACCTTTCAGAAATTTTACCCACACTTTCACCAGTCTACCTCCATGAAGTGATACATCTCTGTACCATGTTTGGTTAGAATTGCACCTTTGGATTTGTGTTTATTGTGAAAAATGTCGATTTGGGGCCAATTTTTAGCAAATTGTTGCAAAGTTCATTGATCTTTGACCTCTGGCCTTCCAGGAATTTCACCCAAAAAATGTCACCGGTCTATTCCCAAGTAGTGATCCATCTTAGTACCACGTTTCATGAGAATTGCATTCTTGGATTTGGTTATATTGTGAAAAATATCAAGCTATGGGAAGTTTTTAGCCAATTTTGGCAAAGTTCATTGACATTTGACCTCTGAACTTTCGGGAATTTTATCAAAAATGTCACCAGTCTATTCGAAGTAGTGATCCATCTTTGTACCATGCTTCATGAGAATTGCATCCTTGGATTTGGATTTATTGTGAAAAATATAAAGCTGGGGGCAGTTTTTAGCTAATTTTGGCAAAGTTCATTGACCTTTGACCTCTGAACTTTCAGGAATTTTATCAAAAATGTCACCAGTCTGTTCCCAAGTTGTGATCCATCTCTGTACCATGTTTCATTAGAATTGCATCCTTGGATTTGGATTTATTGTGAAAAAGGTCAATTTGGGTCAATTTTTCACAAAGTTCATTGACCTTTGACCTTTGACCTCAATCAGAATTGACCCCTAATTTACACACTTCATTGGTTTCATGCAATACACACGTGTACCTAGTTTGAAGCAAATCTGGTTAACGGTTCTCAAGATATTGCCGAAACGGATTCGGGACGGACGAAGTATGGACGGACGGACGGACAACCCGAAAATATAATGCCTCCGGCCACTTCGTGGCAGAGGCATGAAAACAAACAGATGGAGATATATATGGGTTATACTATTACAAGTATGATTTGTTATGATTAGGAATGCTACTCAAGTTTACTCACCAACACTATTCTCTAGCATATTTGCTGTCTGTGCATCTTGTTTAACAACACCTCGCATCAACTCCGAGTTCTCTGTTGATGAAACATCCAGACTCTCAGCTGCACCCTGTGTCATCTCCGCTTTCACCACGGTGCTCTGCGGTACCTCTGCAAAACAAAATATTAATATTTGACCTTAACCTGTAACCTTTGCCCTCTATGACCCACAATGGAATAAGTTCATTTTCCTGCCATGTACGTATTGTCATCAAACCAACTTTTATGAAATTTGTTCGAGTTATTGCATTTTGAAAAAAAATCTGAACGAATGGTTGAAGAGATAACCAGGAAACACAAAGTTATTCAACCACTTTGAAACAGAGGTGTGAATAACTAAGACTCTATACATTGTGCAACAAGTAAACGCACTTTCAGTTATCCTTCTGGAACAGAACAAAAAAGGTACAAAGTAGTTGTTACTACTTCCCCCTTGTCATTTTTTTGTGATAAATATGTAATGCAAAAAGATCGCACTGCGACGTTTCATAACTTTTTTCCTTCAAGTCTCAGGCAAATTTTAAGACCAAATTTGTAATGCGGTCCTGAAGTTACATAACATTTTGTATGTGCATGTCAGACCAAAAATTCCTTAAAAAACGTGATTTCATGCACAAATCCAATGCAAGTTCTGTGTCTAGCCAAAATATGTATCATTATTTTATTTTTACTGATGAAAAACAATAGATTTCAAGTTATTTACATTTATGACTGAAATAGTGTTGCCAACGATTTCCATCAAAAAACAAAGATAAACATAAACATGACAAAAACAAAGAAATACAAAAGAAATGAAAAAACTAGAGCTTTAAAATATCACTTTAAGGGCAATTTTTAGCTAACTTTTAGCAAAGTTAATGGACCTTTGACCTTTAAACTCTCAGCAATTTTAACCAAACTTTTACCAGTCTACCTCCGTGAAGTGATACATCTCTGTACGTTTGGTTACTTCATTGACCTCTGACCTCAATCAGATTTGACCCCTATTTTACACACTTCATTGGTTTCATGCAATACACACATGTACCAAGTTTGAAGCATATCTGGTAAATTGTTTTCAAAATATTGCCAAAACAGATTCGGGACGGATGGACGGACTTACGTACGGACGGATAGATGGACAACCCGAAAACAAAATGCCTCCGCCACGAAGTGGGCGGAGGCATTACCCAACAATCTGCTTGCACAAAAACATATGAGAATAAAAAACAAACAGATGGAGATATATATGGGTTATACTATTACAAGTATGATTTGTTATGATCATGAATGCTACTCACCAACACTATTCTCTAGCATATTTGCTGTCTCTGCATCTTGTTTAACAACACCTCGCATCAACCCCAAGTTCTCTGTTGATGAAACATCCAGACTCTCAGCTGCACCCTGTGTCATCTCCGCTTTCACCACGGTGCTCTGCGGTACCTCTGCAAAACAAAATATTAATATTTGACCTTAACCTGTAACCTTTGGCCTCTATGACCCACAATGGAATAAGTTCATTTTCCTGCCATGTACGTATTGTCATCAAACCAACTTTTATGAAATTTGTTCTAGTTATTGCATTTTGAACAAAATCTGAACGAATGGTTGAAGAGATAACCAGGAAACACAAAGTTATTCAACCACTTTGAAACAGAGGTGTGAATAACTAAGACTCTATACATTGTGCAACAAGTAAACGCACTTTCAGTTATCCTTCTGGAACAGAACAAAAAAGGTACAAAGTAGTTGTTACTACTTCCCCCTTGTCATTTTTTTGTGATAAATATGTAATGCAAAAAGATCGCGCTGCGACGTTTCATAACTTTTTTCCTTCAAGTCTCAGGCAAATTTTAAGACCAAATTTGCGATGCGGTCCTGAAGTTACATAACATTTTGTATGTGCATGTCAGACCAAAAATTCCTTAAAAAACGTGATTTCATGTACAAATCCAATGCAAATTCTGTGTCTAGCCAAAATATGTATCATTATTTTATTTTTACTGATGAAAAACAATAGATTTCAAGTTATTTACATTTATGACTGAAATAGTGTTGCCAACGATTTCCATCAAAAAACAAAGATAAACATAAACATGACAAAAACAAAGAAATACAAAAGAAATGAAAAAACTAGAGCTTTAAAATATCACTTTAGGGGCAATTTTTAGCTAACTTTTGGCAAAGTTAATTGACCTTTGACCTTTGAACTCTCAGCAATTTTAACCAAACTTTTACCAGTCTACCTCCATGAAGTGATGCATCTCTGTACGTTTGGTTAGTTCATTGACCTCTGACCTCAATCAGATTTGACCCCTATTTTACACACTTCATGATTTCATGCAATACACACATGTACCAAGTTTGAAGCATATCTGGTTAATTGTTCTCAAAATATTGCCAAAACAGATTCGGGACGGATGGACGGACTTACGTACGGACGGATAGATGGACAACCCGAAAACAAAATGCCTCCGCCACGAAGTGGGCGGAGGCATTACCCAACAATCTGCTTGCACAAAAACATATGAGAATAAAAAACAAACAGATGGAGATATATATGGGTTATACTATTACAAGTATGATTTGTTATGATCATGAATGCTACTCACCAACACTATTCTCTAGCATATTTGCTGTCTGTGCATCTTGTTTATCAACACCTCGCATCAACCCCAAGTTCTCTGATGATGAAACATCCAGACTCTCAGCTGCACCCTGTGTCATCTCCGCTTTCACCACGGTGCTCTGCGGTACCTCTGCAAAACAAAATATTAATATTTGACCTTAACCTGTAACCTTTGGCCTCTATGACCCACAATGGAATAAGTTCATTTTCCTGCCATGTACGTATTGTCATCAAACCAACTTTTATGAAATTTGTTTGAGTTATTGCATGTTGAACAAAATCTGAACGAATGGTTGAAGAGATAACCAGGAAACACAAAGTTATTCAACCACTTTGAAACAGAGGTGTGAATAACTAAGACTCTATACATTTCCATCAAAAAACAAAGATAAACATAAACATGAAAAAAAAAAAGAAATACAAAAGAAATGAAAAAACTAGAGCAATCCGACTGCCACACAGTCGATAAATACACCTCCGCTTTTTTGCTCGCTCTATGTAGATTTATTCTCAGAAAAGTGAATGTTTGGTGAGCAATGTACCATTAAATTCCTATGTATGTTTTTCCATGTTTAGCTGAGTTTGGCAATGTTCATTGACCTTTGACCTCCTACTTATATGACTTCCAATCTAGCCAGTCTGTCTAAATCCATCCTTGTATCAGGTTTGTTCAAATTGACCTTTGACCTTTCAGGAATTTTACCCAAACTTCACCAGTCTACCTTCATGAAGTGATACATCTCTGTACTATGTTTGGTTTGAATTGAATATTAATTAGATTTGGATTCAGTGTGAAAAATATCAATTTGGGGCAATTTTTAGCCAATTTTGCCAAAGTTCATTGATCTTTGAGCTCTGACCTTTGAGAAATTTCACCAAAAATGTCATCAGTCTACCCCCAATTAGTGATCAATCTTTTCACCATGTTTGGTTGGTATTGCACCACTGGATTTGGAATTATTTTGCAAAATATCACTTTAGGGGCAATTTTTAGCTAACTTTTGGAAAAGTTAATTGACCTTTGACCTTTAAACTCTCAGCAATTTTAACCAAACTTTTACCAGTCTACCTCCGTGAAGTGATACATCTCTGTACGTTTGGTTACTTCATTGACCTCTGACCTCAATCAGATTTGACCCCTATTTTACACACTTCATTAGTTTCATGCAATACACACATGTACCAAGTTTGAAGCAAATCTGGTTAATTGTTCTCAAGATATTGCCAAAACAGATTCGGGACGGGTGGACGGACTTACGTACGGACGGATAGATGGACAACCGGAAAACATAATGCCTCCACCACGAAGTGGGCGGAGGCATTACCCAACAATCTGCTTGCACAAAAACATATGAGAATAAACTAGAGCAAATCGACTGCCGCACAGTCGATAAATATGCCTCCGCCTCTTTACTAGCTCTATTGAGATTTATTCTCAGAAAACCTGTTTTGTGGGCAATGAACCATTTAATTCCTATGTGAAATGAAAATGTCATATTCTGTTTTTCCATGTTTGGCCAAGTTAGGCAATGTTCATTGACCTTTGACTTCCAATCTAATCAGTTCGTCTAAAGCCATCCTTGTATCAAGTTTGTTTAAAATTAGCCAATTTTGGGGGAAAGTTCATTGACCTTTGACCTTTCAGGAATTTTACCCACACTTTCACCAGTCTACCTCCATGAAATGATACATCTCTGTATCATGTTTGGTTCAAATTGAACCATTAGTTTTGAATTCAATGTGAAAAATGTTAAATTTGGAACAATTTTTAGCCGATTTTGGCAAAGTTCATTGACATTTGACCTCTGACCTTTGAGAATTTTCACCAAAAATATAATCAGTCTACCCCCAAGTAGTGATCCATCTTTGCACCATGATTGGTTGGTATTGCCCAACTGGATCTTGATCTATTTTTAAAAATATTACATTGGGGGAAATTTTTTCGCTAATTTTTGGCAAAGTGCATTGACCTTTGACCTTTCAGAAATTCTACCCACACTTTCACCAGTCTACCTCCATGAAGTGATACATCTCTGTACCATGTTTGGTTAGAATTGCACCTTTGGATTCGTGTTTATTGTGAAAAATGTCGATTTGGGGCCAATTTTTAGCAAATTGTTGCAAAGTTCATTGATCTTTGACCTCTGGCCTTCCAGGAATTTCACCCAAAAAATGTCACCCGTCTATTCCCAAGTAGTGATCCATCTTAGTACCACGTTTCATGAGAATTGCATTCTTGGATTTGGTTTTATTGTAAAAAATATCAAGCTATGGGAAGTTTTTAGCCAATTTTGGCAAAGTTCATTGACATTTGACCTCTGAACTTTCGGGAATTTTATCAAAAATGTCACCAGTCTATTCCGAAGTAGTGATCCATCTTTGTACCATGCTTCATGAGAATTGCATCCTTTGATTTGGATTTATTGTGAAAAATATAAAGCTGGGGGCAGTTTTTAGCTAATTTTGGCAAAGTTCATTGACCTTTGACCTCTGAACTTTCAGGAATTTTATCAAAAATGTCACCAGTCTGTTCCCAAGTTGTGATCCATCTCTGTACCATGTTTCATGAGAATTGCATCCTTGGATTTGGATTAAATTGTGAAAAAGGCCAATTTGGGTCAATTTTTCACAAAGTTCATTGACCTTTGACCTTTGACCCCAATCAGAATTGACCCCTAATTTACACACTTCATTGGTTTCATGCAATACACACGTGTACCTAGTTTGAAGCAAATCTGGTTAACGGTTCTCAAGATATTGCCGAAACGGATTCGGGACGGACGAAGAATGGACGAACGGACGGACAACCCGAAAATATAATGCCTCCGGCCACTTCGTGGCAGAGGCATGAAAACAAACAGATGGAGATATATATGGTTTATACTATTACAAGTATGATTTGTTATGATTATGAATGCTACTCAAGTTTACTCACCAACACTATTCTCTAGCATATTTGCTGTCTGTGCATCTTGTTTAACAACACCTCGCATCAACTCCGAGTTCTCTGTTGATGAAACATCCAGACTCTCAGCTGCACCCTGTGTCATCTCCGCTTTCACCACGGTGCTCTGCGGTACCTCTGCAAAACAAAATATTAATATTTGACCTTAACCTGTAACCTTTGGCCTCTATGACCCACAATGGAATAAGTTCATTTTCCTGCCATGTACGTATTGTCATCAAACCAACTTTTATGAAATTTGTTCGAGTTATTGCATTTTGAACAAAATCTGAACGAATGGTTGAAGAGATAACCAGGAAACACAAAGTTATTCAACCACTTTGAAACAGAGGTGTAAATAACTAAGACTCTATACATTTCCATCAAAAAACAAAGATAAACATAAACATGGAAAAAACAAGAAATACAAAAGAAATGAAAAAACTAGAGCAATTCGACTGCCACACAGTCGATAAATATACCTCCGCTTTTTTGCTCGCTCTATGTAGATTTATTCTCAGAAAAGTGAATGTTTGGTGAGCAATGTACCATTAAATTCTTATGTATATTTTTCCACGTTTAGCTAATTTTGGCAAAGTTCATTGACCTTTGACCTCTGAACTTTCAGGAATTTTATCAAAAATGTCACCAGTCTGTTCCCAAGTTGTGATCCATCTCTGTACCATGTTTCATGAGAATTGCATCCTTGGATTTGGATTTATTGTGAAAAAGGTCAATTTGGGTCAATTTTTCACAAAGTTCATTGACCTTTGACCTTTGACCTCAATCAGAATTGACCCCTAATTTACACACTTCATTGGTTTCATGCAATACACACGTGTACCTAGTTTGAAGCAAATCTGGTTAACGGTTCTCAAGATATTGCCGAAACGGATTCGGGACGGACGAAGTATAGACGGACGGACGGACAACCCGAAAGTATAATGCCTCCGGCCACTTCGTGGCAGAGGCATGAAAACAAACAGATGGAGATATATATGGGTTATACTATTACAAGTATGATTTGTTATGATTATGAATGCTACTCAAGTTTACTCACCAACACTATTCTCTAGCATATTTGCTGTCTGTGCATCTTGTTTAACAACACCTCGCATCAACTCCGAGTTCTCTGTTGATGAAACATCCAGACTCTCAGCTGCACCCTGTGTCATCTCCGCTTTCACCACGGTGCTCTGCGGTACCTCTGCAAAACAAAATATTAATATTTGACCTTAACTTGTAACCTTTGGCCTCTATGACCCACAATGGAATAAGTTCATTTTCCTGCCATGTACGTATTGTCATCCAACCAACTTTTATGAAATTTGTTCGAGTTATTGCATTTTGAACAAAATCTGAAAGAATGGTTGAAGAGATAACCAGGAAACACAAAGTTATTCAACCACTTTGAAACAGAGGTATGAATAAATAAGAGTCTATACATTGTGCAACAGGTACCCGCACTTTCAGTTATCCTTCTGGAACAGAACAAAAGAGGTACAAAGTAATTGTTACTAATTCTTTTAACCCTTTCTAAAACAGGGGGGGGGGGGCTAAACAGCCCCTTTCCCCTTGCCACTTTTTGTGATAAATTTGTAATGCAAAAAGATCGCGCTGCGACATTTCATAACTTTTTTCCTTCTAGTCTCAGGCAAATTTTAAGACCAAATTTGCGATGCGGGGGTACGCGGTCCTGAAGTTAGATAACATTTTGTATGTGCACGTCAGACCAAAAATTGCTCATAAACATGATTTCATGTACAAATCCAATGCAAATTCTGTGTCTAGCCAAAATATGTATCATTATTTTATTTTTATTGATGAAAAACAATAGATTTAAAGTTATTTACATTTATGACTGAAACAGTGTTGCCAATGATTTCCATAAAAAAACAAAGATAAACATAAACACGAAAAAAACAAAGAAATACAAAAGCAATGAAAAGTCTATAGCAATTCGACTAACACACAGTCAATAAATATACCTCCGCCTCTTTGCTCGCTCTATTTAGATTTATTCTCAGAAAATGTGAATGTTTGGTGAGCAATGTACCATTAAATTCCTATGTATGTTTTTCCACGTTTAGCTGAGTTTGGCAATGTTCATTGACCTAACTGACCTCCAACTTATTTGACTTCCAATCTAACTAGTCTGTCTAAATCCATCCTTGTATCAGGTTTGTTTAAATTGACCTTTGACCTTTCAGGAATTTTACCCAAACTTCTCCAGTCTACCTTCATGAAGTGGTACATCTCTGTACTATGTTTGGTTTGAATTGAATATTAATTAGATTTGGATTCAGTGTGAAAAATATCAATTTGGGGGCAATTTTTAGCCAATTTTGCCAAAATTCATTGATCTTTGAGCTCTGACCTTTGAGAAATTTCACAAAAATGTCATCAGTCTACCCCCAATTAGTGATCAATCTTTTCACCATGTTTGGTTGGTATTGCACCACTGGATTTGGAATTATTTTGCAAAATATCACTTACGGGGCAATTTTTAGCTAACTTTTGGAAAAGTTAATTGACCTTTGACCTTTGAACTCTCAGCAATTTTAACCAAACTTTTACCAGTCTACCTCCGTGAAGTGATACATCTCTGTACGTTTGGTTAGTTCATTGACCTCTGACCTCAATCAGATTTGACCCCTATTTTACACACTTCATTAGTTTCATGCAATACACACATGTACCAAGTTTGAAGCAAATCTGGTTAATTGTTCTCAAGATATTGCCAAAACAGATTCGGGACGGATGGACGGACTTACGTACGGACGGATAGATGGACAACCTGAAAACATAATGCCTCCACCACGAAGTGGGCGGAGGCATTACCCAACAATCTGCTTGCACAAAAACATATGAGAATAAACTAGAGCAAATTGACTGCAGCGCAGTCGATAAATATGCCTCCGCCTCTTTACTAGCTCTATTGAGATTTATTCCCAGAAAACCTGTTTTGTGGGCAATGAACAATTTAATTCCTATGTGAAATGAAAATATCATATTCTGTTTTTCCATGTTTGGCCAAGTTAGGTAATGTTCATTGACCTTCGACTTCCAATCTAATCAACTCGTCTCAAGCCATCCTTGTATCAAGTTTGTTTAAAATTAGCCAATTTTGGGGTAAAGTTCATTGACCTTTGACCTTTCAATAATTTTACCCACACTTTCACCAGTCTACCTCCATGAAATTATACATCTCTATATCATGTTTGGTTCAAATTGAACCATTAGTTTTGCATTCGATGTGAAAAATGTTAAATTTGGAACAATTTTTTTTAGCCAATTTTGGCAAAGTTCATTGACATTTCACCTCTGACCTTTGAGAATTTTCACCAAAAATATAATCAGTCTACCCCCAAGTAGTGATGAATCTTTGCACCATGATTGGTTGGTATTGCACAACTGGATCTTGATCTATTTTTAAAAATATTACATTGGGGGCAATTTTTTCGCTAATTTTTGGCAAAGTGCATTGACCTTTGACCTTTCAGAAATTTTACCCACACTTTCACCAGTCTAACTCCATGAAGTGATACATCTCTGTACCATGTTTGGTTAGAATTGCACCTTTGGATTTGTGTTTATTGTGAAAAAATGTCGATTTGGGGCCAATTTTTAACAAATTGTTGCAAAGTTCATTGATCTTTGACCTCTGGCCTTCCAGGTATTTTACCCAAAAAATGTCACCGGTCTATTCCCAAGTAGTGATCCATCTTAGTACAACGTTTCATGAGAATTGCATTCTTGGATTTGGTTTTATTGTGAAAAATATAAAGCTATGGGCAGTTTTTAGCTAATTTTGGCAAAGTTCATTGACCTTTGACCTCTGAACTTTCAGGAATTTTATAAAAAATGTCACCAGTCCGTTCCCAAGTAGTGATCCATCTTTGTACCATGCTTCATGAGAATTGCATCCTTGGATTTAAATTTATTGTGAAAAATATAAAGCTGGGGGCAGTTTTTAGCTAATTTTGGCAAAGTTCATTGACCTTTGACCTCTGAACTTTCAGGAATTTAATAAAAAATGTCACCAGTCTGTTCCCATGTAGTGATCCATCTCTGTACCATGTTTCATGAGAATTGCATCCTTGGATTTGGATTAAATTGTGAAAAAGGCCAATTTGGGTCAATTTTTCACAAACTTCATTGACCTTTGACCTTTGACCTTTATCAGAATTGACCCCTAATTTACACACTTCATTGGTTTCATGCAATACACACGTGTACCAAGTTTGAAGCATATCTGGTTAACGGTTCTCAAGATATTGCCGAAATGGATTCTGGACGGACGTACGTATGGACGGACGGACGGACAACCCCAAAACATAATGCCTCCGGCTATTTCGTGGCAGAGGCATGAAAACAAACAGATGGAGATATATATAGGTTATACTATTACAAGTATGATTTGTTATGATCATGAATGCTACTCAAGTTTACTCACCAACACTATTCTCTAGCATATTTGCTGTCTGTGTATCTTGTTTATCAACCCCTCGCATCAACCCCAAGTTCTCTAATGATGAAACATCCAGACTCTCAGCTGCACCCTGTGTCATCTCCGCTTTCACCACGGTGCTCTGCGGTACCTCTGCAAAACAAAATATTAATATTTGACCTTAACCTGTAACCTTTGGCCTCTATGACCCACAATGGAATAAGTTCATTTTCCTGCCATGTACATATTGTCATCAAACCAACCTTTATGAAATTTGTTCGAGTTATTGCATTTTGAACAAAATCTGAACGAATGGTTGAAGAGATAACCAGGAAACACAAAGTTATTCAACCACTCTGAAACAGAGGTGTGAATAACTAAGACTCTATACATTTCCATCAAAAAACAAAGATAAACATAAACATGAAAAAAACAAAAGAAATACAAAAGAAATGGAAAAACTAGAGCAATTCGACTGCCACACAGTCGATAAATATACCTCCACTTTTTTGCTCGCTCTATGTAGATTTATTCTCAGAAAAGTGAATGTTTGGTGAGCAATGTACCATTAAATTCCTATGTATGTTTTTCCACGTTTAGCTGAGTTTGGCAATGTTTATTGACCTTTGATCTCCTACTTATATGACTTCCAATCTAGCCAGTCTCTCTAAATCCATCCTTGTATCAGGCTTGTTTAAATTGACCTTTAAACCTTTCAGGAATTTTACCCAAACTTCACCAGTCTACCTTCATGAAGTGATACATCTCTGTACTATGTTTGGTTTGAATTGAAAATAAATTAGATTTGGATTCAATGTGAAAAAATATCTATTTGGGGGCAATTTTTAGCCAGTTTTGCCAAAATTCATTGATCTTTGAGCTCTGACCTTTGAGAAATTTCACAAAAAATGTTATCAGTCTACCCCCAATTAGTGATCATTCTTTTCACCATGTTTGGTTAGTATTGCACCATTGGATTTGGAATTATTTTGTAAAATGTCACTTTAGGGGCAATTTTTAGCTAACTTTTGGAAAAGTTAATTGACCTTTGGCCTTTGAACTCTCAGCATTTTTAACCAAACTTTTACCAGTCTACCTCCATGAAGTGATACATCTCTGTACGTTTGGTTAGTTCATTGACCTCTGACCTCAATCAGATTTGACCCCTATTTTACACACTTCATTGGTTTCATGCAATACACACATGTACCAAGTTTGAAGCATATCTGGTTGATTGTTCTCAAAATATTGCCAAAACAGATTCGGGCCGGATGGACGGACTTGCGTACGGACGGATAGATGGACAACCCGAAAACAAAATGCCTCCGCCACGAAGTGGGCGGAGGCATTACCCAACAATCTGCTGGCACAAAAACATATGAGAACTAGAGCAATTCGACTGCCGTGCAGTCGATAAATATGCCTCCGCCTCTATGCTAACTCTATTTCGATTTATTCTCAGAAAACCTGTTTTGGTGGGCAATGAACCATTTAATTCCTACGTGAAATGAAAATATCATATTCTGTTTTACCATATTTGGCAATGTTCATTAACCTTTGACTTC
Source organism: Arbacia lixula (assembly GCA_963669155.1). Taxonomy (NCBI): domain Eukaryota; kingdom Metazoa; phylum Echinodermata; class Echinoidea; order Arbacioida; family Arbaciidae; genus Arbacia; species Arbacia lixula. Next base: position 5,747,782 of record OZ022587.1, on the reverse strand, counting down.
CAATCTAATCTGTCCTTCTAAAGCCATCCTTGTATCAAGTTTGTTTAAAATTAGCCAATCTGGGGGTAAACTTCATTGACCTTTGACCTTTCAGAAATTTTACACACACTTTCACCAGTCTACCTCCATGAGGTGATACATCTCTGTACCATGTTTGGTTCACATTGAATCATTAGTTTTGCATTCAATGTAAAAAAATGTTAATTTTGGCTCATTTTTAGCCAATTTTGGCATAGTTCATTGACCTTTGACCTCTGACCTTTGATAATTTTCACCAAAAATATCATCAGTCTACCCTTAAGTAGTGATCCATCTTTGCAACATGTTTGGTTGGTATTGCACAATTGGATCTTGATTTATTTTGAAAAATATTACTTTGGGGGCAATTTTTTAGCTATTTTTGGCAAAATTCATTGACCTTTGACCTTTCAGGAATTTTACCCAAACTTTCATCAATCTACCTCCATGAAGTGATACATCTCTGTACCATGTGTGGTTAGAATTACACCATTGAATTTGGGTTTATTGTGAAAAATATCAATTTCAGGCCAAATTTTTAGCAAATTGTTGCAAAGTTCATTGATCTTTGACCTCTTGCCTTCCAGGAATTTCACCAAAAATGTCACCAGTCTATTCCCAAGTAGTGATCCATCTTAGTACCATGTTTCATGACAATTGCATTTTTGGATTTAGTTTTATGGTGAAAAATATGAAGTCTTGGGCAGTTTTTAGCCAATTTTGGCGAAGTTCATTGACCTTTGACCTCTGAACTTTCACGAATTTTATCACAAATGTCACCAGTCTATTCCCAAGTAGTGATCTATCTTTGTAATGTATTTCATGAGAATTGCATCCTTGGATTTGGATTTATTGTGAAAAATATAAAGCTGGGGGCAGTTTTTAGCTAATTTCGGCAAAGTTCATTGACCTTTGACCTCTGAACTTTTAGGTAATTTATCAAAAATGTGACCAGTCTATTCCTAAGTAGTGATCCATCTTTGTACCATATTTCATGAGAATTGGATCCTTGGTTTTGGCTTTATTGTCAAAAAGGTCAATTTGGGGCAATTTTTCACAAATTTCATTGACCATTGACCTTTGACCTCTATCAGAATTGACCCTCATTTTACACACTTCATTGGTTTTATGCAATACACACATGTACCAAGTTTGAAGCAAATCTGGTTAACGGTTCTCAAGATATTGCCGAAACGGATTCGGGACGGACGTACGGACGGACGGACAGACGGACGGACGTACGGACGTACGGACGGACAGACGGACAACCCGAAAACATAATGCCTCCGGCCACTTCGTGGCGGAGGCATAACAAAAAACAAACAGATGGAGATATATATGGGTTATACTATTACAAGTATGATTTGTTATGATCATGAATGCTACTCAAGTTTACTCACCAACACTATTCTCTAGCATATTTGCTGTCTGTGCATCTTGTTTATCAACACCTCGCATCAACTCCAAGTTCTCTGATGATGAAACATCCAGACTCTCAGCTCCACCCTGTGTCATCTCCGCTTTCACCACGGTGCTCTGCGGTACCTCTGCAAAACAAAATATTAATATTTGACCTTAACCTGTAACCTTTGGCCTCTATGACCCACAATGGAATAAGTTCATTTTCCTGCCATGTACGTATTGTCATCAAACCAGCTTTTATGAAATTTGTTCGAGTTATTGCATTTTAAACAAAATCTGAATGAATGGTTGAAGAGATAACCAGGAAACACAAAGTTATTCAACCACTTTGAAACAGAGGTGTAAATAACTAAGACTCTATACATTTCCATCAAAAAACAAAGATAAACATAAACATGGAAAAAACAAGAAATACAAAAGAAATGAAAAAACTAGAGCAATTCGACTGCCACACAGTCGATAAATATACCTCCACTTTTTTGCTCGCTCTATGTAGATTTATTCTCAAAAAAGTGAATGTTTGGTGAGCAATGTACCATTAAATTCCTATGTATGTTTTTCCACGTTTAGCTGAGTTTGGCAAAGTTCATTGACCTAACTGACCTCCAACTTATTTGACTTCCAATCTAACTAGTCTGTCTAAATCCATCCTTGTATCAGGTTTGTTTAAATTGACCTTTGACCTCTCAGGAATTTTACCCAAACTTCACCAGTCTACCTTCATGAAGTGGTACATCTCTGTACTATGTTTGGTTTGAATTGAATATTAATTAGATTTGGATTCAGTGTGAAAAATATCAATTTGGGGGCAATTTTTAGCCAATTTTGCCAAAATTCATTGATCTTTGAGCTCTGACCTTTGAGAAATTTCACAAAAATGTCATCAGTCTACCCCCAATTAGTGATCAATCTTTTCACCATGTTTGGTTGGTATTGCACCACTGGATTTGGAATTATTTTGCAAAATATCACTTACGGGGCAATTTTTAGCTAACTTTTGGAAAAGTTAATTGACCTTTGACCTTTGAACTCTCAGCAATTTTAACCAAACTTTTACCAGTCTACCTCCGTGAAGTGATACATCTCTGTACGTTTGGTTAGTTCATTGACCTCTGACCTCAATCAGATTTGACCCCTATTTTACACACTTCATTAGTTTCATGCAATACACACATGTACCAAGTTTGAAGCAAATCTGGTTAATTGTTCTCAAGATATTGCCAAAACAGATTCGGGACGGATGGACGGACTTACGTACGGACGGATAGATGGACAACCTGAAAACATAATGCCTCCACCACGAAGTGGGCGGAGGCATTACCCAACAATCTGCTTGCACAAAAACATATGAGAATAAACTAGAGCAAATTGACTGCAGCGCAGTCGATAAATATGCCTCCGCCTCTTTACTAGCTCTATTGAGATTTATTCCCAGAAAACCTGTTTTGTGGGCAATGAACAATTTAATTCCTATGTGAAATGAAAATATCATATTCTGTTTTTCCATGTTTGGCCAAGTTAGGTAATGTTCATTGACCTTCGACTTCCAATCTAATCAACTCGTCTCAAGCCATCCTTGTATCAAGTTTGTTTAAAATTAGCCAATTTTGGGGTAAAGTTCATTGACCTTTGACCTTTCAATAATTTTACCCACACTTTCACCAGTCTACCTCCATGAAATTATACATCTCTATATCATGTTTGGTTCAAATTGAACCATTAGTTTTGCATTCGATGTGAAAAATGTTAAATTTGGAACAATTTTTTTTAGCCAATTTTGGCAAAGTTCATTGACATTTCACCTCTGACCTTTGAGAATTTTCACCAAAAATATAATCAGTCTACCCCCAAGTAGTGATGAATCTTTGCACCATGATTGGTTGGTATTGCACAACTGGATCTTGATCTATTTTTAAAAATATTACATTGGGGGCAATTTTTTCGCTAATTTTTGGCAAAGTGCATTGACCTTTGACCTTTCAGAAATTTTACCCACACTTTCACCAGTCTAACTCCATGAAGTGATACATCTCTGTACCATGTTTGGTTAGAATTGCACCTTTGGATTTGTGTTTATTGTGAAAAAATGTCGATTTGGGGCCAATTTTTAACAAATTGTTGCAAAGTTCATTGATCTTTGACCTCTGGCCTTCCAGGTATTTTACCCAAAAAATGTCACCGGTCTATTCCCAAGTAGTGATCCATCTTAGTACAACGTTTCATGAGAATTGCATTCTTGGATTTGGTTTTATTGTGAAAAATATAAAGCTATGGGCAGTTTTTAGCTAATTTTGGCAAAGTTCATTGACCTTTGACCTCTGAACTTTCAGGAATTTTATAAAAAATGTCACCAGTCCGTTCCCAAGTAGTGATCCATCTTTGTACCATGCTTCATGAGAATTGCATCCTTGGATTTAAATTTATTGTGAAAAATATAAAGCTGGGGGCAGTTTTTAGCTAATTTTGGCAAAGTTCATTGACCTTTGACCTCTGAACTTTCAGGAATTTAATAAAAAATGTCACCAGTCTGTTCCCATGTAGTGATCCATCTCTGTACCATGTTTCATGAGAATTGCATCCTTGGATTTGGATTAAATTGTGAAAAAGGCCAATTTGGGTCAATTTTTCACAAACTTCATTGACCTTTGACCTTTGACCTTTATCAGAATTGACCCCTAATTTACACACTTCATTGGTTTCATGCAATACACACGTGTACCAAGTTTGAAGCATATCTGGTTAATGGTTCTCAAGATATTGCCGAAATGGATTCTGGACGGACGTACGTATGGACGGACGGACGGACAACCCCAAAACATAATGCCTCCGGCTATTTCGTGGCAGAGGCATGAAAACAAACAGATGGAGATATATATAGGTTATACTATTACAAGTATGATTTGTTATGATCATGAATGCTACTCAAGTTTACTCACCAACACTATTCTCTAGCATATTTGCTGTCTGTGTATCTTGTTTATCAACCCCTCGCATCAACCCCAAGTTCTCTAATGATGAAACATCCAGACTCTCAGCTGCACCCTGTGTCATCTCCGCTTTCACCACGGTGCTCTGCGGTACCTCTGCAAAACAAAATATTAATATTTGACCTTAACCTGTAACCTTTGGCCTCTATGACCCACAATGGAATAAGTTCATTTTCCTGCCATGTACATATTGTCATCAAACCAACCTTTATGAAATTTGTTCGAGTTATTGCATTTTGAACAAAATCTGAACGAATGGTTGAAGAGATAACCAGGAAACACAAAGTTATTCAACCACTCTGAAACAGAGGTGTGAATAACTAAGACTCTATACATTTCCATCAAAAAACAAAGATAAACATAAACATGAAAAAAACAAAAGAAATACAAAAGAAATGGAAAAACTAGAGCAATTCGACTGCCACACAGTCGATAAATATACCTCCACTTTTTTGCTCGCTCTATGTAGATTTATTCTCAGAAAAGTGAATGTTTGGTGAGCAATGTACCATTAAATTCCTATGTATGTTTTTCCACGTTTAGCTGAGTTTGGCAATGTTTATTGACCTTTGATCTCCTACTTATATGACTTCCAATCTAGCCAGTCTCTCTAAATCCATCCTTGTATCAGGCTTGTTTAAATTGACCTTTAAACCTTTCAGGAATTTTACCCAAACTTCACCAGTCTACCTTCATGAAGTGATACATCTCTGTACTATGTTTGGTTTGAATTGAAAATAAATTAGATTTGGATTCAATGTGAAAAAATATCTATTTGGGGGCAATTTTTAGCCAGTTTTGCCAAAATTCATTGATCTTTGAGCTCTGACCTTTGAGAAATTTCACAAAAAATGTTATCAGTCTACCCCCAATTAGTGATCATTCTTTTCACCATGTTTGGTTAGTATTGCACCATTGGATTTGGAATTATTTTGTAAAATGTCACTTTAGGGGCAATTTTTAGCTAACTTTTGGAAAAGTTAATTGACCTTTGGCCTTTGAACTCTCAGCATTTTTAACCAAACTTTTACCAGTCTACCTCCATGAAGTGATACATCTCTGTACGTTTGGTTAGTTCATTGACCTCTGACCTCAATCAGATTTGACCCCTATTTTACACACTTCATTGGTTTCATGCAATACACACATGTACCAAGTTTGAAGCATATCTGGTTGATTGTTCTCAAAATATTGCCAAAACAGATTCGGGCCGGATGGACGGACTTGCGTACGGACGGATAGATGGACAACCCGAAAACAAAATGCCTCCGCCACGAAGTGGGCGGAGGCATTACCCAACAATCTGCTGGCACAAAAACATATGAGAACTAGAGCAATTCGACTGCCGTGCAGTCGATAAATATGCCTCCGCCTCTATGCTAACTCTATTTCGATTTATTCTCAGAAAACCTGTTTTGGTGGGCAATGAACCATTTAATTCCTACGTGAAATGAAAATATCATATTCTGTTTTACCATATTTGGCAATGTTCATTAACCTTTGACTTCCAATCTAATCTGTCCTTCTAAAGCCATCCTTGTATCAAGTTTGTTTAAAATTAGCCAATCTGGGGGTAAACTTCATTGACCTTTGACCTTTCAGAAATTTTACACACACTTTCACCAGTCTACCTCCATGAGGTGATACATCTCTGTACCATGTTTGGTTCACATTGAATCATTAGTTTTGCATTCAATGTAAAAAAATGTTAATTTTGGCTCATTTTTAGCCAATTTTGGCATAGTTCATTGACCTTTGACCTCTGACCTTTGATAATTTTCACCAAAAATATCATCAGTCTACCCTTAAGTAGTGATCCATCTTTGCAACATGTTTGGTTGGTATTGCACAATTGGATCTTGATTTATTTTGAAAAATATTACTTTGGGGGCAATTTTTTAGCTATTTTTGGCAAAATTCATTGACCTTTGACCTTTCAGGAATTTTACCCAAACTTTCATCAATCTACCTCCATGAAGTGATACATCTCTGTACCATGTGTGGTTAGAATTACACCATTGAATTTGGGTTTATTGTGAAAAATATCAATTTCAGGCCAAATTTTTAGCAAATTGTTGCAAAGTTCATTGATCTTTGACCTCTTGCCTTCCAGGAATTTCACCAAAAATGTCACCAGTCTATTCCCAAGTAGTGATCCATCTTAGTACCATGTTTCATGACAATTGCATTTTTGGATTTAGTTTTATGGTGAAAAATATGAAGTCTTGGGCAGTTTTTAGCCAATTTTGGCGAAGTTCATTGACCTTTGACCTCTGAACTTTCACGAATTTTATCACAAATGTCACCAGTCTATTCCCAAGTAGTGATCTATCTTTGTAATGTATTTCATGAGAATTGCATCCTTGGATTTGGATTTATTGTGAAAAATATAAAGCTGGGGGCAGTTTTTAGCTAATTTCGGCAAAGTTCATTGACCTTTGACCTCTGAACTTTTAGGTAATTTATCAAAAATGTGACCAGTCTATTCCTAAGTAGTGATCCATCTTTGTACCATATTTCATGAGAATTGGATCCTTGGTTTTGGCTTTATTGTCAAAAAGGTCAATTTGGGGCAATTTTTCACAAATTTCATTGACCATTGACCTTTGACCTCTATCAGAATTGACCCTCATTTTACACACTTCATTGGTTTTATGCAATACACACATGTACCAAGTTTGAAGCAAATCTGGTTAACGGTTCTCAAGATATTGCCGAAACGGATTCGGGACGGACGTACGGACGGACGGACAGACGGACGGACGTACGGACGTACGGACGGACAGACGGACAACCCGAAAACATAATGCCTCCGGCCACTTCGTGGCGGAGGCATAACAAAAAACAAACAGATGGAGATATATATGGGTTATACTATTACAAGTATGATTTGTTATGATCATGAATGCTACTCAAGTTTACTCACCAACACTATTCTCTAGCATATTTGCTGTCTGTGCATCTTGTTTATCAACACCTCGCATCAACTCCAAGTTCTCTGATGATGAAACATCCAGACTCTCAGCTCCACCCTGTGTCATCTCCGCTTTCACCACGGTGCTCTGCGGTACCTCTGCAAAACAAAATATTAATATTTGACCTTAACCTGTAACCTTTGGCCTCTATGACCCACAATGGAATAAGTTCATTTTCCTGCCATGTACGTATTGTCATCAAACCAGCTTTTATGAAATTTGTTCGAGTTATTGCATTTTAAACAAAATCTGAATGAATGGTTGAAGAGATAACCAGGAAACACAAAGTTATTCAACCACTTTGAAACAGAGGTGTAAATAACTAAGACTCTATACATTTCCATCAAAAAACAAAGATAAACATAAACATGGAAAAAACAAGAAATACAAAAGAAATGAAAAAACTAGAGCAATTCGACTGCCACACAGTCGATAAATATACCTCCACTTTTTTGCTCGCTCTATGTAGATTTATTCTCAAAAAAGTGAATGTTTGGTGAGCAATGTACCATTAAATTCCTATGTATGTTTTTCCACGTTTAGCTGAGTTTGGCAAAGTTCATTGACCTTTGACCTCCGACTTATATGACTTCCAATCTAGCCAGTCTCTCTAAATCCATCCTTGTATCAGGTTTGTTTAAATTGACCTTTGACCTCTCAGGAATTTTACCCAAACTTCACCAGTCTACCTTCATGAAGTGATACATCTCTGTACTATGTTTGGTTTGAATTGAAAATTAATTAGATTTGGATTCAATGTGAAAAATATCTATTTAGGGGCAATTTTTAGCCAATTTTGCCAAACTTCATTGATCTTTGAGCTCTGACCTTTGAGAAATTTCACAAAAAATGTTATCAGTCTACCCCCAATTAGTGATCATTCTTTTCACCATGTTTGGTTGGTATTGCCCAACTGGATCTTGATCTATTTTTAAAAATATTACATTGGGGGCAATCTTTTCGCTAATTTTTGGCAAAGTGCATTGACCTTTGACCTTTCAGAAATTTTACCCACACTTTCACCAGTCTACCTCCATGAAGTGATACATCTCTGTACCATGTTTGGTTAGAATTGCACCTTTGGATTTGTGTTTATTGTGAAAAATGTCGATTTGGGGCCAATTTTTAGCAAATTGTTGCAAAGTTCATTGATCTTTGACCTCTGGCCTTCCAGGAATTTCACCCAAAAAATGTCACCGGTCTATTCCCAAGTAGTGACCCATATTAGTACCACGTTTCATGAGAATTGCATTCTTGGATTTGGTTTTATTGTGAAAAATATCAAGCTATGGGAAGTTTTTAGCCAATTTTGGCAAAGTTCATTGACATTTGACCTCTGAACTTTCAGGAATTTTATCAAAAATGTCACCAGTCTATTCCGAAGTAGTGATCCATCTTTGTACCATGCTTCATGAGAATTGCATCCTTGGATTTGGATTTATTGTGAAAAATATAAAGCTGGAGGCAGTTTTTAGCTAATTTTGGCAAAGTTCATTGACCTTTGACCTTTGACCTCAATCAGAATTGACCCCTAATTTACACACTTCATTGGTTTCATGCAATACACACGTGTACCTAGTTTGAAGCAAATCTGGTTAACGGTTCTCAAGATATTGCCGAAACGGATTCGGGACGGACGAAGTATGGACGGACGGACGGACAACCCGAAAATATAATGCCTCCGGCACTTTGTGGCAGAGGCATGAAAACAAACAGATGGAGATATATATGGGTTATACTATTACAAGTATGATTTGTTATGATCATGAATGCTACTCACCAACACTATTCTCTAGCATATTTGCTGTCTGTGCATCTTGTTTAACAACACCTCGCATCAACCCCAAGTTCTCTGATGATGAAACATCCAGACTCTCAGCTGCACCCTGTGTCATCTCCGCTTTCACCACGGTGCTCTGCGGTACCTCTGCAAAACAAAATATTAATATTTGACCTTAACCTGTAACCTTTGCCCTCTATGACCCACAATGGAATAAGTTCATTTTCCTGCCATGTACATATTGTCATCAAACCAATTTTTATGAAATTTGTTCGAGTTATTGCATTTTGAACAAAATCTGAACGAATGGTTGAAGAGATAACCAGGAAACACAAAGTTATTCAACCACTTTGAAACAGAGGTGTAAATAACTAAGACTCTATACATTTCCATCAAAAAACAAAGATAAACATAAACATGGAAAAAACAAGAAATACAAAAGAAATGAAAAAACTAGAGCAATCCGACTGCCACACAGTCGATAAATATACCTCCACTTTTTTGCTCGCTCTATGTAGATTTATTCTCAGAAAAGTGAATGTTTGGTGAGCAATGTACCATTAAATTCCTATGTATGTTTTTCCACGTTTAGCTAATTTTGGCAAAGTTCATTGACCTTTGACCTCTGAACTTTCAGGAATTTTATCAAAAATGTCACCAGTCTGTTCCCAAGTTGTGATCCATCTCTGTACCATGTTTCATGAGAATTGCATCCTTGGATTTGGATTTATTGTGAAAAAGGTCAATTTGGGTCAATTTTTCACAAAGTTCATTGACCTTTGACCTTTGACCTCAATCAGAATTGACCCCTAATTTACACACTTCATTGGTTTCATGCAATACACACGTGTACCTAGTTTGAAGCAAATCTGGTTAACGGTTCTCAAGATATTGCCGAAACGGATTCGGGACGGACGAAGTATGGACGGACGGACGGACAACCCGAAAATATAATGCCTCCGGCCACTTCGTGGCAGAGGCATGAAAACAAACAGATGGAGATATATATGGGTTATACTATTACAAGTATGATTTGTTATGATCATGAATGCTACTCAAGTTTACTCACCAACACTATTCTCTAGCATATTTGCTGTCTGTACATCTTGTTTATCAACACCTCGCATCAAGCCCAAGTTCTCTGATGATGAAACATCCAGACTCTCAGCTGCACCCTGTGTCATCTCCGCTTTCACCACGGTGCTCTGCGGTACCTCTGCAAAACAAAATATTAATATTTGACCTTAACCTGTAACCTTTGCCCTCTATGACCCACAATGGAATAAGTTCATTTTCCTGCCATGTACATATTGTCATCAAACCAATTTTTATGAAATTTGTTCGAGTTATTGCATTTTGAACAAAATCTGAACGAATGGTTGAAGAGATAACCAGGAAACACAAAGTTATTCAACCACTTTGAAACAGAGGTGTAAATAACTAAGACTCTATACATTTCCATCAAAAAACAAAGATAAACATAAACATGGAAAAAACAAGAAATACAAAAGAAATGAAAAAACTAGAGCAATCCGACTGCCACACAGTCGATAAATATACCTCCGCTTTTTTGCTCGCTCTATGTAGATTTATTCTCAGAAAAGTGAATGTTTGGTGAGCAATGTACCATTAAATTCCTATGTATGTTTTTCCACATTTAGCTAATTTTGGCAAAGTTCATTGACCTTTGACCTCTGAACTTTCAGGAATTTTATCAAAAATGTCACCAGTCTGTTCCCAAGTTGTGATCCATCTCTGTACCATGTTTCATGAGAATTGCATCCTTGGATTTGGATTTATTGTGAAAAAGGTCAATTTGGGTCAATTTTTCACAAAGTTCATTGACCTTTGACCTTTGACCTCAATCAGAATTGACCCCTAATTTACACACTTCATTGGTTTCATGCAATACACACGTGTACCTAGTTTGAAGCAAATCTGGTTAACGGTTCTCAAGATATTGCCGAAACGGATTCGGGACGGACGAAGTATGGACGGACGGACGGACAACCCGAAAATATAATGCCTCCGGCCACTTCGTGGCAGAGGCATGAAAACAAACAGATGGAGATATGGGTTATACTATTACAAGTATGATTTGGTATGATTATGAATGCTACTCAAGTTTACTCACCAACACTATTCTCTAGCATATTTGCTGTCTGTGCATCTTGTTTAACAACACCTCGCATCAACTCCGAGTTCTCTGTTGATGAAACATCCAGACTCTCAGCTCCACCCTGTGTCATCTCCGCTTTCACCACGGTGCTCTGCGGTACCTCTGCAAAACAAAATATTAATATTTGACCTTAACTTGTAACCTTTGGCCTCTATGACCCACAATGGAATAAGTTCATTTTCCTGCCATGTACGTATTGTCATCCAACCAACTTTTATGAAATTTGTTCGAGTTATTGCATTTTGAACAAAATCTGAAAGAATGGTTGAAGAGATAACCAGGAAACACAAAGTTATTCAACCACTTTGAAACAGAGGTATGAATAAATAAGAGTCTATACATTGTGCAACAGGTACACGCACTTTCAGTTATCCTTCTGGAACAGAACAAAAGAGGTACAAAGTAATTGTTACTAATTCTTTTAACCCTTTCTAAAACAGGGGGGGGGGGCTAAACAGCCCCTTTCCCCTTGCCATTTTTTGTGATAAATTTGTAATGCAAAAAGATCGCGCTGCGACATTTCATAATTTTTTTCCTTCTAGTCTCAGGCAAATTTTAAGACCAAATTTGCGATGCGGGGGTACGCGGTCCTGAAGTTAGATAACATTTTGTATGTGCACGTCAGACCAAAAATTGCTCATAAACATGATTTCATGTACAAATCCAATGCAAATTCTGTGTCTAGCCAAAATATGTATCATTATTTTATTTTTATTGATGAAAAACAATAGATTTAAAGTTATTTACATTTATGACTGAAACAGTGTTGCCAATGATTTCCATAAAAAAATAAAAATAAACATAAACACGAAAAAAACAAAGAAATACAAAAGCAATGAAAAATATATAGCAATTCGACTAACACACAGTCAGTAAATATACCTCCGCCTCTTTGCTCGCTCTATTTAGATTTATTCTCAGAAAATGTGAATGTTTGGTGAGCAATGTACCATTAAATTCCTATGTATGTTTTTCCACGTTTAGCTGAGTTTGGCAATGTTCATTGACCTAGCTGACCTCCAACTTATTTGACTTCCAATCTAACTAGTCTGTCTAAATCCATCCTTGTGTAACGTAACCGGGCTCTCTCTCTCGGTAGCAGGCTGCCAAACAGTCTTTTTAGAGCCCGGTTCGCTTTATCGTCGGACTCATCTCCACATCATCATCATCAGATTCTCACAAAAATATATTGTGCAACATGGAATCACTCACGCACTCACCCACTGCATCACCCACTCATCCGATACACACGCAATGACGGACACTTACAAGTATCGTACGGTCTTGATGTTTATTGGAGTACTAAGGCACAACCTTTCGCTACGGCAGCTCTACACGTTCTGCCTCCCCATCCTTTCTCCCAGCCTCTTATACCCCCCACCCGTCCCAATATCGGGTGACACCGATCGCCCTCTTGTGGCAATCGGGGACCCATTTTCGTTACACTGCCCCGCCCCAAGTCTGGGCAGTCCTCTGACCATATGGCATAACAAGAAAATTAACTGTACAGGTGGTTGACTTAACTAAAATAAAGGTCCTACCGACCAGATCTCCATCGTCTTTCAGCCCACTGGCAATCAATTCACGGTGGGAGATGGGGAATTCAAACTTCTTCTACTTAACATAAACTTACATATAAAATATAAACGTTTCTTTGTTACATGGCAACGTTTCTTTGGTTACAAAACAATCAGTATAAAATATAAATGTTTCTTTGGTTAAACACATGTTACGATACAAAAATCAGCTGAGATACTGTCAGTCATATAAAAATGGAAGGCATATGAAGTACTTTCTAAACATTGACATCTACTTACACACTTAAAGATGATCACACATTTCTGTTCTTTCAAGGTGGCTGACCACTCTATACATGCTTACAAACATCATTTAACCTGATCGTGCTTCCTACCCGGAGAGCAAGGTATACAAAGTACATATGGCAAGCATCGTAGACTTATACGATTCATTTGTGTTTCCTCTATATAACAGCTATTTCTATACTTACTTAACATAATACATGGTACATAGTTATTTACACTGGTAATCGTTGAGCATCAACGGTACTCCATTTTGACGCCTATTCAGCAAACGAGGGAATACAAGCATCACAGACTAGTTGATAGAGAAGGAAGTGAAGGTAGGTAAAGCAATATACACGACACACATTAGGAAGAAGGAAAGGAACATCGGAAAATACTTGGAAGAGAAGGAAAACAAAAGCTGATGGCGATAAAATACCTGTTACGACAGTGAGATGGAATGGCCTAAACGGCAAGAGAACAATGACATTTCTTATAAAAATCAAAGTAAGACATGTATGTTGAATACAATTGAGGCACTTTGAAATTTGGCAAACATTATTATGGCATGAGATAGTTATGAAGTCACACACAGTTCAATTTGAAAGTACTGCGTTATGAATATAGAGCTTATATCATGGATGTATTAACATTAAGTTTCGGGAGGAGTGGCGCTTAGAGTAGCTGCGCATCGGTTGCCCCTGCAGTAAGGTTTACAGTGTAGTGCTTCCTGCACTCCTCCTCCGTAACCAGCTCCCCTGCTTGGTAAACTCGCCGTGTGGTGGTCTCCGTTATGGTCTGGACTCGACCTACAAGGGCCCTCTGCAGGTCGTCCAGAGTCATGTTTGGACCAAGTCCACTTTCACCCACCACATGGCGTAGTTTAGTCTCGCTAGGGGGGCCGGCTGGTGGAGGGGTGCAGTTTTGGAGAAACACCAACCCGTAAACTCGCTCCTTCTCCTCCTGTGTGAGTTTGCACCCACCGGAGAAACACGTGGCCGTGCTCCTCTCCTCTACTTTGACCAGACTGCCTGGCAGTACTTGGTGCACGTTGAGGTCGTGGAGAGGCTTCCCCACCTGCATCCTCTTGGCCTCCACGCATTTGTTGTTGTTCTTCCCAGTCGCTTCGTCCTCCTCCGGCGCCTCCGATTCCTCCTCCGGCGCCTCCGATTCCTCCTCCGACTCCTCCTCAGATTCCTCCTCGGCCTCCTCCTGGTGCCCCAGCCTCAGCATGCTGAGGGGTTTTCCACCAGGGCCCGCTACACCCCAGGACGTCACCGCCGGGTCAACCGCCAGCTTGGTGGCTGGAGACACGTGTACCTCCAGCCCAGCCTCCACTGGCCCCACCCCCTCGGGACTGTCCCTTGTTCCACGCTCCTGCGTCTCGGTCCGGCGCTCCGCAGGGACGGCCACCTCGCGATGACGAGAACGCTCCCCCTTCCTGGGTCTCTCGTCCGACCTGTCCCTCGGCCTTGCCGCTGACCTACTTACATGGTCTCTTCCATGCCGCATCCGGTAGTGGGCCGTAAGATTGTCCCTCCTGCTATACTCACTGGAGCAGTCCCCACAGGAGAAGGTCTTCCTGTTCCTGTGCTCATTTTCAATGTGCCGATGAAGGCTCCTCCGGTGGGCAAAGAAATGACCACACGTATAACACTTCAAAGGCTGCTCCTCGGAGGACACTCTGTGCTTCGTCATCTTTCGTTCTGCAGATTGGGGGACACATACAATACATCAACTGTTAATCATGAGGTTTTCATTATTCGGGACTGCCTTAAAATATCGTTCCAATCATCTTATAAAGTTAATCTCTTGGGTGGATGCCTCGAACTTCGGGGGGGATTTCTCCGTGGAGCTGCCACTGCACCCTGTTTTGTTGCTACCGCAAGTGGCCCACCCCCTTGTTGTGTGGATTGTGCCGTATGTCCCTGGCTCCTGGCTGTTCTCATCGCCCTTATCCTGCTGGGGCTCTAACTGACCGTGATCTTCATGCTCATTTGGATGAGCCTCACCGCCTTCGTCTTCCGTTACCCCTAGCCAGGATTCGATGGGTTCCCCTTCATAGGGCTTCAGCCTGACTACATGTACTACCTTCATCTTCCCCTGCCTCTTCCGTTGTATTCGACAGGTCACATCGGACAACCGATGTACAATGAGGTAGGGGCCCTCCCACCTCCTTTGTAGTTTGGGCGATAGGCCCTTGGTCTTGGCTTGGTTATGGAGCCAAGCGAACTCACCCACCGCCAACGGCCGGCCTTCCACCTTCAGATCATAAGTCTTTTTCTGCCGCCTTGCACTCTCTGCGAAGTTGTTCCGGGCTCGTTGGTGAGCTGCTTGCATCCGTTGCCTCAGGGTGAGCGCATAGTCCGTCTCCAGGCCCTGCTCCTCTGGTTCATTAACTTTTAGTGCCTCCGTTGTCAGGTCAATTGGGAGGTGAACTTCACGTCCCAACATTAACATGTTGGGTGTCTCTCTGGTCGAGTCTTGAGGGGCCGATCGATACGCAAACATGGCCATGGCCAGTTTTTCGTCCCAGTCTCGCTGTCGATTGAGGGGGTCAATCATTTTGGAGATCATGTTGATGAGCGTACCATTGAACTTTTCGATTAGCCCATCAGACTTCGGGTTGTACGGAGTGGTACGCGTTTTGTGGATGCCGAGGGTGTCACACATTTCCTTAAAAACATGCGACTCGAAATTCCGACCTTGATCAGTGTGCAGAACTGCAGGTACTCCAAACCTACACACAAACTCGTTTACAAACTGGTTCGCTACAGTTTCCGCTGTTTGGTCAGGAATCGGGTAAGCTTCCATCCACTTGCTGAAGTAGTCGCCTACCACCAGAATGTACTTATTCCCTCTTTCCGTTTCTGGAAGCGGACCCACGATGTCCATTGCTACACGCTCCATCAGCATTCCTACCGAATCTTGTTGCAAGGGTGCTCTTCGCTTCTTCGCTGGCGCTTTCTTGGAGGCACAGATGTTACACTGTCGCACTATCGACCGGATGTCTGCATCCATCCCGACCCAGTAGAACCTTGTGCGAACCTTAGCTTTAGTCTTGTTCATCCCGAGATGTCCACTAGACTTTCCACCATGTAGCTCCTTCACCATACCTGCTCGAAGCTCAGCCGGTAAGATGACGTGCCAAGCAACCTCTGAACCCTGATCACACTCCCATTTCCTGTAGAGGACACCTTGTTTCACTTCTAGTTGTTCCCACATTCTCCAGTAGGACTTCTCCACACTAGATTTTGAAGTCATCGATGCCCAGTCAGGCCTGTCTCTTGAGTGTTGTTTTCTGTCTACAATCCACTTGATAGATGGGTCTGCGGCTTGTTTGTTACTCAGGTCTGAATTGCTGATACTTGGCTCAATGGTCACCGCATTCGCCTGGACTCTGTCCTCCGGCTCTGCTTGTTCTGCTGGCCCTTCGACACTTGCTGGCTCCTTATCATCTCTCTTGCACTGGGGACATGGTCGACGTGACAGGCTATCTGCATTGGCATGCGACCTCTCTGCACGGTGTATGATCTCAATGTCGTATTCTGCTATCACTTGAAGCCACCGGGCCATCTGGCCTTGAGGATCACGGAAATTCAGAAGCCAGCGGAGTGCTCCATGATCAGTCCTAACAATGATTTTCTGCCCATACAAGTATTGTCGGAATTGCTTCAGAAATACTACAACGGCCAGCAACTCCTTTCTGGTCACACAGTAGTTTTTCTCTGCCTTGTTCAGGGCTCTGCTAGCGTACGAGATGCCTCGTTCCGTCCCATCTACCACCTGGGATAAAACAGCTCCTATCCCTTCATTGCTGGCGTCTGTGTCTAAGATGTATTGCTGCTCTGGATCTGGATACGCCAAGATTGGTGATTCCTGTAGTCGCTTCTTGAGCTCTTGGAAGGCATCGTCACACTCTGGTGTCCATGCGAAGGTATGTCCCTTCTCGGTCAGGCGGTGAAGCGGGCGGGCAATACTTGCAAAACCAGCGATAAACCTTCGGTAGTAAGAGGCGAGCCCCAAGAAACTCTGCACCTCCTTGACGCTAGTAGGGATTGGCCATTCCTTCACCGCTCTGATCTTCTCTGGGTCTGTTGATACGCCTTGCCCAGAGACCACATGTCCCAGGTACAGGACGCGCTCTCGAAAGAGATGACACTTCTTGGCCTTCAGCTTCAAGCCTGCTTGTCGAAGGCGCTGAAAGACCATGCCAAGACGAATCAATTCATCTTCGATCGTTTTCGCAAATACAATGACGTCATCCAAATAGACCAACAGGACTTCCCAGTGCAGACCTGCAAGGACACGCTCCATCAGTCTTTCAAAAGTGGATGGTGCATTGCATAATCCGAAAGGCATGACTTTCCAGCTGTATAACCCTCCCCGAACGACGAAGGCTGATTTCTTCTTGGCTTCTTCATCAAGCTCCACCTGCCAATAGCCTGAGGCAAGGTCCAATGTAGAAAACCATCTTGCACCTCCAAGTGCGTCCAGTGAATCATCGATGCGAGGTATGGGGTATTCATCCCTGATTGTCAGCTGGTTCAATTTGCGATAATCCACGCAAAACCTCTTTGAGCCATCTTTCTTCTTGACAAGTACAACATTAGATGACCATGGGCTGTCTGATGGTTCAATTCTGTCATGGCGCAACATGTCCTGGATTTGGCTGTCTATCTCCTCTTGCTCCTTTGCCGGAAACCTACGTGGTCTTTCCCGAATTGGAGGGTTATCTCCGGTATTGATGTGATGTCTTACCAGGTCAGTCTTTCCAATGTCACCTTCAGATTTGGAGAAAATGTCCTGATTATCGCAAAGGAGTTTGGCGATTCTTGGATGAAAAACCTTGTCTATCCCTTCCTTGCTTCTTACAAACAGATCTTGGAGATGTTCTGGGACTACCGGAAGTTCGACTGTTGGTGAGGGGTGAACCTGGCACTCTTCTATGTCCGTCTCCTTGATGGGTGTGAGGTGGCCCGCCAGCGTTCCCCTGCGAATCACACATTCCCTTTTCCCAGGGTTAAAGACTCGGATAGGAAGGGTGTCTTTTGTAGTTTCTACCACTACACGTGCGACAACAATCCCCTTGTGGATGATTTCGCTACTTTCCGAAGGCTCAATGAGGGCCAGCCCTGTCCCACCTTGCAGTCCTGTAGTGTGGCCGGGAATCACAACTTCATGACCAGGTGGCACCCTGGTAGTCGTCCTTACTACAACCCTGGAGCAAAATGCACCACCTCTTTGATCTGTGCATTTGATCCTTTCTCCCTTGAGCCGTAGTTCCTTAGTCTTTAGGTCCAGGTTAGCTTCGTTTTGGACTAGGAAATCTAGCCCCAGTAGTCCATCTATTTGGTCAGTATTACCAAAGACTACCTGAAGAGGGCAAATGCAATTTCCCACCCCAAGTTCAAGCCAGGCACTCCCAAGTGTCTCCATTGCGCTGCCATCTGCATTCCGGACATGAACATCAGTAAGGTTAGGCCTGTTTGTTGAAGAAATTCGGTAGTACAAGGATGCTGATAGAATTGTGTCAGTAGCTCCGGAATCTACCAGCAGCCTCGCCTTTACTCCTCTTATTTCCACTTCCACAAAAAGGCCAGATCTTGCTTGATGAGGTCTGTATCCAAATGTTGGTTTTTCTTCGGGAGACATTCCATTTACAGATTGCCTGCTGCCCCCATGCCCTGGTTGCCGTCCAGCCTCCCCCCGGGCCTCTGAGTTGGCTGAGCCTCGTTTCCCGAAGGTCTCCTGTTGTCACATCCTTGAAGGCAGTCACGTCTGAAATGCCCTTTTTCATGGCACTTGTAGCATTCGTCAGTTGCGGTTGGCGTCCTGCGCCTGTATGACCTGTCTTGCCTCGAATCTTCCATTCTGCGGGGTGACTCCTGTTTGGTGATTTTGCCTTCGATTCTCTTGAGCTCTCTCCAGATGTCATTGATCGTTGCTGCAGAATCAGAGTCCACTGCCCTTGCCTGTTTTTGTCTTCTGCCAGACCTTTGTTCCTCCAACCTAAAGAAGTTGTCCGTTGCTAGGGCCGCTTGAATAGCTTCATCCATAGTTGTTGGCTTTGATCTGAAGACTCCTTCTCGAATGCATTGGTCTTCTATCGCCTCTGTGAAATGCGTCCTGGCTAAACGGTCCTGGGCCTCTTCGGTCAGCTCTGGGTATGCCAACATTGCCAACTCCCTGACAGCCTGACCCAACTCTTGCAGGGTTTCCCTGGGCCCTTGGCGCCTGTATCGTAATTCCAGGAGGAAGTTTTCTGCCAGCTGTCCTGGGCCAAACCTCTTCTCAAGTAGAACCATCAGTTCTTGATATGAGATCTGGGAGGTGTCTGCTGCCTTGCTTCCCAGGATCTTCAGGGCTGGTCCCCTCAGGCTTGCTGCAAGAAATACCTTTGCCTGGTCGTTGCCCCAGTTATTAGCCATTCTGCAAGCTTCGAAATGACTAACGTAATCCCGCCAAGGAGTTCTTCCATCGAATTTGTCAGGTATGATGTTTGGCTTAGATAACCCTGCCGGATACTGCGGCTGGAACCCTCTATCTCCACCCTGCATTTCTCACCCATGTCGTTGGGGATCTGGGTGTCCTCCTCTTGAGGTAGGAGCATCTGTGATATCTAAGTCATGTCTTTGAAGGAAGCTTGCTACTGGTATCCCTTTATTCACGGGGTGTGCAGCTGTTGGTGTTGTCCTTGGAGCCCACCTGGCAGCATGGATCTCTTTGCCTTGAGCAGATGTCCTCTGCTCAGTTGTTCCTTTCCCCGGTGCCTGTCCACCAACCTCTCTGTAACCCTGCATTGGGGCTTCACTTGTTCGGGTCCCGTATGGTGAGGAAGCTTTCCTCCTCATCGTTGCAGCATGAGTTTCCATCGACTCATGTTCCCGCCGAACCTCAGGGGGTGGTGTTTCACTCTGGAAGTTGTTTGGAAAGCTTATTGGAGACTGGTCGATTTGTAGTCTTTCCAGCTGCAATCTGAGAAGAAGATTTTGTTCCATGAGTAGTTGATTTTCTGCCTTTGACCGACGGAGATTTTCGTCGCCTCTCTGCACCTCCCCTGCAAGTACTTCCATCTCTTGCTCCATGCTCACCTGTTCCGCAGCCATAAACCTAGCTCTTTCTATCTGTAAATATAGGCGCCGTAAACGCAGACGTCGGTTCTCAGTCTCCTTTTTTCTAGGCGCTACTTATCACGTGCATAGGCGCTACCTTTTCTATGCTGCCAGGCGCTAAAAGGCTCTATGCGTCTCCCCGTTGCTAGGCGCTATACCTGCTGAACATGCTATGGGTACTACACATGCTGTATCTAGGCGCTATAAATTATTACATGCCCTTTCTAGGCTCTTTTCATGCTGTACATGGGCGATATACATGTCGTAGGCGCTATGTGTAGGCTCCTTAGGCTCTGTGTGCAGGCGCTGCATGTACGTAGGCTCTCTGTACAGGCGCTCTTTATGCATAGGCGCCCCCCGTAGGCTCTGTGTTCAGGCGCTGCATGTACGTAGGCTCTCTGTACAGGCGCTCTTTATGCATAGGCGCCCCCCGTAGGCTCTGTGTTCAGGCGCTGCATGTACGTAGGCTCTCTGTGTAGGCGCTACATGTACGTAGGCTCTCTATGTAGGCGCTGCATGTGCGTAGGCTCTCTGTGTAGGCGCTAACGTAGGCTCTGTGTGTAGGCGCTACATGTACGTAGGCTCTCTGTGTAGGCGCTAACGTAGGCTCTGCGTGTAGGCGCTAACGTCGGCTCTGTGTGTAGGCGCTGTACGTAGGCTCTCTGTGTAGGCGCTAACGCAGGCTCTGTGTGTAGGCGCTAACGTAGGCTCTGTGTGTAGGCGCTGTACGTAGGCTCTCTGTGTAGGCGCTAACGTAGGCTCTGCGTGTAGGCGCTAACGTCGGCTCTGTGTGTAGGCGCTGTACGTAGGCTCTCTGTGTAGGCGCTAACGTAGGCTCTGTGTGTTGGCGCTAACGTAGGCTCTCTGTGTAGGCGCTAACGTAGGCTCTCTGTGTAGGCGCTAACGTAGGCTCTGTGTGTAGGCGCTAACGTAGGCTCTCTATGTAGGCGCTGCATGTACGTAGGCTCTCTGTGTAGGCGCTAACGTAGGCTCTGTGTGTAGGCGCTACATGTATGTAGGCTCTCTGTGAAGGCGCTAACGTAGGCTCTGTGTGTAGGCGCTACATGTATGTAGGCTCTCTGTGTAGGCGCTAACGTAGGCTCTGTGTGTAGGCGCTAACGTAGGCTCTGTGTGTAGGCGCTAACGTAGGCTCTGTGTGTGGGCTACTCTCTTTTGTGCGTACGGGTTTCTGTGTACGTTGGCCATTACGTTGAGAACGTACACACTCTATCTTGCTCCTGTATTCCACGTTGTTTCATCCCACGACGCTGCCACCAGTGTAACGTAACCGGGCTCTCTCTCTCGGTAGCAGGCTGCCAAACAGTCTTTTTAGAGCCCGGTTCGCTTTATCGTCGGACTCATCTCCACATCATCATCATCGGATTCTCACAAAAATATATTGTGCAACATGGAATCACTCACGCACTCACCCACTGCATCACCCACTCATCCGATACACACGCAATGACGGACACTTACAAGTATCGTACGGTCTTGATGTTTATTGGAGTACTAAGGCACAACCTTTCGCTACGGCAGCTCTACACGTTCTGCCTCCCCATCCTTTCTCCCAGCCTCTTATACCCCCCACCCGTCCCAATATCGGGTGACACCGATCGCCCTCTTGTGGCAATCGGGGACCCATTTTCGTTACACTTGTATCAGGTTTGTTTAAATGGACCTTTGACCTTTCAGGAATTTTACCCAAACTTCTCCAGTCTACCTTCATGAAGTGGTACATCTCTGTACTATGTTTGGTTTGAATTGAATATTAATTAGATCTGGATTTAATGTGAAAAATATCTATTTGGGGCAATTTTTATCCAATTTTGGCAAAGTTCATTGACCTTTGAGCTCTGACCTTTGAAATTTCACCAAAAATGTCATCAGTCTACCCCTAATTAGTGATCAATCTTTTCACCATGTTTGGTTGATATTGCACCATTGGATTTGGAATTATTTTGCAAAATACCACTTTACGGGCAATTTTTAGCTACCTTTTGGCAAAGTTTATTGACCTTTGACCTTTTTAACCAAACTTTTACCAGTCTACCTCCGTGAAGTGATACATCTCTGTACATTTGGTTAGGTCATTGACCTGTGACCTCTATCAGATTTGACCCCTATTTTACACACTTCATTGGTTTCATGCAATACACACATGTACCAAGTTTGAAGCAAATCTGGTTAATTGTTCTCAAGATATTGCTAAAAACAGATTCGGGACGGACGGACGGACTTACGTACGGACAGATAGATGGACAACCCGAAAACACAATAAAATACATCAGACAAAATTTGATATTGCCGTTTTTTTTAAATTCTTATTTGATAATAATCCTAAGAAGAGTGTCCGGACTGAAATCTAGCAGTTTGGGGGCAATATTTAAAGATTTACAGCCAAATTATGATTTTATGCACTAATTATCATAACTAATAAATCAAAAATAAATTTAAATAATTTTGGTGCAATCGGCAATTGAATTCTCCCTATGGCATAAAGCCGATATCAAGCAATATCACCTCGCGATACCTATATCTCATTGATCGTTCTTGGGACATATACAGCTTACTCTTGATATAACGAGGTCGTCGGGACCAGGGCTTTTTCCTCATTATAACGAAACCTCATTGTATCCAAACAGAATAAAAAACAATAAAACACATTGAAAAATATGTGCTTGTGTGTTCTTTGTGTTTAACTATGTTTTGATATCTAGAGCCATCTTGGAAACATGCGTCAACATCAAACTGAAAAAAGGGATTGGAAACGTGCGTTCTCAAATTGAAAAAGGGATTGGAAACATACATTTTTCAAACTGAAACGGGGATTTATTTGTGCTCAACACATTATCCGACCTTGATATATTTTTGCTAGGTTTTAATAGCTAATTTCATTCAATGAATTATAGACCATTCCCGATACGATGGGTGTTATTTTGCAGTAAATAAACAGGTCAAAATAAATTGTTATCGTAATCTTCTGGACAAGAAAACATGTGGTTAAGTTGTTTGGACAAACAAGAGAATGGGCGGCGCACCGGGCTGAACGGCCGGGAAATAAGGGAAAGGTGGATTTAGACAAGAGTGTTTCGCTCGTCTGATAGGCTTGCGACGATGTAGCAGCACCGTAATGATCGGCACTTTCTTTGTGGGTCATTCCAAAATTATTAAGAGGGGGTTCCAAGTAGAAGATTAATGCTGCCCCTGCATACTCAGCCTATATGTCATTTTATATCGGGATTATGATTTGCAGTGGTATACTTATTTAAAGAAGAATATTCTATCATCTCTTCAATTCTTTCATTGTCATATTTTAATGTGTGAAATATACTTTACCCGTCCGAGATCACATTAGTTTTTGTCAAGAAACCCAATCAATCCCTGCTCATCAGACACACCCCAATTCAGCACCCGCCGGCCGCGCCGTATCATTGTATTGCCGTGATGGGATCAGACTTGCAAACCATGTGCGAAGGAGTGATGTACATACAGTGTATCAGACACTATGCTTGCGTTATGTGGACGTGTATTACGATGTGTGTGTCTGGCTCTCTGCGGTGCCGGTGTTTTCATGTATTTTCAATCTTATGAGAAGATTGCTTTCGACTAGCTCGCCCTCAAGTTTTCCTTCCTTGTTGTAACGGGACGCAATTGTTATGTTTTTCTTTGTCTTGGGGTCAACAGAATTTAGCTTGTAGTAACAAAATCTCGTTATAACCATGCTCGTTGTAAGCAACGTGGTGCACCATAGGTTTGCGTGTAGAACTTTTGGGACCGAGAGATTTCTCTCGTTATAACGAAACCTCGTTTTATCTGTGCTCGTTGTATCGAGAGTAAGCTTTTCTTCCAGTATGAGTCTGGTACATATTTAGATCACGCAATGACGCACAGAATCTGAAATTTCGACCCTCGTAAACCTCATAATGGAAGGGTTGTTACATGGACGAAGGACTTGAAAAATATACCACCAATCACTCACAGTGATGTTTTTGCCTCCACGTTGATTGTGGATGGACTAATGAAAGAATGCAAAGACACAAGCAAGATGATGGCTATAGAATGTTTGTGAACCGGAAGTTCATATCCTAAGAATTAAAAGTAAAATGTGTTCAGATTCGGAGAGCTATATGCGATAGGGAGAATTGTGAAATTACATTATGGGTGAAGTACGTGTCAATTTTTGTCGCGATCAACCCTTCACATACACGGATCTACCAAAACTCTCTGCTTGCACAAAAACTAACTAAATAGCAATTATATGGGAAATATGTTTCATACAGTATGTACATTGTATAAGTACAAGTGAGCTATAATCATGAATGCTACTCAAGTTTACTTACCAAAGCTATTCTCTAGCATATTTGCTGTCTGTGCATCTTGTTCATCAACCCCTCGCATCAACTCCAAGTTCTCTGTTGATGAAAGATCCAGACTCTCAGCTGCACCCTGTATCATCTCCGCTTTCACCACGGTGCTCTGTGGTACCTCTGCAAAACAAAATATTAACATTTGACCTTAACCTGTAACCTTTGGCCTCTATGATCCACAATGGAATCAGTTCATTTTCCTGCCATGCACGTATTGTCATCAAACCAACTTTTATGAAATTTGTTTGATTTATTGCATAAACAAAATCTGAATGAATGGTTAAGCAGATAACCAGGAAACACAATGTCATCCAACCACTTTGTAACAGAGATACTTTCGGTTATCCTTCTAGAACAGAACAAAAAAGGAAGAAAGTACTGTATCGACCGGTAGATTAGACACAACCGTAGATTTAAAAAAAAAAAAAAATTCAAACGAACATGTATACACATGTATGGGACTATGCATTGTGTGACAACGTTCAACAAAATAGATGGCTTTGATAGCCTGACACAATTGACGTACCGGAAATACGATTTCAATCACTTCACCGGCATAATTGCCTGTACCAAGAAAGCACCAGGACTAGTATTTGTCCGAGACAGATACCGCGAAGGAGAAAGCTAAGGCTCAAACTCCAAAACTCCCGTTAGACGGGGGCCGCTATTTTTCTCCGATCTCCAGCGATTATGGGCTTTGATCCGGCCGCGAGATGGCGCTATATACAAAACCGTATGGCTGGAGATCAAAGAGAAATGGCAGCCCCCATCTAACAGAGTTTTGGAGTTTGAGCCTTAGCATTCTCCTTCTCAGAATCTTTGAGGTCTCGGATAAATACTACTAGTCCTGGTGCTTTTTTAGTACTGGTAATTCTACTCATGATGTGATTGAGATTGTATTACCGCTATGTCAATTGTGTCGGGCTATCAAAGCCATATTTTTTTGTTGAATGTTGTCACACAATGCATAGTCCCGTACCTGTGCATACATGTTGGTTTTAAAGACCCGACATTTGCTAACGCCGCGGAAAAGAGGCACCCGGACTTTGGCGTGATTTTTAAGGGAAAAAACATGCGTCTTATACGCCGAAAAATACGGAAGGTATTACTTAAATCTTTGAAAGGCACACCTACACCTACATGAATCTACCAAACACTCTGCATGCACAAAAACATATGAGACTAAATAACAAATAGATGGTAGATATGTAGGATTCATTGTATAAGTACAAGTGAGCTATAATCATGAATGCTACTCAAGGTTACTCACCAACACTATTCTCTAGTACATTTGCTGTCTGTGCATCTTGTTCACTGACCCCTCGCATCAGCTCCAAGTTCTCTGTTGATGAAACATCCAGACTCTCAGCTGCACCCTGTATCATCTCCACTTTCACCACGGTGCTCTGCGGTACCTCTGCTTGCATCATCATGGTGCTTGGTACCGCCAACGGTTCCTGCACAGTCTGTAACTGGAGTGCATTCATGTTCTGCATGCTCATCTGTAGTGAATTGAAATGAGTGTCGTCGCTTGCAACATCAAAGTTTGATTGGTCGGGAAGATATGAGGTGACCATGGGTGGACTTGTGTTCAGCAAGAGCGGTGTTGCAGGTGGAGCATATGGATCGGGCGGTACCACCAGAGAGGAGTGGCCTCCTGTTAATGATGTGTTGAGAACTTGAAAGGTAGTGGTGCCCTCTGGAGACAGGATGATGCCAGGAAATTGTAGCTGAAATTTCTCCTGCTCACTCTTCATCTACAGAAAAAGAATGAAAACTAATTTTTTTCACAGTTCTCCTTTTTCTAGAGCCTCACATTGCATTGTATGAATGTTTTTGAAAGGCAAGCTGAGACTGAGGGTGAGGGGTTGAAAGATTAAGAATGAAAAAAAAAGGCAGGAAATAACACAGCAAAACAAAAAGTGGAACGATTAAAAAAGAAATGTACACTACAGCTTAAAGGAATTGGCATTGGGTGAAGGGAAAGGGAAGAAATGGAAGGGGCCGCAATTTTAAACCGCGGTATATTTTGTCCTGTTCAACATGAAACATGATGCTCTATAGGCTAAAGCATCATGTTTCATGCTGAACTGGACAAAGTATACTGCAGTTTTAAACTGAGGCTCCTTTGAGCTGGAGTGTACAACACATGATCGGAAGGTGGTACATGAAATAGAGAGACAGGTTTTCAAAACATCTCAATACATGAAGTGGAAAAAGATATTCACAAGGACTTGACGTGAGAGAGAACAGAAAGAAGAGTCAAGAGAACAAGATAAAAGAGAAGACTAAGAATGTATGTGGAAAGGTAGAGAAGTACAGAAAAGAGAGTGAGCAAGCATTACCTCGCTGATGTCTGCAGGCTGTGGTGACATGTCAATGGTGTCTGCAGGCTCCTCCTTTATCTCCATCTTGACTTCCATGACTCCTGGTTGCTGAGGATGCTGCAGCACTGATGAAGCCACACTGGGAGAGGGGACCTCCATCTTCATCTTGTCTTCTTGATTCACCCAAATGTTGATGTTGATTTAGGAGGGAAAAGCCTAGTAACGCTGTAACTGCAAGGTTGCAATGAGAGAGATGTGGAGATCAGCTAGACCAAGCTCCATTTCATACAATTAACAGATGGCACAATTAACATATCATCTCTCATTATCTTCAGGAATATGGAGATTAGTATGAGAAAGTATGAGAAAAAATGAAATAAAAAATTGTTTTACTAAAACAAATTTTTCTAGTGATCACAAGAACTGAAGCCAAAGACAGGTGATTGCATGAATTATTGGACAAATTTTGGACTTCTGAATATTACAGAAGAGGAAGAGGAAGAGGAAGAGGAAGAAGAAGAAGAAGAAGAAGAAGAAGAAGAAGAAGAAGATGGAGGAGGAGGAGGAAGAAGGAAGAAGAAAGAAGAAGGAAGAAGGAAGAAGAAAGAAGAAAGGAGAAAGAAGAAGAAAGAAGAAGAAAGAAGGAAGAAAGATGAAGGAAGAAAGAAGAAAGATGAAGGAAAAAAGGAGAAAAAAGAAGAAAGAAGGAAGAAAGAAAGATGAAGGAAGAATGAAGAAGAAAGAAGGAAGAAAGAAGAAGGAAGAAAGAAGAAGGAAGAAAGAAGAATGATGAAGGAAGAAGAAGGAAGAAGGAAGAAGAAGAGAGAAGGAAGAAAGAAGAAAGAAGAAAGAAGGAAGAACGATCAAGGAAGAAAGAACAAAGAAGAAGAAAGAAGAAAGAAGAAGGAAGAAAGATGAAGGAAGGAGAAGAAAGAAGGAAGAAAGAAGAAAGAAGGAAGAAAGAAGAAGGAAGAAGAAAGAAGGAAGAAAGAAGAAGGAAGAAAGATGAAGGAAGAAGAAGAAAGAAGGAAGAACGAAGAAGAAAGAAGGAAGAAAGAAGAAAGAAGGAAGAGGGAAGAAGAAAGATGAAGGAAGAAGAAAGAAGGAAGAAAGAAGAAAGGAGGTAGATGGAAGAGAAAGAAGGAAGAAGAAAAGAAGAAAAGAAAAGAAGAAGAAAAGAAAGAAGAAAGAAGGAAGAAGAAAGAAAGAAAGAAGAAGGCAGAAGGGAGAAGAAAAAAGAAGAAAGAAAGAAGTAGGAAGAAGAAGAAAGAAAGAAAGAAGTAGGAAGAAGAAAGGAGAAGAGAAAGAAAAAGAAGAAAAGAAGAAGAAGAATGCACATAAAATACGAGACCGAAAAATCAGTCTGTGTAGGATGATGGATCCGTTGAGATTGCATCTGCTTCCTCTGAACGCCATGTAATACCCCGGGGGGGGGGGGGGGGGGCACTCAAATTATATTTTGCTGGGGGTGTGCCTCACGAAACCCTGAAATGGGGGTCTAAGGAACTGACTACGAGGGTAAAATCCGCGTAAAATGTGGGGTCTTAGGAACTAAAAATATACCGCGCGGCATTGTGAAAAACAGGGTCTACAGAGCGATCCTCGCTGCACATGCGACGCGTTGTGTTTACGCCAGGGGTTTCTTGCAGCTCGCTCGGCCGGCGGGTCGGGCGGCCGGGTTGATGTTGAAGCGTAGCAAGCTGCACGCAAGCCGCGGACCGTCTGGGGAAAGGAGGGAGGGGCACAGCGGCGAGGCTAAGGAGCGGAACTTTTGCGGAACTTTCGCCATGCATAGGATATAGAGGATCTAAAGAACGGATATCGAGGTCTCAAAAAGGGGGTCTTCAAAGCGGCACGTTCCCGTACCACCAATGTATGTGAGTACCCCCCCCCCCCCCCCCCCCGGGGTAATACCCAGGGAGAAAGACAGGTTTACATGACATGGGCTGTTGTAAAAGGTTGTTTGGTATCAATGTGTTTGGAAGACCAGTCTGCACATTTTCTATGTGGACTACCTTTGCGATATGCTGCTGGAAAGAAATGGCAGCCATTTTTCAAAATGGCTGTTGTGTAAATGTAGTATTGACCACTATGTAAGAAAACATTTAAATGGAGCATTTTCCCACATCATATGGGGTATCATATTTGTTACAATCAGTTCACGCCAGAAAGGATCGCACAAAAAAAAACCAAGACAAGCGTTCATTTGCAGTACATCAATACCTCAATACATCAATATAGATTACTTTACAATGTATGGATACAGGTTAGCTTACAGTGCTGGAGGATACTGAAGTCCAATGGATCCACGGCTCTCGCTGATGGTCCAGTTGATAATCCGATTCAGTATTCCCAAATTATGATCGCAATGTTGATCCCAATGTTGTACGCTGAAGAGCAGGTATTCCAGATATTCAAGTACAAATGGATGATCCAAGATGGTCTAACGTTAATCCACAGAGCTTTCACGCTTTCACAGGCAGGATCTCATAAGCGTTATTTAACAGGCAGGTAGTTATCCACGTAGGGAAAATCCTCGTATAAATCCACAGGTAAGTATTGAGCCAGGGTCGCAACAATATCTTAGATCATGCAGGTTACTTTTACCACAGGTGACTGGAGCAAGATGATATGAAACTGAGCTCCTATCTCGAACAACTCATATATATACTACAATCTATACATTCTAGAAGGTTCCATTAACTCTACTTCCAGAAATTTCTCAATATATCCAGTAAGCTCTATATTGTACATATACCTATGCTTGTAAACATGACAAACAATATTGACCTGACCTAGATTACACTGATGAGTCATCACTAGCCCATCTGAGCTCCTTTATCATGCTAATGAGTCTCAGCTAGCTGCAACATTCTTTCATGTAAATAACATTCTAGACTCTTCTGGGCAGTACACATTGCTAAATGTTTATTTCACCAGTGAGGAATGTCACAAGCACCCAGAGTGCAGCTAATTCAAGAGCTACATGTATGGCTATATATGTATAACTTATACACATTTGTAACATATTAAAGAAAATAACATTTCCTACAAGATGGTACATTTTTTAGGCTTTCTGGTGATTTTTATAACAGTTCGGGGCAAGGAATGTGAATTTTTACCAATTTTCCAAAGATTTTAATTTCAGGGTATATTCCTTCATATTTCCGATAGTTTAATCATCAACGAGTTCAGGAAACTGTCCAAGCATCTGTCTTATATGATGTGCAAAAATCAATTACAGTGCTTATCTTAATATAAAAATATAGTAATATAAAGCTCAGACCTTCATGTTAGCCAAAGCCGTTTTTTGTACATTTCTGTTCCTCTGCTATAAGTTTAACATGCAAAACCGTTATGTCTGTGTCTGTGGGTATGTCTGTTCCTTGTGTCCATTATGAGCCTCTATGTCTACATTTTCTCCCATATTACAATTTTGTTTGTCTTTATCATCACGATAATGTTTGGTTAAGAGGTGGGTGATCCTAAATAATGTAGATTTATGGTTTTGCAAGCCTGACGCAGGTGAAAACCTCCAATTGAGGAACCCGCCTAAAATACAGGTTGTATTTTAATGTACGTTTTCATGCCTATGAATCATGGCCTGAAGTATGCTTAATTATCACCTTAAAATAATAGTATAGTGACATGTCGCACTGGTCTTGACATCCACTCTGACCTACCAAATAACCGCCATTTTCCAAAATGGCCGCCACGTGTGACTATATGTGACCATATCACGGCTAATACAGTATGAAGAGTTCATACCTGCTACATGTGTAATATACTTGCTGTATATGTTCAGGTCCATAGGCAATTGTGGATATTGTGCACATAAATTGTGGTGACTTCAAAACCATGAATTCTTGGACTGTTTTAAAGTCTTCCCAAGATTCATACAATTTATGTGGCATTAAACCGATTAAAGGGGTTAAATAATCCATCAAATTATTCAAAATGATCAATGAAATAACTTGACAATCTTTATAACAGCTGACATTGATGCCGACAGCTGGTTTTGTCATCACCAACTTACATTGCTACTAAGCCTGAGTCATATCGATTTTTTCAGAAACCGGTGTTCGATGGCTTTGCGCCGATCGAACATCGATGCATCGATACATGACGTCACCCAGCCACTGCCAAGAGCCAATTTATGAATGAAAATATAGTAAGCATACGCAGTGCAATCCTTCCATTTCCCCACATAAACAAGCATGCAATTCTCTATCACCTCGTACCAAAATTGACCTAGAATTTCACTTTCCTATATTTTATATGAATTATGATAGGTAACCTCGGAGAATCTATTTTCTCACCGATACTGCACATGTAAGCGAATTTCGATTACTTCTTGTTTTTCCGTCAAAATCTTACAAATTAGCGTCAATATGGCATCGTATACATGTATGTAGGTTGGAATCTGGAGAGTCTATATGCAACGGGCAGAAAGTCAATCAGCTTCCGGGTTGCGATTTTTTTTTTTCGTAACCCTAATGCGTCGAAAAATCGCTTCCGGGTTTCGGACAACGTGACTGGATATTGTATCACTGTTTTGGCGACCACATGGTTATGACGTGATCTACGCGATGCACCAATCAGTGGTCTCCGAATCGCTGTACGGAGACGCTCTATTAGTCTGTACGTCGGCAGCGTGTATGCAAATGAGCCTTACGCACGATTGCCACTGTATTTCCGGGTTTTCACAACACACGATGCTATCCGTTGTACAAAGTCTATGGACAATTGTTTGTTGTGGCGTTGCGCTGTATATAGTAGTGAACGAATCAAATCCAAGTAGTATGTAGTAGCTGCTTGATCATCGAGCGACCTGTTCATTCTCTTGATGCGTTACCTGCAAAACTCACAAAAGAGAGTAGGAACCAAGTAAGCAAATTAAAATTGTGAAAATATGAAGATAAATTGTGTATAACAGGACTATCAAACAAAAGATTTTGTGTTTTCTAGTCAATTTGGTAATTTCGTCGATGCATCGAATTCATCAAAACGAAATCGGAGTTCGACTTCTTCGATCGAACACCGGCTTAATAATCGATTCGACTCAGGCCTAATTGCTACAATAATCTGGTTCAGTGCTTTGGACTTTGGAGAACCATAAGTCATAACTATGTATCAAGATTTGAAGTGTCCTAAATTTTTGCACATCATATAAAGCAAATATTTAGAAAATATTGTTGCGATCAATTCACAACAGCAATGATCAAACAAAATGATACCAATATTTAATTGATGTGTTTTTTTTATACGGGTATTTCCCCTTTAAAAATCATAACATACAGTCAAGATTGTACAATTGTTTTATAAATCACTTACTCTACGTACCAGTACAGTGTACAGGTGAATGTAAGCTTACAATACTGGAGGATACTGTGGTCAAATGAATCCACGGTTCCCATTCATGGTCCTCCAGTTGATAATCCGATCCAGTATTCCTAAATTATGATCGCAGTGTTGATCCCAATGTTGTACGCTGAAGAGCAGGTATTCCAGAAAGTCAAGTCCAAATAGATGATCCAAGATGGGCAAATATTAATCCACACAGCGTAAGACTTTCACAAGAGGCTCATAATGGACACAAGGAACAGACATACTCAACATATGGTTTTGCGTGTTAAACATATGGTTTTGCGTGTTAAACATATGGCAGAGGAGCAGAAATGTACAAAAAAAAAGGCTTTGGCTAACATCAAGGTAGATGACTTCATATCAAGATTCAAGATAAACACTGTAATTGATTTTTGCTCATCGTATATATATAGGACAGATGTTGGGACAATTTTCTGACAATTTTCAATTCTTTAATTAATAAATTATCAGAAATATGAAGGAATGTGTATTACCCTGAAAGTAAAATCTTTGGAAAATATGGTAAAAATTCACATTCTTTGCCCCGAATTGTAATGGAAATCTCCACGAAGTCGAGTGAATGTGGTACTATCTTGTAGGAAATTTTATCTTCTGTAACATGATACCTCATATCATTTGTGGGAAAATGTTCCATTCAAATGTTATCTAAATAGTGGTCAATACTACATTTCCACGGCGGCCATTTCTTTCCAGCACAGCAGCAAATCGCAAAAGGTAGTCCACATAGAAAATGTGCGGACTGGTCTCCCGAACACATAACAAACAACCTTTTACAACAGCCATGACGGCAAGAGTTCCATATGCACCCCCCCCCCCCATAAAAATTAAAAAAAAAAAAAAAAAATTAGGTTTAGGGTTAGTTTTAGGATTAGGTTTAGGGTTAAACATCACAGGAAGCTAGCCGCATAGACTCCCAGGGCTAGGCCGACTCGGCTCGGGGCGAGGGCCTAGCTAATGACGGGTGCTAATGCAGACCTAGAAATCACATTTTTGGACGAATTCAACGGCTAAGGAATTGTGTAGGGTTAGGGTTTGGGTTAGGGTCAGGGTTAGGTTTAGGTTTAGGGTTAGGGTCAGGGTTAGGTTTAGAGTTCAAATTCATAATGTGCCAAAGCATTTTACTTACCGAGGCCGACCGTCTGAGTGATCATGATAACGCCCTCTACGACACTAAAGAATTAATACATACAATAAATGCCTAATAGCTTACAACATACAACACCTTTCGATCTCAACTCGTCTACGTGGTGGAGCTAATGGACTGATAACCTCGACGATCGAGGATCAAAGCTCACTCACGACCGACTATTGCAAGGTAAGGAAATATCCATGTAATGATTCATATATGAGTATAAACCGAATATCGTGTGAAATGTTAATAGTGGAGGGAGAGAGAGGTGGAGAGAGGGAGAGAGAGAGAGAAAGTGAAAGAGAGAGAGATAACTCCTTAATAATAATATTTTAATTTTTTTTTATAAATGTCGTAGTCTAGAAGGGGGGGGGGGGGGGTTGTCAGGATGAGGCACGACAGATAGAAGACGCTGACACTCGAATTTGAAGGGGTGGGTTGTTTTATTGGTGGCACTTGCGACCTAAGTATGCACAAAAAAAAAACCTCTGCCAGAGCAGAAAAAGACAACAAGAAGAGAGCATAATCAACACATGATCATGATACAAATCTTAGACATCCTTTCTAACTTTGAAAAGCGCAACATGTCATACTTCACTCAACTAAACCCAACCAGATTAATATGAAGCCTGAGAATATTAATCTTCTAAATTCAAACCTTAACAATCACTTGGCATCACATCACAGCCTCTTTCTCCAGACTGGAAAAGCTCTCATTAAACATTTTGATCCTGTAAATGAGTGACCCGAAACAACTTCCTATTTGTTAACATAATTCTATATAATCACATGATCTGTAATTATTGAAGTCATGAATCATGAGGTTAAGTACATACAACTACAAAACATTAACTCATCATTATTATTACCTACTATTTGCATTTTTAATTAATCACCTTAACCCTTTAAACATTATTCAGAACATCACTCGACTGTAAGAACAAATTTTTCTTATGAAGGCCATAAATAGCAATAACAATAATAAGACATAAACAGTTGAATCTGTTTGGCCATCCTGACTCACAACTCACCCAACTGAGGTCCTCCTCACACTGGTTATACGCCCAGACCAGTACGCTACCCCTCCAGCTGGAACCTAAATATAATACAATAAATCCTACTGATTGTAAAGTACTCAAATAATTCCCCTTGTTTAACAATAAACATCAACGGTCCGAACTGAACCACCATCGACCCATCCATGCACGTTTATGCATATTAATCATTCACAATAATCAGACAGAAATACTCTAATGCTTTCCAGGGCCTACATGAGCATTTGTCATCTTTAACAAACAACATATAATAATGTACAACATTATCATAATTGAAGTGCTAATGTAACTTTACCAGTGGCTATAGTTCACACTCACATTGAGTATTATACCTGCTCCTTATCAGTAGTTGGAATAATCTTTCTGAGTCTTCTCCTTTATCTACATCACTTCCAGAAGTATATATGTAGTACTCTTAATATCAGGGCACAACAAACATGCTTTTCTCTGTTATGATATTTCTGCTCCCTTATCGAAGTCACAACAAAATGATATAAGTATTGACACATGCCTACTCAATTATCGCACGTAAGTTCCTGATGTCTATAACGAAACAAATGCAACATGCGAACTATATGGGATATACTGCGATTGTACAATACCCATCTGCCCTCAATTCATGATACTGATAACATCCTCAACGTTGGGTCAACATTATAATCTAATTGTGTCCTTATAAGCATTCCCGTACCTCAACACATCAAAATTGCTCATCTGAATCATGTATAAGATTATAATAAGACTACATTATCAATCAGTTGTTAATCACAAAATAAACTGACATTATACAACTTTATAACATTACACTATGGTCAGCATTACATTCGATCTCCCCAACCACTCTTCCTGAATACATTTCACATGAAATGTTAACATACCTCCACTGCTCAGAGTTCTGACTCCGTGTCACCCACAGCTTAGCAACACCGGCAAACCGCAGTCTCCCTTGATAGAAACCTTTTTTAAATCGAAATAACAATGCCTAATAAGTAACGAAACCCTAGGTCCAATTCCTTAACTCTAGTTAAGAATACCTGTACAACACATTATTATAGGATCAACTTCTATACCATGAGATCTGAGATTCAGAATCCCTCTCAACGTACAATAGTTATATCATCCTATTAATAACTACAAGATGGATGGTCTGAGAGTATAGACTACCCCAGGTTTAAAGCTGCACTCCGCCTATGCCAGACACACACGTATGCTCCCCCAACATCACTGTGTAAACAATTCCTACCCTGTGCACCCGAATGAGCACTACACATGGCATCCCAATTGAACTGCCCCAATTGAGTAACAACCTCTATAATCACATAATTATTAATACAATGCTGTACTGTGAACAATTTAATGAGAATCATTCATGGTCACCTTCCCATCCACATTATATTCACTACTAAACTAGGATTCGAGTATAGCTTGGACGTACATGTAATACAAACTTTGGGCATAGTATAAAATGCACACCCACCACAGCCTGTACTCCCATGCTCTGTGTATTCTACACACAATTCCGTACACAC
Organism: Arbacia lixula; assembly: GCA_963669155.1. Lineage (NCBI taxonomy): Eukaryota > Metazoa > Echinodermata > Echinoidea > Arbacioida > Arbaciidae > Arbacia > Arbacia lixula. The sequence goes on along the minus strand of OZ022587.1, from coordinate 5,711,706 downwards.
GATACGCATACACGATGCGATCCTGCCTAAAACAATAGTGCTATGACTGTGTATACAAGGCATGCATGAAGCTGCACGTGTACGCACTTGCAAAGCTTTAACTTGCAAAGCTCATTTCTCTCCATATATCTACCCTTATCTTCAACACTAAATTAGTACAATGTAATGTTTTAACTGTGCAATACATAGAGTGGTAAAACATACCTCCTAAGCCTGCCCAACCATCCAGCTCCTCGAACGATTGCTTGTACTACACTCTCAGTGTCTTTCACCCAGCAATGCCAAATTGCGTATCTTGCACGTACTCTCTTAAGATTCTTGCCCCAGAGGATGACCCAATCACCCACTCTGAGTGCAAATATTCATCCTCCTTTTTTTTGTTTTGTTTTGTTTTGTTTTGTTTTGTTTTGTTTTGTTTGATATTTAGAGACACACTTATGTTTTGTTTTGTTTTGTTTTGTTTTTTTTTTGTTTTGTTTGATATTTAGAGACACACTTATGACAACATCTTAACCAGGAACTATATTTTTCCTAGCATCAATGCTACGTGATGAGGTTCACTTTCCATAAACATTCCATGTACCGACCTGACTCCCTGACCTGCATTCCACAGACTTAAAAGGGAGAATTCTCAAAATTCACTCTCCTACATTACTCTATTAGCAGTTGCGGTCCATGATGAATTTCGGCGGCGCAAACAGCAAAAGAGGTGTACATGTAAGTTTGATTCTTACTCAAAATGGAAGTTTCAAAAGCGGTCGGCCACTACTTTTCGCTGTCCACCTTTTGTTTTGACTTAAAAGGGAGAATTCTCAAAATTCACTCCCCTACAATCCATCCTGACAAATGGTATGACTGACCTCACTCATACAACATGGTTTCTTAACACCTATACATCAAGCCTTGCACCACTGGCCTTCATGGGTACTAAGACATTAACATCTCTACTACTGGGTACACCTCTATCTTACTTAGTACAGATTTATAGCTATCTGAATATCCAAAAATATTGTTATGTGGATATTACCCATTCAGCACATTTATGGCAAAACAAAGTTATCAATCTGTCAAGCCCACAAGGTCATTAAACAGACCCCCTCCTTGGAGAGGACATCAAGAGTCTCTCTGTTTACCATCAGTCACCTTATTAAGGTCACGAAGAGAAAGTCGTTGGGGGGTAAAAGGAAACAACTCAGTAGACCACGGGTCTTTACTAGTTGCGAAGAAATGTTTGAATGACATGACAATGTGAAGGACAATCGGCTAATCATTACTACTCAAGACAATCATACTTTCTAATCATACTTTCTAATCATACTTTCTAATCATACTTTCATACTTTCATACTTTCTAATTCAAGCCTTGTTTCATGCTAACCCAATTCAATATACAAATCAAAAAGATATCCATATCTTCACCATATGGGTAATTATCAAAATAAATGACAATTCAGCGTCATCCAGAAACCAAAGTCACAGGAATAATGCTCAACTCAGCTTCCTTTCTCCTTCCTCTACCTACAATGTGTTTGGAAACTTAAAATTGGTCACTTCAAAATTGCCCAGGTGCATGTTTCGATCAGCACCCTTCTCAGTTCCAAAGATGTGCATTTCCTTCCACATAGCTTGGGAGATCCACACATCCTAAAGAAATTCAGTTTGCAGTCTTTCTTTTAAAAGCTGTGAAAAAGTCTCTAAAAACATTTACAAGTCTTGGTTTGTTCAGTGATATTCAGACGGTTACTTCTGACAAGCCTCCTCGAGGTTTACGGCGTAAAAGAAAAAAAAGAGATACCTGTATTACTCTTAGAAAGCAAAGAATAACATCTTCATCTAGCTAGCCATAAAAGTCTAACTGAATGATGCACGCTTAGTAATATCCTGAAAGACAAACAAAGCTTTTCTCTCCGCCTACTTGCCACATCTCTCTCTCTCCTTCTGCTCACACTAATGGTGTTTGAGAGATATTCCCCTACACTGCTGAATTGATTGGAAACATAAAGTGCAACATAATACTCATTGGAGGAAATTCAACACAAAAGTAAGTTTAAGAAATATTTGGAAGAAAACCTGAGAAACAATACATGCACTCCCAAGCACATTTTCATAGCCTTTCTTCATTTTTCAACTAAATCAAAATTAAAATAAGGTTAAAATAATACCTTTCCAGTTTTTTCTTTGTTTCTAAATACGGCATATGCCAAGAGAGAAAATAAACATACGCTTCTACCATACTTCACTGGTGTCATCAAAAAGGGTGTAGCACACAATCAAATGTAATTCATGTCTGAGGAACTTCACATACATGAACGACTCTCCTATTCTGTCTCATTGAGTAATGCAACTATACTGCTGAACTATATTCACCACTCATGATCCCAACACAACAATATGATCAACCTCAAACTTAACATCAACGAATCGCTGATTTTGGGAGATGATTAGGATTACTATGTTGCCCTCTGGTCACTCGCTTCGACCGACGAGGGACTGTCACATTTTCTTGCTCATGTTCATCGGTACCAAGTGAGAACCATGAGGGCTCACCTAAATCGCCATCTCTAGCCTCATCGTTTGAGGTCCATTCGTCTCCGTCTCCCTCACTATCAGATGAAGGCTGGGATTCTGTGTCAATTCTGATATGACAATCTGCACTTCTGGGGTCCAATGTTAACAGTCTTCTATTAACTGTTTTCATATCTCCTCCATGAACTGGTCGAATGTGGCAAACATCCCCATCCACATTGACTCCTACGATGACATAAGGGTCCCTGAAGAATTTATCAGCAAGTTTATGTCTCTCGGTGAATGCCGTCTGTCTTAACAGCACATGTTGCCCGACCTCCATTCTAGACGGCCCGACCCTACGATCATGGCGCTGTTTATCTTCGGCCGCTCTTCTCTTCAAGTTCTGCTCCGCGAGGACATTCACTTTCGTCATGGCTGCAGCCTGCGATTTCACGAAGTCCTGGTCCCACTCTCTTTCCACTCGTGAGAGAAGCTGGTCTATAGGGAGACATGGTTCCCTGCCATACATCAGCCTACATGGCGAATAACCCGTCGATCGATGTGGTGTGGAGTTGTAGATGAATACCAGATGGGCAATCATTTCCGGCCAGTTCTTCCTGTCAGTTGGGTCCATGGAACGAATCAGGCAACAGAGTGTTCTATTAAAGCGTTCTACCTGTCCATTCCCCTCCGGGTGATAGGGGGTGGTACGAGATTTCTTCACACCATACAAAGCGCAGACCTCCTTTATCAGATGACTCTCGAAGTCTCGTCCCTGATCGGAGTGGATTCGAAGGGGTATCCCGTAGTGGACAAACCACACATCTCTGAGGACCTTTGCTACCGTCCGTGCACTTTGATCTTTGCATGGGATCGCTTGGGCGTACTTGCTGTAGACATCGGTTAGTACTAGGATATCCTCATATCCTCCTCGTCCCCGATCCATCTTCAAGAAGTCTATGGCCAAAATCTCCAATGGCCTGAACGCAAGCAGGTGGCGCATCGGATTCCTCACGGTTGGGGTCGGTGCTTTCGCTACTGTACAGTTGAAGCACATCTTGATATAATGGCGAACATCAGCATGGAGACCCGGCCAGAAGCATCTTCGCTGCAGCAGTCCCAAGGTCCTTGTCACGCCCTGATGCCCCCATTTATCATGAACCGTTTCTAGAATAGTCTGCCTCATCTTGGTTGGCACAAGTAACTGTTTCAAAATTTCACCTTGCACCAACGCTCGCCGGTAGAGTATACCATCACTCTCCACTAGGTGCTTCCACTCTCTCATCCACCCTCTCACCGATGCCTCCTCTGGTAGTGGATCTCCAGGCTTCCACCCTTGTCTCCAATACTCCCAGACCATGCCAAGACTGTCGTCTTTCTGTTGGAGTTCCGACAGCTGTGGTAGACTAAAGGATGGGAGAACAGTAGATACATGTGTATTCGGCTCCACCATCTTGGCTGGTCGTTGTGGTTTACCCGCTTGTGCATGCACCTCCACTGGCATTGCTGAACAACATAACACATCCTCTATGGTAGGCGGGCATGCTTCCTCCTCTTCATTTGGGCGCCTACTTAGAGCATCTGCACATCTGTTCTGTCTCCCGGGTAGGTACTTGATCTGCAGATCAAAGGGTGCCAGCTGTGCGACCCATCGTTGCTCTGTAGCTCCTAACTTCGCAGTATCCAGGTGTGCCAAAGGATTATGATCGGTCCGGACTTCAGTCGTACTCCCTATGAGGTATTCTCGAAACTTGTCTGCGATGGCCCACTTCAGACCCAAAAGCTCTAGCTTAAAGCTGGAGTAGTCAGGGTAGTTCTTCTCCACATCTCTCAGTCCTCGACTTGCATACACCAGAGGGTGTAGTTTCCCGTCATCGCCACGTTGAGAAAGACAAGCTCCCAACCCTTGTAGTGATGCATCTATTTCCACTACAAAAGGCTTGTCGAACTGAGGATATCCAAGGACTGGGGTAGTCGTCATCGCACTCTTCAAACTGTCAAATGCCTGCTGTGCCTCTTCCGACCATACAAACTCCTGTACACTATCACCATGTCTTCTCTTGGACTTCTTGGACCCAAGTTGGCACTTCCCTACCAGTGCATGTAATGGGGCTGCGATCCCAGCGAACCCTGCGACAAACCTGCGATAATACGATGCCATGCCTAAAAACGAGCGCAACTCTTTGATACTTGTAGGGGTAGGCCAGCTCCTTATCGTCTCAATCTTCTTGGGATCGACCGAAATTCCTGATGCAGACACCACGTGCCCCAGATGATGTACCTCCTCTTGAAGAAACTGACACTTCCTCCCCTTTAACTTCAACCCGTACTCTGTCAGTCGATCAAACACTACCTTAAGTCTGGCGACGTGATCGTCTAGGGTCCTCGAAAAGACAAGGATGTCATCCAAGTAGATGACTAGATTGGTTAGATTCAGATCTCCCAGAACCAGTTCCATTACTCTCTGAAACGTGCTAGGGCTGTTGGCTAGCCCCTGAGGCATCCTCAAGAATTCGAAAAGGCCCCATGGGACCCTGAAAGCTGTCTTCTCGATGGAACCATCCTCCATAGCTATTTGAAAATAGCCGTTTGCAAGGTCAAGGGAACTGAAGAACTTGGCCCCTCCCAATGCTTCAAGAGTCTCGTCAATTCGAGGAAGGGGGAAGGAATCTCGAATGATCCTCTTGTTTAACTGGCGGTAGTCGATGCATATTCTAAGAGAACCATCTTTCTTGCGGATTGGCACTACTGGACTTGCGAAAGGGCTGTTGGATCGTCTGATTATGCCTTTATCCAGCATCTCCTGTAGCAGAGCCTTCATCTCCGGGACGTGGTTTGGTGGAATGCGCCGATAGGGGAGCCGGATAGGTGGTCCGTCCTGGGTGCGAACCTGATGGGGGATCACTGTGCAACATCCCAAGTCCATATCTGATCGGGCAAATGCCTGCGAGTGCTGAGATACTAGTCTGGCGATTACATCTGCATGATCTGGTTTAAGGTGGTCCAGATTCACCCCAGTTGGTAACTCCAGTCTACTCCCATCTTGGCAGATGTACTGTCCTTCCCTCATCTGATCCACCTCAGCATTAGTGTCGTCTTCCGCTCCCAACAAAGCCCCTGCCCCTACTTCAGCGGTTACATCTGCGATGTTGACCTCAATCACACCATCCCTCTCTACAACATAAATCTCTTCTCGATCAGCTACCTCGACTACAGATGCTACGACAGTGCCTTGGTTGATCGTCTTCAGTTCTGACGATCGATTGGCCACAGTTACCTCAAGTCTCGGGCCACTGACATGCATGCATCCATCATAAACATCAAGGTGGTTTTTATCAAGATAACCCTTCGGAGAGACGAGTGGCTCCACCAGTACATCCATCCCATGCAGCGCACCAGAGTCCTCTATTCTGCATTCAATCCTACGTACGGTTAGGGGAGGAATAATTTCGTCGTCACTCATGACAAGGAAAGCACTGGCAGCCTGTGTAGACTGTTGTAGCTCAAGAGTCTTCTCCACAAAGTTCCAGCCTTCACTCCCTTGGAGATCCCCTTGAAGCAGCATGCGGAGAGCATTGCAGCCTAAGATCACCGAGCTCTCTTTCTTCCATTCAACCTTCTTCGCAGTGTCTTCCACGATGAGGAACCCTACTTCAGTGGACTTCCTGTCAACAACAACTGGCGCCCGAATGTACCCAATGATGGGAAGGATACTCCCCGTCACGCCGACGACCCTCACACCAGCGCCGTCCCCATCCAATGGTACGTGACCTTTCAGATGCTTATTGTAGAAGGATGAAGGGATGAGGCTCGCCTCCGCCCCCGTATCCAGTACACAGATGGTGCTCACCCCTGCTATCTGAACTTCAGCCCTAGGACTCTGCGAGACAAGCTGAGGAGTCAAATTGGTTTCCTCTTGATGCCGGACAGCTCTGACCCTTCCTTGTGGCTGGGGCTCCTCCATGTTGGGTGCATCGCCATGAGATTGAGCTGGTGCCTGATGGTTGTTCTCCAATGGGCAGTCTCTGCGGATGTGTCCGAATTGTTTGCAACCATAACACAGGGGAGGCGACGGGCACTCTCTCTTAAAGTGACCCCGTCGATGACAATTATAGCAAAACTCAGTACCTGGACGTCTCCTCGGTGGGCCAGATTCCATCGTCTTCACTACCTGCATCACTTCTTTCAATGCGTCCCGAAGTTCTGATATCTCACTCCTCATGGATTGCACTGTGGGATCCTCTATGGGGTGAGATGAAACCCGCTGTGCTTCGATTTCTACTTCCCTAATGTTGGCCCGTGGGGGAGTAAAATCTTCATCTTGGAAGAGATCCAGCACCTCCTTCCTGAAATCCAGAAAAGACATCCTAGGGTTTGATAGAGCAGTCCGCCTGAGCTCTCTTTGAAAGTGTCGATCCTTGACCCCAGTGATGAATCGCTCCTTCAAGGTGCTGTCCTTCATTTTGGCCAGTGCCTCCTTCTCATCAACCAAAGCCGCACTTTCCATTCTATCATACAGGCGAAGGAGAGAACTGCTAAACTCCGCAAGTGATTCCCCTGGCTTCTGCACTCTGGCATGGAGTTGACTGGTCAACGGTTGCACACCTTCCTTCTTCCCGAACCTCGAGATAAGGATAGCCTTCAAAGCGCTGCTATCTCCTCTTGTTTCCGGGTCGTGACATCGCACCTCGTCCTTGGCGCAGTCTGCAAGATGTGTTAGGAGCACCTGGGTCTTCTCTTGTGGGTTCAACTTATAATAATTGCAGTAATCTTCATACTCTTCCAGCCATTCGATGACAGTTGGGTCACCGGATCTCTGCGGGAGGCCCCTGAACTTCGTCAACTTCAGTGTGGGTAATCCCCTAGAGGCTGAAATGTTTTGGAATGCGCCCGTCAACGCATCGATCATACCAGCTAAGCCTGCTTCCGGTGTATCTGCTGGGGGTGACTCTTGCCTTCTGCTTGATCTACGGCTTGCCATATTTCTTATTGTTTGATTACAATCCAGAAGCTGCTGGTTTACAGTGAGGAAAAAATATTAATTAATCGACCAGGTAACCTGCTGGTTTATAGTGGAAAAGATGTTAATTAATCGACCAGGTAACCTGTTGGTTTACAATGGGAGAACAAAATACAGTCTCATGAATCTATAACTCAATATCTTACACTCTCCCTAACATCACCTCCAGTTGAAGGTTTTTTTTTTTTTTTCTTTCTTGCTCTGTCTCCCTCGTCCGCCGGGTAGTCGCTTCCTGTCCCTCACTGCGATGTCGCTCTATGCCGTTGACCCAATCCCACTCGTGACACCATTTGTCGTAGTCTAGAAGGGGGGGGGGGGGGGGGGTTGTCAGGATGAGGCACGACAGATAGAAGACGCTGACACTCGAATTTGAAGGGGTGGGTTGTTTTATTGGTGGCACTTGCGACCTAAGTATGCACAAAAAAAAACCTCCAACTGGAGGTGATGTTAGGGAGAGTGTAAGATATTGAGTTATAGATTCATGAGACTGTATTTTGTTCTCCCATTGTAAACCAACAGGTTACCTGGTCGATTAATTAACATCTTTTCCACTATAAACCACTACTTTTCGCTGTCCACCTTTTGTTTTGACTTAAAAGGGAGAATTCTCAAAATTCACTCCCCTACATAAAAAAAAAAAAAATTACACTTTTAACCCCAAAAAAATACCTCACCCCATTTTTTACTCATCCCCCATCAAAAGAATATCGTGTGAAATGTTAACAGTGGAGGGAGAGGTGGAGAGAGGGAGAGGGAGAGAAAGTGAGAGAGAAAGAGAGAGAGATAAAAGTAATAACTCCTAAATAATGTTTTTTTTTTTTTTTTTAATAAAAAAAAAAATAATTTTACACTTTTAACCCCCCAAAAATACCTCGCCCCATTTTTTACTCATCCCCCATCAAAAGAATCGCCCTCTTTTAGACAGTAGGCTATTCAAAAAAAAAAATATGGGGGGTGCATATGGAACTCTTTCCCCAACATTATCCAATGAGACGGTTATTCTTGTCTATTAAAATACAGTGTACATGCAACACAACGGGAGTGCTGGCCGAAATTTTACTGCGACCAGCCCGATGCGCGGGAGCAGTCCCGGGGCTAGCCGAAATCTATGCGATTCTACAGTGTAGGCCTCCGTGTCACGACATGTCGACTTTGGTATCGAAGACCTCAATCCATTTCGGGAGGAAGATGACAGAATATAAGTACATGTCTACATTATACACATATAATTATATTATTATATTATTATTATTATACACATATAATTATATTATTATATTATTATATGTCTACATTATACACATATACACATATACCTCCAGCATGCAATCTTACTTATGTTTACCTCGATATCACCATACAAGCATTCCGGAAAATGTCCCTTCACAGAACGTCTGATTTCAGAGTGTTTTTTTTTTTAAAAGAAAAGTAGGACCACTGTCACAAAGAGTCTAAAGTTCAGCGCTCCTTTTGCGAGCGCTACGTTATTTGTGCTAGTGCTTTGATGCCGACTGAACTGTACGGTCTCTCTGAAGGGTCATCGCAACGCGAACTTCGTCAAATTATTTTTGCTCGGAGGAAGACTGGAAAATTAGCAAATAATAATAATGTTAAACCCGTCCACTGTGGAGGGTATGAAGTTACTGAAACTGGGACAGAATGAAGAGAGAACAATCAAAGTTATTGGATGTGGTTCTTGAATGAGCATCAGCAGTAAGAATGATTTACAAATCAACTAGAATTCCTTCAGAATTCATATCACGTGGTTTATACAGTATAGACATAACATGGGCTCCCTATCTTATTCTCTCTTGGCCTTTACACTTTCTTACTCTCTTTTCAGCACTGCCATATATCATAATAAGCTATATAATACGTGCATTAACTAACTCAGCAAATTAAGCGTCTCAAACCAACAATACTCACCATCCTTTTGTATATCCCTATTCCAGACAATGTAACTGATTAAAATACATTCAGTTCGAGATTAAATTTAACCATATGTCACTCTTCAACATACCATGATAGAGAAATATGATTCTAGGACAACTACCCCCCCCCCCCCCTACCCGATTACTACCCCCTGGACAACAACCTTATAGGACAATTAACCCCAGGACAACTACCCCACTAACTACCCCCCGTTACTATCCCCTGGACAACAACCCCCTGAGGACAATTAACCCCCAGGACAACTACCACCAGGACAATTAGGCCTACCCCCTATGACAATTACCCCCTACGAAATCTACCCTAAGGACAACTAACCCAAGGACAATTACCCCTAGGACAACTACCCCCAACTACTCCCTGGCTCATAGTCCATTCTGACACGGGGTGCCTATTACTAGTGCATATGGAGGGACCATAGCTTGTGGGTATCAGGCTGGTCGCCAGAATTTTTTTTTCGCGCGGCGCAAATGGACATTTTTGGATAGCGCATAATTCACCCATGGCGCAAAATGACATCCCTAAATTTTCGCGTGGTAAAGCTTAGCGCATATCGCATATCGGCACAGTCGTATTTCTCGTTGTGGACCGTATTGTCTCCTGAGACTAGCTAGCACACCGAGCAGAGGCCAGGAACAGTAAGGGCTGAGGCAGGCATGAGTGCAAAGCACGCGGTGACATCGCCAGCGATCGCGTTGAAATTGACTTTGTCTGATCAGACATCTCGCTACATGAAAAATAAGCCGTGACGCAACCCACTAAAAATCAAGTATCTGTTATTTTTGTTTGGCCTTGATTTTCAGCACATATGAACGTGATATGAACATGTTCATAGCCAAGGGACAGGGCTGGTATTTACTCAACGAGTGCGATGTCATCGACTGGAAATAGGCGTTCGCAACATCTTAGTCCATCGGGAGTCTGTGCGATTCCATGTCAACCTCCAGCTATTGTGCTATAAATCTGTGTGTGATACACAGCATTCAGCATTAGCCGTGTTTGTGTGTGTTTGATGATAATTCACGCATTACACCCTTGCCTGTGATTATCAAAAGGGAGATCATCCAATGGCTTTGCCTCGTGATTGGCAAGCTGGCGGGCCCAGAAAAGCTTTTCTAAAGTGAAGGAAATTACTTTTAAAAGTACTCTCCTTTCTGAATGGAACTTTTTTTTTATCGTTCTGCGTTTTGTGTCAGTTATGTTGGCTTGTACATGTGTTTCATCTCTACCAAATGAAGTGTAATTTCAACGTTATGTTTGTCATGATTTTGCTTTTTCACTACATGTCTCCTTTATGTTTCTTCATGCATCATATTTTTCTATTGATTTTGTTTGTAAGTGTATTTCGCAACACAATAACACAATGCCGAAACTGAAACGAGCTGTTGAGAGAACGAGTAAGAATGATTGTGGCATGGTGCGATGGTGATGAGTGATGGTAAAGAGATGGAAATTATTCATTTTCGTTGTCCCTATTACTTCAAGAAGGGCCATGTTCAACTTATTATGCTTCCCTTTAAATCTTCTCATCTTCTCATCTGTCAGCATATTTATTATCCGAATGCAACCATTTGATGTATTTCATGCAAAACAAGTTGAACAACAATTCCCAATCCAAAATCTTTACTGCGCAGCGTACAGCCCCAGAAACAACACGAAACAATGCGCTAATAGCCTCGCACTAAATTAGCACGCATGCACTAGTCATCATGACCACATACATCAGCCACATGACAGCAAGCAATAGCTTTATTATGATTGGTCAAAACAATTGGTTAAGAAAATGGAGCCTAACCAATAGCACTGTACCTTGTTTTTGTTTTTCCTGGGAAAGCTGCTTGGCAGGAACAGTCAATACATCAAAGTCGCCGCCGTGAGTGCGCCCCAGAAATTTGAGATGGTGTATGAGCGTGCGCGCGCTCGTAAATTAACATTCCTCTATGACGGCTGCTCAGACAGAGCTTAAATCTGTCATCATGGGTTACTACATTGCTGCATGCATTCCCAGTACCGGTGGCCGGGCTATTTATGAAGCTTAGCCTTAACTGCTCTCATGCTTTCATATTCTGCTGCTCTGCACAAAATCTGCTTCTCTCCGTATCTCCTTATTACCTCTTTCTCCCTCTCCCTCTCTCTCTCTCTTTCTCTCTCCCTTCCTTTATCTAACTTTCCCTCTTTCTTCATTTTTTACTCATTCCTTCTCACACTCAATTAAACAAGTCTTTTTTTTTCTCTCTCTCTCCTGTCCTTTCTCCGTCTTTCTCTATCTTCTTTGACTCACACGCTCGGTAGGCTACCCTACCGAGCGGAGTGTGCTCAACTCGTGGCATTCCACAAGCTTAGTGGTCCATTCGGAGGTGAAGACAGACAAGCAACTTGTCTTATCAGTCCCATGGGTCCTGGGCTGTGGCCATCGGGGCGAGACAACAGATTAAGTACATATTTATCACCATCCTCACCCCAGAGGTGTCCCCATCTGACCTAATACTGAATCTGACCTCATGAGGTCATGCTTACAGTATTTGAGCACAAGTGCTGGAGAGTTTGATAGCAAATTTATGCAGGCCTAGAATTATTTTGTTTACAAATGTGTTGGTAAAAATCTTGACTCTCTGCGTACATGTGTAGTTTACAATGCATCTTTGACTCATAGAAACTATGTATATACAATAAAGCTATCGTGATAATCTCTGGCCGTCTGGGCTTTATGACCCTTACGTAGTAGACTTGGAGGTATACGCAGCTGTCTGGTAGTGGTAAGAGGCCTACTAGTGAGTTGATGAACTAATGTTATGTTTCATATTTTAAAAAAATTGTGACTCAAAGCAAAGATTACGTCTTAATGCTTATTCACCTTACATTGAAATATTTAGAGTCCATCAAGTTGGTCAGCTTACAGCATTGGCCAGCTGTCAATTGGTCGCAATAAAGCGCAGTACACAGATCTAGACCATAATAAATCCCTCTATATAAAAATAAACAATAAAAAACCATTGCGACCATCGACCTCTGCATGTTAGCATGATGGACAGAAGGAGGAGGGGAGGGGGTGAAGAGAAAGGGAGATAGCTGGAGAGAAAAAAAAGGGCAAAACAAGGAATGATGGCGAGATAAAGGAGGGAAGAGAGAGTGAAGTTGATAGAGATAGGAACATGGAGAGAGAGAGGGAACGAGAGTAAAAAGAAGAGAAAGAAATGGGGAATTTTGCGAGAGTGATCGAGAGAGTTAATAGAAGATTAGAGGCAGAGGCGGAGAGAATGTGAGATCATGCGAAAGTTAAGCCTGATATACAGTGTGTCCCAGAAAAAAGGAAACCCGTTTTTGGAGGTCGATAACGTAATCATAAAATATCATATTATTATAAAAATGACAGCAATATTGAGAGTAAAGTATCTTCTTTCGTTTGGTACCAAATTCACAATGAATTGCCCACGCATGACTGATTTCAAGCAATTACAAGTGCTCAAATGTCAGAAACGATTTGCACAGAACAATGAATGTTGTTTGCACTACGTTGATGCTTCTTAATTTACAAATCTTGACCATTTGTCCTGCGCAACTTGATTTTGACAATTATCTTTCAAACACCTGTTGCTCCTCATCGCATGACTCTTATCTATCATGTGAGGTGTCAAATGAGAGAAGAAACACCATGCTTTTTAATGATGTGTACGATATTCAATTATTTTCTTCAGTCAACTAGAGAAATAACACAGTATCTCGGTTTCCTTTTTTCTGGGACACACTGTATAACATACTTCAGTCACAGAACTGGGAACAGTAACCAATGGTAACCGAAAGCTTCGCTTTTGTTTATCATGGCCGTCACGAAGGAATGTCAAATTTACGAGCGTACGCATACCTCGTGCGCGCCGGCAACTTGTAATCTTACACCATCTTAAATTCCTAAGTTCTGGGGCGCATATGCATGCACATGCTAGACATGCAGAGAGAGAAAAGGAGAGGGAAGGAGAGAGAGAGAGAGAGAGAGAGGTAAAGAGAAAGAGAAAGGTTCTCACGGTAGTCACTCACGGCGACTGTGATGTTTATGCTTGCCAACAAGCAAGGTAGAGAGTGTCATTGGTTCATGGGTTTTCTGAATACGCAATAGTGACCAATCACGATAAAGCATGGAATTTTTAGCTGGGGCTATGCATGTCTTGCTGTATGCAGTACGTGACGTGTGTCAGCAGACCACGTGGTCTGGCAGTGTGCTGACAAGGCTATCAGCATTGCTCTATGTTTTGGGGGCTAGCGAGGCAAGGCTGCGCTGTGCATTTAGGATTGTTAAGGGGGAATTGTTACAAAATGCATTGAAGAACAGATCAGGTTACATGTGGAGTTGTGGATAATTAATCTGCTGACAGATAAGTTGAACACGAGCCTACTTATAATGAGGAATCATGAATATACAACAATTTTCTTCCCCTCTTTACCATCACTCATCACTCACCACGACCCCATGAGGTCAGACTCGGGTCTCTGGGGAGCCGGACGGTGATAAATATGCTGTCTAGCGACTGGGGGAGTTGATAACCAATGATAACCAATGATAACCAATGATAACAATCATGCGCAGTACGAGGGGATTAGGCCGATATGACATCGACGAACCACGTGTAGCGGTTTCCCCATCAACTGCGTCAACAACACGAGTCCACAAGTCCATCCGTCCGTCATGACTCGTGTTGTTTATAAACAATGTTGTCAATTTTATGAAATGCATTTTCAAATAATAATAGAAGATACTTAAGATATTTATTTTGTTTTATTCGTGCTGAGCCTTAAAACAAAACAACATGAGAGTAAAAAAATATAACACACATGCACATCTCTCAGGCAGACTCTCACACTGTCGATCACACACCCAATGCAAGAACAGGCACCACCATTCCTAGTACCCTGACGGCGCGGCCTAGCCGGCCTGCGAATTTCCGATTCACAAACCATTCAGCTATGGGAGACATTTTGAGCAACGTGCCTGGTTTAATCATGGACTTTAGGGTCCGTGGTTTGATGAGGACACATCCACATGACGCGAGCCATCTCATCATGGCGGTGCGAATGTATTAGGGACCAAAAATTCTACAGCGTATAATAGCAGGCCATACGGCCGTACTGTCAGCTGTGAGCGAGCCCGAGCGTGCAGTAAATATCGTTATATTTATTTCTTCTCAGCTCTCGGGTCTAAACCAATCACGTTGCTCAAAAATTCTCACACAGCTGAATGGTTTGGGAATCGCAAATTCGCGGCCCGGCGGCCTGACCATGACACAAGTTACAGTACACAAACAGCCACAGTCGACCGGTCGCACGCACACGTACGTACGGTACATACCAGCCACACAACACAAGTCTTTCACTACTCGGGCTTGCACCGGTCCGCAGCTATGTAGTTGCCGTACACTATGACACCGTATGTACATGAGCACGCTGCCAACACAGGCCCACTTAGCGGCCTTACATAATGACCATACACACAAATTCGAAGTCGAGCGGCGTGGGCAGACGTGCAGAGCTAGCTAAAGTCGAGCGGGCCGGGCCGGGCGTGACGTGCATAAGTAATCACATGACCCTACGCTCGCACTTGGGATCGGATTGCATTACGCTTACGCACATCGGTTATCTTGAATTGGCTAAGTTGGCTGCGCAGCCTTTGTTGTTGCTCGTTTACAGAAATGTAGCATCTGGTTTTACTGAAATTACGCGCGGCGTTTCAGAAATTGCGCGTGGCGCTTCAGAAATAACGCGTGGCGCAAAACAACCTCTCGATATTTACACGTGGCGCAAAATAGCTCTCAATTTTTTACGCGCGGCGCAAGCGCCGCGCGTTTTTTACACTGGCGACCACCTATACTACTGAGTGAATACAATAAGGTATAGTCCGCAAAAAGAAAATGGGGTTATTTTTTAGGGGCTTACACCAGTCTAGGCAAACTTGAATACATGCCATTCTTGAAATAAATTTGTCGAATTTATCGAACTTATCGAATTTAAAAAAAAAGGGGGGGGGGGTTATCATGTGCTAATTAATAAGTGACAACTTATGCGAAAATCTCTTATCCTACCTGTTTGAATCCCCTCCCGTTTCCCACAGACTCTCTTCCTGCCCCCCCCCCCTTATCTCTCTCTCTCTCTCTCTCTCTCCGATTGTCCGGCCACTCTCTCTGTCCAGATTACCCCAGTTAGGCTCTCTCATGCAGTCTCTTTTCTCTATGGGTACGATATGACTTACAAATAAGTTCTTGAATTTTTACCCAAACACTTGAAAAAATAAAAATAACATTGAAAAGAAAGAACAGGCGACATATCGGAAAAGAAACATTTACTTCTGAGCAATCAATATCACATTTTTAATTGTTATGATGTGGTACTATCTATCTATCTATTTATCTATCTATCTATCTATCTATCTATCTCTTTCTATCTATCTATCTATCTATCTATCTATCGATCTATCTATCTATCCGTGTCATATCCGGAGACGAAGGCGATCAAGTGCCACAAATATCTGTTTCTGTTGATACTGGTACACATGTGTTAATATTTGTTGGGTACTCAATGAATACAAGGGCGTAGGCAACGGGGGGGGGGGGGGGGGGGGGCGGGTGGCATGAACAATCATCCCCCCGCCCCCCTCGGTTTGGGGGAATGATATTTGCTTACTTAATAAGTCATGGTGATGATAATAATAATACACATAATGATGATAACAATTACATGTATAATATTAATAATAATAATTATGATGATGATGATAACAATACTCATCATTATTGTAATTGATTGGTATTAGCCGCATTCACACGGTGAAAGCCAATTCACACGGTAAAAAAGAAAAAAAAATTACAAGTATTTTGTGGTTATCTTGTTGTTTGTCCTCACTAAGCAAAATAGCATAACTTTTTATCTAAGAGGTTTTGGGCAAAATTATTTGGCAGGATTATCGCTTTATCAACTAACTTCTGTGTGAAAATCACATTAATCCAATCAGTCATGCGTGAGTGGGCAAATTTAAGAGGCAAAAATGTAACTCTTCAAAAGTCAGAAGGGTAATTTGGGGTTTCTGTCATATGAATTTTGGATGAATTCCATTTCTGGTGCATAACTTATGTCCTTTCATTATCATCCATCTCTCGATGCACCTACACATATCCCGACATTTAACCCATTGTTCTGGTTGAGTGAGCACCGTTTAAAAATACTCATCCTTCTTGGGTTTGAAACTTTTAAAAACCCTAATTGTTTGACTTGAGCGAATTGATCATCCTCTTTTACACAGTGAGCCCATAGCTCGTTATCTGAAAAGTGTCCCACTTATTATTTATAGCTTACAATTCAACGTTGTCTTATTTTACCAATCAATCAATCCGTACGTGATAGCCACATCACTGAGGCGTTTGTACAGTATCGAGCAGAAGCAGAAGTATACCCTTCTACTAAATTAATTTTTCCAGTATTCCTCCGAGCAAAAAATATTTGACGAAGTTCGCCTTGACTGTGACCCTTCAGAGATACCATACAAAGAAAAGAAATCGTTCAATAACAACTGTTCGATATTGAGCTACTTTTGGCGACCAATAAGACTTCCGGTCCGCGACCATTAAGACTTCCGTCGTCTGCTACGGGTGAGAACAATAGAATATGGTGCTACGGTGTCTTCAAAAAAACAAATGAGAATTTAAAGCGTTAAGTGTAAAATTAAAGAGACAAGAAGTGGAATAAAAAATACATTACGTGGCACTTATAAGAAAAACGAAGCTGGATCATTTAAAGGATCTATGTATGTCTTTACTTGATATATAAAAAACGTAAAAACAATCTTTTTCTTCCGTAGAGATGATGAACAAACCCAATTTGGAAAACGGTGTAAGCGGCGTATCGGCCATAACTATTCCAAAAATGTCGGGGCTTTTAAACCCATCGCATGACACTTTAACTAACTAATACATAGTATGAGGTCAAAGCTGAATAGTTGTTCTTCATCCCCATGTAGGTGCCATGTCGGAACTTTTTGATTGGGTCTTACTGTTGCAGTTTGAAGTTTGGGCTCAAACCGGCATATTACGCACCGCATGCGTAGGATTATCCGAAAATGGCCATAACTCTTCCAAAAATGTCAGGGCTTTTAAACCAATCGCATGACACTTTAACTAACTAATAAATAGTATGAGGTCAAAGCTGAATAGTTGCTCTTTACCCCCATATAGGTCCCATGTCGGAACTTTTTGATTGAGTCTTACTGTTTCACTTTGAATAGAGGGCTCAAACCGACATATAACGCGCGGTATTCACAAGATTTACCGAAAATTGCCATAACTCTTCCAAAAAATGTCAGGGCTTTTAAGCCCATCGCATGACACTTTAACTAGCTCATTATTTATATGAGGAAAAAGCTGATTAGTTGCTCTTTACCCCCATATAGGTCCCATGTCGGAACTTTTTGATTGGGTCTTACTGTTGCAATTTGAATTCAGGGCTCAAACCGGCATATTACGCACCGCATGCGTAGGATTTTCCGAAAATGGCCATATCTCTTCCAAATATGTTAGGGCTTTTAAACCCATCGCATGACACTTTAACTAACTAATAAATAGTATAAGGTCAAAGCTGAATAGTTGCTCTTTATCCCCATATAGGTCCCATGTCGGAACTTTTTGATTCAGTCTTACTGTTTCAGTTTTAATATAGGGCTCAAACCGACATATTACGCACGGTATTCACCAGATTTACCGAAAATTGCCATAACTCTTCCAAAAATGTAGGGGCTTCTAAAACTATCGCATGACACTTTAACTAACTAATAAATAGTATGAGGTCAAAGCTGAATAGTTGCTCTTTACCCCCATATAGGTCCCATGTCGGAACTTTTTGATTGGGTCTTACTGTTTCACTGTGAATAGAGGGCTCAAACCGGCATATAACGCGCGGTATTCACAAGATTTACCGAAAATGGCCATAACTCTTCCAAAAATGTCAGGGCTTTTAAACCCATCGCATGACACTTTAACTAACTAATAAATAGTATGAGGTCAAAGCTGAATAGTTGCTCTTTATCCCCATATAGGTCCCATGTCGGAACTTTTTGATTCAGTCTTACTGTTTCAGTTTTAATATCGGGCTCAAACCGACATGTTACGCACGGTATTCACCAGATTTACCGAAAATTGCCATAACTCTTCCAAAAATGTAGGGGCTTCTAAAACTATCGCATGACACTTTAACTAACTAATAAATAGTATGAGGTCAAAGCTGAATAGTTGCTCTTTACCCCCATATAGGTCCCATGTCGGAATTTTTTGATTGGGTCTTACTGTTTCACTGTGAATAGAGGGCTCAAACCGGCATATAACGCGCGGTATTCACAAGATTTACCGAAAATGGCCATAACTCTTCCAAAAATGTCAGGGCTTTTAAACCCATCGCATGACACTTTAACTAACTAATAAATAGTATGAGGTCAAAGCTGAATAGTTGCTCTTTATCCCCATATAGGTCCCATGTCGGAACTTTTTGATTGGGTCTTACTGTTTCAGTTTTAATATAGGGCTCAAACCGACATATTACGCACGGTATTCACCAGATTTACCGAAAATGGCCATAACTCTTCCAAAAATGTCAGGGCTTTTAAACCCATCGCATGACACTTTAACTAACTAATAAATAGTATGAGGTCAAAGCTGAATAGTTGCTCTTTATCCCCATATAGGTCCCATGTCGGAACTTTTTGATTCAGTCTTACTGTTGCAGTTTGAAGTTTGGGCTCAAACCGGCATATAACGCGTGGTATTCACAAGATTTACCGAAAATGGCCATAACTCTTCCAAAAATGTCAGGGCTTTTAAACCCATCGCATGACACTTTAACTAGCTCGTTATTTATATGAGGAAAAAGATGATTAGTTGCTCTTTACCCCCATATAGGTCCCATGTCGGAACTTTTTGATTCAGTCTTACTGTTGCAGTTTGAAGTTTGGGCTCAAACCGGCATATAACGCGTGGTATTCACAAGATTTACCGAAAATGGCCATAACTCTTCCAAAAATGTCAGGGCTTTTAAACCCATCGCATGACACTTTAACTAACTAATAAATAGTATGAGGTCAAAGCTGAATAGTTGCTCTTTATCCCCATATAGGTCCCATGTCGGAACTTTTTGATTGGGTCTTACTGTTTTAGTTTTAATATAGGGCTCAAACCGACATATTACGCACGGTATTCACCAGATTTACCGAAAATGGCCATAACTCTTCCAAAAATGTAGGGGCTTCTAAAGCTATCGCATGACACTTTAACTAACTAATAAATAGTATGAGGTCAAAGCTGAATAGTTGCTCTTTACCCCCATATAGGTCCCATGTCGGAACTTTTTGATTGGGTCTTACTGTTTCAGTTTTAATATAGGGCTCAAACCGACATATTACGCACGGTATTCACCAGATTTACCGAAAATGGCCATAACTCTTCCAAAAATGTAGGGGCTTCTAAAGCTATCGCATGACACTTTAACTAACTAATAAATAGTATGAGGTCAAAGCTGAATAGTTGCTCTTTATCCCCATATAGGTCCCATGTCGGAACTTTTTGATTGGGTCTTACTGTTTCACTGTGAATAGAGGGCTCAAACCGGCATATAACGCGCGGTATTCACAAGATTTAAGGACAATTTCCATAACTCTTCCAACAATGTAGGGGCTTCTAAACCTATCGCATGACACTTTAACTAACTAATAAATAGTATGAGGTCAAAGCTGGATAGTTGCTTTTTTGTTATTCTTGTTGTCGCAACCTTTGATTTTAACCACGCCATTTGATCTGCTCGCTACGAAACAAGCGCATTGCTTTATTTTGTTCTCGAATATTTGCAAATTTTTCATGGGCCTCGTAAAAGATTTTTAGTCATCTCGTTTTTTTTTTCTCAAGTGACAATCTTCATAAATCAAATTAGATATCATTGGTTATATAGTTATTCATTTATCAATTATCATTGCATAATGTTTTCTATTGATGTTTTCCCTTTGTTTGATTGGGTAGAGCTTTCATTAACTAAATTTAGCTTTTTTAATTGAGATACATATCATGAATATGACAGCTCATTCTATTTGATAAATTAGAAGTTGAACGATTGTGGTAAATGATTATTGTTAATGAAATGGAATTGTTATTTAATATGGACTTATCATAGGTTATTGCAACTAGCATCGCTCCTCGGCTAGACTACAAGCAACACCTCGTCAAGGATTTCAACCAGGCCTTCTCCATGATCTGCCGAGAGGAGGGTGTTTCTTGGATTGACATCACGAGCTTCTTCCCCACAGAGGACAGAAGGCTCTGGGCTCGTGATGGGCTTCATCTAAGCGAGTGCTCACCTGCTCAAAGTGATGTACCAGAGGATGACGACGAGCCTGTGGCAGGATGAGCCTTCTGCTACAGCAGCGCGGGTAGAGAGGAGGACGTCACCGACAGCTCCCCCACCTCTCGAGAGGACTGCGGATTGGCCTCCGTTGTCTCCATCTTCATCGAGCTCCACTCCGACCACTCCAACTCGACAACCGACTCCACCAAGACCAACGGCCTCCACCACACCAACTCAACCGACGACCTCCACCACTCCAACTCCACCGACGACCTCCACCACTCCAACTCCACCGAGACCAACGACCTCCACCACTCCAACTCGACAAGCGACTCCACCCAGACCAATGACCTCCACCACTCCAACTCGACAAACGACTCCACCAAGACCAACGACCTCCACCACTCCAACTCGACAAACGACTCCACCACGACCAACGACCTCCACCACTCCAACTTGACAACCGACTCCACCAAGACCAACGATCTCCACCACTCCAACTCCACCTAGACCAACGACCTCCACCACTCCAACTCTACAGACGACTCCGCCCAGTCCAACGACCTTCACCACTCCAACTCGACAAACGACTCCACCAAGACCAACAACCTCCACCACTCCAACTCGACAACCGACTTCACCAAGACCAACGACCTCCACCACTCCAACTCCACCTAGACCAACGACCTCCACCACTCCAACTCCACCTAGACCAACGACCTCCACCACTCCAACTCCACCCAGACCAACGGCCTCCACCACTCCAACTCCACCGAGACCAACGACCTCCACTACTCCAACTCGACAAGCGACTCCACCCAGACCAACGACCTCCACCACTCCAACTCGACAAACGACTCCACCAAGACCAACGACCTCCACCACTCCAACTCGACAAGCGACTCCACCAAGACCAACGACCTCCACCACTCCAACTCGACAAGCGACTCCACCAAGACCAACGACCTCCACCACTCCAACTCAACAAGCGACTCCACCCAGACCAACGACCTCCACCACTCCAACTCGACAAACGACTCCACCAAGACCAACGACCTCCACCACTCCAACTCGACAAACGACTCCACCCAGACCAATGACCTCCACCACTCCAACTCGACAGATGACTTCACGCAGACCAACGACCTCCACTCCAACTCGACAGACCGCTCGACTTGAGAAGACACTCACTCCAGTGACTCGAGGGATGACACCTAGACATAACAGGCTGAACTCGTCGGATGTTTTACTAATACTGGATGAAATCACGTAAGTTTGATCATGACGTGCGTATAAGTCAATATTTATATTAAAATATGAACGTATTGTGCTAGGCAGCATCAATGAATCATATTCAACTCAATGTTAATGAGCACAATTTGGTTTAAGTTGATTAAGTTTGTAAATACTTGTGAGCATCAACACTCTTATCAATTCAGGCCACTGATTGTTCACTTTTTAACATTAGAGCTGAAAAGAGTTCTCTAGGATACAATTTCCGTCTTGATTGTAGATTTTGAATTTGTGTTCCATACAAGTAGCTCTAGTCACCACCCTCTATCTCCCTCTCACTCTTTCTGTGACTGTCTGTCTTTCTTTCTTCCTGGCCCGTGTCCGATGTCGCTATATTTTGCATGGGGGATGCTTTTTCGCCTCCCGACACATTTGTTTGTTAATACGGATTTTGTTATTTGATTAACCTTATTACTACCATGTTTCTGTGTGTATGCATATAGCGCACCAGACTTTCTCCTTAGTCCATCCGCCTGTGGGCATGCGGGATGTGAGGTCATCACACTTATTGACAGTCGACATGCGGGGTGGTACTCAAGCGACATCATACTCAACCCAAAGACCAGGAGGGTGTCATCTTCTACTTCTCGTAAACGGGCCAAGAAGGTGTCGAGGCGCCGCGATACCAATACATCCACCGATCACGCTGACATTGACCAAATCCTAGAGGTATGTAACACTGGCTGATAACCTTTGGGTAATATTAAAGTAGACATAAATTCGATGTCTTTTACTATGGTTCCACATTCTCGAGTATAGAAAGTTATTATTTGAGCTAATGCCTCGACAAAAAATGAAGCAATGTGATCAACATACCACCTCGTGAGTATCTTACGAGAATACTGTTATGATTTGTAAATCTCGGTAAATTCTGATAATGCCGTGCGTAAATTGGCCGAAATGCCGGTTTGAGCCCAAACTTCAAACTGCGACAGTAAGACTGAATCAAAAAGTTCCGACATGGGACCTATATGGGGATAAAGAGCAACTATTCAGCTTTGACCTCATACTATTTATTAGTTAGTTAAAGTGTCATGCGATAGGTTTAGAAGCCCCTACACTTTTGGAAGAGTTATGGCCATTTTCGGTAAATCTTGTGAATACCGTGCGTAATATGCCGGTTTGAGCCCTATATTCAAACTGCAACAGTAAGACTGAATCAAAAAGTTCCGACATGGGACCTATATGGGGATAAAGAGCAACTATTAAGCTTTTACCTCATATAACTCATGGGCTAGTTAAAGTGTCATGCGATAGGTTTAAAAGCCCTGACATTTTTGGAAGAGGTATGGCCGTTCTCGGTAAATTCTGATAAAGCCGTGCGTAAATTGGCCACAATGCCGGTTTCAGCCCTATATTCAAACTGCAACAGTAAGACTGAATCAAAAAGTTCCGACATGGGACCTATATGGGGATAAAAAGCAACTATCCAGCTTTGACCTCATACTATTTATTAGTTAGTTAAAGTGTCGTGCGATAGGTTTAGAAGCCCCTACATTTTTGGAAGAGTTATGGAAATTTTCCTTAAATCTTGTGAATACCGCGCGTTATATGCCGGTTTGAGCCCAAACTTCAAACTGCAACAGTAAGACTGAATCAAAAAGTTCCGACATGGGACCTATATGGGGATAAAGAGCAACTATCCAGCTTTGACCTCATACTATTTATTAGTTAGTTAAAGTGTCATGCGATAGGTTTAGAAGCCCCTACATTGTTGGAAGAGTTATGGAAATTTTCCTTAAATCTTGTGAATACCGCGCGTTATATGCCGGTTTGAGCCCTATATTCAAACTGCAACAGTAAGACTGAATCAAAAAGTTCCGACATGGGACCTATATGGGGATAAAGAGCAACTATTCAGCTTTGACCTCATACTATTTATTAGTTAGTTTAAGTGTCATGCGATAGGTTTAGGAGCCCCTACATTTTTGGAAGAGTTATGGCAATTTTCGGTAAATCTTGTGAATACCGCGCGTTATATGCCGGTTTGAGCCCAAACTTCAAACTGCAACAGTAAGACTGAATCAAAAAGTTCCGACATGGCACCTATATGGGGATAAAGAGCAACTATCCAGCTTTGACCTCATACTATTTATTAGTTAGTTAAAGTGTCATGCGATAGGTTTAGAAGCCCCTACATTGTTGGAAGAGTTATGGAAATTTTCCTTAAATCTTGTGAATACCGCGCGTTATATGCCGGTTTGAGCCCTCTATTCACAGTGAAACAGTAAGACCCAATCAAAAAGTTCCGACATGGGACCTATATGGGGGTAAAGAGCAACTATTCAGCTTTGACCTCATACTATTTATTAGTTAGTTAAAGTGTCATGCGATAGCTTTAGAAGCCCCTACATTTTTGGAAGAGTTATGGCCATTTTCGGTAAATCTGGTGAATACCGTGCGTAATATGTCGGTTTGAGCCCTATATCAAAACTGAAACAGTAAGACCCAATCAAAAAGTTCCGACATGGGACCTATATGGGGATAAAGAGCAACTATTCACCTTTGACCTCATATAAACCATGAGCTAGTTAAAGTGTCATGCGATAGGTTTAGAAGCCCTGACATTTTTGGAAGAGGTATGGCCGTTCTCGGTAAATTCTGATAATGCCGTGCGTAAATTGGCCGAAATGCCGGTTTGAGCCCAATATTCAAACTGCAACAGTAAGACCCAATCAAAAAGTTCCGACATGGCACCTATATGGGGGTAAAGAGCAACTATTCAGCTTTCACCTCATATAAACCATAAGCTAGTTAAAGTGTCATGCGATAGGTTTAGAAGCCCTGACATTTTTGGAAGAGGTATGGCCGTTCTCGGTAAATTCTGATAATGCCGTGCGTAAATTGGCCGAAATGCCGGTTTGAGCCCAAACTTCAAACTGCAACAGTAAGACTGAATCAAAAAGTTCCGACATGGGACCTATATGGGGATAAAGAGCAACTATCCAGCTTTGACCTCATACTATTTATTAGTTAGTTAAAGTGTCATGCGATAGGTTTAGAAGCCCCTACATTTTTGGAAGAGTTATGGCAATTTTCAGTAAATCTTGTGAATACCGCGCGTTATATGCCGGTTTGAGCCCAAACTTCAAACTGCAACAGTAAGACTGAATCAAAAAGTTCCGACATGGGACCTATATGGGGATAAAGAGCAACTATTCAGCTTTGACCTCATACTATTTATTAGTTAGTTAAAGTGTCATGCGATAGGTTTAGGAGCCCCTACATTTTTGGAAGAGTTATGGCAATTTTCGGTAAATCTTGTGAATACCGCGCGTTATATGCCGGTTTGAGCCCAAACTTCAAACTGCAACAGTAAGACTGAATCAAAAAGTTCCGACATGGCACCTATATGGGGGTAAAGAGCAACTATTCAGCTTTTACCTCATATAAACCATGAGCTAGTTAAACTGTCATGCAATAGGTTTAAAAGCCCCTACATTTTTTGAGAGTTATGGCCATTCTCGGTAAATTCTGATAATGCCGTGCGTAAATTGGCCGAAATGCCGGTTTGAGCCCAAACTTCAAACTGCAACAGTAAGACCCAATCAAAAAGTTCCGACATGGCACCTATATGGGGGTAAAGAGCAACTATTCAGCTTTCACCTCATATAAACCATGAGCTAGTTAAAGTGTCATGCGATAGGTTTAGAAGCCCTGACATTTTTGGAAGAGGTATGGCCGTTCTCGGTAAATTCTGATAATGCCGTGCGTAAATTGGCCGAAATGCCGGTTTGAGCCCAAACTTCAAACTGCAACAGTAAGACCCAATCAAAAAGTTCCGACATGGCACCTATATGGGGGTAAAGAGCAACTATTCAGCTTTCACCTCATATAAACCATGAGCTAGTTTAAGTGTCATGCGATAGGTTTAAAAGCCCTGACATTTTTGGAAGAGGTATGGCCGTTCTTGGTAAATTCTCATAATGCCGTGCGTAAATTGGCCGAAATGCCGGTTTGAGCCCAAACTTCAAACTGCAACAGTAAGACTGAATCAAAAAGTTCCGACATGGCACTTATATGGGGGTAAAGAGCAACTATTCAGCTTTGACCTCATACTATTTATTAGTTAGTTAAAATGTCATGCGATAGTATTTAAGGCCCCGACATTTTTGGAAGAGTTGTGGCCATTTTCGATAAATCTGGTGAATACCGTGCGTCATATGCCGGTTTGAGCCCTATATTCAAACTGCAACAGTAAGATTGAATTAAAAAGTTCCGACATGGGACTTATATGGGGGTAAAGAGCAACTATTCAGCATTTACCTCATACTATTTATTAGTTAGTTAAAGTGTCATGCGATAGTATTTAAGGCCCCGACATTTTTCGAAGAGTTGTGGCCATTTTCGGTAAATCTGGTGAATACCGTGCGTATTGTGCTGGTTTGAGCCCTGAATTCAAATTGCAACAGTAAGATTGAATCAAAGAGTTTTGACATGGGACCTATATGGGGCTAAAGAGCAACTATTCAGCTTTCACCTCATATAAATCATGAGCTAGTTAAAGGGTTATGCGATAGTTTTTAACGCCCTTTCATTTTTGGAAGAATTACACGTGTTGCCATTGTCCTGTTTATGTCGCCCGTAAATTGGCCCGGTATACTTCCGAAGACCGTGCGTAATATGGCGGTATGAGCCCTGGGTTCAAACTGAAGTAATAAGACCCAATAACAAAGTCCCAACATGCCACCTATATGAGAATAAAGAGTAAATGTTCAGCTTTCATTTGATATCAGTTGTACATTAGTGAAAGTGTCATTTGATAGTTTTTACAGCCTCGACATCTTTCAAAATGTGGGTCAAATTGACGAACCTGCACGTCCTACGAATTCCGTGCGTAAATATATCATTACGCAGGTATCAAATTTGGAACAGTAAGACCTAAACAAAACGTTCTGGCAAGTGATTTATATCAAAATAAAGAAAAAATCCTAAGCTTTCACCTCATGTAATTGTTATTCTTTTTACATGCCGTACAATTATCTTACAATCACTTTTATCTCCTTACAGAGATCGTGAAAATATTTTTTTCCTTTTGTGTTTGACCCTTCGGACACCATAATCCCCCCTTATTGGTCGCGGCTCATTTGCATACTATTGGTCGCCAGTTTCAAGGAGCGCTGTTCGATTGGAGTGCGTACAAATTTTAACAAAATACTCGAAGTCATGACGTCCTCTGGAGGGAAACTTTCTGGAATGCTTGAATGGTGAGGTATCCGAAAGTAAGATTGCACGCAGGACTATTGTGTAACCTAGTTAGGCCGCCATTCTCTTCCAGGAAAGGGTACTATTGATCCCAAAGTTGCCAACGTAGACTACAGTACGTACCCACTTGTTCACAATCGTGTGTGTTTTGACAAAATTAGCGAAGATTACTGCTTTTCGGCCAGCATGGCCAGCACACCCGTTGCGAAGCGTGTATTTTATGTTCATTGGGAAGTGCAATTGTAATGGTTTAGAATCACCTCAGTGCTATCGCATTTAGAACTCAGGCTTACTGCGACCAGCCCGCTCACTCCCGCTGCGCGGGAGCAGTCCTAGTCCCGAGGCTAGCCCCTGGGCATGCTGGGTAAATCAAGATGGAGGCCCTCATCTCCCCCAGTGTGGCTTCATCAGTGCTGCAGCATCCTCAGCAACCAGGAGTCATGGAAGTCAAGATGGAGATAAAGGAGGAACCTGTAGACACCATTGACATGTCACCACAGCCTGCAGACATCAGCTTCAGCGAGGTAATGCTTGCTCACTCTCTTTTCTGTACTTACACCACCTTTCCACAATCTTACTTACATGTAGTCTTCTCTCTCTCATCTTGTTCTCTTGATTTGACTCTTCTTTCTGTTCTCTCTCACATCAAATCCATGTGAATATCGTTTTGCACTACATCTAGAAGCTCTCTGTCTATTTCATATACCTCCTTCTAATCATGTGTATAATTTTGTTTTTTACTCATTCCACATTCTTTCTGTGTCATTTCTAGACAGGAATAACTGTCTCATTTGGGGCATTCTTTAATCGAAATGACATTTTTGGACATACCCCGAATAGAGACGGTATATGCACACCACACGCGCATTGGCGATCTTGTACACCATGCAAGTTCAATGCTTGAGTAGAAATTTATACACCTATCAATTGTAAGACGCACCCCTCGACCCCCGGGAGTGGTGCGTCACTTGTCAAATGTGAGTCGGGTTTTCATGTACCATGACGCACGTGTGTGTCTCGACTGTGACGGACCTTTTCTTACCATGACTGTGCCTGGACGAAAAAATATGACGCACCAATGTTAGATTTTGACTGACCAGCTGTCCCCGAGGCTGCGTGAACCCCAGCAACGTACTTGGATTATGGGCAACGCTCACGCGGCTCACGCCCGGGTCTCCGAGTTTTCCGACCCGCTGTTCAGTGTGTTTAACTGCCCACGGCCCATTTCACTACATCACATTTGCAATGTAGTGTTTGCGGTTAAGTATAAGAACTTACATGGATGAAATATCACAATACCTCCCCAATATTTATCTTGACGATATCAAGACTCATTGCTCGCCCGCAAGCAATCACGTGAATTATCAGGTCCCCGGGCCCGTGATTTGTTCTGTTTCATTGCATCTACTAGACTCCGATCTCACTGCACTAGCGCTATAGCTTGTATGTGTACCTACGTACTACGCGTACTCGCCATGTGGCGCGCGTGCTGTGGGGATGGCCTGCGCATGGACTGCATTGACTGCACATGCACTGCGGCCGCACGCGGACCACGCCGCGCCACGCACAAGTTCCTGCCTAGCTCCTTGCGCGCTCGAGCCATGCAGAGAGCGGGTTGAACCCACTCTGGTTGTTTCTCATCGATGCACCGGTTTAAAAAAAAATGGCTTGATAACTTCGATCGAGGCCCGGTTTACAAATCGAATTGACTCGGGCTTATTAAATCCAAGGAGTTTGCATGTTTAAAAGCCCTACGACGTGAGTGAATTGCGTGGACAGACTCCTTCGTATCATGCATAGGCATTATGAAGCAAGTAAAATGACCGACTATGACGCACTCATTCTCCATGCTATGACTGACCAAATGCTTCCATGACGGTACCCTGCGTCACTAATTTGTTGGTAAATGACCCACCCATGGCGCACCATTCCCGGGGGTCGAGGGGTGCGTCTTACAATTGATAGGTGTATTACCCGAATAGTAGAAAGTCTATGGGAAAACGGATTTTGGAACTATCATAGCTACTTCATTTAAAAATCTAACATCTTTCAAGCTATGATGTATATCATATATCATATGATCTATATTATATAATTATAAATTCTAGGACTAAAATTCCCCCGAAAAAATTGAAAGGTTAAAATTAAAGACTTACTTTCCGCAGATCACACGTTTATCACAGACATTTTTAATCTCCTCGAGTCTGACAAAAATTTGACCAATCAGATTGTTCGACTGGTTGTTGGCTATGAATATTTAAATCGTCAATCAGTTCGACGCAAAAAAAAAAAGCACACGGCAAACGTGCGGGAAAAAAATGTGCGCATGCGAGAAATTACTTATTCATATATGCATTTATAGCATCAGCATTTTCATATTCAAAATGGCGACCCGCATCGATCGCCATACAGTGTACAGGTGAAATGTCCAGTCTCTAGATAGGGCGTTCAGAGGAGCCAGATGCAATTTTAGTGGATCCAATGTCCTATTTTCCAGTCTGTCATTTCCTGCCTTTTTTATTCTCCCTCTTTTAACCCCTCACCCTCAGTCTCAGCTTGCCTTTCAAGAACATTCATACAATGCAAATGCACATATCTCTGTGAGGCACTAGAAAAAGGAAAACTGTAAAAATATAGTTTTTGTTCTTTTTCTGCAGATGAAGAGTATGCAGATGAGCATGCAGAACGTGAATGCACTCCAGTTACAGACTGTGCAGGAACCGTTGGCGGTACCAAGCACCATGATGATGCATGCAGAGGTACCGCAGAGCACCGTGGTGAAAGTGGAGATGATACAGGGTGCAGCTGAGAGTCTGGATGTTTCATCAACAGAGAACTTGGAGCTGATGCGAGGGGTCAGTGAACAAGATGCACAGACAGCAAATATGCTAGAGAATAGTGTTGGTGAGTTAACTTGAGTAGCATTCATGATCATAGCTAATTGTACTAAGTATAACACATGTATATATCTCTATCTGTTTGTGTGTTATTCTCATATGTTTTGGGGCAAGTAGATTGTTGGGTAGGTAACCAATCTTTATCTCAGCATTAGTTTTAAAGGAATGTTACCATTAAGAAGGGCATGTGGATGTCGGCAGTGAATCAGGCAAAATGTAAGGAAGAAATTATCTCCATTTGCTTCATTTCATGGTGACATTCCACTTTTGTAACATTTTAGTTTGAAGTTGTTTTGTTGAAGATCTAAGTGTTTTGTCATGCATAATGTGTTGTGAAAATTATGTGCTCTGTTCAACAGACTCACCAGGAAGTCTTCCTGTCACTATAAAGGAGGAAGAACCTTTGCGCCTATGTGACCAATACAATCTGAATCATATCATCAAGATGGAAATCCAGGATTCAGGTGGGATGTGTAATTTGTTACATACAGTGTGTGCATGTATCATTAAGTGACACACAG
Organism: Arbacia lixula; assembly: GCA_963669155.1. Classification (NCBI taxonomy): domain Eukaryota; kingdom Metazoa; phylum Echinodermata; class Echinoidea; order Arbacioida; family Arbaciidae; genus Arbacia; species Arbacia lixula. Next base: position 5,680,958 of record OZ022587.1, on the reverse strand, counting down.
TAACAATAAATTATTCATGCAGTATTATATAGGTTTGTCTAAAAATTCTCTGTATCCAGTTGTAGTAATGGTCTAAAAATGGAAAGAAAGTTATTGATTAATAGATAGTACAACCCCAGTACCTTCAATGGAAGTACGTCCCTAAGGTATGAAGGGGGAGGGGTGAGGTTCTTGTAGATAGAAAAGTCTTGAAACAGAAGCCTGGAAGTGTAATGGAAACTGCATTTTTATGGTGGGTAATGCTTTTGGCCTCATTTAAAGTTAGTAGATTCAAAGGAAATTGTTTAAATACCACAGAAAATAACAGGCTCACTTGATACCACTGTCAGGGTTTGGGCTAACAAGTATGAGATTACCTTCTACAGTGTGTAAGTAGAAGATAATGGGAGCTGCCATAGAGTTAAGTACATATGTGTTGAGTTTGCTGGCAGGTGAGCTCTTGGCAAACATTCCATTTGAGGTCTACCAGGGGCAAAAAATTACGCTGCAACTAGAATATGGTCTCTGATAACATCGTTGGTTTGGAACTCTTCCTGAAAATGCTAGTGAAGCTGTGACTTGTAAATGTCATACATGCTATCGTTCTAATATACCGGTACTGCTGATTCATGTCGAGTTTCAAACGGACCACCCAACCTGAATGTTTGAAAGAAGCAAAGAAATGTGAGGTGACTGATTATCACATTGAAGCATATAATGGAAAGGAATACATGAAGACAGAGAGCATCATCAAGTGATTGTGGAAGTTGATAATCAACAAAGATTTCAAGTTTGAGCTCGGGCAGCATCTATCGAATGGTAACTCAAAAGTTACTTCCCCGACATAAATAATCATATCATGTACAAACCAAAATACATACACACATTGATTCTGGAGAAGAGGATGGAGAAATAGGTTCATGAATTAAATAGAAACTCAATGTATCCAAATAAGTGAGACCCTTATATGCAGACATAGAGTTTGTATTTCTTTGCCGTGACTGATTTTGTGCAGTATATTTGATAATTTATTTGCACCTCATTCTGCAGACGCCAGCACAGAAGCAAGCAATGAAGAGGAGGAATATAACGGAGCTTCCTGTGAGCAGCCAGGGACTGGTGTCACTGATCAACCTTGCTTATCTGCTTCTACAAGAACTGATCAAACAAAAGGTATATGTGGACCAATTGACCAGACATATATTGATGGCTGTGGTAGAAGGATCACTCTCAAGAAATGTGTGGTTATCTGTAAACGTCTGACACTGGATAAAATTAGATCACATCTAATATTATATCAGAGAACTTACACTGGAGAAAAGCCTTTTGTCTGTGAAGAGTGCAAAAAAGGATTTCCATCCTTAGGCAATCTAAATCGCCATAAGAAAAGTCATACTGGAGAAAGGCCATTTGTCTGTGAAGTGTGCAATAAAGGATATTTTCAAAAGGGAAATCTTATAGTGCATCAGAGAACTCATACTGGAGATGCACCATTTGTCTGTGAAGTGTGCAATAAAGGATTTTACCAAAAAGGAGATCTAATAATACATGAGAGAAGGCATACTGGAGAAAGGCCATTCTTCTGTGGAGAGTGCAAGAAAGGATATCCATGCGTAGGCAGTCTAAATCGACATAAGAAAACTCATACTAGGGAAAGACTATTTGTCTGTGAGGTGTGCAATAAAAGATTTTCTCGAAAGAGTATTCTTATAATGCATCAGAGAACTCACACTGGAGAGAGACCATTTGTCTGTAAAGTGTGCAATAAGGCATTTGACCTAAAGGGAGATCTGAAAAGACATGTGAGAAGACATACCGGTACTGGAGAAAAGCCTTTTGTCTGTGAAGAGTGCAAGAAAGGATTTCCATCCTTATGCAGTCTAAATCGACATATGAAAACTCATACCGGAGAAAGGCCATTTGTCTGTGAGGTGTGTAATAAAGGATTTATAGAGAGCGGAGATCTAAAAAGACATCAGAGAACTCATACTGGCGAAAAGCCATTTGTGTGTGAGGTGTGCAAACAAAGGTTTTCCTCTAGGGACACTCTGAAGACACACAGGAGAATTCATACTGGAGAAAGGCCATTTGTCTGTGAGGTGTGCAATAAAGGATTTTTAAGAAAGGTAGATCTAATAATACATGTGAGAAGACATACTGGAGAAATGCCTTTTGTGTGTAAAGAGTGCAAGAAAGGATTTCCATCCTTAGGCAGTCTAAATCGGCATACGAAAACTCATTTTGGAGAAAGGCCATTTGTCTGTGAGGTGTGCAATAGAGGATTTTCCAGAAAGAGTATTCTTACAATGCATCAGAGAACTCACACTGTAGATAGACCATTTGTGTGTAAAATGTGCAATAAGGCATTTGACCTAAAGCGAGATCTAATTATACATGTGAGAAGACATACTGGAGAAATGCCTTATGTCTGTGAAGAGTGCAAGAAAGGATTTCCATCCTTAGGAATTCTAAATCGACATAGGAAAACTCATACTGGAGAAAGGCCATTTGTCTGTGAGGTGTGTAATAAAGGATTTATAGAAAACGGAGATCTAAAAAGACATCAGAGAACTCATACTGCTGACAAGCCATTTGTCTGTGAGGTGTGCAAACAAAGGTTTTCGTCTAGGGACACTCTGAAGACACACAGGAGAATTCATACTGGAGAAAGGCCATTTGTCTGTGAGGTGTGCAATAAAGGATTTTTCAAAAAGGGAGATTTAATAGTACATGAAAGAAGGCATACTGGAGAAAAGCCATTTGTCTGTGAAGAGTGCCAGAAAGGATATCCATCCTTAAGCAGTCTAAATCGACATAAGAAAATTCATAGAGAAGAGCTGTCTGTGAAGTGTGCAAGCAAAGGTTTTACTCCATTGACAGTCTAAAGGCAAATTTGAGAATTCATACTGGAGAAAAAACATTTGTCCGTGAAGAGTCCCAGGAACAGTTTTTCACAAAATCACAATCTAATAAGACATCAGAAAAGTTGTACGAAGGAAAAGCTTTTTGTCTGTGGAGTATTGAAGAAAACATTTACACAAAGACATCATCTTATAATACACCAGAGATTTCATACTGGAGAAAGGCTATTTGATGTTTAACTGTGCTAGAAAAGCTTTTCACACGGAGTGCATCTGATAATTCATCAGGGAAAAAAAATAAATACTAGAGAAAGCTAGTTTACAAATAAATTCTCATGTATTTTATTTTTGTCAATATCTTAGGTAGTGGCTAGTGATAATCGTTAATCTCGTAATGTATGTTCAACGGAATCGAAAAAATCATGACAAATGATTATCACTAACCAATTTTCCACAATTTAGTAATATTTTTAGCATCTTATGTATCGGTATTCTGTTGTTTTTTCTAGTTTTTTTTCTATTTCTCTGATTTTTTTGCTTCAGATATATATGTATCTCACTCTTTGGTAAGATTTTGGTCTGACATGCGATTACATAATGTTGCGTAACCTCTGAACGGAGCGTCCGATATTTTCAAATTTGGTCTCAAAAGTTGCAAGACCGCTTAAATAATAAAAAAAAAGTCACGAAAAGGCATGTGCAGCGGTTGTGCGTCAGTCGTGAATTTCATAAAGGGAATGAGTCAAAATGCCCCTCCAGCCGCCCCCCCCCCCCCCCCCATGTCAGAATAGAGTTAAATTGATACCAAGTATTCAATTTATTTTGTTCATACCACGAGGCCTAAATCTGCAACTCATTTCTCTTTCAAAAGTAAATACTACAAAATGACACTTCAAAGAAAATTGTTTTTTGCATTCCCAATCTAGAGATTTCAGTGATTAAATGATACATGTATTATGTATGTGCATGTAGTTCAAGAATGGAAATCCTTCTGTGTTGAATACTTTGTCTTTCATTGGTTTGGCTTGAATCTGTGTTTCAAAATTGTGAAGGTAAATAAATACATGTACATGTAATTATAATGACATATGTGCTAGTAATAGTGATGTATTACTTATATGTATGTTCATATTGTTGTTGTTTGTGTTGGTGTATTTATGCATTCCTGATGGCTTTAGGATACAGCCTATACATCAAAGATACATTCATTAATACATGTACAGTCAACTCCAGTTATAACAAGCACTAGCAAGATTGTATAACATTTAACAAGGCAGTTGTGCGTATGTGCATTTTATGTGTCCAGTATTTTGACATCTTAGTATGAAGAGCACCTCTTTACAACGGGAGTTGAATATACTTCTTCATATTTTTTAGTAACAGTAGTATTACATTAAAATATGAAATGCATGTTTCTGCAGTACATGTACATGAACAGTCAACCTTGTCTTAAAAGTCGATTGTACATAGGTGTTATAATTACCTCGCTTTAAGGTCTTCCGAGTCATTTTCTCTTTCTCTTCTTAATTTTTTTTCATTTTCCCCTTCATAGATCAAGTTTTTCTTGGTCAAAGCTATCTCAGGTTGACTGTATGTCATACATTACTCCCAATGTACAACACAAGTGCCACATAATCTTTGTTCTCCATATACACCTATTTCATATTCCTGCACTTTATATTATAAGTATAATGTATTTGGTCTATTTTTCTCTTTATAAATTCTCTTCTTTATCTTAATCACTCTATGTCGAGTATTGTCTAAGAATGACACAGCTGCCATGTGTAGTTCATATTCTGTGGTACCTTATGGTACTCAACCACGCAGTTTATATCAATACAACAACAATGTCTTTGTATTTCATATGGATAGTATTTTCTACAGTGGCAACGCTTTATACATGTACATTGTAGTACCACAGGAATCTGTGTGGTATCTCTACAGCTCTATCTATCCCACTTTCACTGCCACTTTGTCCAACCCTCTCTTCGCTTCTCTCCCTCCCTCTCTCTCTCTCTTCTCTTTCTCTCTGCATCTCTCTCTCTGTCTCTCTGTCTCTCTCTGTGTCTCTTCTCTCTCTCTCTGTGTCTCTCTTCTCTGTCTCTCTTCTTTTTCTCTCTGCATCTCTCTCTCTCTCTCTGTGCCTCTTCTCTCTCTCTCTCTCTCTCTCTCTCTCTCTCTCTCTCTCTTCTCTCTCTCTTTCCCTCTCTCTCTCCCACCTCTCTCTGTGAGCCTTGAGTTGTACACACATCTGTACAGTACCGTCCATATGATGTAATTAACACAGCACTGCTCCTGTTTTTGTGGTATATTTTTTCTTTGTGGTCTTGCCTATGGTATTTTTGTACCACATGGGTACCACAGGCAATTACATACATTTGTGTAGGTCTCTTCATCCCTGTGGTATTATCTGTGGTACACACTGTACCATACCTCGGCACTGCTGAGGTACGCTCTATCAACTTGGTGTAAAATAACCTTTAGAATATGTCACCACAACAGGCATCTCTGTAATCACTATTACAATACATGAAGTTACTACCACTTTCTCAGACCAAATGTTTGTCCTTCCATCAGACTGTAAAATTTACAATAATAATTCAATAAAAAAGTTGATATATGTATGTCTAAAATGATGGATATAGGGCTTGGGGCATTGCTTTGTTTGTTTGTTGTTTTTAGTGGTCATGAAGTTATATTCTATGTGTAACAGGTACAGTCATGATCGGAGAAACAGGATAAAAGTATTATGGCAGTTTATTTGAATGATCTATGTTTACCCTTTAAAATTTGTTTATGTTTACCCTTTAATCTTGAAATAATGATTTCCGTACAAAGTCATGCGTGCTTAATTTGTTAAGTTCTTTTTCTTTTGTACATTTCTTAGGTTAGTAATAGGAGGGTTCTTCTTCTTCTTCTTCTTTTTCTTCTTCTTCTTCTTCCTCTTCCTCTTCCTCTTCTTCCTCTTCCTCTTCTTCTTCTTCTTCTTCTTCTTCTTTTTCGTCTTCTTCTTCTTCTCCTTCTTCTTCTTCTTCTTCTTCTTCTTCTTCTTCTTCTTCTTCTTCTTCTTCTTCTTCTTCTTCTTCTTCTAAGCTTCTTCTGGAACTTCTTCTCCTTCTGGAACTTCTTCTTCTGGAACTTTCTCTGGAAGTTCTTTTTCAGGGACTTCTTCTTCTTCTGCAATTTCTTCTGGAACTTCTTCTTCTTCTTCTGGAACTTCTTCTCCTTCTGGAACTTCTTCTCCTGGAACTTTCTCTGGAACTTCTTCTTCGGGAACTTCTTCTTCTTCTGGAACTTCTTCTTCTTCTGGAACTTTTGGAAGTTCTGGAACTTCTTCTTCTTCTTCTGGAACTTCTTCTCCTTCTGGAACTTCTTCTTCTGGAACTTCTTCTTCTGGAACTTCTTCTTCTGGAACTTCTTCTTCTGGAACTTCTTCTTCTGGAACTTCTTCTTCTGGAATTTCTCCTGGAACTTCTTCTTCAGGGACTTCTTCTTCTGTAACTTCTTTTTCTTCTTCTTGAACGTCTTCTCCTGGAACTTCTTCTTCTGGAACCTCTTCTTCTTCTGAAACTTCTTCTGGAATTTCTTCTGGAACTTCTTCTTCAGGGACTTCTTCTTCTTCTGTAACTTCTTTTTCTTCTTCTTGAACTTCTTCTTCTGGAACTTCTTCTTGTGCGTCGGTATCTTACATGGCTTTGAATTCACCTTGTACCTATCATACTACACTGTATATGATTTTAACACCATCCAACAGATAACTCGATATATATTTGTTGACGTGCATTATTATATTATGTTTTAATATGCAAAGCATTATCTTCTAACGATTAAAGCCAGTATACCAGTACCGGTATTCATATTTTTACAATTGAACCCGTGATTTGTTATTTATTGATTGTTCAAGAGTACATGTATCTTTCCCTATGTCACTCGCTCTTTTTTTTTTTGCAAGAAGGACTACAGTACGTGTATTTTTCCCCAGTGCAAGATGGGTAAAGATTATTTTAAGAACTGACTTCCATCATAGGCTATGTGTTTCTAATTTGGGGTGTACCCATAAAGAGAAAGAAAAACAATCAGACTTACTTTGTTGGCGGAGGGGGCAGTCATAGACAGGACGAGATGGATCAAGAGTGAGAGAGAAAGAAGGAGAGGAAGGGAAAGAGAGAGAGAGAAAGGGAGTGGAGAGAGGGAGTAAGAGAGAGTGCAGCTAGGGGGTGAATAGGTATACATACCTGTCGATCGAGAGAGATGGATTGTGGCCAGGGAGGCAGAGAAAACGACAGAAAAGAGGGTTTTACGAGATCCACCTGGAAGCTAGGCAAGTACAGTTAAAAAAATTTTTTTAAAAAAATTACATTATTGTTTGACTTGAGCCCTTTGATCATCCTCTTTTACACAGTGAGCCCACGGCACTTTATCTGAAAAGTGCCCCACTTATTATTTATAGGCTACGAGGTTGTTTTATTTTACCCTTCTATCTACTGAATATATTTTCTAGTCTTCCTCCGACGATCACCTGTCAGAGATACCATACAAAGAGAAAATCGTTGATCGTTGTCTAGTTTGACAACAAAAATACTCTTGAAATCAGACGTTTTCGAAGGAAGATTTTGTGGAATGCTTGAATGGTGAGGTATCCTAAAGTAAAATTGCCTGTTGTACTCTTTTGTAACCTAATTAGTCCACCATCCTCTTCCAGAAAAGGGTGATATTGATCGATAAGTTGCCGACCTAGACTACACGTACCCACTCGTTCACAATCACGTGTGTACTATTGGCAATTAGCGAAGTACAGCGTTTCGGCCAGCACTCCCGTTGCGTCGCACTGCGTAGCGTGTATTTTATGTGCATTCGGAAGTGCAGTCCAATAATCCATTTAATCGCCTGGCTTGAGTTCGTGTGAAATATTGTTTTAGTCACATATTTCTTTTTTTCAGACACTACTGACATTTGAATTTGATCATGTCTATGAATTTAATCCATATTCTTGCAGACATGCATGTTCAGCCATCTGCCAACCATTTCAAATGGAGTCTGGTCTACCTGGTCTCCACATCTCTCTCCTTGCAATCTTGAGGAGAATGAATCTCTAACTGTTACTACTAGGCTAAGGCGTAAGTCCCCTAAATCCAAATCAACATCAACTTCTGGGGCCTATTTGTGCATTAGATTTAGAATGCCAGTGATACTAGAACTCATGCTGGATGATGCTAAACTGTCCTTGAAGAGAATCAGTGACATCTAGAGTGTACCGATACTGGATCACAATTTTCAGACAAATTGATAGCCTTTCTCACAAAACTCTTCAACTTGGGTTAGGTTAGAGTTGTCATCGTGTCAAGAAACACACCCCTGGGTGAATCAAGATGGAGGCCCTCTCCACCAGTGTGGCTTCATCAGTGCTGCAGCATCCTCAGCAACCAGGAGTCACGGAAGTCAAGATGGAGATAAAGGAGGAGCCTGCAGACACCATTGACATGTCACCACAGCCTTCAGACATCAGCGAGGTAATGCTTGCTCACTCTCTTTTCTGTACTTCCTTACCTTTCCACATACATTCTTAGTCTTCTCTCTCATCTTGTTCTCTTGACTTGACTCTTCTTTCTGTTCTCTCTCACGTCAAGTCCTTGTGAATATCTTTTTCCACTTCATCAATAATCTCGAAGCTCTGTCTCTATTTCATATACCTCCTTCCAATCATGCGTATCATTTTCTTTCTTACTCACTCCACTTTTTTTCTGTGTCATTTCCTGCCTTTGTTACATTCTCACTCTTTCAACCCTGGCCTTTCAAAAACATTCATACAATGCAAAAGCACATATCTCTGTAAGGCACCAGAAAAAGGGAAAACTCTGAAAAAAATGTAGTTTTTGTTCTTTTTCTGTAGATGAAGAGTGAGCAGGAGAAATTTCAGTTGCAATTTCCTGGCATCACCCTGTGTACAGAGGGCACCACTGCTTTTCAAGTTCTCAACACATCAACAGGAGGCCACTCCTCTCTGGTGGTACCGCCCAATCCATATGCTCCACCTGCAACACCGCTCTTGCTGAACACAACTAGTCCACCCGTAGTCACCTCATCATTTCTTCTCGACCAATCAAACTTTGCTGGTGGAATAGGGGAGACCACAGCACACGACGACACCCATTTCAATTCACTACAGATGAGCATGCAGAACGTGAATGCACTCCAGTTACAGACTGTGCAGGAACCGTTGGCGGTACCAAGCACCATGATGATGCAAGCAGAAGTACCACAGAGCACCGTGGTGAAAGTGAAGATGATACAGGGTGCAGGTGAGAGTCTGGATGTTTCATCAACAGAGAACTTGGAGTTGATGCGAGGGGTTGATAAACAAGATGGACAGACAGCAAATATGCTAGAGAATAGCTTTGGTAAGTAAACTTGAGTAGCATTCATGATTATAGCTCACTTGTACTTATACAATGAATCCTCCATATCTACCATCTATTTGTTATTTAGTCTCATATGTTTTTGTGCATGCAGAGTGTTTGGTAGGTTCATGTAGGTGTAGGTGTGCTTTTCAAGCACTTGACTCACACCTACTCTTTTCCTTTTTTGTTCTCTTCCAGAAGGATAACTGAAAATACATGTAAATGTTGCCCAATGTATAGAGCCTTGTTTATTAATACCTCTGTTACAAACTGGTTGGATGGCATTTGTTTTCCTGGAATCTGTTCAACTGTTCATTCAGATTTCGTTTATGCAATAATTCAAGCAAATTTCTTCAAAGTTGGTTTGATGAATATGGCATTTTAGGTCATGGAGGCCAAATGTTACAGGTTAAGGTCAAATTTTGATATTTTGTTTTGCAGAGGTACCGCAGAGCACTGTGGTGAAAGTGGAGATGACACAGGGTGCAGCTGAGAGTCTGGATGTTTCATCAACAGAGAACTTGGGGTTGATGCGAGGTGTTGATAAACAAAATGCACAGACAGCAAATATGCTAGAGAATAGTGTTGGTGAGTAAACTTGAGTAGCATTCATGATCATAACAAATCATACTTGTACTAGTATTAAACACATGTTGAGTCTTATATGTTTTTGTGCAAGCAGATTGTTTGGGAGGCAACACCAAGTTTTCCTCAGTATTAGTTTTAGAGGAATTTTAAAGGTTAAAAAAAATGTTAAGAAAGGCATGTGGATGTTAGCAGTGTATCAGGAAAAATATAAGGAAGTAGAGTGTAATGATTTTGGTTTGCTTGGAATCATGGTAACATTCGATTATTGTAACATATATTAGGGTGGATTCGTACGATACGCCGCCATGACACTCCCCGACCACCTGTCGACACACCATAGTAGCTCGTTGTTAGTTTGAAGCTAGCCATTGTTACCGCCCAACAATGCGCACCTAAAGCTAAAGCGAAATTTCTGCTATAGCGAGGCAAATTTCCAGCCCAAGAATAAGAAAAAGAAAGGACATTGACTCCGTTTTTACGAGCATTCCCTTAAGCCACGCCGCCCAGTGAGGGAAACGCAACAACAGCACAAGCAATTTTCTTCGCGCCATTAAACGCTGATCACATACATCGTGCAAGAATCCACACACACGTGTATATGTCCATGCGCGTGCGGTACTGCCAGAGCCATATCTCTATACGACTCTAGGTACTGCACGCTCGCGCAAAAACATCAACAGTCACGCACGCACATGGCAAGAGCTTCTAAACACATGTATGTGACACCGCGCGTGTACGACCGTGGCTGCGCATGCATGAAGATTGCGTTCAATGATCATCCATGACAGCAGGCGCGGCCGGGTAACTGGGCCTCCTCGCTGCTTCATTTATCGGTAAACCGAGGCGTTGGAAGTGTGATGTCTACGATTTGAACTGTGCTGTTAGATATTTTAGTGACTGTTTAGTTAATGAATTGAGTTTAGAATGCTTGCAAAGCCATTTAAATATGTCAATCCTAGCGCTAAAAATGTTGTTTGTGTAGTCCTATAGATACAAACTTTGTTTCTGTATGTTTTGATCATGTACTGGTTTATCGAGCAATCGGCTATAGCAAGGAAAAAGTGTGGGTCCCGTCCCCCTCGTTATAACGGGGTTACCCTGTATTGCTAACTTGTACATGGAATTTGGAAACGTTATGTCGATGATACCTTCATTATAACGGATCCGCTACCGATTGCCTTTTAAATGACGTGAACGCGCAGCAGCCATCTATATGCTTCACTATGGAGGCAGAAGACAATAGCCGCATCACCTTTCTCAATGCACTGGTGCACCGGGATAGTGAGGGCCGTCTCACCACCACAGTGTACAGGAAGCCCACGCATACCGACCAATATCTAGCTTATGATTCGCATCATCCCCAATCCATCAAATGTGAGGTCGTTAAATGCCTCTACAACAAGGCATTGCACATTGTATCTAAGCCACACCGCACTTCCGTTGAGAAACAACGCATTGCTTCCGCTCTGGTTTCCAATGGTTACCTGTGCTCTTTCCTCAACCGCGTGACCAAGAGGAAAAACTCTACCGATAAAGAGATTGTGTAGTACAAGTCTACCATTGTTCTACCGTTTGTCGATTTGATTTCCCGCCAGCTTCGCCGACGCTTAGAGAAGCATAGCATATGCGCCGTTTATGCTAGTCCGATACCACCATTCGTAAGCAGTTAGTACGCCCTAAGGACCCCATGCTACCCGACAGACTCAATGGCGTTGTCTACAAGATTCCATGCGGGACTTGTGACAAGGTGTACATTGGGGTAACAGGTAGACCCTTAGTTAAAGAATGGTAGAGCACCGCAGAGATGTCAAGCATCGGCGCATAGATAGTTCGGCAGTCGCAGAGCATGCTTGGAATGCAGATCATCCTCCCAATTGGGACGCGGTAAGCTGCATAACGCGGGTTAAGCACTGGTACACACAACATGTTAAAGTTGAATTAAGAAGGGCGCGAATTCCCGTAAATTTTGGTTATACACACTTTATATAGTTCATATAGGCTGTTCAAACAGAGAGCATATCAGAAAACTCATTTGAACGCTCAATATTCTGGTTTGAAAGTCGATATAAATTAGCCTGTTTAGAGTCCCCGATAAGCCTTGGACGCATAGGTACACGCTGAGCGTGACGTCACGGACGGGATTTGGGTAATATCCAGTGTCTGGTATCAATACAAAAATCAGTGCAGAAAGAGAGAGAAGATTTTACCAATGTTTTTCAAAGGAAGCCATATCAAACAATTACAAATCATATATACAAATCTTTACTCTCCCTATGTAGAAAAAAGTATAAATAACGGTTTTCAAGTCTTAAAGTGTGAAGTAAGATTGCAAACGATGAATTATTAGTCAATATTTTCACTTGATTTTCTTATTTTCTACAACTTGAGAATACTAGCGTAAAGTAGATCCGGCCATCGCCACCCAGCTCATACACACTCGAGCGCGCTGCTTGCTTGAACTTGTCCAGTATACTGCATGCTATGCGTATGGGCGCTCGTGTGTGTGTGTGTGTGTGCATGCTTGCAGCCAGCGCACGTGTACTCTATATTTATGTTGTGACGTGATCGCGAGAAACTTGTGCATGTTGGCTTTCTTTAGCTTTGACTTTCGTTTTTTGAGGGTGTTTACATACGTTGGAGAATAAATACGACCACATATCTGCGTAGAGCATTTTCTATTTCACAAGTTCTCGCACACATATAATCACCAACTGATTGCCAGATGCACTGATTATTACATTGAATTTTCAATTTTGTCTCTCATCCGCGGTGTTGAAGTCGAAAGACAAGGCAGTAAAATCGCTTCAAATGAGAAATATTGGAACACTAGAGACACATCATTGACTATATGACATTGCTTAATTCTCATTTATTTTTAAAAATCATTCACATAAAACCATAACAATAGAAGAAAAGTTCTTACGTGAAAGTAAATTCATTCATAATTGTACTAGCGTGTATGTCTATGCACACAATATACTGCACTGCTCGCTTTGTTTACTTTCTCACTGTGACCCAAATCCCGTCCGTGACGTCACAGTGCTCGAACAATAGTCTCGAGTACTCATCGCCGGAGCGATCAGAGAAAATATGGTGAGGGATAAATCGTCTAAATTTAATATTCTAAGCTTATTTTAGGGGGTTAAAAGGTCTCTCATAGGTAAGCTAGTGTCATAAGGATGATATTAATGCACATATCTCATTATTTGGGATCGTCTTCTTAATTCAACTTTAAAGAGGCTATCCAAATCCGCTTACATCCGAATAACATCAATATGGATAACGGCATTTAAATCCCCGAGGAATGGCTTCCGACCATACGCCGCCATGCGCCCCCCGCGACCACCCGTAACTCTCCGCTTGACTACCTCCCAACGCCTGCTTCTAAACGCAGTAGCAATTGTGCAGCTACTGCCAGTGTTTGCCCGCCAACCAAGGGGCTTTCCCCGATGTCAGCTACCCGCCCGGAGGTCGCACCGTCCGCGGCTAGTGGTCGATAGCGCCGCCCTTTGGAACGCAGCTTACGCTAAAAAAAACGCGCGCAGCGACGATTGTCCACATTGCCTGACGAAGATTAGCAGTAGCGGTCAAAACGTCGCAATCTCCAGTTTGCCTTATCGTGAGACAACAGATTGCTACGCTAGCGAAAATAAGATGTGTTCGTAATCTTGTTAAACAGCAAAAACCGCTTGATGAAAATGAAACAAATACATAAGAAAATTGAAAAACAGCAAAATACATAAGAAATAATCACCTACTCCCCCCTCCACCCCCCCCCCCCCCCCCCCCCCGGCGTTTTTAGGGTTAAGCCACGACTGGTTTTGTGGAATATATTTGAGAATTTATTAACATCTCATACTGCAGACGCCAGCACAGAAGCAAGTAATGAGGAGGAGGAATATAACAGAGCTTCCTGTGAGCAGCTAGGGACTGGTGTGACTCATCAACCTTGCTTATCTGCTTCTACAAGAACTGATCAAACAGAAGGTAGATGTGGACCAATTGATCAGACATACTTTGATGGCTGTGGTAGAGTGATCACTCTCAAGAAATGTGTGGTTATCTGTAAACGTCTGACACCGGATCAAATTAGATCACATCTATTATCACATCAGAGAACTCATACTGGAGAAAAGCCTTTTGTCTGTGAAGAGTGCAAAAAAGGATTTCCATACTTACGCTCTCTAAATCGACATAAGCAAATCCATACTGGAGAAAGGCCATTTGCATGTGAAGTCTGCAATAAAGGATTTAGCCAAAAGGGAGATTTAATAATACATGTGAGGAGACATGCTGGAGAAAAGCCTTTTGTCTGTGAAGAGTGCAAGAAAGGATTTCCATCCTTAGGCATTTTAAATCGACATAAGAAAACTCATGCTGGAGAAAGGCCATTTGTCTGTGAAGTGTGCAATGGAGGATTTTCAGAAAAACGAGATCTTAAAAGACATCAGAGAACTCATACTGGAGATACACCATTTGTCTGTGAGGTGTGCGATAAAGGATTTTTCGAAAAAGGAGATCTTATAATACATGTGAGAAGACATACTGGAGAAAGGCCTTTTGTCTGTGAAGAGTGCAAGAAAGGATTTTCATCCTTAGGCATTTTGAATCGACATAAGAAATCCCATACTGGAGATAGACCATTTGTCTGTGAAGAGTGCAAGAAAGGATTTTACCTTAAGGGACATCTAATTATACATTTAAGAAGGCATACTGGAAAAAAGCCTTTTGTCTGTGAAGAGTGCAAGAAAGGATTTCCATCCTTAGGCATTTTAAATCGACATAAGAAATCCCATACTGGAGATAGACCATTTGTCTGTGAAGTGTGCAATAAAAGATTTTACCTTAAGGCACATCTAATTATACATTTAAGAAGACATACTGGAGAAAAGGCTTTTGTGTGTGAAGAGTGCAAGAAAGGATTTCCATCCTTAGGCGCTCTAAATCAACATAAGCAAATTCATACTGGAGATAGACCATTTGTGTGTGAAGTGTGCGATAAAGGATTTATTAAAAAGGGAAAGCTAATAATACATGAGAGAAGGCATACTGGAGAAAGGCCATTTGTCTGTGAAGAGTGCAAGAAAGGATTTCCATCTTTAGGCAATCTAAATCGACATAAGAAAACTCATACTGGAGAAAGGCCATTTGTCTGTGAAGTATGCAATAAAAGATTTTACCTAAAGGGACATCTAATTATACACGTAAGAAGGCATACTGGAGAAAAGCCTTTTGTCTGTGCAGAGTGCAAGAAAGGATTTCCATCCTCAGGCGCTCTAACTAAACATAAGAAAACTCATACTGGAGAAAGGCCATTTGTCTGTGAGGTGTGCAATAAAGGATTTTACTCCAGGGACAATCTAAAGACACATGGGAGAATTCATACTGGAGAAAAAACTTTTTTCTGTGAAGTGTGCAATAAAGGATTTTTCAAAAAGGGAAAGCTAATAATACATGAGAGAAGGCATACTGGAGAAAGGCCATTTGTCTGTGAAGAGTGCAAGAAAGGATTTCCATCCTTAGACAGTCTAAATCGACATAAGAAAACTCATACTGGAGAAAGCTTGGCTATTTTTCTGTGAAGTGTGCAATAAATGATTTTTCAAAAATGGAAATATAGTAATACATGTGAGAAGACATACTGGAGAAAGACCATTTGTCTGTGAAGTCTGCAAGCTATGGTTTTCCTCCAGGGACAATCTACATGCACACGGGAGAATTCACACTGGAGAAAAAACATTTGTCTGTGAAGAGTGCGATGAACAGTTTTCACGAAATCATAATCTAATAGGACATCAGAAAAGTCGTATGAGGGAAAAGCTTTTTGTCTATGGAGTGTTGAAGAAAACATTTACACAAAGACATCACATTGTGAGATACCAGAGAGTTCATACTGGATAAATACCATTCGATGTTTAATTGTGGCAGAAAAGCTTTTCACACGGAGTGCATCTGATAAATCATCAGAAAAAAAATCAATACTAGAAAAAGCTAGTATACTAATAAATGTGTTTGTCAATATCTTATGTATTCTATTGTTTTTTCTATATTTTTTTTATTTTCATTGTTTTTTGCTTTTTTGTGTATCTGTGAAGTCAGACTTTTGTCTGACATGCGATTACATAATGTGTGTAACCTCTGAATGGAGTGTCCGATTTTTTCAATTTTGGTCTCAAAAGTTGCAAGATTCTTCAATAAAAAAAAAATCATGAAAAGACATGTAACAATGTGCAGCAGTTGTGCGTCAGTTGTGAATTTCATAAAGGGAGGGGATGAAAAAGCCCCCCCCCCCCCCCCCCAGTCAAAATAGGGTTAAATTGATACCAATTATACCCTGTAATCAATTTATTTTTTATGCCATTAGGCCTAAATCTATAACTCATTTCTTTATCAAAAGTAAAAAAAAAAAAATGACACTTCAAAGAAAATTGTGAATTATGAAATGCATGTAAATACTATCCATATATTCATTTGTTTTTTGCATTGCCAATCTAGAGATTTTAGTGATTAAATGATATTATGTATGTGCATGTGGTTCAAGAATGGGAATCCTTCTGTGTTGAATACTTTGTCTTTCATTGGTTTGGCTTGAATCTGTGTTTCAAAATTGTGAAGGTAAATAAATACATGTACATGTATTATATTGACATATGTGCCAGTAATAGTGATGTACATGTATTACTTATACGTATGTTCATATTGTTGTTGTTTGTGTTGGTGTATTTATGTACTCCTGACAGCTTTATGATACAGCCTATACATCAAAGATACATTCATTAATACGTGTACAGTCAACTTCAGTTATAACAAGCACTAGCAAGATTGTATAACATTAAACAAGGCAGTTGTGCGTATGTGCATTTTATGTGTCCATCATTATGACATCTAATTATGAAGAGCACCTCTTTACAACGGGAGTTGACGATACTTCTTCATATTTTTTTTACTAACAGTAGTATGACATTAAAATATGAAATGCACGTTTCTGCAGTACATGTACATGAACAGTCGACCTTGTTTTAAAAGTCGATTGTACATAGGTGTTATAATCACCTTGCTTTAAGGTCTTCCGAGTCATTTTCTCTTTCTCTTTAAATTCTATTTCATTTTTCCCTTCAGAGATCAAGTTTTTCTTGGTCAAAGCTATCTCAGGTTGACTGTATGTCATACATTACTCTAAATGTACAACACAAGTGCCACATATTCTTCGTTCTCCATGTACACATATTTCATATTCCTGCATTTTATATTACATGTATAAGGTATCGGTACAATTTATGAACAGCTGTATCATCTATGGTGTATTTTTCTCTTTATAAATTCTCTTCTGTATCTTAATCACTCTATGTCGAGTATTGTCTAAGAATGACACAGCTGCCATGTGTAGTTCATATTCTGTGGTACCTTATGGTACTCCACCACGCAGTTTATATCAATACAACAACAATGTCTTTGTATTTCATATGGATAGTATTTTCTACAGTGGCAACGCTTTATACATGTACATTGTAGTACCACAGGAATCTGTGTGGTATCTCTACAGCTCTATGTATCCCACTTTCACTGCCACTTTGTTCAACCCTCTCTCTCTTCGCTTCTCTCCCTCTCTCTTCTCTTTCTCTCTGCATCTCTCTCTCTCTCTCTCTCTCTCTCTCTCTCTCTCTCTCTTCTCTCTCTCTCTTTCCCTCTCTCTCTCCCACCTCTCTCTGTGAGCCTTGAGTTGTAGGTCTCTTCATCCCTGTGGTATTATCTGTGGTACACACTGTACCATACCTCGGCACTGCTGAGGTACGCTATACCCACTTGGTGTAAAATAACCTTTAGAATATGTCACCACAACAGGCATCTCTGTAATCACATGAAGTTACTACCACTTTCTCAGACCAAATAAACGTTTGTTCTCCCATCAGACTGTAAAATTTACAATAATAATTCAATAAAAAAGTTGATATATGTATGTCTAAAATGACGGATATAGGGCTTGGAGCATTGCTTTGTTTGTTTGTTGTTTTTAGTGGTAATGAAGTTATATTCTATGTATTAAAGGTATAGTCATGATCGGAGAAACAGGATAAAAGTATTATGCCAGTTTATTTGAATGTTCTATGTTTACCCTTTAAAATTTGTTTATGTTTACCCTTTAATCTTGAAATAATGATTTCCGTCCAAAGTCATGTGCATAATTTGCAAAGTTCTTTTTCTTTTGTACATTTCTTAGGTTAGTAATACATGTAGTGGGGTTCTTCTTCTTCTTCTACTTCTTCTTCTTCTGGAATTTCTTCTGGAACTTCTTCTTCTGATGAAACTTCTTCTGGAATTTCTTCTTCTTCTTCTGAAATCTCTTCTTCTTCTTCTTCTTCGTCTGGAACTTCTTCTTCTTCTGGAACTTCTTCTTCTTCTGGAATCTCTTCTTCTTCTTCTTCTGAAACTTATTCTGGAATTTCTTCTTCTTCTTCTTCTGGAATCTCTTCTTCTTCTTCTTCTTCTGGAACTTCTTCTTCTTCTGGAACTTCTCCTTCTTCTGGAACTTCTTTTGGAAGTTCTGGAACTTCTTCTTCTTGAACTTCTTCTTCTGGAATTTCTTCTGGAACTTCTTCTTCAGGGACTTCTTCTTCTTCTGTAACTTCTTTTTCTTCTTCTTGAACTTCTTCTTCTGGAACTTCTTCTTGTGCGTCGGTATCTTACATGGTTTGAATTCACCTTGTACCTATCATACTACACTGTATATGCTTTTAACACCATCCAACAGATAACTCGATATATATTTGTTGACGTGCGTTATTATATTATTATGTTTTGATATGCAAAGCATCTGCTAATGATTAAAACCAGTATACCAGTACTGGTATTTATATTTTTCAATTGAATCTGTGATTTGTTATTTATTGATTGTTAAAGAGTACATGTATCTTTCCCTATGTCACTCATTCTTTTTTTTTTTTGCAATACAGACTACAGTACGTGTATTTTTCCCCAGTGCAAGATGGGTAAAGATTATTTTAAGAACTGACTTCCATCATAGGCTATGTGTTTCTAATTTGGGGTGTACCCATAAAGAGAGAGAAAGAAAAACAATCAGAGTTACTTTGCGGGGGGAGGGGGAAATCATAGACAGGACGAGATGGATCAAGAGTGAGAGAGAAAGAAGGAGAGGAAGAGAAAGAGAGAAGAGGAGTGGAGAGAGGGAGAAAGAGAGAGTGCAGCTAGGGGGTGAATAGGTCTACATACCTGTCGATCGAGAGAGATGGATTGTGGCCAGGGAGGCAGAGAAAACGACAGAAAAGAGGGTTTTTACCAGATCCACCTGGAAGCTAGGCAAGTACAGTTAAAAAAAAAAAAAATCTCTTTCTTTTACATTATTGTTTGACTTGAGCCCTTTGATCATCCTCTTTTACACAGTGAGCCCAAAGCTCCTTATCTGAAAAGTGCCCCACTTATCATTTATAGGCTACGACGTTGTTTTATTTTACCCTTCTACTGAATAGATTTTCCAGTCTTCCTCCGACGATGACCTTTCAGAGATACCATACAAAGAGAAAATCGTTGATCGTTGTCAAGTTTGACAACAAAAATACTCTTGAAATCAGACGTTTTCGAAGGGAGATTTTCTGGAATGCTCGAATAGTGAGGTATACTAAAGTAAAATTGCCCGTTGTACTCTTGTGTAAGCTAATTAGTCCGCCATCCTCTTCCAGAAAAGGGTGATATTGAACGCAAAGTTGCCGACCTAGACTACACGTACCCACTCGTTCACAATCACGTGTGTACTATTGGCAATTGGCGAAATAGCGTTTCGGCCAGCACTCCCGTTGCGTCGCGCTGCGTAGCGTGTATTTTATGTGCATTCGGAAGTGCAGTCCAATAATCCATTTAATCGCCTGGCTTGAATTCGTGTGAAATATTGTTTTAGTTACATATTTCTTTTTTCAGACACTACTGACATTTGTATTTGATCATGTCTATGAATTTAATCCATATTCTTGCAGACGTCATGTTCAGCCATCTGCCAACCATTTCAAATGGAGTCTGGTCTACCAGGTCTCCACATCTCTCTCCTTGCAATCTTGAGGAGAATGAATCTCTAACTGTTACTAGGCTAAGCCTAAGGCCCCTAAATCCAAATCAACATCAACATCACGGGCGTGTTTCTGCATTAGATTTAGAATACCAGTGA
Organism: Arbacia lixula; assembly: GCA_963669155.1. Lineage (NCBI taxonomy): Eukaryota > Metazoa > Echinodermata > Echinoidea > Arbacioida > Arbaciidae > Arbacia > Arbacia lixula. The sequence goes on along the minus strand of OZ022587.1, from coordinate 5,660,958 downwards.
TACTAGAACTCATGCTGGATGATGCTTGCTAAACTGTCCTTGAAGAGAATCAGTGACATCAGTGTATCGATACCGGGTCACAATTTTCAGACAAATTGATAGCCTTTATCACAAAACTCTGCAACTCGGGTTAGGTTAGAGTTGTCATCGTGTCAAGAAACACACCCCTGGGTGAATCAAGATGGAGGCCCTCTCCACCAGTGTGGCTTCATCAGTGCTGCAGCATCCCCAGCAACCAGGAGTCATGGAAGTCAAGATGGAGATAAAGGAGGAGCCTGCAGACACCATTGACATGTCACCACAGCCTGCAGACATCAGCGAGGTAATGCTTGCTCACTCTCTTTTCTGTACTTCCTTACCTTTCCACATACATTCTTAGTCTTCTCTCTCATCTTGTTCTCTTGACTCTTCTTTCTGTTCTCTCTCACGTCAAATCTTCTTTTTGCTCTTCATCTAGTATTGAGATATCGTGAAGCTCTGTCTCTCTATTTCATATCCAGCTGATTCTCGATATAACAAGGTCATCAGGACCAGGGCCTTTTCCTTGTTGTATCCAAATAGAATAAAAAAAAACAGTAAAAGATATTGAAATTTGTGTGGTTTTTGTGTTTTACTATGTTTTGATGTCCATAGCCGTCTTAGAAGCATGGGTTATCAAACTGAAAAAAAGGGATTGAAAACATGCGGTTTCAAACTGAAAAAGAGATTGAAAACATGTTTTCAAACTGATCAGGGGATTAATTTTTTCCTCAACAAATCAGTCGACCTTGCTATATTTTTTGCCATTTTAAAAGCTGATTTCATGAAGTGAATATAGACCATTCCAAATACAATGGGTGTTATTTTGCATTAAATAACTGGCCCAAAATGTTGTTATCATAATCTTCTGGACAAGAAAAATTGCGGTTTATTCGTTTGGACAAACAAGAGGCCGGGTGGACGATGCAACGGGCTGAACAGGACATGAGGAAGGTGGATTTAGATAAGTCGTCTCGCTTGTCTTAGTTTTTCGATGATGTGTCAACACCATTGTGATTGTCACTTTCTTTGCGGGTCATTCCCAAGGGGAATTCCATAAAGACGATTAACGCCACCCCTGCATTCTTATACCCTGTATGTCATTTCACATCGTGATTATGATTTCCAGCAGTATTCTTAATTAAAGAAGAATATTTTATTATCTTGAATTCTTTCATTGTCATATTTTAGTGTGTGAAATATGCTTCACTCATTCGAGATCACAGTTGTTTTTGTCAAGAAACCCAATACATTGCTGCTCCTCAGGCACACCCCCAATTCTCCCTATCGCATATAGCTCTCAGAATCTGAACGTGTGTGGCGCTCTAATTTTTTTACCTTTAATTCTTGGGATATGAACTTCCGGTCCACGAACATTCGGCAACCCCGTACAATAGGGGACCAGGGTATCCAACTATTTTTTTAATTAATTTTAACCCTAAACCTACCCCTGACCCTAACACTAACCCTGAACCTAACTCTAAACCTAACCCTGAACCTAACCATAACTCTAGACAAATTTTTCGCTGCTTAATTCATAAAAAAGGTGATTTCTAGGTCACTTTCTGCCGACGACAAACTCTTACAGGAAGTATACGTCCCAAGAGCAATCGATCAGATATCGGTATCGCGAGGTGATATCGCTTGTTATATTCCACATACTAAGAATGTTGCTATATGATTGGTCAAGAGTTGATCACGTGATGAGGCGTAGTTTTTCCTATCAGATCACCTGAGGATAAAAGTTCGTTACACTCTAGGTGATAGTACTTTTTGGTTTCGCTGATCTCTTCACTCCTCACAGTCCTAATGCGTGATTAATATTTTGAGTACGCGCGAAATAAAAGTGCGTTACACTCGGACTATCACTTGACATCTAACGCGTTCTAACGCGCGTCCTAACGCGCGTCCTAATGCGCGTCCTAATACGCGCCCTAATACGCGTCCTAATGCGCGTTCTAATGCGCGTCCTAACGCGTGTTCCCCATGGCAGCGGTTCGGGGTTATGGAGATAAGTAAACATTACCTTTTTACGTCAAATTGTCATTTTTGGTATAGATAGTTGGTTTCAGATGTGGAATATAAAGCAAATAATCAACTTTTGGTTTCAAGCAATGAGACGAGCTATCACTTCCTCGGCGATCTGAATGTATACGCTATCTTTCCTCAGCTGCGCTTCGGAAAGATAGCTACATCCAGATCGCCTCGGAAGTGATATTTCGTCCCATCACCCTCACCAACGCTGATTATTTGCTTAATATCGGCTATATGCGATAGGGAGAATTCAGCACATGCCGTACTATCACATGCTTTCAATGTACACGTATGCTTTGCGAAGGAGTGATGTATCAGAAAATGTACACTTGCTCGCGTTGTGTGTCTGGCTTCGTGAGGTGCCGGCTATTTTCAAATTTTTGAAAAGATTGCTTTGGACCAACTTGCCCTTGATTTTTCCTTCCTCGTAATGGGACGTAATTGTTATGTTTTCCCTTCTCTTGGGGTCAACAGGATAAGCTTGTTATAACAAAATCTTGTTATAACTGTGTTTGTCTGTAGAAGGTTTTGGGACCGAGAGATTTCTCTCATAATGAAACCTTGTTGTATTGAGAGTAAGCTGTACCTCCTCCCGATCATGTGTCTTTTTTACTCATTCCACTTTTTGGTTTGCTGTGTTATTTCCTGCATTTTTTTTTTCATTCTAACTCTTTCAACCCTCAGTCTCAGCTTACCTTTCAAAAATATTTGTACAATGTACATGTAAATGCATATGTATCTCTGTGTGAGGCACTAGAAAAAGAAAAATTGAAAAAATGTAATTTTTGTTCTTTTTCTATTGATGAAGATTGAGGAGGAGAAATTTCAGCTACAATTTCCTAGCATCACCCTGTCTACAGAGGGCACCACTACTTTTCAAGTTTTCAACGCATCATTAACAGGAGGCCACTCCTCTCTGGTGGTACCGCCCGATCCATATGCTCCACCTGCAACACCGCTCTTGCTGAACACAACCAGTCCACCCATGGTCACCTCATCATTTCTTCTCAACCAATCAAACTTTGCTGGTGCAATAGGGGAGACCACAGCAGGCGACGACACCCATTTCAATTCACTACAGATGAGTATGCAGAACGTGAATGCACTCCAGTTACAGACTGTGCAGGAACAACTGTTGGCGGTACCAAGCACCATGATGATGATGCAAGCAGAGGTACCGCAGAGCACCGTGGTGAAAGCGGAGATGACACAGGGTACAGCTGAGAGTCTGGATGTTTCATCAAGAGAGAACTTGGAGTTGATGCGAGGGGTTGATAAACAAGATGCACAGACAGCAAATATGCTAGAGAATAGTGTTGGTGAGTAAACTTGAGTAGCATTCATGATTATAGCTAATCATACTTGTATAGGCAAATCCCATTTTAACGAGAACGAGTATAGCGAGAACCCTGTTATTTCAAGGACATTTCTTGGGTCCCGATTTTTGTTCCGTAGACCTCTGTGTATTGTGTTTTCATATAACGAGATTGGCTCTAGCGAAATGTCTGCTATACCAAGGCAAATTCCCAGCCTAAGGATAAAGAAAAAGAAAGGAAATTGACCTTGTTATCATGAGCACTCCCTTCTGACACGTTGCCCAGCAAGGGGCACGCAACAACAGCACAAGCAATTTTCTTTGCGCCGTTAAACGCTGATCACACACACGACCACAATATATTATAAGATAACAGTACTAGCGGTAAATATATGTATACATGTATGCATTTGTTTCTGTACGTTTTTGATCGTGTACTGGTATAGCGAGCAATCGGCTATAGCGAGGAAAAAGTGTGGGTTTCCGACCCCCTCGTTATAACTGGGTTTGGCTGTACTTGTATTAAACATATATTTCAATCTATTTGTTATTGAGTCTCATAAGTTTTTGTGCCAGCAGATTGTTGGGAAGGCAACACCAGCTTTTCCTCAGCATTAGTTTTCAAGCATTGCTACCGTTAAGAAGGGCATGTGGAATTCGGCAGTGTAGTAGGCAAAAAACAAGAGATTCAAGATTCCTCACACCCTACACACAGCCCCCCCCCCCCCCCCCCCCCACCATGCACGCCCCTCCACATGTCAGTCAGACACTCAGACAGCTCAGACACAGGCTCACACCATCTCTTTTGTTTTCTGGGTATTCAGAATCAGTGATGTCTGTTGACACCATTCAACAAAGTCGTCAACACACCTCCTGTTTGCTGTTTCTTCATTATTCTGAATTAATCCTACTATACATGCGTTTTCAGCATATTTCAAAACATGGCAAGATGGGCTAACGGGACTATTTAATAGTGAAAACAGAATGGGACTTAAAACACAAAATGCGGTGCACTTCCATTCAGTGTCCTACTGTCGGAGGTCACTTCTCCATGATGAACTCGTGTACCCGATTTGTCATAAAATCACCTATTCACAATGACAGATACAGATTAACTTTCATTACAGAGTGTAGCTTGTCTATTAAAGCCTGTGGTACAATGGTATCAAAGGCTGAAGAGAAATTGATGACTCTGACATATATGACTTACTCTGCTCTAGATGTTTGATTATTGTATGTAACAAGTAGATACAGTGTAATATAGCATCATCAACAGATCTGTTATATATGCAAACTGATGTGGGTCATGGTAGTCTGCATAAAAAGAGTTTCCTTAACCAGTTTTTCGAAACATTTCATTATAACAGGCGTAAGAACAACTGGTCTGAAGTCATTAAGTGTAGTAGGCTGAGGAACTCTTGGAATTGGAATGATTTGTGAACATTTCCAAATATTGGGTACATGAGAAACATCAAGAGACCATTGGAGTAACCTACAGAAAGTGTAGCATAACTGTTGTGCACACAACTTAAGAAGTTCACCTGACAGGCCATCTGGTCCCATTGATTTGGTTGTTTTGATGGTTTCCATTACCATCCTCACCTTTGTGATATCAACCAGTATTCTGTCGCTATTTGGTATATTTTCCTGTATTTCTTGAGCATAAGAATCATGCAAATCAAAGAATCTTTTATGACATTTATCTTTATCAAATCTGCAGTGAAATTTGTTTCGAAAAAAACTTTGCTACATCTTCACCAATGATGTTACCTTTCCTCTTAGGAATATCAAACCCTATAATCAATTTTAGACCTCTCCACGCTTATTTGGGGTTACCTTCCCAAAATTTATATTCCATCTTTTTACCAAACTTAAGTTTCCTAGAATTAATGTGTCCCTTAAAATCCCTTTGAATGGTTTTAACAGCTTCAAAGTCGTTACTATGAAATGCTACAGTCTTCTCGTGTATAAACTTCCTGCAACTTTTATCTTCCCAAGGTTTGTTGTTAGGAAGTAATCATTTCTGTTTGCTTGTAATCATGGTAACATATATTAGTTTGAAGTTACTGTTAAAGGTCATAGTATTTTGCCATGTATAATGTATTTATATTGAGAATAATCTGCTCTGTTCAACAGACTCACCAGGAAGTCTTCCTGTCACTATAAATGAGGAAGAACCTTTGCCCCCATGTGACCAATACAATCAGGATCATATCGTCAAGATGGAAATCATGGATTCAGGTGGGATGTGTAGTTTGTTACTTACAGCGTGTGAATGTATCGGTAGCACATTACTTATACAGTTTTATAGGTTTGTCTAAAAATTCTGTGTATCCAATTATATCCAATTGAATTAATGGTCTAATAATGGAAAGAAAGTTATTGAATAATGTATGATACATCCCCATTACCTTCAATCGGAATACAGGCACACCCCGTCATAACGAAGATGGCAGGACCAACATTTTTTTCTTGCTGTAGCCAATTCCTGGCTTTACCAGTACATGATCAAAACGTACAGAAATATATGCGTTTGGGACTACTCATCAAATTCAACATATTTTAATGGTTTTCCAAGCATATTAAACTGAATTGATAAGCTGAAAAATCACCAAAATATCTAACAGCAAAGTTGAAAATGTCAATAAAAGACCCAACATCTCAGTTTACCAACAAATGAAGCAGCGGGGAGCCTGCTGGCATAACCGTTAACTGTGAATGATTGTACACAGTGTCACACGTATAAAGAGGCTCTTTTACTTGTGTGAATACGCCCTATGCTGTGTGCATGCATAGTCATGTTGGTGGATGGAGGGCGGCTTGTGGGGTGTGCACTACTGCACGCATGCAATGTGGACAGTCTCTCGCGACGGGAGGCTCAAAAAAATCGCTTGTGTTCTTCTTGCATTTCCCTCAGTGGGCAACAGTTGAAGGAAGTGCTCATAATAACAGGGTCAATTTCCTTTGTTTATCTTTATTCCTGGGCTGGGAATGTGCCTAGTTATAGCAGAAATTTTGCTATAGCTGAGCTCGTTATTTGAAAACAGAATACACGGAGGTCTATGGGAGAAAAATTGGGACCCGAGAAATGTCTTCGTAATAAGCGGGTTCTTGCTAAACCTGTGCTCTTTATAATGGTGTTTGCCTGTATATCCCTAGGATATGAAGGGGGAGAGGTGAGGTTCTTGTAGATAGATGTTGTACTCTTATGATTTATACTTTGTTTCCATTTAAATTTATTATGTTGTATTTTTTTATTTTCTTTCTGTTCAAAGGCGCTTAGGAACTGTATTGTATTAAGAACTATATAAAAGCTCCATATTATTATTATTATTATTATTATTATTATTATTATTATTATTGTCGTTGTTGTTGTTGTTATTAATAATAAAATAGAAACTCAAGGTTTATATCCAAATAAACAAAACCCTTATATGCAAATGTAGTGTTTGTATTTATTTACCGTGACTGATTTTGTGCAATATACATGTATTTAAGAATTTATTAACATCTCATACTACAGACGCCAGCACAGAAGCAAGCAATGAGGAGGAGGAATATAACGGAGCTTCCTGTGAGCATCTAGGGACTGGTGTGACTCATCAACCTTGCTTATCTGCTTCTACAAGAACTGATCAAACAGAAGGTAGATGTGGACCAATTGATCAGACATACTTTGATGGCTGTGGTAGAAGGATCACTCTCAAGAAATGTGCGGTTATCTGTAAACGTCTGACACCGGATCAAATTAGATCACATCTAATATTACATCAGACAATTCATACTCTGGAAAAGCCTTTTGTCTGTGAAGAGTGCAAAAATGGATTTCCATCCTTACACACTCTAAATCAACATAAGCAAATTCATACTGGAGAAAGGCCATTTGTCTGTGAGGTGTGCAATAAAGGATTTTTCCGAAAGGGACATCTTGTAGTGCATCAGAAAATTCATACTGGAGATCGACCATTTTTCTGTGGAGTGTGCAATAAAGGATATTACTTAAAGAGAGATCTAATAAGACATGTGAGAAGACATACTGGAGAAAGGCCTTTTGTTTGTGGACAGTGCAAGAAAGGATTTCCATCCTTAGGCAATCTGAATCGACATAAGAAAACTCATACTGGAGAAAGGCCATTTGTCTGTGAGGTGTGCAATAAAGGATATGTCCAAAAGGGAAATCTTATATTGCATCAGAGAACTCATGCCGGAGATGCATCATTTATCTGTGAAGTGTGCGATAAAGGATTTTACTCCAGGGAGATTCTAAAGACACATGAGATGATTCATACTGGAGAAAAGCCTTTTGACTGTGACGTGTGTAATAAAGGATTTTTACGAAAGGGAGATCTAACAAAACATCAGAGGACCCATACTGGAGAAAGGCCATTTGCCTGTGAGGTGTGCAAGCAAAGGTTTTCCTCCAGGGGCGCTCTGAAGACACATGGGAGAATCCATACTGGAGAAAGGCCATTTGTATGTGAGGTGTGCAATAAAGGATTTTTCCAAAAGGGAAATCTAATAATACATGAGAGAATGCATACTGGAGAAAGGCCATTTGTCTGTGAACAGTGCAAGAAAGGATATCCATCCTTATGCAGTCTAAATCGACATAAGAAAACTCATACTGGAGAAAGCTTGGCCATTTGTCTGTGAAGTGTGCAATAAAGGATTTTTCCGAAAGGGTACTCTTATGCATCAAATAACTCGTACTGGATATAGGCCATTTGTCTGTGATGTGTGCAATAAAGGATTTGACCAAAAGGGATTATAATTATACATGTGAGAAGACATACTGGAGAAAAGTCTTTTATCTGTGAAGAGTGCAAGAAAGAATTTTGGGAAGCATTCAGGTTCAAGTGCTTGGATTAACGAATCATTCTTCGTTTTCAGATTAGCGAGCATCGAGGTATAGGCAATTTACGTGTTTCGTAATTACGAACCTTCAGAATATTGAACTGTAGCAGGATAAAAGAAAACTCATACCGTAAAAAGGCCATTTATCAGTGAATGTTGCAATAAAGTATTTTTATTGAGGGAAAATCTTATACCTGTAAGAAAACTGAAGAAACCTGTAAGAAATGCTGAAAGAAGGTAATTTACTGAAGTATGCAAGAAAAGATGTTCACAAAGACAACATCTTCCAAGAGATCAAAGAGCTCATATTGGAGAACAGTCATTCGTCCCTGGAGGGTGTACAAAAAGGATTCTGGTGTAATGATAATCTGCATCTATAAGGACCCCATACTTGACTGTCTGGACAAAAGCCATTTTTTCTGAGAACTTGTGAGAAGTATATATGCATACAAGAATTGTCAGAAAAACTAAATTATATAACCACATGAGTACATCCATACTGGAGAAAGGCTGTATGATTTTAAAGTTGCCAAGCAAGAATCTAGAGAGGAGAGTTGCCGTGTTCAGAGTGTAAGGAAACAGCGCGGTGCAAACATGCGTCAGGTTCAGAAAGTGGTAATGTGGTACACCTTAAAGGGATTGTTCACACTGAAAATAAGTTTGTTTCAATCAAAGCGGAAACATGAGAGAAACATAGCAGTGAAGGTTTGACAAAATCTGTCAATGCATGGATAAGGAAATTCTGATCTTTTGGAATTTCAATTTTGTGACGTCACGTATGACATTCTCTCCCATCTGTTGTGTACAAAATATTTCCATGGATTGTTTCTTTTTCTGTTTTTTTTTTGAAGCTGAATATTTTTTTTTTTATACAGGTATCTGTGTAAAAATGTATTTTTGTCTCGCCAGAACAAAGTTAGGTAGAAACCTAGTACATGTAATCACTTTTCCTGTTGGTTTGTTACAAAAATGTTAAAGTTTTTCTTTATTTGCTCTCATTTCTCTATTTCTGTATTAATTGTGATCAAACTTGGTACAAATGATCCTTGAGTAATACCACATGTGTCGTCATGAGGGTGATGGGGTCAACAGTCATCTAGGGGTCAAAAGGTCAACTGGCCATGCCATTACAAAAATGTTTAACCCTAAAACGGCGGGGGGGGGGGGAGGGGGGGATTGAATCACCCCCCCCCCCCTCGACGTTTCGTGCAATAATGCCGCAACGCAAGAACGACTCATTGCGGCACTTCTTGACTTTTTTCTTTCAAGTCTTGCGCATCTTTTGAGACCAAATTCGCGACATCCACGCATACCATTACAGAGCCACGCCCATTTTCGTAACACATGTCATCCCAAAACGTGCACAATTTTGCAATTTTGTGTGCATTTCCTATGGAAAAGAGTGCTTGTTCGTAAAACTCATAAAAGCCTAATTATTTTTCCATTTGATGATTTTGATTGATTAATTTGATGCTAATCATGGCTGAAAAGTGGTCAGTGACAATTTTCAATAAAAAAAAACTAAGAAAAACAAAAGTAAAAAACAAAGAAATACATAAGAAATTCCAAAAATAATCAAATACATAAGAATTAAAATGAATTTTCAAAGTTTTTTTGATGACCAATTGTTAAACATATTATAACAGATATACAAACTAAATATTAGACTCTAAATGTTTTTATTTAGTGTTTTATATAATTTTGGGCTAAATTTGCATAATTAATTAATTAAAATTAACAATTAACAATTTTGAAAAATATAACAAAATAATCTTGTAGATTATGACACAGGTATCGCGCGTGCCAAATTTTGTCGCAATCGCGCGACCGATGGGGGGGGGGGGGGGGTTGAATCAAACCCCCCCCCCCCCTGGCCACAGAACAGTCCAAAAAGCCCGGCCTGATTAGGGTTAAGTTTTTGTTTAACTTGCTCTCATATCTTTATTTATGCATCAATTGTGATCACACTTGGTACAAATGATCGTTGGGTAATACCACTTGTGTCATCATGAGGTTAATGGGGTCAAAGGCCATTCAGGGGTCAAAAGGTCAAATGATATTAATGCCGTGTGCATCATTTTTCTCAAAGTTTTGTGTGACTTGCTCTCATTTCTTTATTTCTGTATCAATTGTGATCAAACTTGGTACAAATGATCCTTGGGTAATACCACACGTGTCTCTTCATGAGGATGATGGGGTCAAAGGTCATCTAGGGGTCAAAAGGTTTGAAAAAAATATTTGAAAAAAAACTGTCGATTGCGAAATCAGGTGAGACTCGTGGTTCGTGAACCACCTTGTTAATTACACATGTTTATCAAATCCACTGGTAAGAGGATGCATATCTTTTCGAGAAAATGTACATTAAAAAAGAAAAACTGTAGACAGCATATGGGAGAGCAGTCCTTGCGTATATCATTGACCGATTTCCATCAAACCTTCACTAATATGTTTCTTTCATATATCTCCTATTGTAACCAAAATAATTTCAGGGTGAACTATCCCTTTAATTCACTGCAACACCTCTTGAAACAGCATCAATTCTTATTTTGCTTTCTTTTGAGCTATGAGTCCCACGCGTCCACCACAGATATCTGACAAAAAGTGGTGTTTAAATCGTTAGGAAGGAAAATACACCTTCATTTTAGGGTGTCATAAAGCAGAGATTAGGTAAACATTATTAGCCCAATTTAAAGTGGGCAACATCAAGTATTAGAATTCAGACAGTCAACAATCTATAGGCCTTCAGTGGAGGAGGTACTTTCTATAAACCATGTCAAAGAACAATTAAAACATTTGTGTTCTCACAGTCCACAAAATGTTTTATACTACCCAGTTGAAAGAGTGAAGCTATTCACATTAATTCGTCCAACAAGGCATTGCATTTGAAGGCTCGTCTTATACTGAACATTGAAGTATCCATTCTGTATTTGCTTGGACATGATTTGAAGAACCATTTTAAGAAAAGTAATCTCTAAACCTTGCCATGCTCCTTGGCTCTGCGTCAGAATCTTATAATGGCTTTGAATTCACCATGTGCCTCTCATACTATGGTTCTACACTATCCAACATAGATACATGTAACTCGATATCTCTTTATATTCCACATACTAAGAATGTTGCTATATGATTGGTCAAGAGTTGATCACATGATAAAACGAAGTTTTGCCCATCTGATCACCTGAGAAGAAAAGTTCGTTACACACTAGGTGATACCTGTAGTACTTTTTGGTTTCGCTGATCTCTTCACTCCTCACAGTCCTAACGCGTGATCAATATTTTGAATACGCGCAAAATAAAAGTGCATTACACTCGGACTATCAAGTGACGAACAGTAGCTCCTACTAGCGTGTCCTAACGCGTGTTCCCCATGGCAGCGGCTCGGGGTTAGGTAGAGAAGTAAACATTACTTTTGTAAGTCAAATTGTCATTTTTGGTATAGATAGTTGGATGTAGATGTGGAAGATAAAGCAAATAATCAACTTTTGGTTTCAGGCAATGAGACGAACTATCACTTCCTCGGCGATCAAAATGTATTTACGCTATCTTTCCTCTGCTGCGCTTCAGAAAGATAGCTACATCCAGATCGCCTCGGAAGTGATCGTTCATCCCATTACCCTCACCAATGTTGATTATTTGCTTACTACATGTATATATTTGTTGATGTGCATTACATTAACTGTATTATGTACATGTATTGTGCATCGCCTGATTTGCTAACGATTAAAACCATACCAGTACCGGTATTCATATTTTAACAATTGAGTCTGTGATTTGTTATTTATTGATTGTTCAGGAGTACATGTACATGTATTTTTTTCCTCAGTGCATATGTCATTTGGCTCGTAGTGAGATAAAGAAAAACAATCAGAGTTACTTAGTAGGGGAAGGGGGGGGGAGGGCAGTCATATAAATACAACAAAAAAAGTAAGTCTCCCCCCCCCCCCCCCCCAAGCAAAAGAGCATAACTTTTTATCGAAGAGGGTTTGGGCAAAATAATTTGGCAGGATTGTTCCTTAACTTATTGACTAACTTATGTGTGAAAATTACATCAATCCAATTAGTCATGCATGAGTGAGCAAATTCTAAAGGCAAAAATGTCACTTTTCAAAAGTCACAAGGGTAATTTTGAGATTCTGTCATTAGAATATTTGATGAATTCCATTTCTGGTGCATAATTTATGTCCTTTCAATGTTTATCATCCATCAGTCTCGACGCGCTAACACCTATCCCGACACTTAACCCATTGTTCTGGTTGAGTGAGCATCGTTTAACAAATATTCATCCCTCTTGAGTTTGAAACTTTTAAAAACTCTTTATTTTGGTGAAAAAATAAAACTGGATATTTTGACAAAGATGTAACATGACCTGCTATGTAAACATGAAAAGTTATTTTCGTGTCATGGTTGAGTGAATACACTTTAAAAATCGCACAAGAAATGCCAAAATGTACTGTTAATATAAATATTTATCCTTGTGACTTTTGAAAAGTGACATTTCCTCCTTTAAAATTTGCCCACTCATGCAGGACTTAATGGATTAATGTGATTTTCACACATAAGTTAGTCAATACGGTAAGAAACAATCCTATAATCCTGTATTTTGCCCAAAACCTCTTCAATCAAAATTTATGCTATTTTACCTAGGAGGGGGGGGGGGGGGGGCTTACTTTTTGTGTGTGTGTTTAGACAGGTCGAGATGGAACAAGTGTGTGAGAGAAATAAAGAGAGAGAAAGAGAGAGAGAGAGAGAAAGAAAAGGGGTGGAGAGAGGGGGTGAAAATGTCTAAATACCTGCCGATCGAGAGAGAAAGAGGGATTGTGGCCAGGGAGTCAGAGAAAACGACAGAAAAGCGGGCTTTACATATTCCACTTAGAAGCTGGGCAAACTGTCAAAAAACATTAACACTATTCTCTTTCTTTTACGTTATTGTTTGACTTGAACCCTTTCATCATCCTCTTTTACACAGTGAGCCCATAGCTCCTTATCTGAAAAGTGACCCACTTATTATTTACATGCTACATAGTACAACGTTGTCTTATTTCACCCTTTATTTAATGAATAGATTTTCCAGTCTTCCTCCGAGCAAAAATTATTTGACAAAGTTCGTGTTAACGATGACCCTTCAGAGATACCATTCAAAGGGAAAATCGTGCAGAGCGCACTACTTTGACAACAAAAATACTCTTGAAATCAGATGTTCTCAAAGGGAGATTTTCTGGAATGCTTGACTGGTAAGGTATCCTAAAGCAAGATTGCCCGTTGTACTCTTGTGTAACCTAATTAGTCCGCCATCCTCTTCCAGAAAAGGGTAATATTGATCCCTAAGTTGCCGACCTAGACTACACGTACCCACTCGTTCACAATCACGTGGCAATTAGCGAGGTACAGCGTTTCGGCCAGCACTCCTGTTGCGTCGCACTGCGTAGCGTGTATTTTTTGTGCATTCGGAAGTGCATATGTCCAAAATTTGTCCAATAATTAATGTAATCGCCTGGCTTGAGTTCGTGTGATCACTAGAAATATTGCTTCCGTTACACATTTCTTCTTTCAGACACTACCATGCAGTATAGGCTAGCCCCGGGACTGCATGCTCCCGCGCAGCAGGAGCGTCCTGAGGACTCGCCACCAATTTCCTGGCATGTCTGGTCCGACTACTGAAAAATCAACCCGTGCACATGAATGAATTACCCATTTCAAGTACATTTATCACATATAAATGGCTAAATGTATTGGCTTGGCTGCTTCAAAAACGTGTACTGTAAAGGGGAACTGGCGCTTGCGCATAAGTTTTGCATCGCAGCTGAGCTTGCTTTCGTGCAATAGACCGTTTTCGTAATGTATGCAAAATGACGTCATTCATAGTTACTGTTGCTACCTCGGTCAAGCTTACCGCTCCTCGCCGCCTTGTCCGCATATCGTTGCGTGCGAATCTAGCGGGTCTCCCGAGGTTTTCGTTTTATTTTTAGTCTCATTTTACCTGAAAGAGCGGGGTTTTTTATGAGAGGGAATTCTGTGATATCGTCGACATCGACAGGAACTCTGTCAAGCAGCTCCAGGATTTTTTTTGAAGGATAAGGGTGTTTCTACCACCGGGTATTCGAAGGGTCGGCTTTTTCAGCTAGCGAAAGCAGTAGTGCAGCGTGAACACACTTGCCTCGGACACGGACCTCGCCGGTCCGTCCCACAGTGTAGAGCTTACGCTACGTGAAAATGCAAATATAATTCTCTAAAAAAATGAATGCAAACGTATGGGAAGGAATAGTTTCACATACTTACATACAACTTACAACTTACACCTTTCACCCATAATAAGGTATACTGTATTAAGTTGCAGTTACACGATGGGGTATGTCACTATGTGTTCATCAAACTGTTCGGCGGCTTTCTGTCGTTTGGGATGCGGGTCAATGGCTACTAGCTCTCTCTCGGGGAACTGGCCGCACGGCTTTCGCTGTCTTACTTGTTTCGCGCTGCCAGACTGCGGTGCGGCAGCAGATCGGGTTGGGTGATCTGTTGTCGCGGTCGGCCATTCCCATAAAAAAAATACTTGGAACAAATGTAGCTGTCTTTCCTGATTTTGTCTGTTGTCAAGTCCTTTCTTCCACATGCCTTGATCCAGAGTTGGCACTTTTCGATTTTTTGCTTGTTTGTTTGTTTCGGGAATGGAAGAAATCTTCACCTTGCATTTTAGGTCTTAATTAGTTCAAAGAAAAAAGTGAATCGAGTGCATTGTATCCGCGACCCACGCATTGTGGGCGATAGTTCATAAGTCACGGCAGCGTAAGCGGTTGCACGGCTATAGCTCGCCGCAGCAGTATCGGGGCAAGGGCCGAAACGGGCGCAAATGGAGACGTAGAAATCACTTTTTTGGACGAATTCAACGGCAAAGAAGTTGTCTAGGGTTAGAGCTGGGTCAGAGTTCGGTTTAAGTAGAATTAGGTTTAGGGTCAGGGTTAGGTTTAGGGTTCAAATTTATAAAATAAGTGCCAAAGTATGGATACACTTATGAACTAGCGCCGCATTGTGTACTTCGTATGCGTGCGGTACGGTACCGTGCAGACGACGGGCAGCGTTTGTTTGTCCGAGGTTGCGGCCGTGTGCAAAATTAAAGGTCTTGTGCATAGATTACGAAAACGGTCTATTCTGAACCACTTCAGGTCGATAACAATTTTTAAAAATGCAACATGGATTAAATTCATCTTCAAACCAACCACAGAATTATTCAGATATATATGTTACGTAAATATGTGCAATAGATTTGAGATTTGAGTTACAGAATTGCTGAAACCAACTAATATAATCACTGCTAATCTCGACTTCCTTGCTTCAAAGTTCCGTGCTGTGTAGCCCGCTCACGAAGTGAGCGGGCTGGTCTAACATGCACTACTGACATTTGTATTTGATCATACCTTTGCTTTGTATTATATTATGACTATGATTGATTCCTGCAGACATGATCATTATGCCATCTGCCAACCATTTCAAATGGAGTCTGATCTAGCTGGTCTCCACATCTCTCTCCTTGCATTCTTGAGGAGAAGGAATCTCTAACTGTTAGTACTCTACTAGGCTAAGTTCCCTAAATCAACAGCTTTAACCCTCAATCTCAGCTTACCTTACATATGGGACCTGTTTCTGCATTAGAATACTGCTAGTGATACTTGAACTCATGCTGGATGATAGTAAACCATTCTTTGAAGAGAAGCTGTTGTCACCGTGTCAAGAAACGCGCCCCTGGGTGAATCAAGATGGAGGCCCTTTCCACCAGTGTGGCTTCATCAGTGCTGCAGCATCCTCAGCAACCAGAAGTCACGGAAGTCAAGGTGGAGATAAAGGAGGAGCCTGCAGACACCATTGACATGTCACCACAGCCTGCAGACATCAGCGAGGTAATGCTTGCTCACTCTCTTTTCTGTACTTCCTTACCTTTCCACATACATTCTTAGTCTTCTCTCTCATCTTGTTCTCTTGACTTGACTCTTCTTTCTGTTCTCTCACGTCAAGTCCTTGTGAATATCTTTTTGCACTTCATCAATAATCTTGAAGCTCTGTCTCTATTTCATATACCTCCTTCCAATTTACTCACCCCACTTTTTTCTGTGTCATTTCCTGCCTTTGTTTTATTCTCACTCTTTCAACCCTTTACCCTCAATCTCAGCTTACCTTTCAAAAACATTCATACAATACACATGCACAATCTCTGTGAGGCACTAGAAAAAGGAAAACTCTGAAAAAGAGTTGTATTCGTTCTTTTTCTGTAGATGAAGAGTGAGCAGGAGAAATTTCAGCTACAATTTCCTGGCATCACCCTATGTACAGAGGGCACCACTACTTTTCAAGTTCTCAACACATCATTAACAGGAGGCCACTCCTCTCTGGTGGTACCGCCCAATCCATATGCTCCACCTGCAACACCGCTCTTGCTGAACACAACTAGTCCAGCCGTAGTCACCTCATCATTTCTTCTCGACCAATCAAACTTTGCTGGTGGAATAGGGGAGACCACAGCACACGACGACACCCATTTCAATTCACTACAGATGAGCATGCAGAACATGAATGCACTCCAGTTACAGACTGTGCAGGAACCATTGGCGGTACCAAGCACCATGATGATGCAAGCAGAGGTACCGCAGAGCACCGTGGTGAAAGCGGAGATGATACAGGGTGCAGGTGAGAGTCTGGATGTTTCATTAACAGAGAACTTGGAGTTGATGCGAAGGGTTGATAAACAATATGCACAGACAACAAATGTACTAGAGAATAGTGTTGGTGACTAAACACTTGTAGGCTTTTGTAGCATTCATGATCATAACAAATCATACTTGTACTAGTATTAAACACATGTTGAGTCTTACATGTTTTTGTGCAAGCAGAATGTTTGGGAGGCGACACCAAGTTTTCCTCAGCATTAGTTTTAAAGGAATTTTAAAGGTTTTAAAAAATGTTACGAAACGCATGTGGATGTCAGCAGTTTATCAGGCAAAATATAAGGAAGTACAGTGTAATGATTTCGGTTTGCTTGGTATCATGGTAACATTCGAATATTGTAACATATATTAGTTTGAAGTTACTGATGAAGATCATAGTATTTTGTCATGTATAATGTATTTATATCGAGAATAATTTGCCCTGTTCAACAGAATCACCAGGAAGTCTTCCTGTCACTATAAAGGAGGAAGAACCTTTGCCCCCATGTGACCAATACAATCCGGATCATATTTTCAAGATGGAAATCATGGATTCAGGTGGGATGTGTAGTTTGTGACATACAGCTTTTGCATGTTCCGGTAGCACATTACTCTTACAGAATTATAGCTTTGTCTAAAAATTCTCTCTATCCAATTGCATTAATGGTCTAATAATGGAAAGAAAGTTATTGAATAATGTATGATACATCCTCATTACCTTCAATCGGAATACAGGCACACCCCGTCGTAACGAAGATGTTGGGACTCACATTTTTTATGCCTCCGCCACAAAGTGGCTGGAGGCATTATGTTTTCAGGTTGTCCGTCCGTCCGTACGTCTGTCCTGAATCTGTTTAGGCAATATCTTGAGAACCGTTTTACCTGTGCTCTTCATAATGGGGTTTGCCTGTATGTCCTTAGGATGTTAAGGTGAAGAGGTGAGATTCTTGTCCATAGAAAAGTCTAGAAACAGAAGCCTTGAAGTTTTAACCCTAAGACTCCCGGGAGGTGGGGGGGGGGGGGGGCAATCATGCCCCCCCCCCCCCTGTCAAATTTGTGTCAGTACTTTCTAACGCCTCAACAATTCAAAACAAAATTTCATATATGAATGACTTTTTTTTTCTGATCCTTCCCGCACATTTTAATACCAAATTTCTGCCGCTCACATCTACCATACGTGTGTTAGATTAAGTTTACCGAATACATGTCACTGAAATCTCGCTATTTCTCTATATACATGTAACTGTGTATAACCCTATGGACAAAATCAGGAGCTTTTTCCATTTAATGTAAAAATACATACAGGGCAGTAATGTATTTTTGCGCAATATAAAATGAAATGTGTCAGTAATCTTGTCAAGCAGCAAAAAACGCTTGATGGAAAAGAAACAAATACATAAGAAAATGTAAAAACAGTAAAATACATAAGAAATAATCACCTACCCCCCTCCCCCTCCCCCCCCCTCCCCCCCCCCCCCCCCCCCCCCCCCCATCCGTCAGTTTTAGGGTTAAGCCATGACTGATTTTGTGGAATATATTTGAGAATTTATTAACATCTCATACTGTAGACGCCAGCACAGCAGCAAGTACTAAGGAGGAGGAATATAACGGAGCTTCCTGTGAGCAGCTAGGGACTGGTGTGACTCATCAACCTTGCTTATCTGCTTCTACAAGAACTGATCAAACAGAAGGTAGATGTGGACCAATTGACCATACATACTTTGATGGCTGTGGTAGAAGGATCACTCTCAAGAAATGTGCAGTTATCTGTAAACGTCTGACACCGGATCAAATTAGACCACATCTAATATTACATAAGACAATTCATACTCTTGAAAAGCCTTTTATCTGTGAAGAGTGCAAAAAAGGATTTTCATACTTACGCTCTCTAAATCGACATAAGCAAATTCATATTGGAGAAAGGCCATTTGCATGTGAGGTGTGCGATAAAAGATTTTTCCAAAAAGGAGCTCTAATAATACATGTGAGAAGACATACTGGAGAAAAGCCTTTTGTCTGTGAAGAGTGCAAGAAAGGATTTCCATCCTTAGGCATGTTAAATCGACATAAGAAATCTCATACTGGAGATAGACCATTTGTCTGTGAAGTGTGCAATAAAAGATTTTACCGAAAGGGACATCTAATTATACATTTAAGAAAGCATACTGGAGAAAAGCCTCTTGTGTGTGAAGAGTGCAAGAAAGGATTTCCATCCTCAGACGCTCTAAATGAACATAGGCAAATTCATACTGGAGATAGACCATTTGTGTGTGAAGTGTGCGATAAAGGATTTATTAAAAAGGGAAAGCTAATAATACATGAGAGAAGGCATACTGGAGAAAGGCCATTTGTCTGTGAAGAGTGCAAGAAAGGATTTACATGCTCAGGCAATCTAACTAAACATAAGAAAACTCATACTGGAGAAAGGCCATTTGTCTGTGAAGTATGCAAAGAAGGATTTTTAGAAAAAAGAGATCTAAAAAGACATCAAAGAACTCATACGGGAGAAAGGCTGCTTGTCTGTGAAGTATGCAATAAAGGATTTTCAGAAAAAAGAGATCTAAAAAGACATCAGAGAACTCATACTGGAGAAAGGCCATTTGTCTGTGCAGTGTGCAATAAAGGATTTTACCGAAAGGGACAACTAATTATACACGTAAGAAGGCATACTGGAGAAAAGCCTTTTGTCTGTGAAGAGTGCAAGAAAGGATTTCCATCCTTAGGCAATCTAAATCGACATAAGAAAACTCATACTGGAGAAAGGCCATTCGTCTGTGAAGTATGCAATAAAAGATTTTACCTAAAGGGACATCTAATTATACACGTAAGAAGGCATACTGGAGAAAAGCCTTTTGTCTGTGAAGTATGCAATAAAGGATTTTCAGAAAAAAGAGATCTGAATCAACATCAAAATACTCATACTGGAGAAAGGCCATTTGTCTGTGAAGTATGCAATAAAGGATTTCCATTCTTAGGCAATCTAAATCGACATAAGAAAACTCATACGGGAGAAAGGCTGCTTGTCTGTGAAGTATGCAATAAAGGATTTTCAGAAAAAAGAGATCTAAAAAGACATCAGAGAACTCATACTGGAGAAAGGCCATTTGTCTGTGCAGTGTGCAATAAAGGATTTTACCGAAAGGGACAACTAATTATACACGTAAGAAGGCATACTGGAGAAAAGCCTTTTGTCTGTGAAGAGTGCAAGAAAGGATTTCCATCCTTAGGCAATCTAAATCGACATAAGAAAACTCATACTGGAGAAAGGCCATTCGTCTGTGAAGTATGCAATAAAAGATTTTACCTAAAGGGACATCTAATTATACACGTAAGAAGGCATACTGGAGAAAAGCCTTTTGTCTGTGAAGTATGCAATAAAGGATTTTCAGAAAAAAGAGATCTAAATCAACATCAAAATACTCATACTGGAGAAAGGCCATTTGTCTGTGAAGTATGCAATAAAGGATTTTCAGAAAAAAGAGATCTAGAAAGACATCAGAGAACTCATACTGGAGAAAGGCCATTTGTCTGTGAAGTATGCAATAAAGGATTTTCAGAAAAAAGAGATCTAAAAAGACATCAGAGAACTCATACTTGAGAAAGGCCATTTGTGAAGTGTGCAATAAAGGATTTTACCTAAAGGGACAACTAATTATACACGTAAGAAGGCATACTGGAGAAAAGCCTTTTGTCTGTGAAGAGTGCAAGAAAGGATTTCCATCCTCAGGCGCTCTAACTAAACATAAGAAAACTCATAATGTAGACAGGCCATTTGTCTGTGAAGTATGTAATAAAGGATATATAGTAAAAAGAGATCTAAAAAGACATCAGAGGACTCATACTGGAGAAAGGCCATTTGTGAAGTATGCAATAAAGGATTTTCAGAAAAAAAGAGATCTAACAAAACATCAGAGGACCCATACTGGAGAAAGGCCATTTGTCTGTGAAGTATGCAATAAAGGATTTTCAGAAAAAAAGAGATCTAACAAAACATCAGAGGACCCATACTGGAGAAAGGCCATTTGTCTGTGAAGTATGCAATAAAGGATTTTCAGAAAAAAGAGATCTAAATCAACATCAAAATACTCATACTGGAGAAAGGCCATTTGTCTGTGAAGTAGGCAATAAAGGATTTTCATTCTTAGGCAATCTAATTAGACATAAGAAAACTCATAATGTAGAAAGGCCATTTGTCTGTGAAGTATGCAATAAAGGATATATAGTAAAAAGAGATCTAAAAAGACATCAGAGGACTCATACTGGAGAAAGGTCATTTGTCTGTGAAGTCTGCAAGGTATGGTTTTCCTCCAAGGACAATCTAAATGCACACGGGAGAATTCACACTGGAGAAAAAACATTTGTCTGAAGAGTGCGAGGAACAGTTTTCACGAAATCACAATCTAATACGACATCAGAAAAATCGTACAAGGGAAAAGCTTTTTGTCTGTGGAGTGTTGAAGAAAACATTTACACAAAGACATCAGCGTAAAATACACCAGAGATTTCATACTGGAGAAAGTCCATTTGATATTTAACTGTGCTAGAAAAGCTTTTCACACGGAGTGCATCTGATAAATCATCAGAAAAAAAAAATCATTACTAGAGAAAGCTAGTATACAAATAAATGTGTTTTTTGGTCAATATCTTATGTATTCTATTGTTTTTTTTTCTATTTTTTGCTCTATTTTAATTATTTTTTGCTTCAGATGTGTATCTGTTGAGTCAGATTTTGGTCTGACATGCGATTACATAATGTGTGTAACCTCTGAACAGAGTGTCCGATATTTTCAAATTTGGTCTCAAAAGTTGCAAGATTCTTCAATAAAAAAACTTGTTACAATGTGCAGCGGTTGTGCATCAGTCGTCAATTTCATAAAGGGAGGGGGTCACAAAGGCACCCCCCCCCCCCCCCCCCCAGTCAGAATAGGGTTAAATTGATACCAACTATACCCTGTATTCAATTTATTTTTAATGCCATGAGGCAAAATATAACTCATTTCTTTATCAAAAGTAAAAAAAAAAATGACACTTGAAAGAAAATTGTGAATTATGAAATGCATGTAAATGCTATCATATATACATTTGCTTTGTGCATTGCCAATCTAGACATTTCAGTGATTGAATGATACATGTATTATGCGTGTTCATGTGGTTCAAGAATGGAAATCCTTCTGTGTTGAATACTTTGTCTTTCATTGGTTTGGCTTGAATCTGTGTTTCAAAATTGTGAAGGTAAATAAATACATGTACATGTATTATATTGACATATGTGCCAGTAATAGTGATCTATTAGTTATACATGTATGTATGTTCATATTGTTGTTGTTTGTTTTGGTGTATTTATGCATTCCTGACGGCTTTATGATACAGCCTATACATCAAAGATACATTCATTAATACATGTACAGTCAACTCCAGTTATAACAAGCACTAGCAAGCTTGTATAACAGTCAACAAGGCAGTTGTGCGTATGTGCATTTTATGTGTCCAGTATTATGACATCTAATTATGAAGAGCACCTCTTTACAACGGGAGTTGACTATACTTCTTCATATTTTTTTAGTAACAGTAGTATTACATTAAAATATGAAATGCATAATGTTTCTGCAGTACATGTACATTAACAGTCGACCTTGTTTTAAAAGTCGATTATACATAGGTGTTATAATCACCTTGCTTGAAGGTCTTCCGAGTCATTTTCTCTTTCTCTTTAAATTCTATTTCATTTTTCCCTTCATAGATCAAGTTTTTCTTGGTCAAAGCTATCTCAGGTTGACTGTATGTCAGACATTGCTCTCAATGTACAACACAAGTGCCACATATTCTTTGTTCTCCATATACACATATTTCATATTCCTGCATTTTATATTACATGTATAATGTATTTGTACAATTTATGAACAGCTGTTTCATCTATGGTCTATTTTTCTCTTTATAAATTCTCTTCTGTATCTTAATCACTCTATGTCGAGTATTGTCTAAGAATGACACAGCTGCCATGTGTAGTTCATATTCTGTGGTACCTTATGGTACTCCACCACGCAGTTTATATCAATACAACAACAATGTCTTCGTATTTCATATGGATAGTTTTTTCTACAGTGGCAACGCTTTACACATGTACATTGTAGTACCACAGGAATCTGTGTGGTATCTCTACAGCTCTATCTATCCCACTTTCACTGCCACTTTGTCCAACCCTCTCTCTCTCTCTCTCTCTCTCTCTCTGTCTGTCTCTCTCTGTGTCTCTTCTCTGTCTCTCTCTGTCTCTCTTCTCTGTCTCTCTTCTCTTTCTCTCTGCATCTCTCTCTCTCTGTGCCTCTTCTCTCTCTCTCTCTCTCTCTCTCTCTCTCTCTCTCTCCCACCTCTCTTCTCTCTCTCTCCTCTCTCTCTTCTCTCTCTTTCCCACCTCTCTCCTCTCTCTCTTCTCTCTCTCTTTGTGTCTCTTCTCTCTCTCTTCTCTCCCTCTCTTTCCCTCTCTCTCTCCCTATTGAATCCAGTTTAGAATGCTTGCAAAGCCTAGGGTTAATATGTTATTGTTTGTATAGTCCTATACATGTGTATATGAATTTGTTTCTTAAACGCGGTTTTAAGTTAAACCGTTGTGATTACGGGCCATTCTCTTGAATTTTAAATTATTGTACCTTACCATCAATGGTAACTACTTCACCCCCGACTCCTACACACACACACACACACACACACACACACACACACACACACACTCACACATACACACACCCCACCACCACCACCCGACCTCTCTATTTCTCTCTTCACCTCTTCTTCATTCCATTACTCTCATCTTCATCTGCAATATGATACCTGTACAACAAACCCTGCTAACAACAAAATATAATTGTATACACAAGTTCTACCAATTATCTTTTCATAACGAATGGTGTACTTTATTTTAATACAAAAATGTAGGACTATCTTTAGCAGGACAGAACATTGAAGACTTCTTTTGCCAGGTTTAAAATTGTTCTTTGAAACTTATGTATGTTATTGGTGACAACATTGACACATGGCGCATAAAGAGGGGTAGAATGAATTATTGATAAGTTCACATATTAAAAGAAAGCTGTGAATTAAAGTACAAAAAACATGACTAATAGCACTGAATTTGGATCACGGACCTTCACAGGCAACTGCATTGGTCTACAATAGCGTAGAGTACAACATTTCCATTGTTTCTGTGTACCATGTGTAAACAATACAATGCTCAGGGCACCACTTGACTACTGTATAAGCCATATATTTTGCAAGTCTAATTTTTTTTGCAAATCCGGACTTCTTGAAAATTTCGCGGGTGGTTAAATTCGCGATCGTGAAGTACTGGTACTATCAGTATATTGTGCTCGTGCACGTCCTATTCATAGTTTCGCTTGTTGTTAATTTCGCAAGATGGCATCCGACTCGCAAAAATAAACACCCCGCGAAATATATGGCATATACAGTACATGTACCTTAGAATTATACCTGTAGTACAACATGACAAGGCGAGTGATCATGATTTTTAAATACAAGTAACTTCCTCATTATATATCTGCATGGTACTACATGTTTATGTAACAACATTGCCGATCTCTTTTTCTCAATGTTCTCCTTCTGTTCACATCTAAGTTGGATTTCATTTCCATTTGATTTTACCAACACCACCCTTCTTATCACATGGGGGGAAAAAAGACAGACTTTACTGGAAAAATTGTAAAGATTCAAGTCATTATGCATAAATGGGATTTAAAAATGACAACACCATGGCGAGAAGTTCAAACTATGTACAAATCACTATTTCACAAAAATTAGGCTGAAGAAATAGGACAGAATGTATATACAATGGACAACAATCACTGATTAGCTTTTGATAAAAAGCTGAACCATCTTCTATTTTCTTCTAGAAATAACAAATTTAACCCCCAATGTGCAATGGTTATCCATACTTTATGAAAAGGTATGCAAGTCCCAGGTTTTCAAATAACTTTCTCACTGATAAGATATTGGCACCCTCCAATATTTTATGGATCACTTCATATCTATAGATGTACCAGTAAAATGAAAGTGCGTAAACTCTGGTAAAAATGGAATGATATGGAAAGTTATTTGTGTGGATGAGTGTTTACTCCAAAATAGACTAGTACAACATGAAATAATGTCTGCTTGAAGCCTGATCAATAAAGTGCAGTCTACAAATAGAGCAATATATTAAAATATTACATAACTTGCATCTAATTGAACTTCCTACTTTAGACACAATCATTCAGATTTAATTTCCACTTATACTGATCTATTACATGTACATGCATGGACGATGTCGCAGCAGAAGTGAATCAAAATGGTATACAATGGACAAAGTGCTTACAAACCCCCACCCAAGCTCCTACCCCCCTAAAAAACAATACCTCTCAGATACACAGTGCTCTGTTAGGTTTCTTATTCCAGCTGGGCTGCATTTGGCAACTTTCATACCTCCCTAGAAAAAATGTGTCTGTCCTCCTCCTCCTCCTCCACCTCCACCTTAGAAACGACCCGACCGTTCCCTCTCTCTGTGCCTATCCTCTCCTCGGCCCCTGCTGCGGGAGCGTGAACGGCGCCCTCTATCCTTGCTGCGGGAACGGGACCTGCTCTTGGACCGCTTCTTGCGCTTGCGGCGGCCGTAGAGCTCGCGTCGGAGCTCCCTCGAGATGGGCTTGAGGTGCATGAAGTTGCAGAAGCCCCCTCGGGTGCATTCACTGCAGAGGGAGGGAAAAGGGCAAAAATAAAAGAAATAAATAAGGATATATTATAAAACATGGTACAGCTACCACTCAGTGGACAAATTACACAGGGGCTTGGGACGAGTTAGTGTCAACATAAGCTAATGCTTTTAGACGTAGACAAGAGGGTAGAGGGAGAGAGAAAAGGGAAAAGAAGAGAAAAAGGAGATAGAAAGGGAAGAAAAGGGAGAGGAAAGAGGAGAAGAGGGCCAAAAAAAGCTGGATACTTGATCACTGTGTACGTTGTAACTACCATGGCGACCCACACAATACTACCCGCCGATTGGCCATTTCCACATTAGTCACAATAATTGTCAATCTTCTTGCACTATTGCACAGATTTGTATCAAATACATTATTGGTGACACTGGATACAAAAAAAGAAAAAGACTTACCCCATCTCATACTGTCTGCAGCATGCCTCTCGGAAGTCTGTGACAGGTGAAAGCTCTGCCCTGATTGGCTGGCGGTTAAACCAGCGGTTATTGAGATCCTCGACGGCCTTCTCTGCATCCTCCTCATAGCGGAACTACAGGAGCAGGGGTGATGCCAGAACAAGAAGAAGTCATTCAAAAATATGATTTAGAAAATAGTAAAACATGTGGTAAGCTCATGTGGGTTTATTCTTTAGGATATTTAAATCAAGGAAACAAAAGGAAAGGAAAGGGTGGGAAGAGAAGTGGAGTTTTTACTAAATTTCACACTTACACCAAACTGTCTCAAGCTATAGTTTCTGGTGTTTAAACCAAAAATGTATGAGATGAAATGGAAATAGATGGAGACGATTGTGATAGTCACAAAGAAGTAATACAGAAAAAGAGGAATACAGAAGAAAATTGTACTGAAAGTAGACTAAATTTTGCAACAGACTACTGATTTCTTTTCATATCAGAAAGAGCGAGTATCAGTCTCGACTTCAGGGCAGTGTGCTCTGCCTGCCATCCAAAGAACAACTTTTGGCCATTTTCCCCCATCCACGACCTGGGGAGCATTTCATGAAAGTTGTCAGCACTGACTAAATAGTCAGTGCTGACAATTTCAATGAAATCCTCGGTTTTGATTGGCTGAGAGGCACTAGCCTCTGACTGTTACTATGGTGACAGTCGGAGAAAGACAATTTGTCAGTGCTGACACTTTCATGAAATGCTCCCCAGACTCGCGTTAATTGCTGATGAAACTCACCTTGACATATACGTTCCCGACGAGGTGGTCGCCCAGGTTGTCGCAGACGTTCATCTCCTCGATCTCGCCGTATTTCTGCTCCATCTCGGTGAAGACCTCCTCAAAGAAGTCATCAAAGTGCTGCTGGACCTCAACCTCACTAAGGTTTGACTGGTCTGTGGGGGGAAGAAGGAAGGACAGACACTTAAGATGGTAAAAGTAAATTCTATTGTTACAAGGTGGTCAGGACTGAGACTTTTTCCTTGATATAACACAACCTCGTTTGAACCAAATATAATAAAAACAATATAAAACATAACAAAAGTTATGTGACTGTGTGGCCGTTGTTTGCTCTTGTATACATACAGTGTAGCCATCAGGGAAACATGTTTTCACATCATTCAGGTTCGACTGGTATCAGGAGGGGGGAGGATAGACATTCAGTTTATTTCTTTATTTGTTATTCATTCAGTCTGCTTCAAGCAGACTTGCCACATCAGTTGGCCTGTACTGTTTTTGTTCTCCCTAGGGGCCATGTGTTTAAATAATATCACATACTTCCATAATAACATGTACATTGTTGATACAACCAAAAATAAGCCAGAAAGAACAACATATTAATTACTTATGTTGGTGGTGCCACCCCCTTCTGCCGACTGCGCCGTGTTAGCCGGGTTGTGATAGATGTTCTGGATCACAATGGTCTGACTGAAGGTCGGCTTGTTGTGGAGGCGGGAACAACGGTCTCCATGGCGACAGGCTCCGATCTTGAAGTAGAAGGAGCAGTTGACCCTGCAGACAAGAGTTACCTCAGGTGAAGATGACTTATCTCAAATTGAAGCAATAGAGTACCGAAGTGTTGTTGTCACATCTCTTGTTATGCAACTTTCTGGTTCTACACACCATCACTCAAGAATTTCACTTGGCGATATTGTCCAGCAGGCTAGTGACAGGCACACCCAATGAGAGTCCTTTTTAAGATCACCGCTGTTTGCTCTCCCACATAGTTTAGAACCAGTTGTCTTGACAACTTGATTATACGACATCACACTTTGGTACTCTATACAATATTGTAAGCACTACACGTTTGTTCTGACAAAACAAAACTCATTTTCTTTTATTAAGGTACACGAACCTGAAGTTTACAACTACTTTTAATACATTGTTAAGCTCATGATGAAGATTTTAAATTTTACATGCAATTATACTTCTTTTGCAAATTCTTACTCCAAGAGTCTCAAAACAGGTCTGGACCATGTTGCTTATAGGTTTTCAAGCATTGTAACTTACCATCAATGGCAATGGTAACTAACATAGTAATAATGATAACTCATTCACTGTTGCCATGGTACTTACCACTAAAGGTAAGTTACAATAATTACAAATCTATATGCATCATGGCCCAGGTCTGCACTATGAACGCGTCAGAGCCATATATTCAGACAAGAGCAATCTCCACATCCCTACTTCAGAGCGTCTCTGAGCGATCACTTGTTGGTGACTAGCTATTAGCATCATACAATGCAATGTATGTTGTCGGAGGACAATATTAACTTCATATTGAAAGTGGCTAGTGTGCACTTCTTGAGAAATAAATCAGACTCTTTATTTGTGTGTATTATTTTCCAAATAAAAGTACACTAATCAGAGTGAAGCATTTTGTCTGGCACGGGAAGGGTTAATAGTTACATGTACACTGTACCTACTTACATAAATGTGTATTATTTCACCAACTACTTTCATCTTCCTTTCAACAAAAGCCCACTTCATGTTCATGTTCAAGGTGGACATGTTTTATTATCTGCGTCTGAGAAAAAGCTTTCACCATTTATTTAAATGTCTTTGTGGAGCCAAACAAGTTGAAACAGCATATTCATGCCATACCTTAAGATATATATAAGTATGTGTGTGCATAAGAAAATTGCATCCTTCTGTTCTGGCCATATTTCACTTTATGCTTCTCCTACGTACACAACAGCTCAAAGGAATTGGCATAGGGAAAGGGAAGAGAGGGAAGGAGCCGCAGTTTTACACCGCGGTATATTTTGTCCAGTTCAGCATCAAACATGATGTTTTTCAGGCTAAAGCATCGTGTTTCATGCTGAACTGGACAAAATATACCGCGATTTAAAACTGTGGCTCCTTGCCTTTCTTCCCTATCCCTATGCCAATTCCTTTGAGCTGTAGTGTATGTATGAAGGACAGCAATGGCCAGTTTAGGCTACACTACTTGTATTCTATCATGTGTTTTGTTACCTTTAGGTGCAAAATGAACCTTTCCCACTGAAAGAGCAGTGAAGGGGTTCTCAAAAGTCTACAGCACAAGAAAGCAGAACAGACAAGACAAGACTGTTATCATTCATTCTCATTTTTCGAGATTAATTTTTGTTTCTCTTCCAGATAGTTGATACTGTGTCACCCTAAAAGGAGAAATGAAGCATTTGAAGTCCTCTGTCCTGTAACGAAATGAAATTGATTTCCATCCAATTGACCTACAAACAATAGGGACGGGAAAATTGAAATGCTGTCGTACTCCGTAAAAATAAAATTACAGAATATTCTGAAACCTGTGTAGCCTCTGCAACAGCTGGCATTTTCTTCAGAGTCTTTTACATAATAAAACTTACAACAAGGTTGAAACTGAAGAGAAGAGAATATTATTTCAAATCGAGCAGGCTAAAATTTCCAAGTCTTGTCTAGATCTGATGAGACAAAGAAGGAGAAAATATAGAGAGATGGAAAGAAATCCTCTTTCTTTGCTGTGGGTAGCAAACCTTATCCAGAGGCTAGACATTAAGATGCACCTAAAGTGGGGGTGATGAATGAAAGTGGTAGACCCATACTGTCCTGTAATGGAAATTTCCTATAAAAGTGCATGTACAATACCATTGTGCTGAATGTGGGGGAAAATAAATCTGTGTGGATACATACTAGTACTGCATGTGGAAACCTACAAAAACAAAAGAAGTTGTACATGTACATGTTTTCATGTTATAGCAAATGAAAATGATAGCAAATAAAAATAAGAATAGTTTTACAGGTTTTAATTTTTCTGCAGAATAAAACCTTAACCTATAAACCTACAAAAATAAGAAGTTTTACATGTTTTCATATTCCAGTAAAAAAAAAGTAATTACCTGTAAATGTACATGAATAAGAATATTTTTACATGTTTTAATTTTCATGCAGAATAAAAGATTTATCTGTAAACTCTACAGGTCAATGTTCTTGCAGGAGAAAAAGTTGACCGGTAAACCTACAAAAATACGAGTAGGTTTACACAGTTTCATATTGCTGCAGAAAGAAAACTTGACCTGTAAAGTGTAAACCTTCATAAATATAAAGTTTTACACTTTTTCACGAACCTGCAAGAAAAAAAAAAAGCTGTAAACCTAAAAATAGAATGAGTATTTTCATCCTTCGACATGCACCTGTACGCAAAATAAAATAACCTTGAAACAAAGCTTTGCCTTGGAAGCAATACTTAAAAAAAAACACCTTGGGGAAAATAATGGTGAATCAAAATAAAACTGTGGCACTTGTGCTGTCTGGAATGCTGTATTTACATTGAAGCTTATTTCGTGAGGGGAAAATGTGTGTGAAGGGGATGCCCACCTAAAACCTGAAACACATGACAATAGAATATTTACCAAAACTGACATTTCTAAAAATAAAAAGCATTTAAGTCTACTCCCTGAAAATTAACATAATTTCAATCAGGGAAACTTGAAGGGAAACATTGCAGTTTGTAGATTAAAAATTGAAGTATTACACTTACAGTTTACATTTACATTCTGTGGGTGAAATGGTGAGATATTGTCAGGTGCTACAGACAGTATTCATGGTATTGCAGTGAAAAAAAAAAGACAATGGCAACTGTTTTCACAAAACTATCAGTGCCAGTGGACCTCTAGTAAAACTTTGATCAAAGACACAAAGTGGTGTGAAATACATGCACATGCAGCTTAACTAGCTCAAGAGTTGTCTTACTCTTGAGTTTAACTACAAGCGAGACAGAGCAATTTAAAAAGCTTGTTTTCTTCTCAAATTTTCTAATAATGTAACAAGAATGCCAACCCCCCAAAACACACACACACACACACACACACACACACACACACACACACATTGTGCAGTCCACTTTCATGCTCTCATTTCAGACGCACTCATTCAGACTACAGTACCTGACTGGCAAAGCCAAAGCCTAGTGTCTGCTGCAAACCATGGCCAGCATGGTCAGTATCCACTCACATGCAGTGCCTTGCTTGGTTAACCTATATGCTTTTCACAATGGCAAAAATTTCCTTAGCCCCGTACTATAGGTGGGGCTAAGGGGGGACCTTAGCCCCACCTATAGTACGGGGCTAAGCTTAGACCACTTTCTGTTCACATTGGTTTTTACGAAAGTAGGCTAGCCCCACCAATAATCCGGGATTATTTGGCCCTGCAAAAAAGCAGGGCTAACACCGCAATTGCAGGGCCAAGCCGAACAGTCTGGGGCTAAGAGCGCCAGTGTGAACAGAAACGAAAAAAAGTACGGGGCTAAGGAAATACGGTGTCAGTTCTCAAGGCCGAAACGCCGAGACCAATCAGATAAGGCCAGACGGGCGAGTGACCTTGATGCGGAGTGGTAAAGAGCCGATGTGCAAGACGTACACTCATAAATATTCATAAGCTGTCGAGAAAGTCCGGGGCTAACGATTTCGAGTGAGAACAGTGTGAAAAGCTAGTCGGGTTTAAGAAATAGTACGGGGCTAAGAAATGCCAGTATGAAAAGCTTCGAAAAATAGTACGAGGCTAGGGATAGTACGGGGCTAGGGATAGTACGGGGCTAAGGATAGTGCGGGGCCAATTTTTGCCAGTGTGAAAAGCATATATGAGTCCTAGACAGGAATAACCGTCTCATTTGGGGCATTCTTTAATCAAAAGTATATTTTTGGACATACCCCCAACTAGATCATGGATGGGGCATTCAGCTCACAGGAGCCAGATGCAATCTCAGCGGATCCAACGTTCTATACTCTACAGAGACTGATTTTTCGGTCTCAGTTAACGTAGACCAAAAAATCAGTCTCTGTAGGACGTTGGATCCTGTGAACGCCCTGTCTAGAGTTATTCAAAATGGTGACCCGCATCGATCGCCATACATTGTACAGGTGTAATGTTCAGTCTCTAGTAGAGACTGAACATTACACCTGTACAATGTATGGCGATCGATGCGGGTCACCATTTTGAATAAAAATGCTGATGCTAATGCATAGATGAATAATTTCACGCATGCGCACATTTCTTTCCCTCTCGTTTACCGTGTGCTATTTTTTTTTTTTTTTTTTGTCGAAATGATTAATGATTTAAATATTCATAGCCAACAACCTGTTGAACAATCTGATTGGTTAGATTTATGTCAGACTCGAGCATATTAAAAATGTCTGCGATAAATGTTGATCGGCAGAAAGTAAGTCTTTAATTTTCACCTATCTTTATTTTTTGGTGGGATTTTAGTCATAGAATTTACAAATACATAATATAGATCTAATTTTGATTGAAGTAGATTTGTTGCATCATAGGCTAGCTTGAAAGATGTTAATATTTGAGACGAACTAGCTATGTCCACAACGAACAATAGTGTACAACGGATAGCGGAGCGTGGTCGCTAGCGGTCGTGTCCATTTTTGCTTATTACATGACGTCATCCAGCCACTGCCGAGAGCCAATTTATGAATGAAAATATAGTAAGCATGCGCAGTGCAAGCCTTCTATGTCCCCACATAGTATTCCACCAAAACAAGTGTAAAATTCTCTATCACCTCGTACCAAAATCGACCTAGAATTTCACTTTCCTATATTTTATATGAATTTTGAAAGGTATTCTCAGAGGATCTATTTTCTCACCGATACCGCACAGGTAAGCGAATTTCGATTGCTTCTTGCTTTTCCGTGAAAATCGTACGAATTAGCGTCACCCCCGCATCGTGTTTGTTGGAATTTGTAGAGTCTATCGCAACGTGTACAAAGTCAATTGGCTTCCGGGTTTTAGGACCGTCAGTCAATATGCATGAAAGTGCAGAGTTTCGATAATTTTCGATCGATACTGGAGCGATCCGATCACGAACCAAGACCATTTCCTGCGTACACAATGTGACCGGATATCGTTATCGCTATCGATACTTCCACACGCAGTCGGAAGGCAACCACGTGGTCATGACGTGATCTGCGCGATTGCCCAATCAGCGGTCTCCGAATCGCTGATCGCGGACGATCTATCCGTTGTACACAGTCTATGGACCATAGTTCGTCGTGATGTCGATGTCGATGAGAGTCCCAAAATCCTTTTCCCCATAGACTTTCTACTAATCGGGTAACTTTCTACTCACGCATTGAACTTGTACGTTGATCGTTGTACAAGATCGCCAAATGCGCATGTGGTGTGCATAGGCTTCTCTATTCGGGGGTAGATCTGCATCTGTCCAAAATTGTAATTTTGATTAAAGAATGCCCCGAACAGCCGAATGATCGGTTAAACTTAAGGTTATTCCTGTTAAATTAAGGTTAACCCTTCCTCCGACAGATTAAATGCTGCTCTGGATTTCTTATTAGGGACAAAATACAGACATGGCACAATATGCGATATAGTCAGTAGTCGACTCATGGTGGTACACTGGTACTGGTAGTCATTACACACACACATGTACACGTTACATGTCGTGCACACCGCAGAACGACCAAGTCATCGGACGCTTCCCGCCAGAGTCGCCCGGCCCGTGCCCGATCGAGCGGCGAGACAAGTTCGGTAGAGCGCAAGTCGAGCCCATCGCTAGCGCCATGAAATAAAGTACAAATATGTTATAATTATGAAGCCTGGTTACATATCTATTTCATACCAGGTACAAAATATACTTATATTCATATTGTATCATACAAATGTCACACATATGCTATTTTAATGATACTAACTTGTCCTTCTCGGTACCAAAAATTGACGCCAGGTACTCCGCCATCTTGACGTGCGTGAGCGTGTCGATTAAAATGCTATCCTCGTTCCCTACCTTTTAATATTTGTAATCATTATTGCCATCTTAAATGGGCACTTGAATAATTTAGTGATTTGAATTTCTAATGCATTATATGTTCTTAAGTATGAGTGTATTTTTTAACGTAAATCATATATATTTAATTACAATCTTGTAAAATATTTAAAGAGTTTGATCTGAGAAATTCATTTATGGAACGCCAAACTTTACAAGAATCTGAACATGCTGAAAGGGGTTTACCTCTTCATTGTTTGGACAGTAATATTATTAATCCTAATATGTCGGCCACAGAAATATACCGACTCCGAATTTTGCATGGAGAGAATGGGACGTGTTAAAAGCGGCTGCTTATAAAGTTCGTTTTAGGGAAATTTTATTAAATATTGTGTACACTATAATTTATGCAAACTAGATGCACATGATTTTACAAATTTATTTTGTTAAATAAAAGATGATGGCATGAAGGTCAAACATATGTTTTTATACGCAAAGTAGCATATTTATCAACAATATCATGTTAAAAAAAACTTTGAAATTACAAATAAATTCTTATGTATTTTACTGTTTGTTTAATTTTCAAATTGGTTTTCTCTATTTTCAAGATTTCTGCTTCAGATAGGCCCTATGTATTTTGATAAGTTTCAAGAGCAATGTGATCACGCAAAACTGTCCAGAAGGCACACTTGACAATGGTACAGAGTCCTATAGGAACAGGAGTATGTGAAATCGGCTCTAGGGGATTCATAGATTCCAGGGGCCCATTGCATAAAACTTACCATTAATGGGGGAAGGGGTGGGGGGACAAAATGACCAAACACCCGACGATGGATAGTATTTATTTACTTAAGGTTTTATTTCAACAGGGTAGCCCTACATTTTGGGTAACATTACATTTGCCATATTTGGCATGGTGAAGGCCGGGGTGAAGGCTTGTACAAAGAAAAAAAAAACATTGCTTGTACTTGCTGGTGGCAGACGCGGGTTATTATTCACATTCCTTTCTGTGCCAGGTAAACTGAATACAGGATCTATAATGTGCATTTCTAGTATTTGTGCATATTTGCATCAGTAGAGTAGAAAAAGTTAACGTGCGTGAGAGGGTATTGATTAACCCCACATGATTATAGAACGTGCATATTTATGAATAGGGGAGAGAGAGGCAAATACTGACTTGGGGTAATACCGAACAGGCCTGTTTTAGGACTATCACGATAGGTGTCGTTCTAACTCTTTTCTGGCTGAGATGCTCTGCACGTGACAAGTCAAGGTCCAGAAAATGTCTTTATTTCCGTCATTTAATGATACGTTATTAGACAAAATGTTATTTCCAAGAAATGTGTTCATAAATTTCAGTTGATCGATTCATTGCTATCAGGGGGTTAGATTTACAATAATTTTTGCGATTAAGTTTTATTCAGTGTGATCCTTGTTTAATATAAATGCAGTATGAATCAGTGGTCCGTAGGCTGTATAAGGGTATCATGGGTCAAAGGTCAACGTGGGTTAATAGCGGATGGGTGTCCGTTATTGCACCTTGTTGTCCGGTATTGGGTGAATATATCATTGTCCCCAAAAGCCCGTTACAACTGGTTCTACTGCTTATGATAATGATTGCATGCGTTGTGTTTTACAGAACCCTCCTGCACCTATAAAATAAGACCGTGAAGAACGAGTTGAAACATAGATGCCATATATACATGGACGTGCATGGTAAGATGTTTTTGACTTGTCATCTAATTTTGCTTTGAAAATTCATAGAATATTTTCACATTTCTCACAAAATGTAAAACTTAGCTTTACTTATTACTGCTCTTCTCATTGAAGCACAAATCAAGACTCAAACGGTATATTTATTTACTGTCTGAAAGATTGGTAAGTTGACATGTTCCACAGACATTGCGTATTGTATTATTTATTTTAAAATGGCTTGTGTTTGGTTTTAGTAATATAAAGCCAAGGCTGCATGAATTAACATTTTAGTTATTCAAATCAGTCCGATATCGTCTCATTTACGAATGAAATTACATGATGAGGCTTAGCTTAAACTGGTACAAATGGATCGAGTGACGTTTCACAACTGTTTGTACCAGATTAAACAATAAGCCTATTGTACATAATTAGTACGCTTCTCAATGCATATGTTTGGACTACGAAACTTCACTGAAGTCAAGATAAGCCTGAGAACTATATGTACGGAAGTGTCTACTTCGATGGCTTAGGCGTTGAGAGGGGGTAGCTTAATTAGGCAAGGCTCGAAACAGTCAACCTTAATTATCCTCCGTCCGTATTTACCTCCACCACATGTCCGTAATACCCACTTTCGGTCGGAGTAGCGGACATAAAGACAGTACTCTTTTAAGGATAACGTACAAAAGAATTAACGCTGTTTGCCTATGCCATACTTAGGGTATACCGCATAGGCATACATTATGCGATGTTCATTTGATGATGGGACTATTGTGCTTAGACAGAAGTTTGAAATTTTATGTCCGTATCTGTTCTATAAATATTCTATATGATGTATCTATTCATATACATGTATTCCATTTAGGCCTAATGATATTGGTCAGATCACGGATTTTTTCATACAATGCATGAATAGCAGTTTAAAAGATTCAATCGATGGTGTTAGCATTTAAATCACACAAAGATTATTGTACAGTTAAAGGACATGACAAAATAGATATATTGCAATATTAATTTAAGATCATAGACGTTGAATATCAAGTCATGTTACTAAATTTTTAAATTAATACAGGCCTGTGATTATCTAAACTCATGTTAGACAATAATGAAGACACTACACACAAAGTGTACGAAATGTAATATCATTTTTTTTTTCAGAGAGAAACATTCATGTAGGGCCTATTGTTGTCGTTGTCGTTGCGTGTGTGGGTAGGCCTTGTAATATCAGTCCCTTGAAAAACAATAGCAGTTGAGACGAGTTGGAAATTCCAACTGGTTCCAGTCCATTGCACGAAACGCAGCCAGTTCATGGAATGTACCTGAAACAATTTGCGCCAGTTTATAACTGGTCTGTATGATCAGATCCGGATCAGATATAAAGCTTTAAAATTGTCATCGTTTCGACTTTTGAGAAACGCGCCCCCCAGTGCGCCAAAATAAACATGTATTTAGGCCTCCATCGTCGCCGTAATTTCTTAGGGAACAGTACCTCACTGGTCAGTGCAGTACCTTCAGGTATAAGCCAATTGGCGTTCCATAAGTAATAAGCCGGATGTACACAGCCAAATACGACGGAGCAACCCAACTTCTCAATTTCCCAGCAGAAAAATTCTTAATTGCAAGAAGTTGCAGGTACTAGTTGTGTATTTCTCATTTTTTTTATCAATGGTATGCATTTACTTATCTGTTTTGCCATATTGATTCGATATAAGTTGATGATTATGAGGGTTATTGGTCAAATAAAGTTGGTAAGTAAAGTCAGACGCAAGATAACAATAATCCAATACAATGGCAAGACATGTACTGCGGCATAAAGCGCAGGCCGAAGTACGGCTGCGGCGCGGCTGGCTGGGTGGGCGGCGCAGGGCTTGGGTCAAGCAGCTAGCAGCATGCAGCAGCAGCTCAGGCTGCGCCGCTAGCCTCGGGCTACAGTACAGCTAGCCCCAGGATAAACCGAAAAATCAGTCTCTGTAGGACGTTGGATCCGCTGAGATTGCATCTGGCTCCTCTGAACGCGGGGGGTATGTCATGGTATGTCCAAAAATGTCATTTTGATTAAAGAATGCCCCGAATGAGACGGTTATTCCTGTCTAGCCCCAGGACTGACTGCTCCTGCGCACTGCCTGAGTGGGCTGGTCGCAGTAACAGTAGAGCAAGCCGTTTGTGCCGTTGATCAATGGCACCATCACCTTCACCGGTCATAACTCTCTCCAACTACAACTCGGGCTGGAACATGCTGCATTATGTTTTGTTTTTGATGACACATCACACAGCGCATATCTTTATTTAGACACTCTTGTGTTAGATGGTTTCTTGAAATCTAAAATGAATTTGGAACCTCTGAGGCTTTGTCATGACATGTTTTTATAATATAGTGTTATACTTGTTAGTCAAACTCTTGACTCGGTCTATGTTGCTTTTTTTAAAAAAATTTAAACTTGCGATTTTTGTGAAAGGAAATCGGAGGCAAAGGTGTGCTTAAATCATATCGCTTCTGACAAACAAAATATCTGTATCGGTCTCTATAAGGCAAGATGACATTTGTCTAAGTTTACGTTTGCGCAGTACCCATGGATGCCGAGTAGCTGGATGCATTTACTAGCTCATTACTTATCCTGGTATGAAAGTGTGTATAACAGTTAACACCAATGAGGTTTTCAATGCCTGGTAATAATGTAAGGCAGGGTTAATGTAGAAAGTTCTAAATGTTATCATTTTCTATATTACAGAATACAGGATCACCCTTGTAGCCCCATAGCGTCATTGCATCCACTGATTCTACAAGGGAAACATAACCATGAATCTTGCCAAGGTGAAAGATGAAGAGAAACTGGATCTGTGCAGAAAATACTTCATAGGTATGTAGTCATACTGAAAACTACCACCATATCTTCAAGACAGCCCGTCCCTTTTTCAGATCACCACAAAACCATCGAAACATTGGCAAAACACATAGAGAAGTGTTAGCAGGCTGTATATTCATGATTTTAAACTGATACATAGTGTAAAATTCAAATAATGCACGTAAACAACGTCTGATTAATAGTCTTTACCCCAGGCTCTTAACAGTTAGTGTTGAAATATCTGCTTTATTAATTAATCTGTTTATCAAATTATAAAACGCATTATGAAAAAAAAATGTTCTATAGAAGAAATCATCTCCAAAATTTGGTGATTACTCATAAAATCAGGATTTCACACATGCATAATAACCACATAGATACTGTAACAAAGACTAATACTTTTTTCGTAGTACGAAAAAAGTCGATTTGAAATTTAACGGCTGAAATTTTGACATATACAAAAAGCTTCAACATGCTATATTCTTAGAAATGGTCTTGAACCACACTTCAATTTACGATCGTGATAGACGATTTCAAATTTTAAGCTTGCAAAAGGGACGGACAATCTTTAAAATTGAATAAAAACGTTCTAAGACAGTAAGACTTAGTGGGAATTGTACTTGAACTTAGGTGCAAGTTATGATAAATGAGTTGAATTAATTTAAAGAGTCTAATATCGAGACCACAATTGTAACTGTGATAGAAAATCATGTGTGAAATGCTTTTCAAAATTAAGCTTTATTTAATTCTGATTTTTTTTTGTGGTGACTTGCACCAAAAATGCATGTTCTAAATTTATTCTTGTAATATTTAGAAGAGAATTGCAACACAAAATTAAACTCCTCGCCCTATCCCTTTTTTCACCATCCCCTCTCTGTATTCCCCTTTTCGCTCTCCCCTTTCCGTCTCCCCCACCCTTCTTCTGCTCCTCTCTTTATCCTCTTCCGCCTCTGTATCTACCCCCTCATTCTATACCCCCTCCTCTCTTCTCTATTTACCTCTCCCATCTCTCTCTCTTTTGATCGCCCCCCTCCGTTTCTCCCACTCTAACTGTACTGATATTGATATGCATGTAGGTGGATGTTTTGCCCTTCCATTCCTATGGATGGTCAACACATTTTGGTTCTTCCGAGAGGCCTTCCTTCGTCCACCCTACGAGCAGCAGAAGAAGATCCGCTCATGTAAGTACAGACAAACTTGTCTACTGAGACAAATGTTTTTAAAGACCACCTGTCCCTGTAGATCACTCGAACTGAATTTGTTTGTAGCGTGTAATTGTGCCTATTAATTGTACTTTTGAGGACATTTGATAAGGACATTTGTTGAGGAACCTAGTAATGGACATTGTGTCTATTCATTGTTATCAAAAGTATCAAAAAATATCCACGAACTCTATGCCTCAAATTGTATCTTTTTGTTGAATTTCAAGCACATTTCACAAGTGAAAATCCACATATTATTCATTTGCCATGCACAGATTCAATATGGCAAATCCACTTGGGTTGCATTACTTTTTTGGACACATTCTATTCCAGACTGTGTACTGCCATTTGGGAATGGTGTGAAGTACCAGTGCACAGATACCTCTATGGCGCATAAAGAGTTAATTTGACTGATCTTACTTCTCTTTTTCTTTCTTGCTCTCTTTTCCGTTTGTCGCAGATGTGATGTGGTCATTAGTAGGGTGCCTGATATGGACGACTGGTCTCATCGCGTGGATCACAATCTTCCAGCTGAAGCGGGCAGAGTGGGGGATGACTGGTGACATGCTTTCATTCATTATACCCAGGGGGAGAGCATAGCAAAGCACCATGCATATGCGAGATACTGTGAACATACGCCAGTCTCTTTATGGAGCTGCATGCTTACAAGGAACTTTGTACAGTATAAGTTATAGGAAATAAGATACAATATTTTTTGTGCTGTAAACATGTAATTGTTTTTTCTCATTATTTTCAACATAATTTATTGTAGAATCTAGATGATAGCCCAATGAATATTGTACAGTATCATGAAATGTAGAAAATAAGATTACTAGTTTGTATGCTGTATAATTTTTAGAATTTAGATGTGTACAGTATGAACTCTATGGAGATATAATTATGGTCTTTTTACCAGCCATTCCAATGTAGGTAAGAAACATCAATTTATATAAACTGTATTTACACCAGTTGCACTATCATACAAATGCTCTTTGGAGAGTTTCTCATAATGAATTGATATAAGATGTGGAAAGATAATTAAATGATTACATGATACAATGTAGTAGATTATCTCATTACACAAGCATAACATGTACTTAACTTCATGCAAACCAGACCATGATATCCTGTGTGTTTAATTGAACACCACGATTGAATCAATTGAATGCTCACTAAAAAAAAACAGCCTTTGGATTAAGGGGGCCACCATGCTAAAATAAAATCAAATGAGCTGAACCCTTGTGTGGAATGAATTGAATATATTTGTATTTAATTCAACAGCCTTTGTTTAAAATCCAACACCATTAATGTCAAATGAAGTAATTTTGCGATACATGTATTAAAAAAAAGTGGTGTGACATTTCACACCCTGAGTTTCCCAGTATACTATTACTTATCCTGCAAGTGACCTTAAACAAGCGACAGTTTGATCCATTCTTTGGTAAAATGTAGTTTCTTATAAAATGTGTAAAAATGTTAGATATAAGTGCAATATTGTACATGTACATCATCAAACTCGTTTTGTAAGTTAAAAATAAGGGGAAATAGTGGTATTAATTACATTGTGTAATTATGGCAAATCCGTTCTGTGGTCATCACCAGGTGTGGATTTGGTTTATTTTCAATGATTTTATCATTTTGAGACGATTCATCCTGAAATCAGACAAAATGGGCTCCATGATCATGATTGACTCGTTGCTCACGGTTAGATTTACACACTTTGCCAACCCTGGTCCAGTGAGAATGTCCACATTTGCCATGGAACTGGAATCACTAAAAGGGTGTGGCTTGATCATGTCCTATAAGATGTTAGAAGTTTATTCAAAGCCTGTTGTCTATTGTCCGAACAGCAGATTGTATGGGAATCATGCTGCTTAGTATCTCAGTGGATAAAAGCCTGCATATATGCAGGCTCAGTAATGAATAGGTTGAGGGTCCAGCAGTCTTCACCACAACAACCCATTACCTTATGGAACTTAAGTTGTCATTATGAATCATTTTAAATGTGTACGACTCTGAAAACTCTTTTTGTTACATTTATTTACCTGTGGGTTTGCATTAAATGATCACATTTTCTTTAAAAAGAAGACACATGGTTGTGACTGAGCTTCACTGAAGGGCAGGTAATTATATTGTTTATGTTGGACTAACAGTATTCTGCAGGCGCAGAGCCACAGACTCAGACTAATGTAACATTCTCTCAAAAAATGTGTTTGCATGTACAGCATAAGACAAGACAAGCACATGTTCATGGGCGCAATTAAGTCTGGCAGTAAAGGCTGCGTTTATGTTCAATTTGCGAAGGGAGAATCAGTTTTGAAACGCTGATTGAAAAAGCTCATCCAAAACGAGGTTTACTACGCTACTGTTTACTGTTGACATGACATCATTGAAATGCGTATACTGA
Organism: Arbacia lixula; assembly: GCA_963669155.1. Lineage (NCBI taxonomy): Eukaryota > Metazoa > Echinodermata > Echinoidea > Arbacioida > Arbaciidae > Arbacia > Arbacia lixula. The sequence goes on along the minus strand of OZ022587.1, from coordinate 5,618,961 downwards.
ACATTCAAAATGAAAATGAATGCAACCGCGTTTTGAACTAAACATGTAACAAAACATTACTTTTGGCTCCCCAAAACGAGCATAAACGCACCCAAAGACTACAGAAATCTCTCTTTCTTGTCTGCTCTATCACACAGCAGGTCGAGAAGAGGGCTTAGTCTTTATTGCCAGATTCAGTACAGTAGTTCCCATGCACTTCATAGCCTAGAACTTAGGCTAGGCCCAACTTAAAGGGATAGGTCACCGTGAAAAATGTATTAATTTGGTTTCAATAAAAGGAGACATAAAAGAAAAGGTTTGACGAAAATCTGTCCAAAGAAAATAAAGTTATTTGATTTGAAACTTCTGATTTTGTGACGTCACATGCGAGGCTCTCTCATATGTTGTGTACTACCTTTTTCATAAATTGCCATTTTTCTGTTCTGTGATGAAGGAATATATTCTTATACCTGTAATAGCAATGTGTGTAGAAACATGTGTCTAATGATATATCAAACGCACAGGTGAAATGATGATTACCTTTCTGAGAAAATTGACATTTTCCAAAAAAATGTACAGGGCATATGGGAGAGCACCTCGCACGTGACGTCAGAAAAGAAAAACTCTAAAATCAAATAACTTTCTTTTCCTTTGACCGATTTTCACCAAACCTTCACTAACTAATATGCTTCTTTCATGTGTCTCCTTTAAGTGATTTAAGGGTGAACTATCCCTTTAACACCATTTCACTGTTCCAGCATCATATATCCAGTAGGTATACATGTAATAGCAACAGGATGTGTAAGTTCCAATAGGTAGCGGGGCGAGTATAGCTATTGAATGCGCACATCCTGTTGTGCTCATAGTTACGGTGACATTTTTGTTTCAGTTGCATTTTTTGGCATTTTTGTTTCAGTTGCATTCGATGCTTTTTGCTAATGGGGGGGGGGGGGGGGGGGGGAGGGGGGGGGGGCTGACCCAATGACAATGCAGAGCCAATTTTTGGTGGTTGCTATTTTGAAGGGAAAGTGGTGTTTTCCTGGCATCTCCTAACAATGGATAGTGCAGACCATAAAAACAATTATTGTAGGAATGGATCCACATGATGATATTTTTTACTCCTTATTATTTGGCAGGCCAAGGGATCGGGATGGGGGGTTAACCCGGGGTTAACCCCCCTACCCCCCCCCCCCCCCCCTTCCAAGATCCACCTCTGAGTGCTGTGCATATACATAAACATTATGCTGTTGTTGCCCTCCATAAGTATTTTGATGCAAACCTTTTCACCTGCTGAGACAAAGCAATATCAGGTTATTTTAATGTCATGGTGGTCCACCACCCTACTAGGGTGGAGAACCATCTAGAAGAATCAATTGGAAGATTATCACTATGGCAACCAATAGCAGCAAACTGCAACAATTAAACAATGATATCAATAAACTGTTTTTGTAATGTATTCACAACTTTTCCCTGAAATGCGAAGTACTTCTGATTTCACCAGAGATGTGTTAGAGAGAGAGAGAGAGAGAGAGAGAGAGAGAGAGAGAGAGATGTATTCACAACTTTTCCCGTAAGTGCGGACTATTTCTGATTTCACCAGAGATGTGTTAGAGAGAGAGAGAGAGAGAGAGAGAAGGGGGGGGGGGGGGGAGAAAAGAGAAAGTGGGGTTGGGTGCATGTTGGGGTGTAGAGGAATGGGCAGCTAGGATCAAGAAGATCGAGTGAAAGCACAAAAATACATGCATGAATAAACATGTATTGGTGGAATCGTGAAGCAACAAATAGAGAAAAAAAATACAAAACTGAGACAATTATAGAAGGCTACGCACAGAAACTGCATGAGTGACGCGGAAAAATGCGAAGGAAGGAAGTTATATATACATGTATATACAGTATATACATGTATATGTTCACTGTGCTTCTCGGCTTAAGGGTGGGGTCGATCGTGTATGCTTCTGTTTTTTTAATGGCTTCCTTAAAAAGTGGGTGATTCGCAAAGACTCGTATTTGGTAATGTAATATACTCATTTGGCATTACGTCATGTGGGAACAATCGCGCGATCTTTGTCGCCTTTCGTGAATGACCTTGTGGCATGTTAAAGATGGTAATACTGTATCATCTTGGCAAATATTAAAGCCCGAACAAAAAAGACACAAGACAGGTATGAACAAATTTGTTTACCAAACACGAAAGTAATGTTTCAGCATCACGGAATTTAATCATCGTAATGTATGTCGAATTGATATATAGTGCTAGACTGCGATCACAGACTCATATTGTGCAATTGCACGTAAACCTGGAAGAGAACGGAAAAAATAAATAAACCGAAACAACGCATCTTGTTATATCAAATGAATTCAATGTCACTCTGTGATAAAAATGCCTATATAGGAAAAGTTGAATGAATATTCTCCACCATTGCCCACACCAGTCAACCACGTCAACGGACCAAGGATAAATAATGTCTCTTTTAAAGACTAAGCATGTGACCTTTGATTTGGGAGCGCGATCGGGAAAACCGAGCATTACAGCGTCACGTGAGGTTGATGACAACGAATAACACCGTGGCCGATCACAGAAATAGAAAAGGTTCTCTTTAGTTCAGTGGGCCGATACTGTGGAGCGGACAGTGGGGATTCTATAATAAAAGCCAATAGCATTATACACCCTGTAGGCTTATACGCTATACGCTATACGCGTTGGACGTTGACTACATGTCATGTGATATTCAACTGCATGGACACTGTTTGATTGATTTTTGTTCAGCTGTGTGGAGTGCTTTAGTGTACTAATGGATACGGAAATCTGCAGATAGCAGCCTACAAGTACGTAATACAGTGCATGCAATACTTTTCAGAGCGCTCTGATCGAGTCGCGCCCACCGGACGGACGTCGGCCTGGTAGAGGTCTTAGTATTTTGCCTGTGTGATTTGTTTTTCAAACCAAGAAATGAACGGAGGTCCAGACAAACCTCGGTTACTTGATATAGCCGAGGGAAGGGTTACAGTGAGACCTATTACTACTAGAACTAGAGTCTTCAGAGAGAAACTTGCGCTACGACAAGCAAGCACTGCGTACCGACATGCTACTGGAGAGAGCAGCAGCAGCCAACAGCCGCCGATGCAGAACCCTGAGCCCTCAGCTCCCCCGGTCCACGGGGCTGGGGCTCCGGAGGAAGACGGTCATGACACAGCGGCAGGTGCGGTTGGTGGTAGTGGTAAGTCGGATAACGTCCCATCACAATCGTTAAAACTCCAACAAGAGAATCAGCCATTGCATGACCCATCTCAGCCGCAACAAGTCGCGCAACCATCTTCGGGAATGCCGCGAACAACTCCAAATGCTCCCCCCGAGGAAAATTCAAGTGACACCCCAAATTTACCTCTGAGACGCGGGCCGATTACACCACGTGAGAAGTCCCTCTGCGAAGCGTATATTCTATGCATCCCTCTGGGATTCCTTGGACTACACCATTTTTACCTTGGGCGGATTGGAGTTGGGTTCCTGTACTTGATCACTTTCGGGGTGTTTGGCATCGGGTGGATCATCGACTGGTTTCGGCTGCCGTGGCTTGTGAAGAAAACGAATGAGAAGAGGAGGGCGGATGCGGAGAGGGGATTCATCTTATACGGAGGGGCGTATGATGAGCTGGTGGAGAGGAGTGTCTGCACAGCATATCTGTTCTGGCTTCCACCAGTTGGTCTTCTCGGTGAGATTTCATTTAAAGATTGTCCGTCCCTTTTGCAAGCTTAAAATTTGAAATCGTCTATCACGATCGTAAATTGAAGAAAGTGTGATTCAAGACCAATCCTAAGAATATAGCATGTTGAAGCTTTCTGTATATGTAAAACATTTCAGCCGTTAAATTTCAAACCGACTTTTTTCGTACTACGAAAAAAGTATTAGTCTTTGTTACAGTATTTATGTGGTTATTATGCGTGTGTGAAATCCTAATTTTATGAGTAACTTCCAAACTTGGGAGATGATTCCTTCCAATTTCCATAGAACAATTTTTTTCATAATTCGTTTCATAATTTAATAAACAGATTAATCAATAAAGTAGATATTTCAACACAAACTGCAAAGAGCCTGAGGTAAAGACTATTAATCAGACGTTGTTTACGTGCATTATTTGAATTTTACAATACGTGTCAGTTTCAAATTGTGAATATACAGTGTTAGGGGGTGTACCAAGGAGTCGACAGACACGAACTACAGCATGTTGTTACGAGACGGGCTTGACTTTATTCTGCTGAATTGGCCGTTCGATCTGCAAAACACAAATGAACAAAACAATAATAAGCACTTGCTTGAAATGTAACCTCATACATGCTTACTGAACCTTAATTACTCTGTAATCCTTACACCAAATTAAACTTCATGGCCTAAATCATACTTTATAACCCTTCATCTACCCTTACTGATGCATATTATGCCCTTAAATCTCTCTAACAAGTCATTTAACCACTCGGCACATCTTCACTAATGTGTCTTAATTTCATCAGCATTATCCATCTAAATGATGCTTTATTTTACTCATAATCTATATATCTGTATCGTTGTACATAAGCCATAACTCAAATGCTTATTTCATGCATCAAAACAACATTCCTAGGTAATTAATCGCTTATTTTAACACTCTGACTTCACTCATTTGAACTCTAATACATACACAATACAGCGACGCAATTTATACTGTGCAGTGTACAATTAATCTATATGTGTAATCACCGAGTGTGCAAACGTTCATAAACTGCCTTAAATTTCACTTTACACCTCAACATGACAAAATACATTCAAAAGATACCATAAATGAGTCATCAATCTTTACTAATATGCATCATATTTTACTTACAACTTTGGGCTTATGCTGATTTTCGTGGATTTCTTGGGACAACTCCCGGTACAAATTCTTCTCACAAACACATGAAAATAGGCTGGCAACATCTCAACGCCCTCTCCGGCCAAACTAATTTAGTAAAGTGAAACTCTCGCTTCTGACGTCACAACTCTAAATAAGTTATCATGAAACTATTTCTGTCACCAACATCCCGGCCCCTTAAATGTGAAGCTCACATCTGAACATTTAAAACATTTTCTTTCAATCTCTAACATATTTACATTGACTAGCTAACTTGGTCCTTTAACCTTAAATGCACTGATCATTTATCAACTAGCACATGTGACTTTACCTTATGCTTAATTTGTTGCAAACTCAAAACAAGAGTTCTAAACATACCTTAACAACACTAGCTACTGAATACAAACAACCCTTGTCGTCTACTTTAAATCTAACCTTGCAGTACTCACATTGCATGTTTCCTAAATAAAAACACACTTATACAAGTTGCATGTAAATGTACTAATCCCAATAAATTCCCTGCTGTGCGGGCTAAATTCTTCCTTAACAAAACTTACTTACAAATTAAGTCTACGTATGAATTCAACCTGCAATACACTAAAAATGCGCTTCTCTACTCATGCATATATCAAATTAAAATAATGGTACTGATACAGGTATTACTCTTTTCCAAACCATATCTCTTCAAACACAAATTTACACTAAAATCACTTCTTCCTGAAGTCAATGACTACAATTAATCACAATAACTGCTTCAAATTATTATCAACGAAAATAATGAACCTTTACTATCTATTCAATCTGGTCAATCTATTTCCCTTTAAAGATATTAAATGCATGTCACATTATATCAAATAATTACAGTATGCAAATAAGTTTACTCTTTAAACATATAAAAATTTTACGACCAAACATTACTGATTCATTTTTAAGTAATTATTCCAAATTCACCTATGGGGTGAATTAAATCTGCGTCCTCAACTTGAATTATTAATATTCTCATAACTATAATATTAACAATCCCTTAATCATAATGTTTCAATTAACTGCAGACCAAGATGCGGTAATTTCTGTCTTATCAAAAATTAAATCTTGAATATACAATTAGGCCTAAATTATAATCCTGTATCTAAACCTCATTAAACTACAAAGTAGTGTTCTAACTGTAGACCGCGATAGGGCAAGCTAGCTTTACTTCCAGACTCGTGGAAATTATCTCTTGCAGACCTTGATATACGCGAACTAGTCTCAACTGCAGACCTCGTCAACGCGAAGTTATGTCTTATTTCAAAACTTTATCTAAACCTTACTAATGAACATTAACAAAGTCCATGCACTAATGTATCTAATTCTTGTGCAAAATGTTCACAAATTCATCTTATTGTGCATAACCTACATGTCCCTTTGATCATCTCTAATGTTCTGCTGATTCAATCAAACACAGTTTGTGAACCGGTCGCACTATTGTGTTTGTCTTGGTTTTGACTTTTACAGTTCTCACAAGACAGTCACTACCAGGGTAGGTTTCTACTACTCTGCCCATCAACCACTGATTTCTTGGCAAATTCTCCATCACCAAGACAACGTCACCAACCGCTAGATTGTTCACTGGTTTTGTCCACTTTTGTCGCTTCTGGAGCTCAGGCAGATATTCGCGAATCCACCTGTGCCAAAAGATGTCCGCAAGATACTGAATCTGGCGCCACCTTCGTCGGCTGTAGACGTCATGTTTCCCGAATACGTCAGACGGGAATACGTTGTTCTGCCGTAGAAGTAGAAGATGGTTCGGCGTGAGCGGCACTGGGTCCTTGGCGTCATCAGAGACTGTGGTGAGCGGACGGCCGTTGATTACTGCTTCTACCAGACACATCAGCGTTGACAAGCCCTCGTCCGTGAGAACCTGCTGCTTTAGTAGAGCGCCTAAGATCTTCCGAGTTGTTCTGATCTGCCTTTCCCAGGAGCCCCCCATATGAGAGGCAGTTGGAGGGTTGAACTTCCAGTCGATTCCTCTTTGCAGAAGGTGATCATGGATTTTCTGCTGATTCCAACGCTGAATCCCTTCTCGCAGCTCTCGATCAGCACCAACAAAGTTTGTGCCGTTGTCACTTCTGATGACCTCTGGTTGACCTCGCCGTGCTATAAATCTCTGCAGCCCATTCAGGAACGAGTCCGTCTCCAACGAGTGCAGTATCTCGATGTGCACTGCACGTACCACCAAACATGTAAAGATACAGCCGTACCTTTTCACTTGACTCCTTCCTTGTTTCACCAAGAAAGGACCGAAACAGTCAACTCCCACATTGGTAAACGGTGGTTTCTCTGCTTTCACTCTGTCATCCGGTAGATCACCCATCTTCTGCGCACTCGGAGAAGCGAACATGATTCTGCATACTACACAGCTACGTAGTACGTGACGAACTGCTACTCTCCCTCGTATCACCCAGAACTGCTGTCTCAGCAATGATAGCACATGCTCTCTTCCACAGTGAGCTGCCGTAATGTGGAAATGACGCACCAACAAATGTACAACATGATGCTTCTTTGGTAGGATGATTGGGTGCTCGGCTTGCTCTGGTAGCGATGCATTGCGAAGACGACCACCTACTCGCATGAGTCCATCATCAGTCATCTTTGGGTCTAGTTTTGAGAGTGAACTAGACTTCTTGATAGGTCGTACCTCTCCCTTCTTCAAGTTCTCTTCCAGAATCTCGTGCTCCTCTGGGAAGCTCCCTTTTTGAACATATTTCAGAATTGATAGTTCAGCCTGTCTAAGGTCATCGGCAACCAGCTGCTTCATCATTTGCCTTTCTCCTCTCAGGTGTCTCATAACCCGATGAATCCATGCTACCTTTCTCTTCAACTTGTACCAGGAAGAGCAACTGGTTATCAGTTTGTCCATGACATCGTTGCACTCTGAATCTGATGCTGCGAAAACACCAGGTTTGATGTCTTTGACCTCCTTATCCTTTTCGAGGGTTGATCTCTTCAGGTCCGGTCCTGTAGGCCACTCTTGCTTGTCATACTGCAAGAAGTCCGGTCCCTGCAGCCATCTTTGACTCGACTGTAAATCATCGGCTGCCAGTCCCCTGGAGACATCATCAGCTGGGTTGAAACTGGACTCAACATGGCGCCATTGTCGTGGTTCTGAGGCTCCATGAATGATTGCTACTCTGTTTGCAACAAAGGTGTGAAATCGTTTGTCTTCGTTCTTCACATACTGCAAGACTATAGTGCTATCTGTCCAGTAGACTGTCTCACCTATTGGCAGGTCCAACTCCCTTCTGATCATCTGATCAAGCTGGGCGGAGAGTGCAGCAGCCATCAGTTCCAATCTAGGAATTGTTACTTTCTTCAGCGGTGCAACACGTGATTTGGCGAACACCAAGCTTGTGTGTACTTGTCCTGTAGTGCTTGTCATCCTCAAATATGATGCTGCACCATAAGCCTTCTCTGAGGCATCCGAGAAGTGGTGAAGCTGATAGTCTCTCACCTCACCAAGGTCATGCGGCTTCAAACATCTGTTGACCCTGAAGCCTTCCATTCTAGGCAGCTCGTCCAACCACCGTTGCCATCTCTGGATCAACAAGGCTGGTATTGGCTCATCCCAACTAAGCTTCATAGCAGTCAGTTCTTGTAGAATTAACTTCGCCTGCAGCACAAATGGACACGCATAGCCACACGGGTCGTAGATTGAGGACACGATGCTCAGCATTCCTCTTCTGGTTAAGGGTTTGTCTTTGGGTGACATCTTGTACTCGAAGCAGTCCAGCTCGAGGTTCCAACTGACACCTAATGCTCTTTCGACTGGCATTGCTTCATGATTCAAATCTAGTCCTTTCACTTCCTTGGCTCTCTCTTCCTCTGGAACAGACTCCACCACTCTAGGATTATTGCTTGTCCATTTTGTAAGATGGAACCCTCCTCTTTGAACTAAACCTCTGAGTTCTGCAGTCAGCTGGATTGCAGTTCCTTCATTCTCTGCAGAGATCAGACAATCATCCACGTAGAAATTGTTCTCGACTGCCTTCAAAGCTTCAGGACTGAAGTCTGCTTCATTGTCTTGGCTCACTTGTCTAAGTGCAAAGCTGCATGCACTTGGGCTCCATGTCCCTCCAAATAAATGGACAGTCATCCTGTACACCTTAGGCTGCTGTTCCAAATCGCCATTCTTCCACCATAGGAATCTCAGCAGATTGCATTGCTTGGGTGGCACTCGTACTTGATGAAACATGGCCTTGATGTCGGCCATTACTGCAACTGCATGTTGTCTAAACCTCAATAGCACTCCAACCAACGAATTGGTGAGATCAGGGCCTTGCAGCACTTCAGAGTTTAGTGACCTCTCATTCTGGGTAGCTGCACAGTCGAAGACGATCCTTGTCTTATCTGGTTTGTTTGGATTGAAGACAGGATGATGGGGCAAATACCACACCGGCCCCTCTGAATCCACTGCTGACTCAGGTACCTCCTCAGCATACCCTTCACTGATCAGCTCTGCCATACCATGACTGTACTTGTCGTAGAGTGTTGACTCCTTCGTCAGTCTCCTCTTCAAGGATTGTAGTCTCTTCTCTGCCATGTTGTAATTGTTAGGCAGCTTTGGTGGATCATCCCTGAGAGGTATGGGTAGATGGTAGTGACCATCCTTCAGGTAGATGTCGTCTTCCCACATCTTGATCACCTTCTTGTCATTCACCGACATCTCTGAATGCTTGGAATGCAGGAACTCTGCTCCTTCCATTGACCAGAACTTCTTGACTTGGTCCTCTAATGCGATGTCATTCGAGATGAAGCTTGAGTGAGCTCTGGCTTCCTCGCTGATCTGGAGAGGTCCGTTGAGGGTCCAGCCAAGAGCTGTCCTTGTGGCATACACCTGTCCTTGCTGGCCAAATCTCGAATCCAACGGCACAAGAGCTTCTGGCACATCCTGGCCTATGAGAAGTCCGATCTTCGTGGACGACATGCAGGGGAAGGATATCCCATCCAAGTACTTGTAGCGACTCACATCCTCACTCCTTGCCAGGTTACTCGAGCTGATGTTAATATCCTGCTTGGTGAAGACACGGGGTAGATTTATCTTGCTACCTGTTGAAGTCCCCTCCACCTGCAGACTCACCACCATGCAGTCTGTTGGGCTGTCAGCTTTCTCCAGAGTAGAGATCTTTAGTCTCTGCAGGTGGCCCTGTGCTCCCACTGCTTTTGCAATTTCCTCTGTACAAAATGTGCTTGTTGACCCACTATCCAGCAGAGCACAGGTGTCAACATATGTCTTGCCGTTTCCAGCTCTTACCCGAACAGGCACAATAGGAAGAGCCACTCTTCTTCCAAGCCCTCCGGCCCCTGTGGTGTTGCTGCTAACTGTTGGCTGATTAGCACTACTGCTGTCCATTGATGGATCGGTGGATTCTTCCTCAACATGGAGAAACTTGGTGTGCTTTCTTTTGCACCCTGGTACTGTGCAGGTTCTGCTGACTCTGCACCTTCCTGCCATGTGTCCTGGTGTCAAACAGTTGTAGCAGAGTTTCTTAGTTTGAGCAACCTTGAAGCGGTCAGCTGGCTTCAGGTCCCTGAACTTTTCACATCTGAAGAGGGTGTGTTCCATGCTACACAGAGGGCAGGTCTTTGTATCTTGCTGCGGGGTGCTGTTCACTGCATATGCCCTGGTCCCTTGGTCTTTTCCTTTTCTGAAGGGCTGCGCTGTCATCTGATTGCTTGGCATCTTCCCCATCAGCCGGCCATACACGGGATCATTCACCTCATCGGCGACTTCCTGGATGAAGTCCACGACGTCCTCGAAGCGTGGCTGCCGGTATTCCTGGCGGACCCTGCTAACTACCCTTATCCACCTTCCCCTAAGATAGTGTGGCAGCCTTTCAATGATCTTCACAAGGGTAGTTTGCGAAGACAGTTCATCCTTGTGGCCCATGGCATGAAGTGTCTGCTGGCATACTCTGAGCTCGTCCGCCATCTCACGAAGCGCTACCTTGTTGTGAGGTAGGATTTTTTCACCTTCTGTGACCTTCCGCATCCATGCCTCGGTGATGTTAAGAGAGTTGCCAAATCGTTGACGTAGTAGAAATTTGGCCTGCTTGTACCCTTCTTCAGGATTCATTACCATACATCCATGCAGAACCTTGCGAGCTTCACCCGTACAGTTATGGAAGAGGTGATTCAGCTTCACTGAAGCAGGGACCGATGTTTCATCAACGCTGTTCTCAAAGGCGCGCCAAAACTCCCAATAGGTCAAAGGGTTGCCATCATATACCATCAATTCTGCCCGCGGAAGCATCACTGACTCGAACAAGCGCTGCTGCTGTTGTTGGCCTTCATGTAGCATCTGGACAAGCTCCGGCTCCAATGATGTGGCTTTCTTGACGGGCTCAGATGGCGATGTTTTGGACGACTCTGGTTCTTGATGGCTCAATGGGTACGTGAGCGTACTCTCACACTTTTCCGCAGGCTTGGCTACCTTCTGTTGCTTGACAACACTATGGCAGGATTTCACTTGTGATTTCATGTCCACAAAGTCAGCATACACCTGCTCTTCGGCTGTAGCTATTCTCAGCTTTGTCCTCATCATAAGCTGCACCTTCTTCTGGCGAAGCATCATCTCCTCCAGCTCCAGCTCTTGCTGTTCTTGCAGCGCAGCTACCTCTGCCTCCAGAGCGGCCCTCCGTGCCATAGCCCTCATCCTTGATGACGACGACCTTGAACTGGTCCTGCTGGCAACCTGACTAGCGGAATCGTGAGGGCTGATGTCATCTGCACAAACCTCTTCATTGTCAGGGTGGGCACCGTCTTTGTGGCGAGCAGCCTGCTTGTCTGCGATGGCATCTTCATTGGAATGGCCACCATCTCTGCTATCTTCTTGGCTAGCAATTTCTTGTTCCTGCACGACGGTTTCTTCATCGGCAGGCTGGCTCAGCAAACTCATCTCGAATCCTTCTCAAGCGAGTTATCGAACTGATGTTAGGGGGTGTACCAAGGAGTCGACAGACACGAACTACAGCATGTTGTTACGAGACGGGCTTGACTTTATTCTGCTGAATTGGCCGTTCGATCTGCAAAACACAAATGAACAAAACAATAATAAGCACTTGCTTGAAATGTAACCTCATACATGCTTACTGAACCTTAATTACTCTGTAATCCTTACACCAAATTAAACTTCATGGCCTAAATCATACTTTATAACCCTTCATCTACCCTTACTGATGCATATTATGCCCTTAAATCTCTCTAACAAGTCATTTAACCACTCGGCACATCTTCACTAATGTGTCTTAATTTCATCAGCATTATCCATCTAAATGATGCTTTATTTTACTCATAATCTATATATCTGTATCGTTGTACATAAGCCATAACTCAAATGCTTATTTCATGCATCAAAACAACATTCCTAGGTAATTAATCGCTTATTTTAACACTCTGACTTCACTCATTTGAACTCTAATACATACACAATACAGCGACGCAATTTATACTGTGCAGTGTACAATTAATCTATATGTGTAATCACCGAGTGTGCAAACGTTCATAAACTGCCTTAAATTTCACTTTACACCTCAACATGACAAAATACATTCAAAAGATACCATAAATGAGTCATCAATCTTTACTAATATGCATCATATTTTACTTACAACTTTGGGCTTATGCTGATTTTCGTGGATTTCTTGGGACAACTCCCGGTACAAATTCTTCTCACAAACACATGAAAATAGGCTGGCAACATCTCAACGCCCTCTCCGGCCAAACTAATTTAGTAAAGTGAAACTCTCGCTTCTGACGTCACAACTCTAAATAAGTTATCATGAAACTATTTCTGTCACCAACATACAGCTTGCTAACACTTCTCTATATGTTTTTCCAATGTTTTGATGGTTTTGTGGTGATCTGAAAAAGGGACTGGCTGTCTTTAAGTTTTGTTTTTTTATGAAGAAAAGACTATTTCTCCTTAATTATTCATCCTTTTTCGCACTGTAAACCTAAACAAATTCAAATTCAAAATGATTTTATTTTCCAAATCTTTAAAAAATACATAATACAAGATAGAAATCCATAATCCATAATCCATATATTTCTTCTCAGCACTGATAAGCCCTGCCTCCATTGGCGGAAATCGCTCCCCGAAGGTGGAGGGGACAAGTAGCTGAGCGGGTGGGGGGGGGGGGGGGGAGTAGTGATGGGATTTTGGGGAGGTGTTTTTTTTCCTACATTTTTTTTTATCCCACCCAGTCTCTAAAAAGAAATTAATCCCATCCAGTCTCGAAAAAAAATTAATCTGCCAATCCGCCCAGTCTCGTGGAGGTACACGACCAAAAATAGTGGGGGGGGGGGGGGGGGATTTGATATTGTGTCCCCCCCTTTCGAAATGATGGGCTGGGTTTTGACGTTTTTCTAAAAAAATTTGTACACGAACGAAAATAGTGGGGGGGGGGGACATTTGATATTGTGTCCCCCCCCCCCCCTTCGAAATGGTGGTGGTGGTGGGGGGGGGGGGGGGGGGGACACGAACGCCCCGTTCCCCCCGGGATTTCTCTCCATGCCCGCCTCCAATATATCCTCCAACTCAAGATTCCCCCTGTGACATCATCAAAGGTAGAAATTAGCAGGATAATATATACATAATTTATGCACAAAGTAAACATTGCAATGACTACCTACAAGTGCTTATAATAGCATCACATAGCTAGCACATTTCTGACATATTAAGGAAACGATTATTCCCACATGAAAGGTTGTTAGATGGTATTGTGTGAAGACATGTGATGCTCTTGTGGACAGGTGGAGGTAGTCATTGCAATGTTTCATTTGTGCGTAAATTCTGCTTATTATCCTGCTAATTTCTACCTTTGATGATGTCACAGGAGGAATCTTGAGTTGAAGGATATTTTGGAGGCGGGGCTTATCAGTGCTGAGAAAAAGAAGAAGATTATTTTAAAATATAGGACACATATTCCCATTGACCAGCTAGTGATTTTGTTATGTACATGTTATGTTGAATCAACATAAGTCGACATACATTTTGATGACAGGGGACCTTGAAACTAAGCCATAAACATCCATCTCTGCCTGACTAATAGTAAAAAAATAATGTTTGCCCAACCAGGTCCATAGTCAAAATGATGATCTGTGCAATCCCATAATGTGTTGGGATCGTTATAATGTGCTTATTATGTGCAGTAGAGTTAAAGGGCATATACTGTACTGGGAAGGCAAAAAAGCCTTCAAAATGTAATTGTTAGCAATCTTCTTGCCAATGGTCTTAAATTCATGTATTGTCTATTTTAGAAGCTTGCTGAAAGTTATTTGCCCTCAAATTATCCACATATGGAGTAATTAATGATTAATGATTAAATCCTCAAAATGTTCGGGCCGAACATTTTGAAGATTTGTGCTAACAATTACATTTTGAAGGCTTTTTTGCCTTCCCAGTTTATGCCCTTTAAAACTTGGTGAAATCATGGTCAATGAGGCAGGTATTGCAGTTAGATGATATTTTATTCCTTACTCCCAAACTCCGCTCAATGTTGACAGCAAGAGGTACATGAACAAGTTCATTATGGATACAAGAATCATGCAGTATGTGTTGTCCGGTCGGAGGGTAAAAGTAGAAGTCCCTCAACAAAGAGTTCTTGGGGTGAAGCATGGACCTCAAGTTCCATCTTATTGAGATTTGGGGGCGATAACAATTAGAATTAGAAAATAGAAGCAAGCTCTGATTGGTCCATAGTAATATGTCCATCAGAGTATGAAAGGAAAGAGTAGGTGAAACCGTGATGGAGAACTTGAACAAAGAAGCTTTTCAAGTTGTTTGTAAGTGTTCAGGATAATGAGGGTCTGTGTGGTCCGTTTGCTTTAGGGCAGCCACATAAACTATCCCTATCCCTAAGATGAGTAAACACTAGAGATTCTACTGGGTGGTAAGGAGGTGGGGAAAGGATAAAACGTAGAAGAACTGCTACATAACAGTAATTGCTTGCTTGCTGGACGTTTGTTATGGTAGTCGATTGGTTGATTAAGTGTAAAAGACTTGAGTTAGTTATATAGTGAGTCAATGATGTATCCATTCATTCTAGGATGAGATGCTATTTACATGCTTGAGCTCAGTGTGTGTGTGTTTGTGTGTACATGTGCATTACGGTTTTACAGATGTGCGTTAGGATACTGGCTATTTGGATAATTGAATCAATCTTTGATGGATTTAATCAGTCATTGATTAACCGTTTACTCTTCAAATATAAATTTTCTGTATTATCTGGTAGCCATTCAAAAGAAAGTTTTTTTTTGTATGTACATGAGAAATCTGAACTTTTTACGCAGGCTCTTTTTTTTTATATAGTTCTTAATTCCAGTAATCTATTTCAAAGTGCCCAAAGCATGGTCCTGTAGAAGAACATTGTTGAACCTCTGAAGGGGTTACCCTCCGTAAAATAAATTTTGTCCCTTAAAGGACATACTATACTACAGGAAAGACAAAAAAAGTCCTTTTAAGAGGTGATCGTGAGTAATCTACTCGACTGTGGTCTTAAATTCATGTATTGTTTATCTTAGAAACTTGTTGAAAGTTATTTGCCCTCAAATGATCCACATTTGGAGAAATTAGTGATTAAATTCCAAATCACTGTTCGGCCCAAACATATTTTTGGGATTTAATCACTATTTACTTCAAATGTGGATCATTTGAGGGCAAATGACTTTCAGCACGTTTGTAAAATGGACAATACATGAATTTAAGACCATTGGCTAGAGGATTGCTCACAATCACCTTTTTGAAGGCTTTTTTGTCTACCCAGTAATAGTTCAGCCTGAAGATAAGCTGGTTTCAAATGAAGCAGAAACTTAGAACTTCAAAATCAGAGAAGGTTTGACCAAATCCGTCAAAGGATAAGATAGTTGTGTTTCTTTGAAATTTCAATATTGTAACATGACGTGCAAGGTGCTCTCCCATAATGTTGTGTACAAAATAATTCCATAAATTGCTCTTTTTCTGCTCTTGACTACAGAATGATTTTTCTTTGTACAGGAATGTGTGTACTGTGTAAAAAAACATATTTCTAGTGATGTATACAGTTCAAATGTATCAAATGCACATTTTTGAGAAAAATTGTATTCAACATGGGAGAGCATTTCACATGTGACGTCACAAAATGAAAATTTTAAAAGATCACAACTTTCTTATCCTTTGACAGATTTTTATCAAACCTTCACTTTTAATACATATGTCTTCCACGTGTCTCCTTTTATTGAAGCCAACTAAATATCCGGGTGAACTATCCCTTTAAACTCATGAAAATCAGAACAGAGTTCGGGAAACAGTATGTTACGTCATACATTGGGCCGAAACATTGGAATGGCATACCTTTTCATCCAAAAGAAAAATGTTTCGTCTTATAAATGTCTTATAATGACTCATACACAGTCAGCTAGAGGGTTGCTCTCATGATAGTATTGTTTTGATTTTTCAATGTTTTTGTCTCTGCAGGAGGCCATCATTACTATCTTGGTCGCACAGGTTTCGGCATCCTATACACATTCACCATGGGGCTGTTCGGTCTAGGCTGGTTTTTCGATGCAGCCCGCATCTACACCCTGACCCAGCGGGCCAACGTTGCAATCCGTACCCTGCGCTCCGGGCAGCCCCTCTCGAAGAACCGCGGCGATCGGTTGTATCTCATGGACGCGATCACCCTCGTTTTTCCGCTGGGTTTTCTTGGGTTACATCACTTCTACATGCGCCGGCCACTGATGGGGGTGACGTTCCTGCTTACCGTGGGGTGCCTTGGTATCGGCTTCATCATCGATTTGTTCCGGTTGCCGATGTTGTTCGCGAGGACGAAACGAGAACTGCAAGACAACGATAAGCGATTCCACATGGACGACGCATACCTGATGTGGTTTCCCTTGGGCGTGCTCGGGATGCATCACTTTTACCTCCGCCGCTGGTGCTGGGGGTTGCTGTACTTCTTCACGTTGGGGCTGTTGGGCATCGGCTGGCTAATCGATGTATGTCGAATACCGGGGCTGGTGCGAAAAGCGAACGCGCAGCGCGCCACGGCTCTGTTGGACAACGAATACCTCCCGGACGCTGGTCTCCCGCCGGGCGGGCAGCAGTCTCTTGTGGTTCCCCCACCCGAGAACTTGGTGCAGAACATTACAGCGGTGGCATTTCCTCTGGACGGGCATGGGTACCCGATATGGAGCGAGAGTGAGGTTTGGACCGAGGAAACTAGCAGGAAGTATCAGCAGTATCTGCCGATTGAGGCACCGCCGCCCCCGAATGAGCCGCAACCCCGGAATAGGCGCCCGCCCCACTTTGGGCATCCGCACGGCCACCCGTACGGCCACCCTCACCCTCATGGGCACCCGCACATGATTGGGCACCAGCCCCACATTGGGCACCCGCCCCCGATTGCGCAGCCGCCCCCGATTGCGCAGCCGCCCCCGATTGCGCCGCAGCCCCCGATTGCACCGCAGCCCCCGATTGCACCGCAGCCCCCGACTGGGCCACCGCCCCCGTACTTTCAATGAGTTTTAATGGGATCTCATTAAACATGACAGCCCATTAGTGAACTTTCACTGTTGTCTTTGGGTAAAACGTGGTCGCTTTTTACAAAATACTGTAACACACTAATGGTACATGTATTCATTTATAAAGTTTTAATGGGATCTCATTAAACATGACAGCCCCATTAGTGAACTTCCATTGTTGTCTTTGGGTAAAACGTGGTCGCTGTTTACAAAATACTGCAACACACTAATTGTACGTGTATACAAATTATGCATTAATGAAGACAAACAATGCATGTGTATTATTTGTTTGTTAACAATGACATGCTTTTTGAGGGTCTATTATATTATTACGTATTGCTGAATGGTTCTTACGGACAAAACATAAACAAGGTATGGAAACAAGAAAACACACAAGAGTTTATTAATGAACTGTTATTTGATTTTAAAGTTTTGATTTTGTGACGTCACGTGCGAGGTGCTCTCCCATATTACAATTTCACCTGTGCATTTGATATATTATTAGACAGTGTTTTTATACGCATATCGCTGTGAAAAGAATAAAAAAAAAGGCAGTTTATGGAAAAAGAAGTACCGGTACTCAACATATGGGAAAGCACCTCGCACGTGACGTCACAAAATAAAAACTTCAAAGTCAAATGATTTTCTCTTTCTTTGACCGATTTTCGTCAAACCTCCACTGATATGTTCCTTTCAGGTGCCTCTATTTATTGAAACCAAAATAATGTCGGGGTGAACTATCCCTTTAACAATGTATGTTCTCACAAATCCACAGTAGATGTGTATTTTTTTTATATGAATGTAATGTTCTTATGTACAGTACATGTATTACATATTTTTGTAAACTGTAAATTGCTGAGCTAAGAGTAAATGTTAGTAGGAATTCAAAGTGTGTTGTAACAAAGTCAAGGGAGATGTTTTCGTTTTTATGAATACATATATTGCCTTTTTTATGTTTTATACATTTGTATGAATGTAAATTGTAGACAAAATATAATATTACAAATGGAAACAAAATCAGTGACAAACCAGAAAACCCTCATTATATCGAAGAGCAAGAATGCTTCATGTAGAAAAAAAAAATCCTGACAAAGTAAAATTAAACAAAAATTTTGATAAATCAATTGTAATGACCATGATCATAGATAGCTCTTTTTCTGCGTTTGATGGAGGAATGATTTCTTTACCTTCACAAATAAGTTTCTTTCATGTTTCTGTTTTTATTTATTTCAACTTAATTTCAGGGTAGACTTTCTCTTCAATATGTGCTATTTTGTTTTGCTTTATAAGGGGCTTAATCGTCTTAAGCCTCATGAAATCTATTCACTTCTATCCATGTGTCGAATAGTAATAGAGTACCGAAATGTGACCTCATTTGAACATTATTGTGAAGACAACTGGTTCTAAACAATGCGGGTAGAGCAAGCAGTGGTAATTACAACAGGGACAGTAATTGAGAATGCCCGACACTAGCCCGATAAACAATATCAGACCGCTAAACCTCTCGCGGAATGAGTTTATTCACAGCCAATTGTCTTGACAAGTTCATTATGACGACACCACTTCGGCCATAGTTTCATCAATTCAAGTTGGACCGATGTACAGTCTATTTCATAGATTGCCTTGTGTTGGGAACAAATTCGATTTACAATAGCACGTCAACATGAGTGAGTGAATAATGATAATGGTGCTGTTTTTTTTTATATTGTTGGTTGAGATACTGCAAGCTTATTAGTCAACATGTTTTGATGTTTTATATTTGTTATAAGTACCCATCGATTGTTTTCATAGTAAATAAATTGCAACGTGTATTGTTCTAAAGTACTACATGTAGAGTATATTGCGCTGTTTTGTATTCCTATGTTTTTATGTTGGGTGTTAGTGGTAAAAGTAAATTAGCTCATTAATATTTTGTGCACACAGGGGCTCCTTTTCCCGTTACTCTTTTGCACGGCAAGCGGGGGCTTCGTCTCCCTCAACCCCACGTGCATTTCCCCTAGGATAATGATGGGGACAACATGAGTTAACCCTTTGTGTGCTACGTGTGCATTAATACACACAAATCTCATAGAGTAGCATTTTATCTGGCACAAAAGGAGTTAAAGGATTCCTTGTCAATTACTCACAAGGGCTTTCGTTTGCATAGCTGGGGCAATGTCGCCCTCAAGCGACGTGTATTTTTTTTACGTCACTAGCGTATGCTTATTGGTATCTGAAACCAGGATAATCTTACCTAATTATTCTTTTTGTAAGTCTCCATCTTCACCACTGCTCTCTTTATCAGGTGTATTTATCTATTTGATATTTGAGATGTTATAAACTAGGACGTACTTTTTACAAAGAAATTTTAGGCATAATAATAATAATAATAATAATAATAATAATGGTTATTTATCTGCGCTATACACAAAAAGTATCACAGCGCTTACAATCAGATATAAAATATAAATATATACATTAAATTGCATCAACCATTGGAGTTCTCAACTGTGCCAGATGAGGCCTGGTGGCCTCTTGCTTGCTGCTTCGTTCACCAACAATTTAAGGGACAAGCCCGGTCAGCACATTATTCACAGAAGCTCTAGTATAGCACTTGAGGCCACCAGGCCCCAGATGGGTTAGCCAAGTCAAACCAAATAGTGATATAGCATATATACCCAGTAGTAAGGATAGCGTTCATTCATTTACAGGATGGAGCACGCTCTCCTTACTAGGTGTATGCTTCAAATTTCTTTATTATTTCTTCACTAACATAGGACATATCTGCTAAAAAAAAAGATTCTGCTAGAAATAATTATATAGCTGCTACAAAAGTAGTTTCATTTTTATAAGCTGTTAGTTCGACTATGCTCAAATATTATTCAAAACATGCATATTTAATGATATATTGGGATTCTTGCAATTCACAAATGTGTCAGGGTTGTTATTTCGTTCGTAGACGTTTAAAGAAGTGATGTGAATGCTATGTCGTGTCGATTTTATTGTTATTACATTTGCATGGATTTTTTTAAACATTCTTCCTGGCTATAAGTTCCGGTTTCAAAGAGATCGTGGGGAGAACGTGCCTTTGCTCATGCAGGGCCAACCCCGTGGAATTCTCTTCCACAGAGTTTGAAGACCCTGACGTCAGTGACCACCTTCAAGGGCAACCTAAGGACATACCTGTATAATGGTGCTTTTTGACATACAAGCTCATACCTGTATTGTATTTTTTCTCTCTCTTTAATTTGCTCTGAAGCGCCTTGAGCATGGAAAGTGCGCTATATAAATTCTACGTATTATTATTATTATGTTTATTATTATTATGTGAATGTGAATGGTTCGAATATATTTTATATTGGTATATATAGTAATATTACTAATTATTGTGATATAATGCAATAATAAATACAAATGATGATTGTTAATTCGGGTACTTAATGAGCCGCTGTTGAGTGTTTTAATTTAAAGTGACAACGTCTCGGAAAATATTTATTTATTGTAGAAACGAAAACAATAATGATAAGGCCCCTGAAATGAAGGTTATTCTGAAGGGTCGTTTATTCCGAAGATTCGTTATTCCGAAGGTTCGTAATTTCGAAACACGTAAATTACCAATACCTCGATGCTCGTTAGTCCGAAAACGAAAAAGGGTTCGTTAATCCGAGCATTTGTCGCGTAACGTTCGGAATTACGAACCTTCGGAATAACGAGTGCTTCCCGAAATTAAGGGGAGCACATTGAACGAACGACATGGAACATATGAAACGAGAGAGAGTGAAGATGGTGAGATGGAGTGAGAGAATAAGACGGGGTTTGACCAAGGGAGGGAGAGTAAAGAGGATAGACATAGGAAGAGGGAGGGGGGAGGGGGGGGGGGTAGAATGAGAAAGGGAGAGAAAGGGGAGAATGAGAAAGGGAGAGAGGGGAGAATGAGAAAAGGAAGAGAGGGTGGAGAATAAGAAAGGGAGAGATGGGGAGAATAAGAAAGTGAGGGAGAGAGAGAGAAGAAGGAAGGAGAGAGAGAGACTATGATTAAAGAGATAGAGAGGGAATAAACAATTCAGTACGAAGGAGAAAGAGGCAAGGGAAGAGAGAGTATGTTTTTATGATTGCAATACGAGACGTACAGGACGAACAGAGAAGTAGGGAAAGGAAACGGGGTACACCTGTAGGAGGAAATTGGAGGACGTGAGTTCTAAATTTAGTCCGAGTATGTGTACCTGCGTATTAATCCTACCCCTCCTACCCATTTCACAGTCTGGAGACTGAAATAAAAGGGATGTTACTGGGCCGGGTTTCAATTCAATAATTAGGTTTAAAAAAAAAAGTATTTTGCTTAGATTTTTACTTTAGTAAAATATTTATTATCTTCGGTAATCAATTCGAAGAATGGCTAAGTAAGCAAATTAAGTAAACTGCTTTATAGTTACGGTCGGTATTCAATTGCCTATTTTGGCTTAGTATTTTACCCTAAGTCCAAGACAGGGAGGTAGCGCAGGCTTAAGTTACTTTGTAGCAAAAATATATTGTTGTGTAGATTGGCTTGTAAAATGGCTGCGTTCATTCACAATGCTGCGCACTTCGAAGGGAAATGCAGGATCATTATCATCGACGAGTACACCGGCCCTCTCAAAAGATATAACAAATATCCGAGCCTGTGCAAAGGTACAGGTTTAACCACAATGGGATTCAGAGGATAACCGAGCTTCTCCATGAGGACATCTCTTCTAAGTCCAACACTAACAATGCTATACCAGCAGTGGAAAGAATCTGTGCCGCTCTCCATTTCTATGCAACTGGGTGTTTTCAACGAACTGGTGAGTACACTTTGAACATATCTCAACCATATCAATCTCGCGAATCGTAGATGTTGTTAGTGATGCCCTGACGCGAAAACTTTCCCAGTTTGTGCATCTATCAGCTAGATGAAGATGAGAAGTTAAGATGTATGGACGGGTCTTTTGACAAGGCAGGATTTCTTGGCATAATAGGGCTCATCGAAGGAACCCAAGTGAAGATTCAAGCTCCATCGGAAAATGAGGATCAATACGTCAATCGGAAAAGATATCATATAGCATAACGTGCAAGTGTTTGTGAACCCCAACTGCAAGATCGCAAATCTTAATGCCCAGTGGCCTGGGAGTGTACATGATTCCCGTGTGCTGAGAGAAAGTACTGGACTAGGAGATGTTTTGGAAAATATAAGGTCATCTCTTAAAGGTGACAGCGGCTTTCCAATCCGTCAGTGCATGGCTTTTGACCCCCTTCTTGAGGCCCCAGAATGAGGCAGAAGAACGTCACAACAGGGCCCACAAGCGCACACGCTGTCAGGTAGAAAGAGCTAGAATAGGACAACTGAAGCGCCGATTTCACTGTCTTCATATTGAGTTGCGGTTGTCGCCACAAAAAGCAAGCCGCATCGATCGCAAGCTGTGCTGTTCTCCATAACCTCGGCAAAGAATGGAACATGCCCGAGCTTGATGAGCACATATCAAATGTAAAGTCACTTGTATCACTGCAATTGCCGGGCCGGGCCACACTCAGGAACACATCGATTTGCGACAAATGTTACCCGAGCCGGGCGACGCGCTCCAGCTCGATTGCAGCGCCCTCTATAAACGATATCCTCCTAGCACTTGATGAAAGGAAAGAAGCGGTTCTGGTACTATTAGATTTCTCGGCAGCTTTTGACACCATAGATCATAACATTCTGATTGAGCGACTCGGTGAGAGATTTGGATTTGCCGGGACAGCTCTTGCCTGGATGCGCTTTTATCTCCATGAACGCTGCCATACCGTCATCGGAAACTCTTCTTCACAGCCTGTCCTTGATGTCTGGGGCGTACCACAAGGATCCGTGATTGGACCACTTTTGTTCACGCCGCGATAGAAGACATTATCCGGGCGCATGGTCTCACAATGCCATGCTGTATGCAGACGACTCCCAGATCTACTCCATCTTTGACTCTAAGGACCGTGACAAAGCCATGACAGATCTGAATGCTTGAAGGAAATCAGGACATGGTCTACAAGAAACAAGCTCGCATTAAACGATTCTAAGACGGAAGTTCTTCACTTCTCTTCCAATTTTATGCAAACATTCAGCTTAGACACCAAAGTACGGATGGGGAATGACGAAATAAACAGCTCAGCCGTCGTGCGTAACCTTGGTGCGAAACTTGACCAACATCTGACCATGTCGGCCCAGGTGGCCGCTAAGGCTTATCAAACTGCCATGGGAGCGATCCGCAAGATTGGCAAGATACGTGACCACCTGAACCAGACTACAGCAGAAATGCTCATCCACGCTCACGTCACATCCCGGCTTGACACATGTAATGCACTTTTGGGGGGTCTTCAACATACTGAAGTTAACAAACTCCAACGAATACAGAACATATCCGCCAGAATCGTCACCAGATCTCGGAAACAAGAGCACATCAAACCCATCCTCTATCGTCTTCACTGGCTTCCTATTCACCACCGCATCCAGTTCAAGATCCTGCTCCTAGTGCATGTACAAATCCCTTAACGACGCATCTCCTCTCTACATCCCCAATCTCATCAAGGAATACATCCCAACCCGTAACCTTCGCTCCAATAACCAGAATTCTAATCTTCTCCAGATATCCAGGACCAACACTAACTTCTATGGGGAACGTGCCTTTGGTACCATAGCGGCTAGACTATGGAACTCTATCCCCCTTCACATACGTAATGCCCCATCTGTCGACAGCTTCAAACGCCCTCTCAAAACATTCATGCTCTCCCATTAAGTACCCAATATGGTTTTAAGAACTCTTTGGCCTATTTGTGTAGTTCATATTTATGTTGTTTACAATTATATGACGTTAAATGTGTTCATTATGGAACTTGTTATCTTTAAAATGATTGTGAAGCGCATAGAGATTTTTAATATTATGCGCTATATAAATGTTTGATTATTATTATTATTATATCGCGTCACAACGCTCAGTTATGTCCCTTTAAGATAATTTTACTTTGCTTCCCGGCTTCAAAGGGTAGAGTTGATCGTGTGAGCCTTTTTTTTTTTCATGGATTCTTTAAAAACTGGGCAATTCAATAATCAATTCGCATAGACTTACCGTATTTATACTAATTTATGACATTACGGCATACACTGGGCCGAACAATCGCGCGCGATCTTTAATTGTTGCCTTTCCTGGATGATCTCGTGACATTGACACATCAAGTTGTCTAACTATGTGAAAAATGCTATTATCATCTTGGCAATTATTAAAACACGAAGTAAAATACTTAAGACAGGCATGAACAAATATGTTTACCAAACACAAAGTAATGAAAGGAACGGAATTTGATCACCGTCATGTATGTCGAAGTTATATTCTGCTAGTCTGACATCACAGACTCATTTTATGCAATTGCACGTGAGCCTGAAGAGAACAGAAGTGAGGAACCGAAAACGACGCATCTTGTCATGAATATGCAATGAATTATTCAATGTCATTGTTTGATAACAATGCCTATCTAGGAAAAGTTGAATGAATAATCTCCACCATTGCCTGCATCATTCAAACACGTCAACGGACCAAAGAGAAATAATGTCTCTTTTTAAGACTACGCATCGGGGAAAACCCACAGTCACGTGACGTTGATTGTGTACAACATCACATCGTGGCCTGTGTGGAGTGGTACAGCTACAGTGGGGATTTTTATAATAAAGCCATCAGCACTACAAATGACGCGTGAATGGACGTTGAGTACATGTGATATTCAAGTGTATTAAAAGGACATTGGAACTCTGCAGATAGCATCCTATAGCCGAGGGAAGGGTTTGAGTTAGGCTTACTACTACTGCTACTACTACTACTACTACTACTACTACTACTACTACCAAGTATTACTGCTAGTATTTCTACTACTACTACCAAGTATTACTGCTAGTACTACTACTACTTCTAGTACTACTAGTGGAGAGAAAGTTGCGCCATATCGCAAGCAAGCACTGCGTATCCACATCCTACTGAGGAGAGCAGCAGCCAACAGCCGCCGATGCAGAACCCGGTCGACCAATTCACGCGTTTAGTGCAACAAGCACTTACGCAACCATCTCCGGGAATGCCGCAATTCGCAACGCCTAGTGCTCCGCCCGAGGAAAATTCAAGTGACACCCAGAATTTACCTCTGAGACGCGGGCCGATTACACCGCGTGAGAAGTCCCTCTGCGAAGCGTATATTCTATGCATCCCTCTGGGATTCCTTGGACTACACCATTTTTACCTTGGGCGTATTGGAGTTGGGTTCCTGTACTTGGTCACTTTCGGGGTGTTTGGCATCGGGTGGATCATCGACTGGTTTCGGCTGCCGTGGCTTGTGAAGAAAACGAATGAGAAGAGGAGGGCGGATGCGGAGAGGGGATTCATCTTATACGGAGGGGCGTATGATGAGCTGGTGGAGAGGAGTGTCTGCACAGCATATCTGTTCTGGCTTCCGCCAGTTGGTCTTCTCGGTGAGATTTCATTTAAGTTTGTTATGAAGAACACAAATATTTCTCCTCCTTTTTCATCTGTTTTTCACACTGAAAACCTAAACTGGTATTAAAGCTAGTCCAGATGATGTCCAAAGAGAATGAAATGATTTCATGATAGTAGATTATCTCTTATATTCTTTCAACCAGTGTACACCTGTACACATCTGTATTGAATTTTTGTTTGAATATTTGCACCTCATATATTTATAGAGAGAGAGAGAACGTGCGTACTTTCTATACGTACTATAACTTGCCCAAATCATTGTGAATTATATGTTGGGATATACATTTCGTGAAAGCGGGGAAATGTGAGCATCTCCCTTTTGAAACCAAGTGATCCAAGGTTTTAACGACACGGTTTTCCTTTGAGAGGTCAAACAAGGACATTTTGGAGTAAAAAACACAGAAAATGGAAAAAGATACCGTATTTCCTTCCAAATAAGTGGAAACTGACAGACGAATGTAAAGGGATCAGTAGATTGCAAGAAGGTTAAGGAAGTGTCGTCTGACACCTATACCGCTTTGTGCTATGGTCCGCATCTGTCCGCTTCCTGGTGCATGCGTTCAATGGGAGTAATACTTGCATCGTACACTGAGAGGGACAGTACAATTATGAATGACGAATATAAAATATGCTCGCTGCGGTTCAAACAGAAATAAGGATAGTTTGTCACTCCTCCAGAAAATGTTCGTCAAGCTTTAACTGAGATTTCTTTCATGTTATTTTTGATACACTGCTGATTCCTGCCGAGTTTAATGACTTACCAGTATGAAAATGGGACACCCTGTCTTTAACTGTACAAGTGAAAACTCAACAATCCCATATGTGTTTAGCGCCACTTACATGACTTCCAACCATTATCATTTGCTATATTCCAAACCCGTGTTTGCTCTTGTTTCCTTTTTGTCTCGCCCACCGGAGGTGAAGGCGAGACTAAGGGATCCAAATGGCGTCCGTCCGTCGTCCGTCCGTCCGTCCGTCACAAATGTTAAAGTTTACCTGCATAAGACTCTCTTATGATCCATAACTTGGCAACTGTTACAGCAATGGCAGCCACACTTGGTTGATAGAAGCACTAGGGGTATCTTCATGTTATGGTGTTGTCAGAGGTCATGTGATGATGTCAAAGGTCATTTGAGGTCATATATTAAAGAGTATGTGCAAGACTCTCTTTTTCTATGTTAAAGTTTACCTGCAAGACTCTCTTTTGACAAATAACTTCACATAGGTTGCTTGGATTACAACCTAACTTGGGTCATAGATGCACTGGGGGTACCTTCATGTTATGGTACCGTTACCTTCCCACATATACAATATCAATGCCATAATATTACTCATATCTGTTCAAAATTGTTGCTTTTAAACTCTCTCTTATCATTCACTTTTCCCCTGACAGGTTATCAAGTCTCCAAAAAAATTATTCTACTTTGTTCACTTTACATGCATGCCTTATTACAATCATAATGTTCAGCATTATTCATGTCTGTTGACAAACTTTCTTATATAAACGTATCAATTTTAGAAACTTTATTCCATGTTCAGTTTTCAACTGCAGCACTAATTTTAACCTTTTTACATTTCTATGCCCCCCAGAGACAAAGTTTACTTCGCCTCTATTGTGCAACTGATTATCATCCTGTTTTGTCTTTGTCTAATCTAATAGAACTTGGTGGAGGCTTTTTATTCCATCTCAAAGAAGGGGGAAGGTGGGGGAGGGGGAGTAGATAGAGGAAGTAGCATTGCGTGAAATAGCCCTTCTCATTTATGGAATGTTACATTCTATGGCAGATATTTCACAATCAGCCAGGGATACAATTCTTTTGCGTAGCAACGGAGATCGCGATATTTCTGGTTATTTTCGCAAGTGGGCGAGACACAATATTGCTAATGCCTTGTTTTGTGACTGGACACAGCTGACGACCTCTCATCTCCTACAGTTAAATTTAAAACTTAAGTTTTTGGCAGAAATACAATTAATAAAAAATAACAAGTGTTGGTAAGAAGTGTTATAACGTGATAGTCATCTCTAATCTTTTCATTATTTCATACCATTGCATGGAAACTTTCAATTAAAGACCACCCATTCTCAAAATCTTTCACTCAAAAGATGAAAGGCTCTGTATAGCTGCTTGCAATTTGTATTTTGCATAGACCTCTATCTGGACTGCTATCATATTTTGCAATTCTCGTTTCCGGTCATCCGGGTACTTTTGAACCCTCCGCATCACCTGGGTGAGAATAACATGTACTCAGCACCCAAGGACAAGCTTGACCAGAGCTGTGACGTAGAAGAGGTCGTACTCAGTTTCATGCTGTTCCGAATAGAGATTAGGGAATTATGAAGAAAGTATAGGTCAACAATGACGTCACTATTAAATGTCCAAGAACTTGGTCAATGTAAATGTTGATTTGGGCTCGAGGTTATCTAAGAAAGAAGGTGTGTTTGGGAGAATATGGGCTTATTATAAACATGGGAATAAAGGGAACTCGGGGACCGTAACAGTATGCATTTTGTACACGTCGCCGCGTTGTGAAGACGAAGTGACGGGGCTTTTTCATCTTTCTGTCGCGGTAAATAACTGAAAAGGCCGAAAAGTTGGTGTGATGTAGGTTGTCACAATCATAACATGTTAGGAGTTAGTCCTTGTCATTTTCCAACTTCCCAGACAACGAGAAAGGTGGGGAAATGGGTGAACGCAATGGGAGAAAAGATGGGAGCCACTATCGAAATGAGTATGTTTGCTCGGGACGCTTCTCATCAACTACAATTTTGATATCATTTACTACGAAGTTGTCATTATTTTCTATCTCACAAATCAATATTTTGGCCAAAAAATAAAGGAAACGATGTCGCTGCGCGGAAGCTAGGATTCACAGTTCATATCAATCCCATGTACTGAATTTTACGTACTTTTTTATGTGTGAAATAATTATGGAAGCTGAGCCCGACACTGTGCAGTAACATGTGCAGTAAGTCAAGTCATGAATTACGAAGCCCGAACATCTGATCTTGATTTTAAAAAACAATGAGATTACAACAAACATTCTCTCAAACTGTGTACAAATGAATTTGTCAATGAACGCGAACACAGTATACCAGCGAACGCTATATATGCGCGGGACCGTAATGACATGGGTGCATCGTTTTGTTTTCACCCATGAAGCGGTCCGGCACGCGCGGTCTCTAGGGCAATGACGTCACGCCGGAACCGAGAATAGCGCCACCAACATCCATCTCTGCCCTTGGAATCATAGTGCATGTATAAAGTTTGCCTAATGACATGCTATATTCAATCCATGTCAAATCAATCAATTTTCAGACAATTTGTAACCCGACCCCTTTCAATTTTCTTTACACTAGCACCAAATGTTCCCCCAAGTGTCTGACGGGAGATTCTGAAATATTTTCCCCCATGGTTTCTAAGATACGGCCTCCCTTAACAAACAATGCGTGCATGGCTGAACAAATGAGTTGCATGTAAAATAAAATTGGCTATTTTTGATTGACTGCTGGGGCCAAGTTAGATGAGTTGCATTGCGTAAATTGAATGAACGTTATAGTCTTAACATGCACAATGTATTGTGGTGCCAATTTCACTACCAGTTTTTACGCACGAGGTCACCGAAAATGGTGTTAAGCGTCAATGGTAATGTGCTTGGGTGCATTATTTGAAAGCTGATAACTTTAAACTTGATTAGTTTAGAACCCAATATTATGCAGATATAAAGTCCTTTACTTGTTCTACACACCTACCAAAAATCGTTCAAAAAACATGCATCGTTTTCTTGTAGAGCACCCTGAATGTTTAATTTTGTTAAAAAGTTGCCAGGTCACAAATCACCACTCGTCCCATCAAAGATCGACACTTATTTCTGTGTGTTGATAGACTGTTACCTATATTTTTATAGGGTGCCTAAAAACTGTGACCGAAATGTTTAATAGCTGTTTTACACCTTCGAAAATGGTCGTAAGCACCCCAAAATGTTTGTAAAATGACACATTAGGGTGTGAGCACATTTCAAATTGTGATAAATCAGAGATGAAGAGCCAAAATACAATGACATTTTTTGTGATAATAGTCTGTAATTAGTACTAAAAGAATATTCATCACAAATAGTTTTGTCTTCTTGTTAATGACCTTAAAAAAGCAGCTGAATCTCAAACATTTTTGAGGATTTGGGATTTAAGCGCTAATGACTCAAAATGTCGATCATTTCAGGGCAAATAACTTTCAGCATGTTCTTAAAATGGACAATACATGAATTTAAGACCATTGGCAAGAAGATTGCTCACGATCACCTTGTGAAGGCTTTATTTGTCTTCGCAGTACATGTCTTTAAAGTGATAGTTCACCCTGAAGATAAGTTGGTTTCACAAGAAGCAGAAATTTAGAAGAAATATAGAGTACTAGGTTTCATAAAAATTAGTCAAGGATAAGAGAGTTGTGATCTTTTAAAATTTCAATTTTGTAAGGTGCGTGAGGTGCTCTCCCATAAGTTGTGTACAAAATAATTTCATATATTGCTTTTTCTATTCTTGACAACGGAATGATTTTTATTTCGTATAGGTATGCGTGTAAGAACGTATTTATAATGATGTTTCAAATGCACAGCGAAAAGGAAGTAGATATTTTCGATAAAATGCACATTTTTGAGAAAAATTGTAAACAACATTACTCACTTATATTATCTTTCTTTCATGTGTCTCCTTTTATTGAAATCAACTTAATTTCAGGGTGAACTATCCTTTTAAACTCATGAAAATTAGAACAGAGCTCGGGAAACAATACGTTACGGCATACATTGGGCGAAACATTGGAATGGCATACCTTTTCACCTAAAAGAAGAAATGTCTTGTCATGTTTCAAAATGAATTAATCCTAAAGCAACTTGTCAGAGGATTGTCAGAGGATCTCATAATATTACTATTGCTATGATCTTCAAATGTTTTTATCTCTGCAGGAGGCCATCATTACTATCTTGGTCGCACAGGCTTCGGCATCCTATACACCTTTACCATAGGGGTGTGCGGTTTTGGCTGGTTCCTAGATGCAGTCCGCATCCGTCATCTGACCCTGCGGGCCAACGTTGCGATCCGCACCCTGCGCCTTGGGCAGCCTCTCTCGAAGAACCCCGTAGATTGGATGCTCCTCAATGACGCGAGGATTCTCTTTTTTCCGCTGGGGTTTCTCGGGTTACATCACTTCTACATGCGCCGGCCGTTGATGGGGATGACGTTCCTGCTTACCATGGGGTGCCTGGGTATCGGCCTCGTCGTCGATTTTTTGCGGTTGAAGATGTTGTACGCGAGGACGAGACGAGAACTGCAAGACAACGATAAGCGATTCCACTTGGACGACGCATACCTGATGTGGTTCCCTCTGGGCGTGCTCGGGATGCATCATTTCTACCTCCGCCGCTGGTCCTTGGGGTTGCTGTACTTCTTCACGTTGGGGCTGTTGGGCATCGGCTGGCTGACCGATGTACGTCGGATACCAGACCTGGTGGACGACGCGAATGAGCAGCGCCCCGCGGTTCTGTTGGACAACGAATACCTCCCAGACGCTGGTCTCGCGCCGGGCGGGCAGCAGTCTCGTGTAGTTCCCCCTCCTGAGAACATAACGGCAATGGCATTTCCTCTGGATGGGCATGGGTACCCGATGTGGAGCGAGGGCGAGGTTTGGACCGAGGAAGCTCGCGGGATGTATCAGCAGTACCTACCGATTGAGCCGCCGCTGCCCCCGAATGAACTGCAGCCCCTGATTTTATGTAGGCATACGTACCCCTTGGAGTTCCTGAACCGGGGTGAGCACCTGTCCTATATTGGGCGCCCGTACGCCTTTCTGCTCCCGCACCAGAGTGGGCACCCGCCCGCGATTGGGCCACCGGCCCCGGTTGAGCCGTCGCCCGTGATTGAGCCGCCGCCCCCGGTTGAGCGGCAGCCCCCGGTTGGGCCGCCGCCCCCGGTTGAGCGGCAGCCCCCGGTTGGGCCGCCGCCCCCGGTTGAGCGGCTGCCCCCTATTGGGCCGCCGCTCCCGTTTGGGCCGCCGCCCCCGTATGGGCCGCCACCCCCGTACTCTCCTTGAGTGTTTAATGGCGTACAGCCCCATTAGTGAACTTATTGTCTTTGGGTAAAACGTGGTCCCTTTCTAAAAAAAAAAATACTCTCATGAATACAAATTCATTCATGAAGATTTTATGGGATCTCGTTAAACATGACATCCCCATTAGTGAACTTTCACTGTCGTCTTTGAGTGAAACAGAGTCCCTTTGTACAAAATACTGTAACACACTAATGGTACATGTATACAAATTAATTCATGAAGATTTAATGGGATCCCATTAAACATGACAGCCCCATTAGTGAACTTTCGCTGTCGTCTTTGGCTAAAACAGGGTACCTTTGTACAAACTACTATAACACACTAATGGTACATGTATACAAATTCATTCATGAAGATTTAATGGGATATCATTACACATGAGAGCCCCATTTTTTTATGTCGTCTTTGGGTAAAACAGGGTCCCTTTGTACAAAATATTGTAACACACTCATGGCACATGTAATGATATGCTCTTTGAGGGTCTGTTATATTATTTATACAGTATAATATTGGATGCACTTGAGTGGTATATTAGATATATTGCATTCATCAGTAAGAATATTGTACGAGTCGAAGACGTGTGCAATATTAATGATGATGAATGCAATATATTTGATATACCACGGAAGAAATCCAATGTTATTGCATGTATCATTATCATACATACAAACCACTTTCCACGAAAACAGCAAAGGGTTCACTTTCAACAAAGAAAAAGAAAAGGAGAAACGGGGGCGGTATTCAATTCAATATTTAAGTATAAAAAATAAGACAAATGCTTAGTATTTGGCTTAAATAAGATACAAAAATGGTATTCAAAGGACGATTTTATTTGGCTAAGTATAAGTAAAAATATTGCTCCAATCAAGAAAATACTTAAGTATTTTTGTACTTAAGTATGTTTGCTATTCAAATGAGTATTTTTGACTAAGTATTTTGCCTACTTTTCATGGGACACTTAAGACATCCATTCATAGTTGAAAGTTCATTGCGACGTCTTTTGAGAAAGAGCAACACAAATCATTAACTTAGGCAATAAAGCATACACAGATTGCAGACTTTGCCTGTACGGCAACGTTACGCAACGGCACGGTACCTGTACGTATGCATACACTGCCATTCGACGGCTCAGAGTGGACGAACGAAGAACCAAATTCATTTCGAATGCTGGTAATTGATGTCCAACACGTATTCTTGCTCCACGGAAAGACTGAGCGTCTGTTAATGCTATTTTAATACTAAACTAGACCATTAAAGCGCTGCGCGTACGTACAATATAGGTATTGCGACGCAGCGCAGCGCGTGCTGCGCATGCATGCCGCTTCGCAGCACTCTTCGTCTTTTGGTTAGACTACCAAAGGTTACGGTATATACCGTATGTATGTACACAAAACCTATGGAAATTCACCGCACAAAATGATAAATTGTGCAATTGTTCTTTTAACACGCATAGCTAAAAGCCATAGAGAATTTTCGCACAAAACTGTTCGCCAGCTGTGATCAATCAGCTGATGTGCGTGACGTCACTATTTTGCTTAGTATTTTGCTTAGCTGTCGTCTACATAAGTAAAGATCTAAGGACTGTCTTGAATATGGAATAAGCCAAATATTTGCTGAGCCAAATACTAAGTATTTTTTGCACTTTTCGTAAGGATTGAATTTAGATTGTAATCTTATTTTAATCTTGTTAATCATATGTAAATATTGTGATTTGTGTTGATTTTCAATAAAAACTATAAATATATAAAAAAAAAGGATTGAATTTAGAAATTGTTAGAACTTGTTAGAACTTAATTGTTACTCGCCTGTATCAAATCTGCCTCGCGCATGTTAAAAAATGCGCGCGCGCAATCAAACCCATGCGCAATTGTCATGGCGAGAGTTGAGGGCCATTCTCACTACTAAAAATTGCGACGTTAAAATTGTGAAGTTTGGCAATCGTGTCCTCGGATTACACCAAAAACTCGGGATGTTAGAAAAATCGTGAGTGAGAAACTACGCATGCCCAGCACGCTCGATCGACCATTTCCAGCATGCAGTTCGTTTTTCGCGAAGTGGGATATGTAAACATACAACGAAATTGATTCGCTCGGTCAAGCTTAGTACAGTACTTAGTATTAGAGTGATGTGAGTCGAATGCACGTACGTACGTACAATTGCCGTTTACAATGAAATGCATAGCAGTAAATCTGACCGAATGAGCAGGGCAATCCCGTGGTGTATATCTTTAACAATTCAACATCTTCCGCGACTAATCGGCTAGTGTAACATATCTGGATTAGTTGTTAGACTTATCCTAAATAAGGTTAGTCCAAAGTTCATCTGTGACTAACGATTAGATCTAACGTAGGCTACTGCAGCGTTTATTCATTTTTCGTAGTAGCAGCAATAGCTGCGCCGTGTACTGTGCAGTCTATGTTATTATACAATAAACCAACGAAAAGGGAATATAATTTATCGTGTGTTTTATTAGCGTACAACATTGCTTCCTTGTAGATAAAAAAATAGAGTTTTGGCGTGTGATCAGTGTCCGTGCAAAACATCGTATACACTTATACACCATATCCCTTCTATGAATATTCATGAGTATTCTGGGAACGTGATTGGTCAATTGATGCTCGCAGACTACAAAATAATTTGACTATATCCGCCTCACTGCAGCTCCGGATATTTTTCATTATATCCCTCATTAATACATTCTAGCTCGTTGATTGGTTGAAAGGGTGTCACATGACCACAAATAGATGAACTATTTGGAGGAAGAGAGCTCAGAGGGAAGAAAAGTACTATTTAGTGACGTCAGAGGGAAAAAAAGTACTATTTCGTGACGTCATGTGAAAAATAGTCTCTTTTTTCCCTCTGGACTATCGATATCCGGGCTATTAGTGATCGATACAATTTTCATCTATTCATCCCAGGTAAATGCGCGACACGCAAAATCTGCGCGATACATTTCTTTCCAGCAGCTTTTCAGCGTTGTAGCAGAAAATCATTGGGCGCGCTGCCGGAACTCCAGCGGTGTTGCGGCCGAGGTGCAACTTGAATTTCCGTTGGTTTGCTCAAGCCGCAGGAAATAACAAAACATCTGAATCGGGCTCATGCGTTCGGGGCTTAGAGCATGGGCCCTACAAGGTCCATGGTAATTCAGTTAATTAACAAAGAATATATTAATGAAGGATATAAAACAAATATTTCATGATCTTTATTCGGGAACTTTGTAGAATCTATTGGTCCCCTCGGCTAAGTGGAGGGCGTGCGGTACCATTTTCCCTCGACCTGCGGTCTCGGGAAAATAGTACCGCACGCCCTCCACTTAACCTCGGTGCAAATAGATTCCACAAGATCCCTCATGGTCATGAAATATTTGTATACTATTTTTTTCACGGGGAGGACTGCGCATGCTCTGTTTACTATTCTTCCTTGGCATTACTGCGCATGCTCACTCCCTGGTAACAAAATTTGTCTTAACTGCGAGCAGTACGCGATACATTTCTTTCCAGCTGCTTTTTTACGTTTTAGCGGAAAATCGGTGAGCGCGCTCGGGGAACTCCCGCGGTGTTGCGGCCGAGACGCAACTTGAATTTCCGTTCATTTGCCCAAGCCGCAGGAAATTAATTTAAAAAAATGAATCGGGCTCCTACGTTCGTCGCTTAGAGTAATATTCACGAAAAACATCCACGCTACAATTTGTTATTGTTTTACAAAAGGGATATTTGAGTTCGAAAGTATAGTGGAAATTATCTATCTTCGGAGGGACTGGCATAAGTTACTATTTTTTTCCTCGGGGGCTTCGCCTCTCGGAAAAAATAGTTCTATGCCACTCCCTCCTCAGATAGATAATTTCCACTACAATCTCACAGCTTGGTATATTTGTATACTATATACTACTACACAGAAGTGGAGATGAATGGCGCCTCTTCAGATGCTTGTATGTGTAATAATACGTATTACTAAATGGTTCTTAGGATCAATGCAATCATATATATAAACAAGGTATAGAAACGAGAAAACGCACAAGTGTTTATTAATGAACAGTTATTTACGGGGTTTTTTTTTACGTTTTGATTTTGTGAAGTCAAGTGAGAGATGTTCTCCCATAAGTTGTGGACAATGTTTTTGGAAAATGTCAATTTTTGTCAAAAAGACATACATTTACCATTTCACCTGTGCGTTTGATATATCATTAGACACATGTTTTTACAAACATGTCGCTATGAAAAGAATGTATTTCTTCATCAAAGAACATAAAAAATGCAATTTATTGAAAAAAGTAGTACATATGGGAAAGCACCTCACACGTGACGTCACAAAATGAAAACTTTAAAATCTTATAACTTTCTTTCCTTTTACCGATATTTATCAAACCTCCACTGATATGTTTCTTCCATGTGCCTCATTTTATTTAAGCACAAATAAATTCAGGGTGAAGTATCCCTTTAACATTGTATGTTTTCACAAATCCACATCTTTTCATATGAATGTAATGTTGTTATGTTTTAGCTATTTGGTAAAATGTAACTTGTTGAGCTAGTATGTTGTAACAATGTGAAGGGAGATCTTTTTGTTTTTATGAATACATGTAATGCCTTAGATATTTTTGATAAATGTAAATTTTTGACAAAATATAATATTACGAAATGAAAACAGAATCAGCGACAAATCAGAAAACTCTCATCATTATATTGAAAAGCAAGAATAACTTCAAGTAATGGTTCAATTAGAAAAGAAAATTGCTGGCGAAGTAAAACTACACAAATTATGAAAAATCAATTATAATGACCATGACCGTATATTGATCTTCTTCTGTGTTTGATGGAGGAAAAAATGATTTTATATAGAGGTATGTGTGTAAAAACATGTTTCTTAAAAAATATAAAATGCACTTACAATGCAAATTCTTTTGAGAAAATTGACATTTTTAAAGCATTTAGTACACAACATATGGAAGAGTATCTCGCACATGACGTCAGAAAATTAAACTTTGAAAAATCCAATCTTTCCTTTGACGGATTATGATCATACCTTCACTAATAAGTTTCTCTCATGTTTCTTCTTTTGTGTACACAAACTTAATTCCATGGTTGATTTTCTCTTTAATATGGGTTTTTGCTTTCTGGGGGCTAAATCAATAAAATAATATTCTTACTTACACAATTCACAAATTTCGTCACTTTCCTGATTTTTCCGGAAATGTGGGATTCAATCATTATCAAAATCTTAAAGGGTTACTAAATTAGAAAAATAAGTTCCCACTTATCAATATAAAATTATCCACTTTAAACGAATTTCACATTCGTTTGGCGCAAAAAGTCTCGTTTTGACGAAAAATTTGAAGAAAAAAAACCACGCCTCCAGTGACGTCAGAGAAGTCAAAATGCCATAAAGGCCAACGGCGTGAATGAAATATTTTACCGAGACCACATACTGTAATTCTTGTGCGGTGCCACGCATGGGTTCAAAGAAAGAGAGTTGCTTCGTATCCTTTCATAACACATTCCTGATCAAATCACTAATCCTCAAAATGTTCGGCCCCGTGAAATATATTCACTTCTGTCCATGTACTTTGTCAAATAGCTCCGCTGTACTACTTTAAATACATAATTATGTAATATCATAGTTTCATCAGCTAGACTGACCCACAGCAGGGATGGTTGGGGCAAACTCGATTTACCACTTCAACATGAGTGAGCGAATATGATAATCATGCCTTTTTTTATAGTGTCTGTTGAGACACCGTGAGCTTGTTAGTCAATATGTTTTGATGTGTTATATTTATTATAAGTAGCCATCGATTGTTTTCATCGTGAATGAATTGCAACGTGTATTGTTCTAAGGTACTATAGTATATAGTACTTTTTGGTATTCCTATGTTTTTTATTGGGCTAAATCTGGACCATGTTGGTTTCTGATTATTATAACTTCCCATCAACGGTAACTACCATGGCAACAGCCAATGAGCTCTCATATTTGTTACTATGGTAGTTAACGTTGATTGTAAGTTACAATAATTGAAAACATATGTGCAACATGGCCCAGGTGTGAATGCTAAAAGTAATCAAATCATGAACATAGGGGTTCATTTTCTCGTTACCATTTTGCACGCCGCCCCCAAACCCCACGTGTATTCCCCCCAATAATTATGATGGGGGGGGGGGGGGGGGGGGGGGGAGGATGAATTAAGGACCCCTTGCTTACTACTCACATGGGCTTTCTTTTGTATAGCTGGGGCAATGCCGCCCTCAATTGATGTCTATTTGTTTTATGTCACTAGCGTACATATGCTTATTCCTATCTGAAACCAGGATTATCTTACAGAAAAGTGCATACATTCGCCCGATGTCTCCTGTTATTTTATTCTTGATGTAAGTGTCTATCTTCGCCATTCCTCTCTTTGTCGTGTGTATTTATCTATTTGATATTTCATATGCTATAGAATAGGACGTACCTGCTGAAAAGTATTGTGCTAAAAATATTTAAATAGCTGCTACAAAAGTAGTTTCATTTTTATGATAAGCTGTTAGTTGGAGAACGCTCAAATATTGATAAAAACACGCACATTTAGGATGCATGATTATTGAGTCTTGCAATTCATAAATGTGTCAGGATTGTTATTTCATTCGTAGAATTTTAAATATTGTGATAGAATTTGCCCACACTTTATACGTAGTTTCGAGGGGGAGAATGAGAAAGGGAGGGAGAGAGACTATGTCTAAAGAAAAATAGAGGAAATGAGACACAGAGAGAGAGAAAAAAAGTACGTCGGAGAAAGAGGTAGGGGTAGAGAGACTTTGTTTTTATGATTGCAACACGAGACGTACAAGAGGAACAGAAGAGTAATGAGAGGAACAGTGGTAGGAGGAAATTGGAGGACGTGAGTTCTCAATTGAGTCCGAGTATGTGTACCTGCGTATTAATTACTAGTTACTACCCCCCCCCCCCCGTAACCTGCCCCCACGTGCACTTACTTGCCTCGCATCCACCCACCAGCGCCCCTTCCCTCGCACCCCCCCCCCCCCCCACCCCACCCACCCACGCCGGCCCTACCTGTACTTTTCTCCCTCACATCCATTCATCCCCCCCCCCCCGCAGTGCCCTACCCCCATGTGCACTTACTTCCCCCCCCCCCCCCCCATCTCCCCCCTAGCCGAACCCCAGACACAGAGAGCCGTGCATTAATTAAATCATCCCGACAACATTACGCACCTTATGTCAACACCATGCTTTCTTACAACTTCCTCTTTGGTGTATAATGGCACGAGTAATATTAACCCAACGTCCGTGTAATCCCGTGTCGTGCTATGACACTCCCGATAAGATAGCCTGTCTTCCAGGCTTTTGAACCTGGAGAATTCAAACTTTAAAAACAAAGACGCTAAGTACTCACGTGACTCGTCAATCTTTCATTCTCAGTTCTTCTCTGTCCGTTCCGTTCAGATGAGCCGGATATTGATTAACCGCTTGATTAAATTTTATTTATTTCCATCAACATACAAAAAATATGTACATACATAATGAAATATGATACAAAACACGAAAATACATTTCTAAGATAATAAATAAACAAATAATGTTGGATATGTAATAACAGTTTGCATTGCTAAGGGATGCCTGTGAAATGGACTCGGAATTAATTAATTAATTTATTTTTCTTTAAACAGGGTAACCCTGCTGATAATGATTGATAATGAGCAGTCTACTGCAGCCGCACACGTTGATTGCATTTTGTAGTTTGGATTGAAAATAAATGCCGAACAGCCTGGAATAAAGCTGCTGATTAAGCCAATGATTAACTAAAAGGGTCAACAAATACTGAAGATTCAAAGGACTGATTCCTGTGTTTACTTGAGTAGCTCCGGGTCCATGCCTGGCCTTATTGTTTGCTCTCTAGCATGCCATGCGTTTTGATCGATAGTTTTCTTTCACAACAAAACAAATGTAATGAGAAGAGCAAGTTGGCTTGTTGATCACATGCAGGGGTCATATAAAATGAGTTGAAAACACGTCTGAACAATATGTATCGGAAATAGATTTGAACCTGCCGTCTGAACTCCTTACCGGACAGCCACTTTAACCACCAAGCGATTTTTTTTACGACGTGTTGAAATCATGATAGATGAGCGTATCTTTCAAGTAAAGTATATTACCAAATAACCAATATTTGTGATGTTCATTTTGAACATGATAATGTGATGTATTTACGCCATTGATAAGAGATGTGGTATTATAGCACAAACGTCTATTCCGACTATACCAAGAATAGCTAAACCTTTGGATTTAGGATAAGGTTAAGTCCTGAGGATATTGGTTTGTGTGGGTAGTTTAGAACATGTTTATTATGTTTGTATTGGACGATATAAGGGTGGAAGAAATAACGATTGCCTTATTGTAGCGAACGGGGAAGGGTTGGTAGTTTGAAGTGGCGGACCCATCAGCATTGTCATTGAGTATCATGTCCGAATATTAAAGGGATAGTTCACCTTGAAATTAAATTGGTTTCAATGTAGGAGACACATGAAAGAAACATATTAGTGAAGGTTCGACGGAAATCCATCAGAGGATAAGAAAGTTATGATCTTTCGAAATTTCGAAAAATTAAATTCATATTTTCTTCTGTTGTTTTGAAGAATTAAAGGATATTGTTCTTTAAACCCGGGGTGCATTTCATTTAAAGTTGTCAGCACTGACAAGTTATCTTTCTTCGACAGCTATCATAGTAACAATCAGAGGCTAGTGCCTCTCAGCCAATCAAGACCGAGGATTTCACTGAAATTGTCAGCATGAAATGCCCTACCGGTACGTTCTTATTCGGCTAAGCTTTCCCACACGTCGTCATATATGTTTAATATCCAAACACACGTTTCAACCATGTTGGAATATAGCTATACAAGGGCCTTTACTGTCCTTTAAACATATCAAATCCGGTATGTTCGTGCATTGGTACCGCCCAAGATAGAACTTTGATCGTCCAAATATATGATTATGCTCGTTCTGTTTGTTTGCTCAAAGTCTCTGAGCGGTTATGTCTCACTGGTATAAAATGCAGTGCGCACGTGTGTAAATTGCGCCCAAACCGCGTTCACATCAAGATCATTATCACACACAGGTGCGTTCAACTCACAATGCTTTTGCGTTACGATCGAGCAGCTATCGTCAGTGGTTTCTCTTAAACTTCTGAACACAGCGGTGACGTCAGTTTGTTGGGCGGGAAATGGATTAAACATTTGTTACGATACTAGTAGACCTGCATGTATGTGTTTAAGAACAAAGACGCGAGTGGCCGAGTTTGTTTTGGTCTAGCTTGGACATTTGGACGATTATAGCTCAAGTGATACACACCCATCACAAAGCGAGTAGTGTGGACTGACCATCGCTGTCCACAAGTACACCTTCGGTCTGAAATACGCCATTTACCGTGTGTTGGAAGTAACAGGAATATGGAGTGATTTAGCAAGGTAAGTCATTTGTATACCATGTGCAAGACCTATCGTTGTAATTTTGTGTAC
The DNA here is from genome assembly GCA_963669155.1 of Arbacia lixula. NCBI lineage: Eukaryota > Metazoa > Echinodermata > Echinoidea > Arbacioida > Arbaciidae > Arbacia > Arbacia lixula. The sequence continues at coordinate 5,577,481 of OZ022587.1, read as the reverse complement.
AAATTAATGTGTCAGCTTTGTTCCGTGCAAATGTATTATAGGTCTATATGATTATACAATGCAATATGATATGACTTTATTAGCGTTCCTCTATGATCTGATAAGACTTTCAGTGCGTATACTGTGGATTCATTTGTAATTTAAATTATGAATATGTATGGTGATCTTTTTCATTGGAGTAAAGGATCTGTACCATTTCACAGTCCGGAGACTGAAATAAGAGGGATGTTGCAATATTATAATACCCCTGCTCCGTGGACAAGAACGTATTATGCTCACGTTATGTGCACCTTCTCTACTCCCTTGGGCATGTTGGGAGTAGGCATGTTCTTTGCCTGCTGCATGATATCGGCGATTGATCAAGATCATTCACATTATCGCCCACCTCCCACACCAGGTATCCATTTATGCTCCAGGGTGTAGAGCAGCAATATGGATAAAGTGTCTTAAATTGCTGAAGGACGCAATTGCCATGGATTGCATGGCCTGCATAGCGATCTTTAGTCATTTTTTTTCTCTGTCTCTTTGTCTCTATGTATCTTCCTTTCGATGTCTCTGCCCCCCCCCCCTCTCTCTCTCTCTCTCTCTCTCTCTCTCTCTCTCAATGTATTTCCTTATCTCTGCCCTTGTTTCTCTATTTCGTATATGTATTGACGTCTGTGTGTGCGTCTGTGTGTGTGTATGCGCGCGCGCGTGTGTGTGTGAGTGGATAGCGGGGGGGGGGGGGGGGGGGGTAGCTAGTTGAGTACACCTCATGCTTTGTACCCGCGTGTCTATAATCTGTATCAGCTTTTTTTTAATACTGTAGGATTATCCCTAATCCAACCCATTAACCCCTTATGCGCCTCATAAAATGCTGCTCATATGGGACTTATGTACGGAATTAGTGACACAATGCACACATGAGTTTACCTTAATGGTCCGTATCCCGAATTGATGTTTAACGCAAACAGCGTACTAAACCTGGACTTACTTTATGAGCCCCAAATAAAACAAAGCGAATATACACTTGTAGCACATAATGAGTGAGTGAAGCACCTGCTACTCAAGGTTGTCATTTTACACTTTGACATCAGCTTATGGTACCAGTCAATTAACATTCAAAATGAATTCGAGTAATTACTCATCGGCGTGGTAAGAGTTGACTTCCGCTCTCAGTCAACACAGCGAAGTACATCATCGATATGATTATCTCAATAATCATACAACCACTATCAGTGCAAATAACACTGTTGTTATGGGGGCCTGAAGATTCAAGAGCACGGTTATCATGACTAAGGTAGAGTCGGAATATCAGAGCATTTTATTTGTGGTGTTATGAGATTAAAAAAATTGTCAAAAAAACGATTGCTTCGCTAATCGAGCTTTATACGTTTAACAGTGTATGAAGTTGTGGACGTTTTGTGAAGTAGTGTAAACGAAAACCGTATGAATCTAGTTGTGAATTTGCAGATAGTTATCATGTTTATTGTGGCAGCAAAAAGGATGAACTTATGCTCATTCGTTCTTACCGTGTGTATTACAGTGTAATTCAGCGAGCGCAAAGGAATCATATGGGTTTTTTTTTTTTTTAGAATAGAACATCACACAATCTCTAACAGAGGATTCTTTTAAAAAAAAAATATCAGTCATCCTATATAGATACTGATGACCAACAATAAATGTTGGAAAACACTTTGAAAATGTTAGGCATACAGTAAGTAAGTATGGCGTGCTCTATCGTGTAAAGTAATGAAAACGATAAAATATGTGGTTTCAAAAAGATATGTTTTAACATGGATTTCAAACTGCTCGCTTGTCTATAATTCGAAATACACATGGTATGACCACACTTGAACAAGCGAAGCACGGAGATCTCTCGGCGTTTTGGACAGCGCCTTTATTCGCTGGACCCAGCCCCAAAAAGAAGAGTCCACTACAAAGTTAAATTGGTTTTGAAAAGCAAGATTCAAGATTCAAGATTCAAGACTAGATTTTATTAAGCAGCAAAATAAAATCCACATATTAGTGAATGTTTGAAGGAGTCGTCGGAGGATTTTAAGTAATTTTGTGAAATTTCTTACGATCGAATTAGTCTCCCATATGTCTGGATGATTCCATTTGTGATCACAGAATAAATCTTTTCTATTGAGGTGTGTGTGTGTAAAAATGTGCGCCTAATGTTATATCAAATGCACAGGTGAAATGGTGGGTACAGAATTATCGCAGAGAAACCCGCAAGTGACGTCCTTGAACTATGTCATTACCATTGACATAAATATGTGTAGTAAGCCAATTGAATTTTCAAGGCCTGGTAGTGAAAGGATTAACTCTTGGGAAAGTTTTGCACTGGTAGCACATTACCATTTCCATAAAGCAGTGTGGAGTCTATCATAGGAGTCAAAATCAGGGTCGTGGAGCGTGTAAGGGAACACCGGTTGATATTTACAGTAGAGGTTCACTCTAGACTTGACGTCGCTGTCCAAACAATGGCGTCAAGTATATTTTTAGTAAATTGTATAAGAAGAGTTTAATTTCAAAAGGGAATTAGATCCAACTGAGGTGATTCCTATTAAATGAACGTTTTTTTTTACTGCTTTCTACTGAACCATATACAGTATCTCAAGTTTGGCATGTTTGGGATGCATGCAGTGTCATCTTAGATCCTGCAAAAACAATTCAAAATACATGTGTGCGAAGTTTGTCTAATATTGTAGGAATATTGATATACATCATATTGTAGATTAAGTCCCTTCTGGAATGAAACATAATTTTAGACTTTTCCATTTATATCTCTCATCCCGAATTTGAAAATGGATAAAATGCAATTTTCCCACGTAGGATCTTGGTATTTTAGAAGGAAAATTGCCTGTGGATTTATTCCGTTTTGGAATTGAAACTCTTTTTATGGTGCAGTGCTTTGCACACATACACGGAAATCGAATCTTACCCTCTGATGTAATATTCATTGGATACTGTAACACTTCAATTCAATTTCAATTCTTTATTCATTTAACAAACAAAAATAAACAACTGTCATGAATTATGAATACAAGGCATGACCAGAAAGCTGATGGCTTGTGAGGTGTGATAACATTTAACATGTACTTGGTTCGATACACATTCCATTATTTAAATGAAATACAGTGAGATGAACCAAAGTATACACTTTAACAGCGAATGTGGAAAGTATGTTCATGTATATGTCATGTATGTATTGATTCACATTCAAAAATAAAATCACTCTCACCATCTGATCTTCATAATGATTGAATAAACTTTAACATGTTCAAATCCTAATGTGCCGCAGGTGTTTTTTGCATATGCAATACGCCCACATAGATATGCCAGCTATTTGTCTGACATACTACATGTACTAGGATTAATAAATCACACTTGAGAAGCGTTGTCATAGTTATTTCGAGTAGGCCTATTTATAGATTTGCATACAAATATGCAAGGTCATCCTTTCCATTGCATACAAAGTGGGGGCACTCTCTTATATCACATACATAAAGTGGATATATAACATGCTTCTTAACTCATTGGGTCCCAGGTACAATGGCGTTTTAACACGCAAACCTTTTCTGTAATCCGTGCTACTTGCTAGACCAGACTGTGATGCTATGTGTATTGTCCTTTTCAAGTATGGTATGCAACGACCAAGAAGATTGCACACCAATGGAGTTGCCATGAATGATAATGATCATAGCTCAGTGAGAATAGTCATTATTTTCACAATTAAAAAAATATCTGTATCTTAATATAATATATTTATTTTTCCTCAAATATTCCTGGTCTGCTCCTCGGAATTTTCCTTGTTCCATCCTACTTAGCTTATCGTTTTAATGATTGGAATTGTATTCCTCTCTAATAAAAAAAAAAAACTTAAAGGCGTATCAAAGGCAAAAGGCCCTATTCACAATGTTGCTATTAACTTAGACCGCGTGCTAAAAATGCTAAACGTAAACTAACACTATCATGTTTGTGGGGCACTAATTAAATCTTCTGATGCCGACACAAAAAAAGGATCAAAACAGTGGATGATTTCAATCACTCGCTGTAATCACCCAATATACCAGTGATTAATTGGACAAACTAAATTGTATCGAATCAATGATAATGTGCCATGTTCTTGATTTGGCGTCCCACGAAGTTAGTCCAGCTTTTAAGTAGACACTTTAGGTTAAACCACAGTCGTGAATTCGGGCAAAGATGACGGGTACGAGCAAAATTCTTCAACTTTGATTCGACATTATGACGGAGAAGGAACAAATTATTGACCTTTGATCCGAGGATACTGCCAAACATAAACTCTTTGGAGATGGAAAGGCCATTCACTGCTTTCCGTCTGACTCACAAAATCAATAAGATAGCATTCTTGCTTGATAAGGCAATAATTTGCGGTTTCAAATACGACAACCCTTGTAATATTAGTGGTACTCTGTTATCGGGGATGGATTGATGATGAACATCAAGAAATGGATGCCTTTATTGTGTGTCATACATGTAGGCCTACATTATGATTTTAGTATCTTAGTATATCCCGACTGTTTTTAATCCTTTTCCCTCCATTTTTCTCTCAGGTAATGAGAACATCTCTATTATAACGAAGGCATAACCGACTGACCAAATCATGGGGCTCTTAAACGGCGCCGGCTACCGCCAGGCATCGACATCGCCCGGTGACGAAATCGAGACGATCTCCAGCAATCTCGACGTCATCGAGGGCGACGACGACGAAGGTGACGTCGAGAACGGAGCTGATGACACTGAATCGTACATCCAACCCGAGATCGCTAATCAACTCTCATTGGCCCGCACGTACTTCTTGTGCATCACGCTCGGTATTTTCGGCGCGCACTACTACTACCTCGGACGACGCGTCGACGGTCTCCTGTTCTCGAGCTCGTTGGGGTTCTTCGGTATCGGGTGGATCGTAGACTGGTTCCGGATACCTTCTCTGGTGGAGGACGTGAGGAGACAGCGGCGGGAAGAAGCAGAGAACGGGTACACACTCCAGGCTGTGCCTTATGGCGAGCTACATGAGAGGTCCCTGGTGACTGCGTATCTCTACTGCATTCCTCCATGGGGACTTTTGGGTATGTCAGATCTGTCGGCCAAGTTCATTGCTTCCGTGTCGCACATTGCGAGGGAATATGTTCCTTTAAGCCAATGTAGAAAACAAATGCATGTATATGATGAAGGAGCTTTATTTCGTTGCCATAGTATTTATTGGAAGTTATGATTTCTGCGACTATACGTTATCAAGTGTTATTTTCCTTTAATATCTGGAATGTGTGATATGACGATTTCATCATTTCATTATCATTGTCATCGTCATCGTCAACATTACCATCATCATTACCATGATAATATCGTCACCATCATCATTTACATAATACATGTATATCGTTATCATCACCGTGTCTAGTATATCGTGATCATTATCATTTCCATGATCAGTATACATTGTCACCATCCACTTCCATGTTATAATCTCCATCATTATCACCATGTTTTACGTTATTATCGTCATTCTCATTCTTCTTTTCTTCTTTATTACAGAAACATAATCATCATGTTAATACTGATGATTGGATTTCTTCTCTCTTCTACCTTTATTCGCAGGCATTCATCACATGTACCTTGGCACGTTCAGGAAGAACGATGTCTTTCAACTACTCTACACGGCTTCGTTAGGGATTCTCGGCTTCGGGTGGCTCTTCGACCTTTTCCGGATGCCGATGCTGGTCCGAAGGGCTAACGAAGATATCCGAAACCTCCGATGCGGCAAGCAAGTCTCCTCTCTCGCGCCGAACACCATCCACCTAGATACCGCGTACATGCTTTCCTTCCCTCTTGGATTTTTTGGCCTCCACCATTTTTACATGCGACGGTATTTCTACGGGATCATTTACATGCTGACGCTCGGAATAGCTGGCATTGGACTGTTGGTGGACCTTATACGGTTACCGATTGTATTCAAGAGAAATAAGTCGGAATTGCATGATTTGAAATTTTCACTTTATCACGTGGATGATGCGTACGTCTTGTGGTTTCCGCTTGGCATTTTTGGATTGCACCGCTTTTATCTTCGAGACTGGAAAGTAGGAGTGCTTTACCTGCTGACGTTTGGCTTGCTCGGCGTCGGTTGGCTGCTCGACGCCTTTCGAATGCGGTCATTGGTCGAGCGAAGCAATAAGAAACTAGACGCTGATCTGCTGTGGGATCATGACATAATAAAGGAAAAACGACATAATAAGAACGCGAATATTTTCGTGCACAGCAAGTTGTACAATTACCCAATCGTAGACGAGGATGGTAACATTCACGTGTACGCATTCCCACTACGGCCCAATGGAAAGCCGTCTTGGTTGCTTGGTTGGAACTGGTCGCCTTCTGCGACCAATCAGGGAGGAGATTTCTTTGACTATGAGCCACCCGAGGAGAGACACAAAACGCCATTGGTCGAACAGTCATCGAATGGTGGACTTAGCCGGGCAATCATTGGTACAGATGAAAACTATGAGGTTACAATAGCATGAATCCGCACACGAAGAAATAACGTGAAACAGAAAGAAAGAAACATGTGAAAAAGACAAATAGAAAGTGCTTAAAAAATGTTAAAATTTTACTTGCTCTGGTTCGTAGACCTTCTAGAAGTAATAAAGAAAAGCAGCAGGAAACGAGCAGAAAGGTGTGTTACAAACAATATTGGATTTTATACCTCTCGTACAGATTCATAGACATTGCTTACGGATTACAGTGCGTGTCAGTACACCAAAGTGGTTTCATCTGTCGCTCACCGTCTGTATGGTGAACGGCAGTAATTACTATTCTGGATGATAAGTATGAATGCCTGTATATAACAAAACACAAACATGATTTACGATGGAATAACAAGACTGTAAACTTATATTGATTCAAAGTGAGTGCGAAATATATATTAATTTTGACATTGCAAAGAAAATTTCTAGCGCTGTCGACATCAGTCCGTAATAAGCAGTTACCGTTGATTATATATATATATATATATATATATATATATATATATATATACTGTATATATATATATATATAGTTTTTTTTGGGGGGAGGGGGGCGGGGCGGGGCTTAGCAATGCTCATAAAAAATGTATGTATGATAGATATTTATATTTTGGTGATTTCTTGATTATCAAACGAATATGCATGCATTTAAATGTGATGGAACCTGCAAGAGAATTCCGGTGTAGTGTCTTTTGGTAGGATAACATGACCATATACAAGACTCAAAATACGTCTAGCTTTGAAAAAAAAATCACTGTGTAATCATTAATCATTTCGGTTTTAGTCTGCGTTTTGTACTCTTACATGAATTTAGCTCATTTTGCAATATGTATGTTATGTTTTAAGTAAGTCAATTAATGCTTTGTTATTTTACAGTTAGCTTTCACCTTTATGTCACGTGTGTAAATAGTTTGGTATTTGCACAAGCAAGATTTCTGGTTAAGGACGTCGGTGCTTGGATCGCAGGATCATAAACAAGTCTCAAAGTATGTCTAGCTTTGAATTATATGAAGAAAATGATTATAAAGTCTTTTTGTCTGTGTTTTGTGCTCTTCCATGAATTTACTGTAGCCGTCATTTTGCAATATGTATTTCATTGTCTAACCGAGGCAAGTAATGCTTTGTTATTATACGCGTAGTTTTTTTTTTCACTTTTATCATGTCACATGTGCAAATAGTTTTGTATTTTCAAAAGCAGCTTCTATCCATTTTATCCCTGTTAGACCAGGGATGTGTTATGGAAGGATATGAAGCAACTTTCTTCCTTTGAACCCATGTGCCAAGCCGCTGAAAAGTTATGTGTTCTCAACAGGTGCTGTTCAGGTGTTTGAACAATTATGAATATGATTGTGTGGCAACGGCTTCTCGGAGAGGACAAAAGAAATTTACAGTCTCATTTCGCTTGTCCCGTTCTGTTAATACTTCCATGAGCATAACAGGTATCAGCAAACACAAATAAACAAGTTTTTCAAGTGAAATATCTCTGTTTCACGCAAACACACACAAACGCCGTTAATGATAATACACAGCTTAATATATCATTTTGAGAGTGGTTGAATCCCCCAGATGCACAAGTTGTCGGAAAGTGAAGAAATTGGCCAATTTTGTAAGTAATAAAAATAGCTTATATGTCCGATTTTTAATGATTCCTCAATACTTTTCGAAACAAAAGCAGAGTAAAGGATCTGTCATTATCTGCCGTTAACTTCCTTGAAGTTTGCAAACAAATTTGTCAAAAACAAAACGTCTACAGACAAATGGGAAATTAAAGAAATTTCTTTTCAAGTTGACATCAGCTAAATGTCGGCACGGCACATGGAACATCAAAGCATTGTCATGATTATGGAATGCTTTTGGCATTCATGAGCACGCTTTAGAACCCATACAGATGTTTGAATATATTATGCTCGAGTTTCTACTCCTTCGTAACACCTCCCTGGTTAGACTACCAAGCAAGGGAGATCCCAATGAATCAATGAACATTTCACTAAGGTACTGAGAGAGTTTACTATTCGAATTACGTTCAAGATTATCACCTCTATTTTTGGCATTCTTAACGCTGAACAGCAACTTCATGTATATGCATTAGTTTCGAAATGTGTTTCAAGCATTTGAATTTTAATTTATTTTCCGATAATAGTAAAACAAAACATTAACAAAACATAAATGTAAATTAACATCGATATGTACATACGACTGGATAGCTTCACTCAGCTGTGGCAACATGACACAGCTGTGGTAGCAGATATAGCACACGACGAATTTAAGGAATATTTCACCATGACTATGAAGTTGATACTAATACAACTACAACAATGTAAATAAAAATCAACGAGTTGGTTTGATATCAATAACTTAAATAAAAGATATTTGGAGATCAATCAAAATTCCTTAGCCCTTTGAGTGCCAGCCTAAATTCTGCTCGTAGGCCTATGTGTAGTGTATCACATGTGACAAAATCCACAACTGGAGCATAAAGAATTAAAGCGCAATCAAACCCCATCTGCCTGGTTGATTTGCATGTTGATGAAGTTAAATTAGTATCAACTTTGCATTACGGTGATCTGTCCACTTATTCCAATCTGTGCAATTTCGCACTCGTTATCCGTACAAATCCCACGGAACAGCACGCTCCGTGGCAGTGGAAGAGTTAATTAGCGTGCATTAATTTCATTTTCGGAGAGACAAACCCCATTTTTCTTTCGGATTAACAAATTATATTTCACTGTCGGAGAAACCCGACTATTCACTTTTGGATAAATGAACCTGCGGAATAACCCTAACGAACCCTCTAGGCGAATGTAACAGCCAATTGGATTAACGAGTCCATATAGGTATACACAATTTGTGTTCGGAATAACAAACCTTCAGGATAATGAACCTAACACCAAGGTCGACGATGCAATCAACTGCTGTTATTTTAGTAGATGATTAAATAAAAATACAGGCTTTGCATTACAAGATACGTTTTCATTGTCGCGCTAACCTTGGAACGGAGATATTTGACAACCATTATATAAATTTATATGCCGTGTCAAGCTTTTCAGGTGCTATGAACTATTCAGTGCCATCGGAGGTGTTTTGACAATCTTTCCAGTCTCGCGTAAAGCTATCACAACCATCAATACCTTCATTATCATCGTCATTATCAAGTGCACTTGAATCCAATGTGGATACAATGATACAATACAATATAATAACATTGCATTATGAAACAATATTTTTCGTGTGTATTGTTCTTGTGTGAGGTAGTATGTATGTATGTGTGTGTGTGTGTGTGTGTGTGTGTGTGTGTGTGTGTTGGGGGGGGGGGGGAGCGGTCAATTTGTGCACATGTAAGTTCAATAATTCTCTCCCGATTTTTTTATACTGCATCCTCCCACTCAGCGCAAATGATATTGTGCAGTCTTCTAGAGATTGTCAGCTGTACAGTCACGCATGCAAAGGTCCAAATTAAAATGATACCATAATAGGTGTGATGATCACTCTACCATCAACACATGGTCATGAACCTATGACTAACTGTTTATAATAAAAAAAACAACGCTAGGATATCATTTCTCACAATAATAAGATTTCCATTTTCCTTTTTGAATATCATATCATGGACCTAGCATGGATGGACTGCGCTAGGATAGACTTCCTTTGATCTATGCTGACCGCCGCCTCATAAAAATTCGACACATTCAGGTGTTTTAAACAATTAGCTGTATTTCTAATTAGGCAGTGCTTCCTCTGAATAACAACAGAAAATCTGTTTTGAGAAATATATCAACGGTTCAGCTTTCGCTGGGAGTTCATAGGTGATCTTTTTACACACACTGTGAATTACTTTTTTGGTGAGCGAAGGGAAATTTTAATAAAATTGTAGAAAGAATTTGGTCCGTAACTTTTTCGGACACTTCCGGACATGAAATTGAGGTTGCTTCCATGGAAGGTGAAACACTCAATGAATGATTTACAAGATATCTTTAAGGAAATATGATTGCTCAATGTGCGATATGGAGGCATTTCTCTGACATGTTTTCTACAGTATTCTCATTTGATCACAGAAACGAAGCAACAATATAATCTGAAATTAACAGAATCATACCATTTTAAGATGCACCACTAATGCACATGCACTTCAGCTCATGAAGTGGTTCTGAAATCTTCTGCGCATACAGAACATATATTCTCTAAATGCATCAGAAATCGTCTTGCATGTTTGACGGCGGTCCTCACTGGATCAAAGAACCAAATGCGTCAAATATTCTATTGTGATATCAATGATCGCGACTGATGTAAGAATAAATCATTCTTCGTGCCGACTCTGTTGATTTCTGCAACTATCATAATACTTTTGCGTATCATGATAAAATCATAATATTTTAGTGAATATCATGATAACATCATAATAATAGTATAATACTTTTTTGTAAGGGGGTCCATAGTTTGAGTGAAAGGGATTTCTGAAGTAATTAATGTTCCATCCTGTATACAGTAGATTGCATTTTAAAATCCAGCTGCCTGGCTCCAAAATTTTTGACCGACTCGTTTTTCAATCATTCACAGGATGGATCACGCTGTTATTACTACTATATGTACTAGGTGAAAATACATGCCTAAGATTTCTTGCCCGGTAAGCAGTAGATTACGAGATATTTGGCCGTCTATATAGTTTAATTTGCACTACATGATGGAAAACAAAAAACAAGTCTTGCAGACTTGAAGTCCTGACATGCCTGAGGTGCACTTATTTATTCTGGGGCTCTTTGCTCGCAGCAATTAAAGCATGAACATAATTAACATAAAGTACATTTGCATATTCAAATTAACTAAACAAAAGAACCAATATAGATAAAAGGAATGGAGCAGGCCACCGAAAATGTAGGAACCCTATTTAACAAATCACCCAATAAAAGCAAGAAGAATGATGATGGATAAATGATGTGGGTGATTATGTAATCAAGAATGTTCAACAAAAGAGCCAGGTGTGAGGGTGGAATAAATGAGCACATCTGAATAGGAAAGGAATGAAGGTCATCAGAGAAGTAGGATACTTACTGATAAGATGAATACGAACATAATTCCAAACAGAACTGAACTAAATACCCAACTTAATTGAAATAACATGACTAAAGAGAAACTAAACAAAAGAGAATTCAAAAGAACTAATAACCTCCCTACAGTACGATTCTTGACGGGCAATGTAAACGAAAGGTGGTCAAGAAGTGTTCTAAAGTAGTGTGGTTTCTTATTACGCTTTCTTATGAACTCATTTGTATTCTGGAAGGCATAGTGAAGGGTTGTTCTGCTCACGGCCTTGACTGCCTGCCAGTCTCGACATTACTGTAATCAAACTTATTCTTTCCGAAGAAGCTTGACCCTTGCTCTTCTTCAGGGTTCATAATGTGTTTAGAACTTGTAGAAGTGTTTCATTTGCCCGGTTAATTATTAAAAGGGAAGCAATTTAAAAACTCTGAAACGAGACTGTGCTCTGTTAAGTGTCCTATTTTGTTGGGGTCTGAGTGTATCTAACCTATTATGTAAAACTCCATTTCCCGCCTTCTCAAAATATGCAAAATGGATATTGATTTTTGTTGTTTAGGTGTATTACCGCTGTGTTTACAGGGTCTGCTATCTACAAGTTTGATCAATTGATGCGATATTAGGGTTTTTTTGTGAATACGCATGCTATATAATACGCATGCTACAAGTGTCTTATTTTGTTGGGGTCCGAGTGTATCCAAGTATGTTCAAGCACATGGATATCCACCCCTTTGAACAAGGTTTAATGCGGCCACTGAATATTCTTGACTAGCAGCTGCTCTCAACAATATGATGCATACGCGATTGCGTCACGTTCACCTGGATTTCATAATGCGTCATACGCATTCCTATTCATGCATACATTTCAGCTTTCGCTGCTGAACTTTTAATTTTGTCACTAAGTGCTTGCTATGTAGTTGATAAGGACAAGCAAATACAAAATTTGATAATTTTGAGATGAAAATAGTAGCTTGGGCGCAGCTGGGCACGTTTTTCATCTCACTTTTCCGGAAGGAAAAAATCTGAAAGTAACGTTTCATGCAAATTTTTAATGAATATGATGCGGAACATTGTGAAATTGAGACTTTTGTACTGTAATTTGATATGACGTTCAGAGGCTTTTTGTAACAATATTCCTCGATTGAATCTTTATAGATGCATCGTAGGCATTACATGTCACAACTGCGCAAGCATATGGGGTGCGGATATCTCACCAAATTCTTCTGCGCATCCGATTTTGTTTATACTTCAAATCAAGGCAAAAATCATCCAGAGAATCGGCGGCTTCGAACATGGGAGATCAAAGAGAAAATCTTTGTAAAGCGTTCATTTGTGACTAGAAGTAGAGTACAATGAATCTGCATTGATTAAATGGCGCTGGCACTCCATGTGCTTAAACATCCTTGGTGTATCTAACCGATATGTAAAACTCCATTTCCCGCCTTCTCAAGATATGCAAAATGGATATCTATTTATTTTTTTGTTTATGTGTATACGCTGTGTTCACAGGGTGTGCTATCTACAAGTTTCATCAATTTATCATTGATGCGATATCAAGTTTATTTTGTGAATAAGCATATCTGTTCTGTGCAAGGGTCCCCCCCCCCCCGGCCCACACACACACACACACAAAACACACACACACAAAACACACACACACACACACACACACACACACACACACACACACACACACACACACACACACACAGACAGACACACACAGACAGACACACAGACGCACCACCACCACTAGCTGCACCTACCTCTAATTCTCTCCTTCTCTTTTATTCTCTCTCTCCCCCTCGATCTATTTTTTTTTTCCTAAAGCGACTTTCTACTCCCCACATCTCCCCCCTCTCTCATTTGACGCGTTTAGCTCATTTTCATTATCTCCCCTCGATTCGCCCCCCCCCCCCCCCCCCCTGTCACCTTTCCTTTGACGTACTCCCCTGAACGATCTTCCTGCATCCACCATTCATTCCCGTTTGTCTATACCCTCGTTACCTGGTTCCACCTCTCTCCCACCCCTTTCCCCCTACCTATTACACCGGCCTCATCCACCTCATCCTTGTCCTCATCCACCCTACCCATAACCCATCAAATGAATATCATTAATCTTATTTCCATTTTATTCATTTTATTTCATTTTATTCAATCATTTCAATAATTTGCAGGATGGATCACGCTGTTATTACTACTACATGTACTAGGTGTATATACATGCCTAAGATTTCTTCCCGGTAAGCAGTAGATTACAAGATATTTGACCGTCTAGTTTAATTTGCACCACATGATGGAACACAAAAAATAAGTCTTGCAGACTTCAAGTCCTGACATGCCTGAGGAGCACTTATTTATTCTGGGGCTCTTTGTTCGCAACAAGATTTTGTAGCATACATTTGCATATTCAAATGAACTAAAAAAACACACAATATAAATAAAAGGAATGGAGCAGTCCACCAAAAATGTAGGAACCCTATTAACAAATCAACCAATAAAAGCAAGAAAGATGATGATGGCTAAATGATCTGGGTGATTATGTAATCAAGAATGTTCAGCAAAAGAGCCAGGTGTGAGGATGGAATAAATGAGAACATCTGAATAGGAAAGGAATGAAGGTGATCATAGAAGTTGGATACTAATTACTGATAAGATGAATACGAACATAATTCCAAACAGAACTGAACTAAATACCCAACTTAATTGAAGTAACCTGACTAAAGAGAAGCTAAACAAAAAGATAAAAAGAACAAATAACCTCCCTACAGTACGATTCTTGTCTGGCAATTTAAAAGAAAGGTGGTCAAGAAGTACTATTCTAAGGTAGTGTGGTTTTTTGTAAAGCTTTCTTATGAACTCATTTGTATTCTGGAAGGCATAGTGAAGGGTTGTTCTGCTCACGGCCTTGACTGCCTGCCAGTCTCGACATTACTGTAATCAAACTTATTCTTTCCGAAGAAGCTTGACCCTTGCTCTTCTTCAGGGTTCATAATGTGTTTAGAACTTGTAGAAGTGTTTCATTTGCCCGGTTAATTATTAAAAGGGAAAAAAATTAAAAACTCTGAAACGAGACTGTGCTCTGTTAAGTGTCTTATTTTGTTGGGGTCCGAGTGTATCCAAGTACGTTCAAGCACATGGATATCCATCCCTTTGAACAAGGTTTAATGCCGCCACTGAATATTCATGACTAGCAGCTGCTCTCAACAATACGCGATTGCGTCACGTTCACCTGGAATTTATAATAGGTCATACACATTCCTAAACATGCATACATTTCAGCTTTTGCTGCTGAACTTTTAATTTTGTCACTAAGTTCTTGCTATGTAGTTAATAAGGACAAGCGAATACAAAATTTGATAATTTTGAGATGTGAATACTAGCTTGGGTGCAGCTGGGCACGTTTTTCATCTCACTTTTCCGGAAGGAAAATATCTGAAAGTAACGTTTCATGCAAAATTTTAATGGAATATGATGCGGAACATTGTGAAATTGAGACTTTTGTACTGTAACTTGATATCACGTTCAGAGCCTTTTTGTAACAATATTCCTCGATTGAATCTTTAAAGATGCATCGTAGGCATTAGATGTCACAACTGCGCAAGCATATGGGGTGAGGATATTTCACCAAATTCTTCTGCGCATCCGATTTTGTTTATACTTCAAATCCAGGCAAAAATCATCCAGAGAATCGGCGGCTTCGAACATGGGAGATCAAAGAGAAAATCTTTGTAAAGCGATCTTTTGTGACTAGAAGTAGAGTACAATGAATCTGCATTGATTAAATGGCTGCTGGCACTCCATGTGCTTAAACATCCTTGGTGTATCTAACCTATATGTAAAACTCCATTTCCCGCCTTCTCAAGATATGCAAAATGGATATCTATTTATTTTTTTGTTTATGTGTATACGCTGTGTTTACAGGGTGTGCTATCTACAAGTTTCATTAATTCATAATTGATGCGATATCAAGTTTATTTTGTGAATAAGCATGTCTGTTCTGTGCAAGGGTCCCCCCCCCCCCCCGGCCCACACACACACACACACACACACACACACACACACACACACACACACACACACACACACACACACACACACACACACACACACACACACACACACACACACAGACAGACACACACAGACAGACACACAGACGCACCACCACCACTAGCTGCACCTACCTCTAATTCTCTCCTTCTCTTTTATTCTCTCTCTCCCCCTCGATCTATTTTTTTTTCCTAAAGCGACTTTCTACTCCCCACATCTCCCCCCTCTCTCATTTGACGCGTTTAGCTCATTTTCATTATCTCCCCTCGATTCGCCCCCCCCCCCCCTGTCACCTTTCCTTTGACGTACTCCCCTGAACGATCTTCCTGCATCCACCATTCATTCCCGTTTGTCTATACCCTCGTTACCTGGTTCCACCTCTCTCCCACCCCTTTCCCCCTACCTATTACACCGGCCTCATCCACCTCATCCTTGTCCTCATCCACCCTACCCATAACCCATCAAATGAATATCATTAATCTTATTTCCATTTTATTCATTTTATTTCATTTTATTCAATCATTTCAATAATTTGCAGGATGGATCACGCTGTTATTACTACTACATGTACTAGGTGTACATGCCTAAGATTTCTTGCCCGGTAAGCAGTAGATTACAAGATATTTGACCGTCTAGTTTAATTTGCGCTACATGATGGAACACAAAAATAAGTCTTGCAGACTTGAAGTCGTGACATGCCTGTGGATCACTTATTTATTCTGGGGCTCTTTGCTCGCAGCCAGATTTCCTAGCATGAACATGATTAACATAAAGTACATTTGCATATTCAAGTTAACTAAAAAAAGAACCAGTAAGGAATGGAGCAGTCCATCAAAAATGTAGGAGCCCTATTTAACAAATCAACCAATAAAAGCAAGAAGGATGATGATGGCTAAATGATCTGGGTGATTATGTAATCAAGAATGTTCAGCAAAAGAGCCAGGTGTGAGGATGGAATAAATGAGCACATCTGAATAGGAAAGGAATGAAGGTGATCAGAGAAGTAGGATACCTACTGATAAGATGAATACGAACATAATTCCAAACAGACTTAAACTAAATACCCAACTTAATTGAAGCAACATGACTAAAGAGGAACTAAACAAAAGAGAATTCAATAGAAAAAATAACCTCCTTACTGCGCGATTCTTGACTGACATTTAAAAAAAAAACGGTGGTTAAGAAGTGTACTGAGGGAGTGTGGTTTCTTGTTACGCTTTCTTATGAGCTCATTTGTATTTTGGAAGTCATAGTGATGGGTTGTTCTGCTCATGGCCCTGTTGAGTATGGAGAGTAAAACTAGACTGTTCTTGAGACTGCCAGCCCGTCTCGACTGCCAGCCCGTCTCGACTAGCTGCCAGCCCGTCTCGACTAGCTGCCAGCCCGTCTCGACTAGCTGCCAGCCCGTCTCGACTAGCTGCCAGCCCGTCTCGACTAGCTGCCAGCCCGTCTCGACTAGCTGCCAGCCCGTCTCGACTAGCTGCCAGCCCGTCTCGACTAGCTGCCAGCCCGTCTCGACTAGCTGCCAGCCCGTCTCGACTAGCTGCCAGCCCGTCTCGACTGCCAGTGAATTTTGCATAAAAGGCAAGGATTCTGGCCCAAATCAAGGCATTTGTTTATTACAAACAGCTAATATAACAAGGCGCACCTGCACAAAAGTTGTTTCGGGTTATTAATAAATTATGCTAAAAGAATCCAAATTGTGCTGGAAAGCACAATTACGCCAGTTCTGGCAACGTTGGGGGGGGGGGGGGGGGGAGCAAAATAGAGAACAAGAGACAGACAGACAGACAGACAGACAGAGAGAGAGAGAGAGAGAGTGAAGGGACCAAAATAGATTAGAAGAAGTCGAGAGACAAAGACTGAGCGACAGAGAAACGTACACATAGCTTAATGAGAGACAGTTAGAAGAAATAAAGAAAGATACGGAGAGTTAAAGAGGGAGACAAAAAAAAAACAAAGTGAATTAAAGTAAAGTAAACAAAATATCCGTTTTCCCTATAGTATATTAATGATTGAGGAGAAGGAGAAGGAGGGGGAGAGAAGAAAAAAAAAGTATTTTTATTTCCCTGTTGTCAGTTCAAAGACACCATACACATTTTACTTGCGGAAAAAATCGCGACTTTTGCGAAACATTGTGCTTCATATAAATGGATAAAATAAATACTGATAGTGAGAGTATGGAGAGTAAGGAGGAGAAATCCGGAGCACATTCATCAGGGCTCCACAACACAGACACCAAACCGCCATGTCTCATCGTTATCGGCATGGCAGGCTCGGGCAAGACCACGTTCGTGCAGGTAAAACTATTGTACAGTCCCATCTATTGTTGATAATGTTCTGTGATTGTGCGCACGTTTATCACGCAGCCGCTTACTGCGACCAGCCCGCTCATAGGGCTGCGCGGGGCTGCGCGGGGCTGCGCGGGAGTATTCCCGGGGCTACGCAGCCGCATACTATACTAACTAACTAGTACCGGGTTAGCTCAGGCGTAAGGGTTGGGTTCAGAATACCAACGCCTAGCCTTATGGGAAAATCATGATTCAGTGTTAACTACCAATAGCAAATTGCACTTTCTGGGATATAAGTTTATCTGGTTTTGTGTGACTTGGGAGGATGGGAGTCTGTCTGTCACATATTTTTGTTTGTCCGACAAGATTCTCAGTGAACAGAGTGTGGTATTGCATTTTGCAACAAGAAGGGATCACCAGTCACTCATAAAGTCGTTCGTAACTTACGAACAGCTTGGTGAAACACCCCCAGTTTCTGAAATTCTGTGCCAAACTATGTCTACTACTAGTAGTGACTTATTTTTGTCTAAAATTGAGATGGACTGGTTATATTCTTGCACTATATAAGTTTGATGTAGTTTCAAAAGATACCATGCCCTCAACAACAACCAACCAACCAAAAAAAAAAAAAAAACAACCCTGTATTAAAGTATAGCTGTAGGCAATAGTGGTTCAACAAACAACTTACGTTTTATTATGACAAATCATTTTCCTACCATTGTCATTGACCTTATCCTTCTTGCTTCCCCAGAGACTGGCTGCTCACCTGTATGCCCACCAGCAGCCCCCATACATCATCAACCTGGATCCAGCCGTCCTAGAGGTCGGCTACCCCACCAACATAGGTGAGGATGTGTGGAGAGTTCAGCACTCGCAATGCATTAACCTTTCCTCTGCTGGATGAGATCCTGCTCAATGGGACTTGTACATGTATGCATTTTTGGTGACAAAATGCGCATTTGCCTTACCAGGGTTCTGTATCAATCGTAAGACAAGTTGTGATCGATCACAGTTCTTTATAAATAAAGCACAGTGATTGATCGCAACTTGTCTTATGATTGATGCAGATTGTAACTCTGTACTAGAGATAGGGGTTTAGACTTGCTATCAATTCAGATCAATCACAAATCTTTATAAGACGGGGCCCCAGGATACAACCCCTTTGTTTGCTAGAGAAATTTATTATTGGTGGGCTTTATGAGCATTATTGGCACATGGCACATGAACATTTAAAGAGCCCTAGCCTTGTGAACAAGTAATTTCCCTCTCAAGTGTGGGAAAAAAAACCAAATCATTTGTGAGTGCTCCTTTTCAAGCCTGATTTGTGCAGAAGGACCCTTTTGTTAATCACTAGGGCTCATTTTTGTTCTGGGGGGGGGGGAGGGGGGGAGCGAGGGATAGCCCTTGAGTCTTTATGAAACTTGGTCACTGCCTCCTAGGTATATGAATCATGTATCATCATAAAGTTTGTGAATGATTGACAGCAATTTTGTGTCAGTCAGAATTTGGACAGTTATTACTGTCTCATCCCCCTCTCTAACTTGCTCTCCTAGTCCCATCCCGCCATCCCACTTTACTCGTTTTCTGTCTCTTTAAATTTCTCTTTCTATCATTGTGTGCTCTTTCCTATCACTCTCTCTTTCTTTCTATGTCTGTCTTTCCCTCACTCTCTCATTCCCCTTTCTCCCTCCCTCTTTCTCTGTCTCATTCTCTCTCTCTCTCTCTCTCTCTCTCTCTCTCTCTCTCTCTCGCTCACTGTCCTCTCTCTCCTCTCTCTCTCTCTCTCCCTTTCTCCCTCTCTCTCTCTCTCTCTCTCTCTGTCTCTCTCCTCCATTTTCTGTGTTCATCAATTTCTCCCTCAGACATCCGAGACACGGTGAAGTACAAGGAGGTGATGAAGCAGTATGGCCTGGGGCCAAACGGAGGCATCATGACGTCACTCAACCTCTTTGCCACCCGCTTTGACCAGGTCATGATGTTTGCAGAGAAGCGCAGTCAAGAAACAAAGTAAGAACAACATACAATAAAGCAGAACAGCAAACAATTCTGGGCAGAAGCTATTATGCTAAAATATCAGGATGTACAATGTCGCTCAGGTGTTTTCTTTCAGAAGAGCTCATAAAAAAGTTGCTTGATGAATGAAGTGATGAATTAATATTGAGCAATGGTATTTTTCTTTTTATATCAGGAGTATATATTACTGCAGAGAAAGTTTTATGTTACTCTTGTTATACTTGTTATGAATATTTTACAATCCGCAAATTACTAAAAGATAAAAGAACTACCACAGAGGGCATTCAAATGAATGCACTATAGCAACTAGCTATGCTCAGTAGTTTTTCATGAATATGGCCCCTCATGTTCCTTATCTCTAGGATACTTTGTTGCAGCAATGAGATTTATACTTCTTTTGTTTTCTCAGGTATATCGTCCTGGACACTCCTGGTCAGATTGAAGTCTTCACATGGTCAGCTTCTGGAGCAATCATCTCAGAGACCTTGGTAAAACCAAAACAAATATTTCTACCTTCCCTGATACTTAGCATCTAGAGACAAATTTCTCAAAATAAGGAAAACTCAGTTCTATACCCAGTGTTCAGAAAGGGTCTGATTAAAATTTGCTTGGACTGTTTGGAAGTAAACATTCATTTTGACATTTGTGGTGTTTGAATTAATTATCTGATAAACGAAAAGAAAAACATGCTTTGTTTTATTACAGCTGTATGTATGTTGTTTTGTGGTAGACTCTACATATTGTGACGCCAGGTATCAGCTCCTAGTATTTGTGTATTTGACTATCATCTTCCAGGAAGATGTGTGTCTCGTACTTGATATTGATTATTTTATTGTTTTTCTCATGCTTTTTTTTCATGAGGAGATTAAATGTGTTATTTCATTGTGCTTCAAATAAGTTTTCCAAAGACACCCAAGTAAACAATTCAATTAAAGTCTACTCTAAGCACTTTGTCAGCAACAAACAAATCGCTCCAATCAGTGATAAGATGTATGCTTACTGCCATTCCAAAAAATTTCAATAAATACTAGGCTTTTACAAATCATTGCCTGTCTCTGAAAGAAATATTTGTATCTGGGATCTAAATGACAGTTGTTGTTGCATCTTTCTATCACTAGGCATCGTCGTTCCCCACTGTGGTGGTGTATGTGATGGATACGGCTAGGAGTGTGAGTCCAGTCACATTCATGTCCAACATGCTCTATGCCTGCAGGTGAGTTGGGCTTAACTCCCTCATTACCATTGGAAAAAAAAAACAAAGGGTGCTCAATTCCTGGTGATGGGTTAGTGCTTTGTTTGCCAAGTCAAAATTGTGCTCTATGTATGTGTGTATGAAAAACTGAGCAGGTGGCAAATAACAGCTTAAACCCTTATTAAATGATACATTTTTAGCGAAATACACCCATGAACTATGATTTATGGAATGATAAAGAAGATCCAAGTAATTCACAATACAAAATGAAAGCATGACAGAATTGATGTTAGCATATGTTAAGTTTTGAAACCTAGTAATCAAGTCATAACAAAGATTTGTGTGTGAAAGTATTACTTTCCAAACATAGTTGCAAAGTCATTTTTTCATGGATTTGCATAATGAATTCATGATATCAAGATTTTTAAGTAGGTAAGAGTATAATCATGTGTTGATTGCTGCGTTTCTTGCCCAGCATGGTGTATGAAAACAATCTGCTGTAGGTTGATGTTTTTTGCATAGATTTGCACAATTTATTCATACTAAAGATATTTACATGAGGGAAAAGTGTGATCATGTGTTGATTGCTTTGTTTTTCACCCAGCATCATGTACAAGTACAAGCTGCCCTTCATCGTAGTGATGAACAAGATTGATATCGTGGCTCACGACTTTGCCCTGGAGTGGATGCGAGACTTTGAGACGTTCCAAGATGCTCTGAATCAGGAGACGTCTTATGCCTCCAACCTGACCCGGTCCATGAGCCTGGTGCTGGACGAATTCTACCAGAATCTACGGGTGAGTGTGTGGAAGAAGGTGGCCTTTAACAAGCTTTAACAAGCCAGGAAGAGCAGCATTGACATATCATATATTCCATGGGCCTATGGTACTCAGAGTGTTAAAGTGATGGGATAGTAGGAGTAAGCACAACATTTGGCAGAAGAGCTTTCTATTTCATTCTTTTTCCATTTTATAGAACGCTTGACTCATAATGTCTCATGTGAAGGAAAGTATGAGATAGTGGGAAAAAGACATCCTTTCAGGTAATTTACTTGATAGAAGGAGTAAGCAGAAAACTTTGCACAATAGCTTTGTATTTTATTCTACTTCCATTTTCCTCATATTCATATCCTAACAGTTTTTGAAGGATTGTTTTTGCAAGTTGAAGGAATTTTCAGTTGAGTTGAAGAAGATGTTTCTCCAATACAAGTTTCAATGAGTAACGCTGTTCAAGGGACATAATAATGCTGTCTTTAGTCAGGTGGCCTTTGTGTAAATGTAGTCCCTATAGCATGTGTCACTTTACCATTCTAGATAATCTACCAACTTTTTCAAGTAAGAACTCCCATTCTCATTTCAGGCTGTGGGTGTCTCTGCGGTCACTGGCCAAGGAATGGATGACTTCTTGGCGGCAGTCACAGAGGCAGTAGAGGAGTATGAAACGTAAGCCGACCTCAAGTTGAGAAAAATGTTGAAAGCAATGAATGTTTTCTTCAACCTTATGCTCACGGTTATATTTTCAGGCTTTGTGAACCCTGATCCAGTTAGGATGTAAATTGAAATGGAAGTGCAGTAACCAAAGGGATGTGGATTAATTGTGTCCCATGAAGAATTTGAAGTGTATTCATAGCCAGTCATCTAATATCCATATAACAGATTGTGCGTGAGTCACGCTGCTTAGTATCTGAGTGGAAAAAGGCCAGCTTGCAACTATGGGAACTCAGTAAAGAATGGGTTAAGTTTATTTTGTCCAGTTGTTTGAATGCACATGTAATTTTTTTTTCTGAAGACATCCTTTTAGGACCTTCACTACATTAAGCAAAGTGCACCAAATTACAGGTGCATACCATCTGTATTAACGATGGCAGCTTGGATCCTATATATCAAACATTGCCTAGGTATGTGTGGCATATTATCAGCCAGTGTTATATATTTTCCTTTTAACTTACGATGTGAATTCAACCCATATTTGTTTGATACAGCATGCTCATAGTTACATTAAGGTGCCTTACATCAGTGCTCATCATAATGAGTGTTAATCCACTGTATTTCTATGTTTTATTCTCATCCTTTGCAGAGAGTACAAGCCGCAGTATGAGAAGCTCAGAAGAGACAAGGTAAAGAGCAGACCATACTTTCAGGAAAAACAACAACATTCAAAGCCATATCGATTGTTGCCCATTTCTGTACTTAAAATGTTCATGTAAGCCTATGCAAGTATCAAGTTCACAAAGCTTTTGATCAATGTAACTTTCAAACCTGGGCCCTGTTGCATAAAACTTACCATTGATAGTAACTTTTGCTTTCAATTGCAACTTCTATGGAAACCTTGAATTCGATTGGCTGTCCAGCGATGTTACCATGGTAGTTACCATTGATGGTAGAGTTACCATTAGTGATAAGTTTTATGCAACGGGGCCCTGTTGTGTGCTATAGAAGCTTAGTCTCTATGAGATTTGTGTGTATTACTGATGGGAAAATGCTCACATGGCACACAAAGAGTTTGTAGCCAATTTGCTTTGAACCCTAATCAGACCAGAGAGCTAGCCATAACAAGAATATGAAATGACATATTGTATCTTGTATGATTTGTGGAAATCAAATCGAATCTTGAGTTTTGAGACTGAGACTGAAGTACATCTAGGTAGTATTAGTATTGCATGATGCAATTTCTTTTCTCCACCATAGCTGCAGACTTTCAAGCACATTATAGGTAGTATAAATATTGCATGGCATGTTTTTTTTTCTACCACAGCTGGAGGCTGAAGCCAAAGAGGCACAGAAGAAGTTAGAGAAAGCCAAGAAGAGCAAAGGTCAAACGTCAAACATCGGGCTGAGTGGAGAAGCTGAACCAGGTAATGTGCTCTGTCACAGATTGTGAGATGATGCCTCAGACATTGTAAAGAAGCTTGATAAGGAAGTGGTTTGAAGTGAATTCACTTTTAATGTGCTAATGTCTGTGCAACAGTATACAAATGATGCACAGGTTTGAGTGGGTCGGTAGGAATTGTGTACACAAGTTACCTCTGAATTGCCTGAACCCACGAGGCGAAGCAAAATTCAGAAGTAACGAGTGTACACAATCCTACTGACCCACGAAATAAACCTGTGCATCATCTGTTTTATAGAATGGGCCCCAAAATCTGATAAAAAAGGGTAAAATCTCCATTAACATAATTTACCGGATGCATGGCCAGAATTACCGACGCATGGCTGTGATTGACCAATCAGATTGCAGAGATCCATCTTCATCATCAATCATCATCAATGATTGGAAAATCTGTCAAGACTAAAATTGTCTTCTTTCACGTTGACAAGTGTCCAAATAACACAGCTAAAATATGACATGATTTTTTCCATATACCATGTCAAGTGGAGAAATAGAGTCTTTATGTTTAGAACTACCAAGTTCATCAAGCTTCGATTTGATAACAACCAATTCATATCAGGAAAGACAGATTAACTGCAATTTACTGCGATTGTCCAGAGTGGCGTCGAGTGCCCAAACGTACGTATTCGTAATGTACAGTGTACATGCTCTAGTAGGCAACTCACCGCAGCACACACTCTTACAGTACTGCGACAACGTAGAATTCAGACCTGAGTTTGTCCACTTCTCCGTTAGAAATATCTTCCAAGTTTACGTGTTTCACTCCTGCAGAGCGTTTGAATGTATAAAATGAGTGTTCGATGCTTTGGGATAAATTTATACTTACTGACAACGTCTGAATCGTCCAAAATTTGTTTCAATTCTTCACCTAACTTTACCGAAGCTTCTCGAGTTTCGTGGGTGCCGCCATTTACGTAAACAATATCGGTATCGATCATACTAAATCTCGATATCGATCATATTAATTCTCGGTATCGCGATATTGTCTTGATATCGCGTGCTGCCAGTAAAAAACAATGCATGGTAAATTACGGGTAATTAACCAATCAGGTTGCAGAGATTTTGATACCCATTGTATAATAATACATGTATACATATCTTGGAGGAAAGCATTGTATGTGGCATAGACCTTGTGCCTTTCCCCTCTCTCCTTCCTTTCTTTTATCTCCCTCAATCTTTCTCTCCCCCTCCTTTTTTTTTTTTATCTCCACCTCTCTCTCTTTGCCTCTTTCCTTCTCTCCACCTTCGTCTCTCTCTTTCTCCTTTACTTTTTACATTTTCCCCTAACGTGTTTCCCTCTTCTGTCTCCCTTTCTTTCTCTCCACCTCTCTCCCCTCTCTTGTCCTCTGTTTTTCTCTTCAACTCTCTCCCATCTCTGCTCCTCACTATTTCTTCCTCACTCTTTTCCTCTGGCCTTCCCCTTCTTTCCTGTTCTCCTCTGCTCTCCAACTCCTTTGTTCTCTTCTATTCTCTCTCCACCTCTCTCCACTTTCCTCATTGCTTCACCCCTTGGTATATGGTGCATTACCTTCTCCTCTCACCATTAACTTTGTGTGTGCCACGTGACTTTATTCACAATTACTGCACACAATTCCCATATCGCAGCACTTTCTCTGCTCACAAGGAGTTAATATCTTTGTCTATCTCACCCCACAGAGCCTGCTTCGTCCATAGCACTGCGGCTAGGACCTGATAATGATGACGACGAAGACAGGATAGCCCCAGAAGAAGAAGGTAAGTGTCCCGCCAATAATAGATCTTTAACCCTTGCATTCCTAGGCCTTGGCAAATTGCATTGGCTTACTACACTCTTTCATCCCATTAGAATGCAGATTGGGAATTTGTTCCTGAAGCTGTGTTGGATGACAGAGGTAAAGACATGTTACAATACAGTTGGGCCTGAGATCAACGTCACAGCTGATTGCAATCTATTGCAGTCAGACTGCAGTCAATGTAAGGAGCTGATTGCATTTGATTGCAATCACTGTGCTTTTGATCTCAGGCTCCAATGAATGCCCAAAATAGCAAAAAAAAAGTAGGTGTACATGGTAAAATCTTCTTTCATTACCATCTTAAGCTGAAAGCTGATGTTTTATCTGCTTTATAAGTACAAAGATGATCAACCATCAAATGATTTTCTAATTTTTCTGCAAGTGTTTCAAAGTGACACGACGTCATTAGTACCAGCAGTAATTTGCTCATGCATACATTAAATCTCCAAACTGGTTTTATGAGAGCATTTTACAGTTCTACTGATCATTTCGCCTATTTTTTTTTCGTCTTTAGACGAGGATGAGGTGAAGGAGGCAGAGTCATTCCGGAGATTCCTGCAGAGTCAGGGAGCAGGTACTTCCTGCACACCACCAAGCGAGGGCGCCAAAACAACAGCGTCAACAACAAGTAAAGGAGCAGATTGAAACCTACAAACCTGACTTGAGCTCTTGCGACAAGTTCTCTCTCTTGAGGCCACTACAGACACAATTTTGCAGTATTTCTGCAATTATTAGGCCTACAACTAGAAATGTGACGTCAAGACATGAAATCCCATGACCAGGTCATATGATTCAGCGAGTTGCAGAGTCGCAGCATGAATTGGATCATGTCGTCTACATTGGCCTTGTAGTTCATTAGCCCTAATGACTTCTATGGCATGACTCCTCAATCGACATTGATCTTGTGCAGGTCTTGTTGGTTGCGAGGTCTAAAAGATACTTTGAACATCAAATGGCAGAATGGACTGTTAATTGATGCCGCATTCAGCACGCTGGAGGCAGGGAAAATGTTCATGGGGGGCTCACGCCTCTGTGTGATATAGGCCCCCCCCCCCCCCCCCCCCTTCTTGCGACAAATTAAATCTAACATGATATGGTGTTGCATTGATGCCAGTGCAAATAACTGATATTTGGCTGATTAATGGGAACATTTCTTTTGCCACTGGCTTCACTTTGTCAATAGAATTGAATATAAACTAAGAATTTTATTCTTAAATCTGTAAGTGGAATCTGAGGCAATGACACTAAAAGCAATGAACACCAAGTATTCATTTTTTTGCTGAAGAGCTTGCTTGTGTAATTGTTCAAACTTTATCAAGAGCATATTTACATAAACATGTCTGATAGCTCAGTAGTAATGAAATCTTTCAGAGTACATGTTTTTATTTGAGTAAAATCAAATAGACTGAATATTGTTTTAGGATAGATACATACTTGCTAAATGGCATACATGGGGCATATTACAATACATTGAGATTCTCTTGAATTCTGCATGAAGAAAATGCTCTGATAATCAGTACTCTTTACAGCTAAGTTGTCTAACAGTTACTCCACGTGTATATTAATGCAATGTTATTAAAAAGCCAATACATGTATCAATATGACAGACCATATGTAGATGTTCATTGTTTATGCAGGATTCTCTTTTGTGTTTGATTGTGAAAAAGTTTCTCTAGACAAAATGAAAAGCAATATCATTAAAAAGCCAACATTAATAGGACAGACCCAGTCTAGATATTAACTGAGAAGTAGTACCACCAATCAGCACACACTTAATTTGTCTAAACTTTGAGCATGATCGGTAGAAATGTAGAAACCAAGAAATATTGTCCAACTCTCATATTTACACCATGTACCTTGCTTAATTATAAGGGATTGTTGTGTATTTGCCTTCCATGCAGGAGGAATAGAAATGTTAATATTTTTTCACCAGTCATAACTATGCATTATGTGAACCTTTAATAAATGTTAAATGAACATAAGAGTTACTCTTCACTCTCTCCTCATGTGTTTTGTTATAACTGCCTGTGACATGATTTCTTCCCCACTTATTCGTCTATTGAGGGTATTCATTTCCCAAAATGATTACTTACAGTCGAGGCCAAAAGTTTACAAACACCCATGGAGTTCAGTGAAATTTGTCGTAAAGTTTACTACATCTTCAGAAATATAAATACTATCATGACGAATTTGGTATTGGATGAAAGAGCCTATTAAAGCTCTTTCACATGATTGGGATGCTGTTCGGATTAAATTATATTTCAGGTGGAATTTTCTTTGAAGAAAACGAAAGAAATGTTCGTACTAAATGTATTCTATTGCTTGTTATTATATAATATTCAAACATTGTTTCATAGAAACATAAATGTCAAATCTATGAATTATATTACATATTCTATCATATGTCACCACTGAACAAAAAAGTGTAATCTAAAATGTTTGTGTTGAGAAGGAACTAGCACATACATGTATATGAAATGTATTTGTCAATTTTTTATTTTTTATTTGTCTAAAATATGGAGATTTTTTGGGGAAAAGAAGTGTTTTTCAGCTCCTGATGACAAAGCAATGTGATGAAGGGGCATGACATACTCATTTGTTTTATATCATATTCGTCATGATAGCACAAATATTTTTTACGATACAGTAAATTTTATGATGTTTGGCAAGTGTCAACTTTTCTTTGAATTTCTGGGGTGTATGTAAACTTCTGGCCTCAACTGTATATGACATCAGAAGTTACATGTTATTACAAGGACAGCATTTTGACACATTATGACAATTTAATCTATACATTTTATTGCATATTCATAAGAGGTCATAGTACTCGACTGTTCACAAAAAACATGATATCTTCTTTCCATCTATTTACCGTTGCTGAGTTGCCTGACAAAAGCTGATTAAATCTTGCTTTCAGGTACCACACACCTGGATTGACCGGTTTGGGGAAAACATGTTGTCCAAGGGTGTCGGCTTAGCATATAGCCTGTTTAAACCTAGGATCTCTAACTGCTAAACCATATTGTTCTCCATGCATAAATCCCACAGCACGTTATGCGATAATGACCGTCTTGAAACAATTTGACATGTTTTAGAGTCCTAAACAGACATAATGACACCCATTATTATGCAGGCTTGTGAGTGTAAACAACACCTCTCAAGCAATGGAAGTACATGTACTGGCTTGACATTGTCCATTTGCCTTGTGTCAGCATTCTGAGTATGAGTGACCTCTATGGTCACAGTGGCATGCTAAGCTAACATTCCCCTAGAGCCAGTTGTCATGACAGTATCATCATGTGGTACCAAACATCGGTACGCTACTCTGCTGAGGAAACGGCAACTCCTTTATGTTTCTTCTTTTTCCTACGCTTCCTGTTCTTCCTCTCCTGTGAGGTTGCACTCCTTTGGTTCAGTGGTTTGGCAATTCCCGAACTGTGGTCTGGCTCTGAGGCGTCCCGCTGTCGTGAAGCGTTCTTAGCTCTGGTTCGTCTAATTGGTGTGGTAGTTCTTTCTCTATTGTCCATAGGGGGCGCTCTGCTGCCTGCCGAGGGTGGCCTGCTGATTCTCTCCAGAGACATCTGTCTGATTGGCTCCAGCCTCATGTGATGCAGCACGCGATTGGACCTCCGTGAGTCTCTGCGTGTGTGGCTCCTTGACCCAGCTTCGCTTGGCACCGTACCGCGATGGGATCGGTGCGACCGACGCGACGTAGACCTTGAGGCGGAGAGCGGGAGCTCTGTCTCTTCCAAAGGCGTGGTCCAGTTGTTGCGGTGTGATCGATGTGATGCAGACCTAGAAGCAGAAAGTGGCAGTTCCGTCTCTTCCAAGGGGGTTGTCCAGGTGTTGCGTGCGGACCAATCGTACGGCTGTGAAGCGCTTCGGCTAGACTTGCTGCCCAGTCGTCTGGAGTCTGTGCCGATTGATGTTGACGTAGTGTGTCTACTCTGGTCCACGCTGCTCAACGGGGTCTGGCGCTGCCAGTGCTCGATCCTCCACCGGAACGCTGAGCTGGCGCTTGTTCGAGCTGTGACCTCTGACCTCACTCGGCTCACGGCATCATCGCCCCGTCCGCTCCTCTCTCTCCTGCGAGAATGCTGGGATTGTTCCTGTCCAATCTCTCTACTGCCAACACGTGGATCTCTTGGCTCGTAGGCATTATTTAACCCCTCTATGGCAGATTCTGCTAAGTGCTCCCGCTAAAATGAGAAATAGTGAAATATGAACATGTACAAGCAAAATATGAGAACAAAACTAAATAGGCAAGTCAAGTCAAGTGCTTTTCAGTTTGCCAGTTAAAAATGAAATAGGATCGCGAACAAGAATGTTTTCCTCACCGTTACTTTGTACTGCATAGCTGTGTTTACATGATCATTTGTAAGATGCATTTAGGATTCATTCACTTCATCAATATGAGAGGGAATAATCATTGATGTCAGTCGTCATCAGTAATGTAGAACATTATTAATAATATTAGTTCAATACAAAGTTTGATTCTATAACTTCGAACTGCAACAAAACTGAACATAGTTATAACATGTCTGCTCAACAAGAATATGACAACATACCCAGTTTTCTCTCGATGCATACTTGAGGGCAGCCCTCATCTGAGGACAGATGAAGTTATGAGCGATCAGGAATGCGATGCTCTAGACCATGGAAGAAAGATAATTTAGAAATCACTTTTTTAGTTTTAACAGAAATGTATTGATCCCAGTGAAATGTTCCTAACTAATGAGAACATATATTACAAGGATTATAATTACTTAATCTGTTTATGACCATTGTCCACTGCATGTTAATAAATCATTGGAACATCTCTAGCCTAGATAAGCACACCTGCATATGTTTTTATAGCACCAAATTTGTCGAACCATGTTGGAATGCCTGTACATGTACATCATCAAAAATTTGTTCAATTAAAATTGATTATTTTTCTGACTTGAAATTGGCAAGACATTTTTGATTTGTTAGTGAGTTCCCTCATTAACAAATACTCCAATCTAAAATTTGATTACCTTAAAAAAATTATGAGCTGCAATAATTATGTGTAAATTTAAACAGCAAAAGTTTAATTAAGATAAACTAAGATAAAGGTTTTGTCATATTTTCACTTTTAGTTTGCTTTGGAGAGGCAATAAATATCTCTAAACTGGACAAAATTATTAATCTTGAGCAAAAGTTTATGATCTCTCATCTGATAATTTTAATGCTTCGTATGAAAAATTATTGCCCCAAACTATATTTATAGTGCTTGATACAGAATAGGTTAAAAACTGCCAGAAAGAACGACAAGAGCAATTGATGTGCCATACCTGTGCGATGAGAAGTGCACAATGGACATAGCGGAGTAGAGCTGAGCAAGTGTCGTGCAGGAACATGAGGCCACATACCCAACAGGTCACCAAGGCCAACAGGCATATTGCGTTGAATAAGGTCTCGGCTCTTCACAACAACAAATAAACATGAACGTCACAAAGGAACAATTTCATGGATCTATGCCATATCATGTGGCGTAGGTGATCATCGAGTGCCACAACTCTCTGTTCTGCAATTTTAGTGTCGGCTCCACGCCATCCAAGTAAACCCTCCTTCTTCCCATGCTTCTTTTCCCATCTATTTTTCCCGATATCTTTCCTGTCAACAGTGAACTGTTCAAAACCAGCTTTATACATGTACTGTACATTATGCCTACATTCTTTTATTTCATTTTTGTTACAGGGCGTAAGAAATAGGACAAGACAAAACAGAAAGCAAAACGTACACGGTGAATGGGGAGAAAAATTGTATTTGGCTCTTTTAGCATAACTTTACTGGCCAATGAAATCACATTGTTTGCGTTCAAGACATTTTTACATAGCATATACTTATACTTACAAACTATTAATGTACCATACATATGTCAACTAATTAAAATGAATCATTAAGTAACTATTTGGTGCCATGGGTGTGTTTTCGTACCAGTAATGCACACAAATGCCATCAAGCAGGCTTTACTGTGGCACAGGAGGAGGGCGTGGTAATGTACCTTATCTGTTTGTGGTAAATCCTCCTTCTGAAGAAGCCTCTAGGTGCGGTCCTCCGGGACTTCCTGACATGTGCGTGCAGGCCTATCAGCAGGCATACATTGATCTGAGAGAAGGCAGAGTGAGAGAGAGATAGAAGAAAGGAAGAGAGAAAGAGAGAGAGAGAGAGAGAGAAAGGCAGAGTGAGAGAGAGATAGAAGAAAGGGAGAGAGAGAGAAGATAACGAGACAGAGAGACACAGAAGTAAGAGAGGAAGAGATAAGATAAAGAGATGGATAGAGAGATAGGAGATACAGAGCGAGAGAGAGAGATACATATAGAAGAGAGAGAGAGAGAGAGAGGAGATAAAGGGATGGATAGAGAGATAGGAGATACAGAGCGAGAGAGGGGGGGGGGTAGGGGATATATGGATAGAGAGAGTCAGATAGATACGAATGGAGTGAGTGATAGGAAGATAGAAAGAGGGAGAGTGATAGGAAGGTGCTTCTGGTATGTCTGGCAGGAAAGACCTTGTGGGCTGATATGTGTGATGCACAAGGGACATTTTCTGTTCTGAATTGATTGTGTGATGCACACATTTCTTTTAAAGGAGGCCCATTCTTGCGCAACCTAATCTGATTCACGCCCCCCCCCCAAAAAAAAAAAAAAAAAAAAGGTGAGCAGTGCTCACCCCAAAATGAATCATTTTCAGACTTTTTTGGTATATGGTCAACTTTTCATGTATATAAACCTGTTGCCCCAGAATCATATACATTGTATTCTTTAGTTCGCATCCATTCCAATAGTGTAAAAAAAAAATGAGACGCACGGTATTAAAGACATCAACGACACCAAGAGCTGTTGAATGTCTCATGGCCATCTGTCATGTCTGTATGACTCGAGACTTATACGAGACTTACCACAACTAGCAGTGCATTGGTGATCATTGGAGACAACTCGGCCCCATTACGTAGCCAGCATTTCCTGCAGCTTCTTTGAAAATGAAGGAAACAGATATACATCAACATGATCAAGTTTGTGGGAGAACAACAGTTACTTTTCATTTCTTTTAATACATCTACTGTAATCGTCATAATACTGACCATCAAAATTGAGGTGCATGTGCATGTTAGTTAGCATTTCACCAATACCATTACTATTAATATTCAGATACTAACAAACTCAATCGTAACTTTTACGATTTTGGAGAAGAGATATTGGGTAACTCCTAAAATAGAGTAACAGCTCCAAAATAGACCTGGTTGATGAGGAACTGCACCAAAATGTGCGTTAAGAAGTATAAACGTAAATAGTTACGGCTGCATTGTGTAATTCCTACATATTGTCCTATATCCTCTATACCTTACTTTTGTTCTGTAAATGTAATTGGACATCTAGCTATTCAACACTTTTCATCCTCTGTTTTGTCTATTAAATAGATCCCGAAGCAGTCAAAACAAAAATGCTTAAAAACTTACTCCGACCCTGATCCAAAGTCATCAATGTGAAATGCAAACGTGATGCCGACTGGAAGCAGAGGCACGACTAATACGCAAGGAGAAAACGTGAAATGGAACGAGGTATTGTTAGGTCATGAAGCAGTATCAAAACAAAAACTATCAAAGTATCATTTGTTCAGGAAATAATATTTCCAAGCAGTAACATATTTATCGCGGGGATGTGATACTGTTTTATTTCAAACTCATAGAGTCATAGTATTGTCTACCTTTGTTCATGAAATATACTTTTAAATACTCAAAGAAATAATCATCATTTAGAGATGGTGAGGAGTAACAATTTGCTATAATGGTCGTTAAGCTTGGTGGTAAATAGTATCAAAGCTTTAACATATTTACAATACACGTTTAGTTGGAATTTCGGCAAGACTGTTCAATCAGAACGAATATTGATTACTAGTCATTGAACATTTTGTGGTATGTCGCATTGTTAAATTAACATGACTATCAAAATACGTTACTCTTGTTAAAATGGTACACTAGAATACACTTATCAATGTGCACCCCCCCCCCCCCGCCCGCTATTTCATAAGGGTTACTTTATTAAACATGTGACTCACTCCAGCCAATCAGCTGCCACAGCCAGTATCGGATGGCTTTCTGTCCGCCACGAGTTGACGCCTTGACGCACAGGTATGCTGTCCCTTCCACACTCTTCATGAATTGCGTCGTCACAGCGTAGAATGTGATGCCCGCTACCAGCGTGCAATGACTCTGGTGTAATATGAAATTTTCGTTTTGTAGGCAAATGTTATGCACATTTTTCAAAAATACGTTACTAATTGTAACTTCAAAGCTTGTCCGAGGTTTGTCTGAGTGGCAACAATTAATAGATTCAGAGTGTATTCCACCAATTGAAACTGAGTTACTGGATACAAGTGACTGTCATATCGTGTTACTTCGCACTTTAATAGGGTAAAAAAAAGTTGTGATTACAGTACGATT
Organism: Arbacia lixula; assembly: GCA_963669155.1. Classification (NCBI taxonomy): domain Eukaryota; kingdom Metazoa; phylum Echinodermata; class Echinoidea; order Arbacioida; family Arbaciidae; genus Arbacia; species Arbacia lixula. The sequence goes on along the minus strand of OZ022587.1, from coordinate 5,543,243 downwards.
CGATGGGTGTAATAGTGAACTATACGAAGGTGATCTTAATCAGAAAAGAAATAAGAAACATAATTTCCTTTTAAGTCATATGTTTGATTGTTTCATATTCAAACAGTATCACAACATTTACAAATACATGTAGTAACATCAAACTGAATGCATTCACTATACGTCCATGTGAATAACAAACACACATTAATCCTATTGGACCATCATAGTACGTACCTCCATGATAGCAGGGATTCGTGACGATGCGAGCCATGCTGCAACGAATGCGAAGATACTTGCTACGTCTCGGGACACGTGCGTGCACACGATCCGACCATCCACGTACCTGGTCAGTAAAGAAATATCATTTACCTATCCTACGGTGAGTGATTATAGAACTGACAGAAATCTCTAGATACGTGTGTGTAAACGATCCGACCATTCACGTATCTGGTCAGTAAAGAGGTGTAGATAAGAAATGAAATATCATTTTACCTATCCTATGAAGTGATGACAGAATTTAATGTGTTCGTAGGCCTCCGTGTCCTTTTTCTACAAGATAAATGTTAAAGAATTGTTCTGACGACTGTCAAGGAGGGAATATACAAAACTGATATAAGACATGTAAGAGCGTGTGTAGTGCACATACATTAATGGTAAGCAAAGGTAGAGCCAACAAAAGAAACTACTGCCTCCCCTTGACATAATATGTCTTTGATCATTCTTGATCGTCCTCGTAAACATGGTTAAGACTTAAAAGTGTTATTTCATTCCATAATGTTTTGTGTATTGCGTGTTGATTTTGCACATTAAGTGTTAAAGCCCCTCTGCGAGTGTAAAATAAATAATTGTGTACAGATTTGAAAGGCAGGCATTCGCAACTGACCTGAGCGTGAAGTGGAAGAGGATGTCCAGCACGAGGACCACACAACCAATCACTGTCAGCAGCATGTGGACCAAGTCGAGCTCCGAATGAAGATAGTGATACTACATGGAGAAAGCAGTGAAATGTATTTTTTTTATGTTTTATTAGGTATAAAAGAAGACACGTGTATATGATTAATCAAAATTAAAATCAATATATTTTGGTGACTAATAAAACCAACAAAGTATAATTCAACACTACACTAGTAACCATATCGACCATGATGATAGAACAACATCATAATAAAATTATAAATCTGCGAGAACCAACGAAATCAGAGCTTTAAGAAAAAATTATCGGTGCAAATCCAATGTACCATTTTTTTTTAAGCAAAAGTAGATTCTGGTCGATGTTTGGACTGAGTAATAGATGAGACGGGTATATTCATAATCTTTGCCATAGAATTATGGTACTAGTATTACATGGATGGTATTTGAGAACAAGTATATTTTGTAAGCTAAACATGCTTGATGGATTCTCTCTATGGATGTCTATGCACACTTTTTGTAATAGTTGTATGTCTACAGCTCTTTCTTAGATAGCAAGAATTCTGTGTATATTGTAATGGGGGCAAGCTCAATATTCAGGTTTTGATAACGTGTAACTTCTTAGGACCCGCTATTGATGATAGGAAATCGTGGATGCTATTCAGAAAGAATGAGGAAACGTTCCACCATATGAATTCACACGCACATGACATCAGATTCATGCACACACGCACACACGCACACACGTATAAACAAATAATTGGCTATGGTAAAATATTTCAATTACCTCAGTATATTGCAGGACCGCAAATGTTGTCATATGATTACAGCAACATGTGGTGGTTTGGTTGTCATAGTGCTCCATCCAACACCCGTCGGTCTCCCATTCATACTCTCCACTTCGGACCGAATACAAAGTGTAAAGTTAATCAATCTATCCATTAGTCTGTGCAGTGAAACTTGTATATAAAGACCGCTCAAAGACAAAATGAATTCTTTATAATCAGGTGGCCTTTGAATACAGGTTTCAATGATGAACATTCTTCAAGGAAATGCAGTTGGTCTCTCTCTGGAGGTGTTCCATAAAGCACGTGTCATTGAAATATGAAATGTACCTTATTTTAGCATTAATTCATTATTAATTCATTTTTTCAACGTGTTTAAGATTTTTTTGCCTCAAGTTCTTGTTAAAGTATGGAAGAAAATTGTATTATCATCGCTACAATATTGAGTACATGGTGTCAAGCGTAAGCGTTTATAGAAAGAGCTACCTTCACAACTACACACTGTTATAGTAAGCTCTAAACCTGTATTCACTAAATAAATGTTGCTACTGCAAGTTTATTATAGTAATGATCTTACCTTTCGGAGTACCCAATGTAGGCGCACTTCCTACTTGAGTTTGAATCATGCTGTGAACGAAGGATTGTAGTAAAAATGATTTTAGTAATATTACCTTCATACATGAAAATGTGACTACAGCAGTGGAATTCACTTAAATTTGTTTGAGATTTCATATTTTTCTTTCTTTGATTAGATAATCAAACTTAATTAAAATCAAAATTTGAAAAAATCTGACTTATTTCATCGAATGTCATCACGAAAATGTGCATACAAAATATGTAATTTCGGAGTATAAGTGAAGTGTTTCAGTTAAAAATTAATGTGAGATTATAAGTATTTTCGTATCAGTTTAATAATCAGGTCAATTATTGTTACCTTGTCAAATCGCATGCAGAAATGCGCCTCCAGTCCTTTAAGTGCATTAGGCATCTCTTCGTAAATCGTTGATGCAGCGATGAGAGTTGAGCTTGCATATAGAAAGCTGTGCGATGATCACGATGGAAAAATGGTAAGACCTATTTCAATATGGGAATACCAGAGGTGAATATCCTCTTCTTTGTTATATCATTTCCTTTCATTTCCATCGCTTATATTTTCCTCTCTTTAACATGTTTGTATCCGTATCCATCTCTCTCTCTCTTTCTCTATTTTCAATGTTTTCTCTCCTTCTGTACCCTCCCCACTCCCCACCCTCTCTCGCCTTTCTCTATCTATATGTGTTATTTCAACTTTTTCGGCACAGGTATGTTTGACTATGTAAACATGTTTGTGCATGGGAACGTCAACATGGTCAAGTTTAATGACGAATGTCAAGTTACTGTTCTTGTTTCTCTTATTATAATTGATTACCTCTCCTTTTCTCTTTCCTTTCATATTTTTTTTATTAAGGAGGGGGGGGGGGGCAATTGTAAAAATGTTTTACAGGACCCTACACGTTTTTTTAATCATCGTTATGTACATGTCATGGTGTGTTAATGGTAAATACACCAGCTTAACTGAACTGATACACTCGAGTTAAACACCATAATATGCGCATTATCCTGAACAAACATTTCATAATAAACCGAACTGGTAAGGGGGAAAGGTAGGCTAAATATTGATATACCTGTCATCCGCATCCATCGTAAGATCCTTTAAAAGGACCGCTATGGTCGGGTAGAACACCGTTACCAAGGTCACTTGCATAAACAGAGTAAATGAAAAAGAATTGTGAGTAGATGAACATACATCTTCCGTTCATCATTTCCTATCATGATTTATTGAACTGTAATGATAACATCTTTTTTTTGGAGAAAAATAATATAAAATACAATTGTAATATTTCGAGGCCCATGGCCGAACGAATCATTTCATTTTAATCAAATCTCTGCTTCATCTCGGCAGAGCTACCACCAGGAATTCAGGTTGATTTTATTCAATTCTATATTCTAACAGGTTATATTCTTAGCATCCTTTTATGCATTCTCGCTCTCTCCTTTCAAAAAGCTGGAAATGATTCATTAACCTAGATAGTCAGATCGTGTCTAGATGAAGGTGTGATGGCAGCTGCAGTGCGTTAGGAAGGCGCAGACTCCATGACCCTAATCAAAGTGAAAGAATAGCAATGGTAACCATGGTAACGACTATGGGGCCCAGCATAAATCAAGTGTCATTCTGCCATAAACACGGTTGTTGTTTGTTTGATATCAGGTTATCGTTAAGGAAAAATCTCAAAAGGATGAAATCATTGAAATGAATGTCGAGCGGTTCTGTCATTATTAGATTACGGCATTGCCACAATTACGAATTACCTTCAAATGTCACCGAATCCCAAACGATTGTGCCAATATTCGTCTGTCGTAAATACCTACAAGTGGAAGTGTGACGTCAATTTCTTAGACAAATCCAATGAACGGGTACTGTGATTCAGCCACGCGCAGAATCGTACAACCGATCGGATCGTGTTGTTTGCCATGTCTGAGGTGGCATTCCGGCTTTGAATAGATCATTTCGTTATAAAGGCAAATTTCTTTTACATCAATAAATGTGACTTCAATGCTTGTCCAAGATTTGTCCGATTAGCAACAACTAATACAATGTATACTCAGAGTGCGTTCTATCCTTTGAAACAATTTTCCCCATTAGTGTGTAGCAACGCGGTATTACAATCACCTGTGTCAGGTGATTGTAATACCACGTTGCTAAATGGGAAGAGTTGTGAATATATAACGGAAATGGATTATTACATTTCCACGATGGATCGTAGACCTACCAGTGTCATTTTCGATGCCATTCCAGCCGAAAGCCTCCCGGGGGAAGATGACTGAGGCTTCGGTCCCACTGATCGTGACGCCTTCAAACTCACCGGCAGCCTGCTGGGTCTTCGTGAACACTGATTTAGAAGAATAAAAATTCATATCATCTGATTTCAAAGAATGTCGAAAATTGTCCTTAAGGATTCCCCATGCACCCAATAGTAGATATTCAATATGAAAATTGTACTTAACGAAGGAAACGATTTATTGAAAAAGAACAATTTGCCGTTTAATTTTCCTAACTTCTTAGACTAATCATTTTGCTGGCTATTAACGAGATGCAAAAACACACACACCCAAGCATACAAGACAAAATTACTTGAGTAAAACACAGGATATCGAGGAAAAGGGTGCGGGGTCGGGGAAGGGGAGAAGGAAAAATAACACTGAGATAGAAAGACAATACCACGTTATTTTAAGGCTGCGAACGGCAATAGCTATATCAGACATCGTATGCACAATCAACAAATGAGTAGTTTACTGTCACCTATATTATCATAGATTCCCTCGAACGTCCTCACTTCAGCATCACATGTCAGGCTCAGGTGGCAGTCCGCGCCCGACGTCCTGGCGGCAAAGTTATCCACCGCCTCGATGAGTCTCACGGCTTCCTCGCTGACCTGCAGAACAACACAGATTTTTTATATAAGATGCTCTCGGCATTACCAGATTACTCCATATTATGTGATTCAAATTGTCAATCATCCTGTTTCCTGTTACATCACACAATCAAACAAAGTCCTACACATACATCATGTACATTTCAATTCTTTTTCAATTCAATTCAATTCATTTATTTCTCCCCTTTCATTTTTTACAATGATGATACAGTTTAGTTCACAGATTAACATACATATAAATAAACTTGCATAATACACTGAATTAGATAATACAAATTGAAAGGGAAGGAGGGCCGACTAAAAAGCAAAGCTTGTAGGGTGTAGGCCCCCCTATTAAAGTGAATATGATGAACTATTATTGTATGGAAAAACAACAATAACAACTGATTAAATAATTACAAAATCATTTTAAGACGCAAAACAATGATAATTATATACATAAAAACTAAATGTACACAAACATCAAAGTTGCACGCTACAAATTATATTCAAATGGGAATTGCAATTACCTAGTAGCTAGACAGAAGAAAGCCTCTAAGTCTCCTTTTGAAAATGTGTATTAAATTGCATTGTAAATAAATATATATTCATGCATAATTATGTACATATATCACTCGATGCACTGATCTTATTTCATGATCCATATCTGAGAATTGTCCATCGTTTTACTAGACTTACTTAATTTTGTATACACTTAAAAAATATATATATTGACACATTATTTCATTCTCTCTTTTCATAATCGATATGTTAGGATGTCCCATATCCATTGTTCGTGGGCTTTAATATCATGTATTTTGCTAAGGAATGTATTCGTTTGAATAAGTGTGTTGTTATGTACACTGCGCTGGCATTTTACCATTATTCATCCTATATTCATATCCTATGAGGTATATTTTGCAGTCATTTCACGGCGTTACCCCCCCCCCCCAAAAAAAAAAAAAAAAAAAAAAAAAAAAAAAAAAATTGAACGCAAATTGAACATTTGCGTCATTCAATTTGCCCGAGTGCTCTGTTGCGTTCGTATGTCACTGTATGTGTTTATTTATTTTCAAGATCTGCAGTATCAAAGAATCGGTGGTATCTCACCCCTGCACCTTGTTTCCAAGTTTCGACGTTGGACGTTCCAAGGAGAATGTCGACTGTTTGCAAGAAAAGCTGCATAATTAATAGGAACATGGTTAGGACAGATTAATATATTTCAATGTATAAATCAATGTTTCTGACCCCCCCCCCTCTCTCTCTCTCTCTCTCTTTCCCTCTACTGTTCCATTTATCTCCTTGTCCCTCTTTCGTTCCCTTCCTCTCTCTCTCTTAGTTTTTTTCTCTCTCTCTCTTTTCTTGTCTCTTTGGTTCTCTTTATCTTACTCTTTCTGCTTCCCTGTCTCTCCTTTTTAAATATCTTTCTTGCTCTCTCTCTTTCTCTTTCTCTTGTGTCTTTTGTCGAATGACTGACTATGACTACGTATTCCTCTCACGTTCAGCATGTTCCACTCGAGACACGGTAAAGAAGGGAATACGATAAGTGATAGGCAAAGTCAACAATAACAACAACACAACGTACGTTGCCATATGCGCGCTGATCTTCCATGACGCACTCGTCCGCTCTGATAGAAAGCTCCGAGAGGATATGCAATGCTTCAACGTATGCCGAAAATACATCCGGGCTACTCGTCGGCTCAATGTCTTGCGCGCAGCGAGCAAGCCGATAGGTCAACCTCGGAAGGTCACGTGACTGAATGGACAGTTGGAATGAGACCGATATCAACTGAAACGGGGGAAAAGAAATTAAGAAAAATCATCGTATGTGATTATTCATGCTTAATCATTGGTCGAACAAGATTTTCAATTCAATTTCTATAGAGGCGTGTGCTTACGTAGGTTTAGAAACTGTATTTTTGATAAAATGTGACCCTTCCCTTTTTAAGGAAACACATCACCGAAGAAATTCTAGTTTTATATTCAATGCGTTATCATTTTTTTGCAGAAATTTACATGATATTGTTTTGTTCTGATAGAGTGCGTGATATCTCATACGTACATTTTCAAGCTGCTCTCCTATTGGTGGAATAGAACATGACGTAACGTCTGGCTCCGCCCACTGACGATTAGACAGACACTGTCGAGTAATCATTTCTGGAAAAAATGTATACGAATAATCGTAATGTATGATTGCTGCCTACTCGATGTTTGGAACACGTACTTATACTAGGCAGGTGCATTCGAGATGGATGTCACAATGTCCACAATGAGAATGAGTCGTCTCAATCCATCATGAATGCCTAACCATAGTCTACATTACTTATTCATCTATGTAATCGGATTGATGCATTTAAGAATGTCAGTAATGACTAGAACATGTTGAAGTGATAACATTAGATTGCAATGTATAGTCTACAGCATTTATTATGCCTAACTATAGTCTACATTACTTATTCATCTATGTAATTGGATTGATGCATTTAAGAATGTCAGTAATGACTTGAACATGTTGAAGTGATAACATTAGATTGCAATGTATAGTCAACGGCATTTATTATTCAAATAAAGGTTATGAACATATTTCTCTGAGAATCACATGGATAAATTGAAGAGGACTGGAGGGTGTCGAATTGCAATAAGAGTTAGCTGTTTGATTGCATTATGAGAAGCTTATACTAGACATGAGTAGAAATGTATGATTAGGTTGAACATTAGGATCAGGTTTGAATTCGGGGTTTTCTAATCGGCGTTAAGCACTACCATCTATTACATTTAATTTTACAGGGTGACCAGTTTGTTTACACAGTTGGCTTATCTCGAGTCTCAATATATCCCACATTATCAAAATCTCACCATATGAGTTTTCTGGACACATGACATCGGCCAATTCGCCAACGCCGGTTTCTTTCCACTCTTGTCCAGCATAGATTTCGGCCATGCACACCTCTGGAGGGATAGAACAAAAGAAGATACGACAAACAAACAGATCGGCTGATAGGACAAGAGCATATGAAATTATATTTTCTGTTTAATCTTCTGTTTGCAGACTATCTATTTTGGAGTGATTAACTACGCTTGAACCCGTCTGAAATATGATTAACGAAAAAAAATGGTTAGATTGGCTAGAGAGGTTTAAATGGTAACGAAGTTTGATGAAAGAAAGTGGGAATGGGCGCCTAACAGTTTCAGGCATAGTGGGCTGTATTGTTTCGTAACGGTGGGAAGAGTAAGAGGGAAATTGTTCAGAGGAAGGGACAATCGTGTAAGAAACTTACCACTTGTTTCATTTGAGTATGGGCCAATCCCCTCAGAACCGTTACCATAGATACTGGAAGTATTTGTTGGTGCTATGCTCGCAGAGGGAGATATCATATATTCGGTTGATTTCAAACTCACAGATGGGATTGAGCTATCCGCAGTGCCATTCACGGATCGAGAAATATCAGCAATCACCGTTGTAGATCTTAAAGCTATCATACTCTCCTTATTCCTTTGAATTTCTGACGTAATTTGTGTAGGAGATATGGTGGTGAGGGTCTCGAGTGTACCCATGGTGATGGAAGTGAGTGCATTTTGTGATACTGGAGTGGCGGCGTGCAGAGACAACGGTTCAATCATTGCAGAGCTTGCGATTGGCATGCTTATTGAGGAAGAACATTTCCAAGATGTTGTGTCGTCAGGTATGATAGTACCAAACGTAAGACTTTGTGCAATTGAGTGTTTTACAGCCGTGCGACTATCGGACATTGGCAACAGAATGTTACTATCTTCTAAGGTGGTCGCAAAGTTATTTTGATGCGCGGTGAATTTTACGAACAGCGGTGACGGATTTAATGTGAGTGTGTCTTGAGGAGTAGCTGCAAGACTTTTGGTAGCGAACGTCTTTAAGTGTAAAGGCGATGAAGTGATCAGTGGTGAGAAAGATGTGCCCTGCTGTAGAGCGTCAATATCCGGAAGAAAATGCCCTATAGGTGAGATGGAGCTAGTGAGGAAGTCCTCGTGTAATGCGGAGCTGGAGACGAAGAGCGATAGATGCATATCAGCCGGTAGTACAGATGTGGCCAACACAGTACTGGACGGACTTCCGGTGATCAACACCGCAGGGTAGCGGACACTACCGGACGGCTCATCTCGTGGTAAATTGTACAAGCCTGTGATTTGAGGTGCGCTAGCTTGTAGAGTGACGTAGTGTTTGCTTCTGGTCTCTGAGTGTGCAGTCGTGTTTGTGAAAACGAAGCTTTCTTTGATTTGTGCAATAGTGCGGTCAGAAGTGCTTTCACGAGCAAGGTTAGAATTGAAAGTAGTGCTCGTGCCTTCGAAGTCGACATTTATTTCACTAGGATGAAAACTAGACATTCCCGCGTTACTAGACGTGCTGGAGGTAAATCCCAAAGTGCTTGTAATGTCAGGAATATTAGATTGTGATTGTGCTTGAAATTGAAAGGAGAGTGATTGTGTTAAGCCAAAATAGGCTTGGAGGCCAATCTTTGCTTCAGTGTCTGTCACAGCAGAAGTAGCATTGTTTTGTGCTTGTGCTTGAAATTGAGAAGAGTGTGCTTGCTTTAAGCCAGAAGATACTTGGAGGCGGATCTCCGCAACGGTGCCTGTCATGCCAACAATGGTAGTGTTTTTCGCTTGTGCTTGAGATTGCGAGGAACGTGCTTGTATATCAATCTCAAGGTCAGTCTTACCAGTGGACGTTTCTGGAGTCGTAAAGGTCTGCTCAGTAGTTTGTGGAGGGGCATTGGAACTCGTCACCAGGACAGTCGGGTGCGGCAGACTCGGGGTTGCCCACGAAGTCATCGACGATCTCGGTAATGTAAACGATGGCGACAATGCCGGAGTCGTCGTTGTACGTAAACTGAACATACTGAGCGATTTGGCTGTTGACAGAATTGAATGACCCGTTGTCATGGTTGCCATTGGGAGCGGAGTGCTCGGTAATACCGGGTACGACGAAAAGTCACTTAGAAGAAATGAAGCCGTTGAGGGTCGCACAGAATGAAACGATGGCTTATCGCTTGTGTCTTGAGTCTTTTGATTGCGCGATATTGTTTCTATAAATGATACGGTTACCGCATCACTTGACAAAAAGATATCAATTCGATCGCTCGAAGATACTCGGGAATCTGAGATTGAATTAAGAGTTATATAAATATCACTCTGGACGATCGACAGTGACTGAGGTACAGATGTGAACTCTTTTGATGATAGGTATGAAGAGGTGTCCATGGAAACAATAGGAGTGACCTGACTGGAAAATAAATTCGAGGGTTTGGTGCTCAACATACTTAACGTCACGTTCGTCATGGTCGTAGAATATATGAAGTCATCGGTCGACGAGTACACCATGGTCGTAATGGATACCAGAACCATCGTGGTACTGATATCAATGCTTTCGGCGGACAACCATGAAATGTCGCCTTCTTCGTGTTCTGCCGATCCAGACTTCATATCAGAAGTGTCGAGTGTACTTTTACTATAGTCCGGCGCTGAAATAACAGACGTATATATTGTAGTCTCCATCATGTCCATGGTGGTCGAGAGAAGTGGAGAGTCTTGTGAGACGGTTTCTGCGCCCGATATCTCACTCAAGGTCCACAATGTCGTTATTATCGTTGTCTCCGTCTCGACCCAATTAACAGAGGATGTGATTTCCAGGAATTCCGTAAAATCAACGGTCACTTGTATATCACTGAAAGTGATACCTGATGCCACTGAAACCTCTGGTATGAATGTCTCACTCGAGGTTTCCTCCTGTTCTGAGTAAAGGCTCTCACTATACGTAGACAACTCAAACAGAGTAGAATAATCAGTCACCATGGTCACGGTCGTCATTAGCAACGAGGTTGTTGTCAGAAATGATAGTATGGTCGTGAAAGGGTTCATATCTGATGTAGATCCCCCGAAAAACTTTAGAGATTGGGTGGACGAGATGACAGAGGTTTTAAAATCGAGAAACGTTATTGTAGAGCTCAATGGTTGTTGAGTGGACGAAGATGACTCAGCTAAAATGGTGGATGGCTGAGAAAGTGTGGTCGTTACCATGGTGACGTAAGATGTGAGCAGGTTAATAAAGCCAGTTTCAATCGTTGATGCATCTTCTCTCATGGCGATGAAGGTTGAAGATGTTACTGACGCGGATGTGGGTAGCTCACCTGCGAAGTGAAAAAAAATAAAGATATAAATTTCATGTTGTTATGTTACAATGTAATATATAGGCCCTATTCCGTTTTTTGTCGATTTGATTTTGGAAATGTAAATAGTGATCAGTTTATTTTTTAAGATGTATTGTGTGTCCTACCTGTGACGGCACTACTGTTTTTCTCGCAGATGAATCCCTGTTGTGTGGTGCACGAGATATCCCTCCACACCCCATAGGATTTGAAGTCTCCTGCCAACACGTCGACACAATACTCCATGCCTATCGTAGACAAACAACAGGATGTTCAAGCGCTATTTTCCATAAGGTGATAGCTTCAATGTACACCATGTGCATACCTAGTCGAAATAACATACTAAGAAACATAAATGGTATATAATAAAATTTAAGAATATGATAAGATTTTATTTCTCTCCGTAAAAATAGTAAAAAAAACCCAGCTTTTTAATATACGAAACATAAAAAATTCATACACCCAGTAGTAAGGATAGCGTGCTACATCCTGTAAATGAACGAAAAACAAGTCAGACAAAAATCTTGGAACCAGACGGGATTTGAACCTGCAATCTAATGCTTACCGGGCAGCGACTTAACCACGCAAGCTATTTCTAGTTCACGGGTTAAGACACGACAACATGGAAACAAATACCGAAAGAGTCTCATTTCATCTGACTCATTAATATTCATGAGTAGTCCGCCTTAGGGACAATTCGGCTAGATTTGTTTTATTTGATATATTTATTTGATATATATATCTCAATTGGAATGTTCAAGACCAGGAGGAAATCTATTTGTATGCTAGGATGGTAGGAAATGGTAGGATCCTTAACCATTTGCGTGCCAGACAAAATGCTGCTCTATGGGATTTGTGTGTATGACTTTTGCAAAAAATACACCAGTGGCATCAGTTAAAGGGTATTCCAAGACAAGTACATGTAGCTAAGCAAAAAAAAATCATGCGAAGATCCATGAGAAAGTAATTACTTATTTAATGATACGCAGAAGGAAATTTTGGTGAGGCAAATTGGCAGCTCGGTCGTGAGGCTGTGACGTCACAGACGCTTTTTTCTTGCTAATAATTTATATGCATTGATGCCCTAAAGTTCCATTTTTATCAATGATATGTGATTATATCATGATAATAAAATTAATGATTATAAAAATAATATAGCAAACATGATAACACATGCATCGATACAAGGGCCCCATGTCACCAATGTGTAATCAAAACCGGACTCCAAGTTGTGCTTTTTCGCTTTAAATAAATGTTTTCGTTTCTTTCATCCATATCCGGGATATTATAACCATGACGATGATAATCAGAAACATAAATAGAACTTTCATAGCTATTAGGAAATAAAAATTATCAAAATGATACTATGATTGTGTTCAATGACAATGCAAATATGACAATGGATCAAGACCTTCGTGACTGTTTAATCTTCTCAATACGAAGCCATAACGGGTTATTTTAATTTCTACACATTAATGTGACCACGGTAATGAGTGGGTTTCTTCTCCGGAGTGTTTATTCATACTTGGGCTTTTTTCATCTGCATTTACAGTGCCATCACAGACTCGTATATTCTTATATGTATGAATCCAACATTGGCAGAAGTACTACATGACAATGTCCGGCGTGCCAAGTAGACAACGTAATACATACTGTGACATAATATGAGACATACTTACATACACTATCAGATAGATAGAACAACTTATAGTTAAAAGGTCTACAGATTTGTCTATGGAAATTCAGTTTTACAATCATCCATTCACGCATACATACACAAACATATATATCCCAAACATATATGTATATATATAAACACAAACAAATTTAATAAGATGCCGGTGAAGAAAATTTTATTGATATTTCGGTCATTAACCTTTACCAAGAAAAAATTTTATCAATATCAAGTGTTTCTTGATAAAGGTCTATAACCGAAATATCGATAAACTTTTTCTTCTCCGGCGTCTTACTTAATTTCTTAAGATGTTTCCATTTACATTTTCATCGCCATCGCAACCTCATATACATTCAATCAAAGGAGAATGTGGAAGTTTATATATAGATAGATACATAATAGAAAAATATAAAGATAGATACAATAATTTGTATAAAGACGCGAAATATAAATAGACTAGAGCTTCAGCAGATTCAGCATGTGATTGAATGTACGTGCCATAAAAATCACGTGTAAAGAACAATACTGTGAGCAGGTGGCACGCTGAGGACTACTTTTGAATAAATTAATCTTGTCGGTTTTCCGCAAAGAAAGTGTTGAAGTATCGATCTATTAGCTGCAAAATTTACTACGCTATAGCTAGGTTCCCTATCGTCCTCTTCAGAGGCGCAGAAACCCCTCGTGATTAATCATAGATGCACATCAGATGTTTTTCAGCAAAAAGCGAGAAAAACATATTTTGCGGATGCGCTGATGTCGACAACGATCGCGCAGGGAAATCGTGTTGTTTTCCACATAATGTACGTACGCAGGCAGGCGAATGGCATTTTACCGTGCCAAGGCAACACGGCGTACAATATGACGTTTAGTTCACGTTCAATTCGCACTGACACCTGGACACTGACTTTCCAAAATCATGACATTTTCTGGAGGTCAACAACATTTAAAGCGTCATTCATATCCACAATGTTTTTACTTCCTAGAGTTATTGATAGATCTGGTTAGATTTGTATTAGATATGAAGTTAAAATGGTATAATTTATGAAAAGAAGCAAATTACATGAATCAGAAAGTTATACACAGCTTTACCTTTAACAGTTTTGCCATCTAAAACATGCAAAGACATACATTCCTGACTATATTCAGATATCTGTTTTTACTTTTACTTGGAATGTTAGATAGTCATATTGATGTGAGATATAGTGTCGAAGAATACGCACTAAAGCTGCTAAATGATATTCCAAAGATATGAAGATACACAAAACAAAATAACACCGTAGCACGAGAAAATAAAATTTTCATCAGAATTCTAATAAGTGAACATCTGGGTTGTATACACAAGGTCTGGGAATAAATGCCCCGTTTGCGAAAGGCTTATACATGATACTGTGATTTACATACCGAAGAAGTTATTCGGTTGTCCGATCTCCCAGTTGGTAACCGCATTGTTGAGCTCATCTCCGTTTGTCCAAAAGTAGCGGTTATCCGAATCGTAGTTTCCGGTTAGACCGAGCCACAAATAGGAAAAAATGAACGGAGGTGCCAGCACCCCGTTGATGAAACTAGAATAAAATGAACACACATGAGTATACCACAATTCAATATGAATAATGCGGATCACCCCCCCCCCCCCCTTCCACGTCTTCCTTTCGAATCCAAGCGAGTATTTTGTGTACCTTTATCACAATGTTCATGAAAATTCTATAATATTTAGCCCTCAGCCATCCCCTTCTCTCCCTCCCTTTGTCTCCCTCTCTCTCTTTCTCTCTTACCCTCTCTGAAATCCCTCCCTCCATCTCTCTGCCTCCATCTTTCCCTCTCTCCAGATCCTCTCCCCCTCTCACTCTCCTGCTCTCCCTCTCTCTCTCTCTCTCTCTCTCTCTCTGTCTCTTGTTTCCTCCATCTCTCTCTCTCTCCCTCTCTCTCCTCTTCTCCTCCCACTCCCCTGCTCTCTATCTCTCCCTCTCCCCCCCCCCTCCCCCCCCCTCTCTCTCTCTCTCTCTCTCTCTCTCTCTCTCTCTCTTCCCTTCCTCCATGCCATCTCTCTCTCTCCCCCACTCACCCGAGCTCCTCGTTTGACTCAATCACCACTAGGTCCGCCCCGGTAGCCGCCCCCTGACAGTAGCTCCTCGCCTCGGTGAAGTCTAGCTGGGCCAAGGGCTCGAACAAGTAGCAGCTGGAGCCAAACGTCAACCAAGAAAGGGAACCGTCTCCTACTGGAGCTGGTGAACTGACATCCAATCCTGACAAAAAAAAGCACAATAGACATGAGCGATTAACCCTCTCGGTACCAAACTATATATTCCTCCCCCACCCCTCCCCCCCCCCCCCCCCCCTCCACTCCTCTCCACCCTTCCTCTACCTCTTCGATGCAGCATCTTAACGTGCAATTGTGGATGTATTTAATCTGTGTGGATCATGCATTCTGCACAGTGCCGTTTATGCACTGGAAATAAAATTTATGTCCGAAATCAAATTGTACGTAAATTATCTTGTATCTTGTATGGAGGTACCTAGAAATGACTTGAATTTATTTTGTTTCCACATGATTTGCATAAAATATACCTGAACTTGAAAATGATAAGTGTTTTAAAAAATGAATATAGACAGTAATATTGAAAATAAAGATAACGCATATAGCTAATACAAATTACAACGTATACTGTTATATTTGTATTATAAAAAGAATGGCATATTACAAAATAAGGTGGAGGCTATAAAACAAAAGAGCGGAGCTTCTTGGTTTTAAGCTCACCGTTACAATTTATAAAATGATATATGCTAATAGAACTACTGAGTATATTTTTGAGGAGCTACAAGAAAAACATTTGCAAGGTGGAAAACAAAATATATTCTACGGGAAATAAAGTAATAGAGTAAGAGGTGAAGGACATAATGGCATGTATGGGGAGACTCGGTCGTCAAACATCTGTCATTGATATGATGATGTATTTAGTATCCATAAATATACCCCAAAGTAGGGTATTAGTAATCGAACCCCGGTCATGCCAGCTTATGTCATACCAAGAATGTGAATAATACCGAAAATGTGCGAAATATACTCCCCCCCCCCTCGATTCTCTAAATATTTCATACTACGAATGTTGGATCTATAAACCATTAGGATAAAATCTAACATCAAGGGAGAATAAATTTAACACCCTTTCCTGGTAATACCACTGGAATACACATATCATATAGATCTGGTAACAGTTATGGCAGAATGTGAGTGTGACATATACTAAGTGGGATAGGTCTAATAATGAAAGTTATCACCATAATGGTAACTGATATTCAGTTTAATGACAATAACAATAATAACAACATCAATAACAATAATAAGTGTACCGACACAAAATGGTAACAATCATTATTTCAGTCCCAATAAGAATGATAGGATTAACAGAATAAAAAAAAAACAATATCAAATATGATTAACACTGAATGCTCTCTGCATATAACATCATCTAACAAACACGCGCCCATACCCCCCCCCCCCAAAAAAAAAAAAAATAAAATAAAATAAAATAAAATAAAAACCACCACCACCATACATGACAAAAACAAAAAAACAAACAAACAGGAGAACAAAAAATCTCTTTGAGGCAGGACGAAAGCAGCAATATTATCGATTTAGGAAATATATTGAATTTCTATAACCTCTAACGTAAGAAAAATGCTTCTCTTTGTGTATTGTGAAAAGGCATCAATGGTGTAGAAAGAGTTAAACATCTCCAAAATGGTAATAATCATTATTTCAGCCTCAATAAGAATGATAGGATTAAGAGCAAAAAAACAATATCGACTATGATTAACATTGAATGTTCTATAAAAATCATCTAACAAACACGCGCTCATACAACCCCCCCCCCCCCCCACACACACACACAAAAAAAAAACAGCAACAAAAACAACAAACACGAGGATAAACCTTCTTTATGAGGGGAGACGAAAGCAGTAATATTATCGATTTAGAAAATTTATATTTAATTTCTATCATCTCTATAACGCAAGACAAAATGCTGTTCTGTTTTTTTTTTTTTCGAAAATGCGTCAATGGTGCAGAAGGATTTCACCATCTCCAAAACATTATTTTTAAGTTAACACAACGAGTTAAATTGCAAAAAGAAAAAAAGAAATTTTGGGCATTAAGGGAGTATTTTGCACCGACATCCGTCACGATTCTCTTCTAGGCTTGGTGGTATACAAAAAGAAATGTATAATGCCTTTGCATGTTGGCGGGATTTAGTATGAATGTATTGCCATTATTGCTAAGGTACACAGTGTTATATAACAACACAATTATGGTCTTCGTTTTGCTATTACTCTCCTTAGAAAATAAAATGGATTGATTAACCATGTTAACCGTTATAGTAATGATCAGAGAAAGCAGACGCCCATCAACAGATCAATCAATCTTATTTCTTCGGAAAGTTCAAAAGCAAAACAAAACCTGTTACATTATTTGAAGATTAAAAACCCACTTGTTCATGTGTGTATATACACCAAGACAACAGTTGTAAGCTCTTGCAGCGCAATAGAATGCATCCTATACTGTTATTGTGCTTTACAAAATATTATTTAAGTATTATCTATTGTTATAGTAAACACAATTCATATTTATCAAGACATCCGAAATAAACACAGTGATTTATGTTGCCATGGTTGCGTTGCGATTACGAACGTTACCTGTACTTCACTTACCTGTATAGATATTGAAGAGCATTGGAAAGATGATCAGCCACTCCTGTTGAGCTAAACCCATGTTGATCAAGTATTCCTGATTCGCAGTCTACAGCCATGATATGATCCGAACCAGCAGCATAATGGCGGCAAAGCCGAAAATAAGCGTCATAAATATCCATATAATCACTTCAGATGGTGTTAAGTCTCTACAACCCATTATTATTCAGTATCAGTAATACATACAAATGCAGTAGAGTAGCAACAGCTTCTGTATGTCTGGCAGTAGAAGCGTTAATGTAGTTATAGGCAATGATTGCGGACAATTTTTAGAATTATACGTGATGTAGCGACATAATGACTGTAAACGTTGCGCTCTCCCATGAGTGAGGAATGTATTTGAATGCTGGTCGGTGGAGTGGTATAGACAGACAGACACGCGAGTGATAGAGATGGGAGGGTTTAGAGATAGGGGGGGGGGGCAGAGAGAGGGGGTGGGGATGGATGGCGAACGCGATCTACACGTAGACATGGAAACGGTGGAGTGGGGTGCACGAAGTGCACTTCGAAGAAAACAAATCGAGAGGGAAAGAATGAACACCAATGCAAAATTAACATGTTGGTTTCAGTATTGAATTAGACATACGTTTAACGTATGCATTAGCTCGTAGGTGGGTTTTTATTAGTTTGATTTTGTATCTCGAACGAAAAGCACCTGCCTGAACGGAAACGAACTTCGCCTCTTGAAAACGTTCTATTGATAGTCCGACAGACACGAGGACGCCGTCTCCCTCCCTCTCGATCCCTCTCTCTCGGTCTCTCTCGGTCTCTCTCTCTCTCTCTCGGTCTCTCTCTCTCTCTCTCTCTCTCTCTCTCTCTCTCTCTCTCTCTCTCTCTCTAATTACATCTCTATCTATATCCACCATTGTCTATTTCTCTCTCTATCTCCCCCTCTCTATCTATCTCCCTCTATTTATCTCTCCCTCTCTCTATCTGTATCTTTCTCTCTATCTCTCTTACCCAAACTCACCCTTCTCTCTCTCTCTCTCTCTCTCTCGTTCCCTTTCTCTCTCTATCTTTCTCTCTACCTCTCTTACTCAAACCCACTCTCTCTCCGTCTATGTGTTTATTCCCCGCTCTTTTTTCTTTGTCTATACGGCCTCTCTCTCTCTCTCTCTTTCTCTCCCTCTATTTCCAACTCCACCTCTCTCTCTCTCTCTCTCTCTCTCTCTCTCTCTCTCTCTTTAATATTCCTCTTCTCCCTCTCTATCTCCTCCTCCCCTTTCTTTTATCTCCACCTTCCTCAGCCTTTCTTTATCTCCGTGTGTCCTTCTCTCTTTCTCT
Source organism: Arbacia lixula (assembly GCA_963669155.1). NCBI lineage: Eukaryota > Metazoa > Echinodermata > Echinoidea > Arbacioida > Arbaciidae > Arbacia > Arbacia lixula. The sequence continues at coordinate 5,524,234 of OZ022587.1, read as the reverse complement.
CTCCAGCTCTCTCTCTCTCTCTCTCTCTCTCTCTCTCTCTCTCTCTCTCTCTCTCCTCTCCACTTATATCTTCATTTGTACATCATGAAATGAAATAATGTTAACGATTTTCGAGGGTATTTTGCTTCGTAAATCTTTTAATTTCCATTTCTAGTCTATGTTCTCGTTTCCAAAAATAATGTTGTTGAAAAGCGCCAGGAACTGACTCTATGAAGCCTAATCATGAGTGCACTGCTGAATCACATTACTATCAACCGCATGATCAATATCATTGTGTATTGTCGAGGAAAGTCTGACGCAAACTCACATTGTTTCTCCTAAAAATATACTGTAAGCTAAATCACGACCCCAATCATTTTTAACGCATATAAACGTACTTACATTTTTTGTCTTTGTCTACTTTTTTGTTTATACATTTTTACATTTCTGTCTTTCTTCTTGTCGTTGTTTTGTGCAATATTGTTTTCATTAAAATACGATATCAATGTAAAAACTGTTTTTCACTCCAAATAAGAAACTTTGTGCAATACAAGCTCAGCTTTTTAAAAGGTTCCACCATATTTCACTATAAACTCTATTTCTTATTTAGGCCTTTATTGTATTTAAAGCTCATTTTAAGAATGACACACCTTGTATACACTTGGCATTGAATGTAATTTGTACATTGTACTGTTTTGTAACATCGTTTTTGCGATGTGTGATATATGAAATAAAACTAAAATGGAATTGAAATTCAAATTTGCCTTTTTAATTGATTGAAAAAAACAAACAAACAAACGAAATGACATTGTATTTCTTTTATGCGTCTCTCTCTTCCTCTTTCACAATAAGATGTTGGCTGAGGTGGTATCATCTCCTTAATAATGAACTAATATGCCTTATCATTCTGTTGTTCAATCTTTAAAGGCGAGAAAAAATCATTAGAAATAATGCATGAGTAAAAGGATGCATTAAATAATGAATAAATAATTTCTGTGCTCATTTTCATATCCCAGCTTGGTCACTGTAAGCATACAAACTACAGTTTTCAACCATCATTTCCTGCGACTGAATACTGTATATTGTGTATCATACGTTGAAGTAGCGAGTTGCTCATAGCTCAGAGTAATGCCACCTCAAATGATGTCAAATATTGTGTTTGAGGCTTAGATATCTGCTATGAAACAACATACACGTTATATTATAACACAGATGGATGTTTGAAACAAACTCGATTATTGTCTTAATTTTGGTTAATTTGGTAAATAACACTATGGGCAATTGGCGACTTTAGTAGTGAGTTTGGCGGATTTGCACTTAATTTACCGCGCATGCGAAGTTTCAATGAGAGCTCATCATGGCGAAGAAGAGAAGTTCTGCGGTGCTCCCTCCCGATTTTGGCCCCGAATATCGGGAGGAAAACCGTCCCAAAGTGGCAGCATCTGAAAGTAAAGATTCCGAGCTGTTTTCACTTCATGAGATGTTCGGAGTGATCTCGAGTCAAATCACGCAAGAAGACTTCCTGGCACTTAAGTCGTTGTTCGTGGGGAGTCTCGTTGAGGAAGACCGTGGGAGGATTAACCGCCCATCCGACCTGTTCTTTGCTATGGAGAAGGCAGGGCTATGCGATTCGTCGAACTTCGCTGAGATCATGAACGTTCTACGACTAATAACAAGGCATGATCTCATGCCTTTCGTTACCAGGAGGAAGAGGAGAAGAGGTATAATTTAAGATTAAACTTCATAATATATTTTCAAGGCCTCCTGTTCGAGATTTTATTATTGAGAAGACGGAATAAGCATGATTAACCGCCCATGTCCCATGAAATGACATGCCATGCATGCCATTGATGTATTGTATGCCAAACTAATGGTCATGCATGGTAATGACATGTGACCTAGTGGTTGTGGCAGTGAGTGTGTGGCTGTGTGCATCTGTCAAATGAATTGTTTTCATGCTTTTACTTTTTCTGTCAAGTTTAGTCCTTGATATTGTAAATATCCATGAAAGTGTCACTCAATTTACAGACACTAATCTTTAGTTTAGTGACATGTTCTGTATAGTACCATGTTTCAACTTCAGAAGTTCAGTACAAATAAATATTTATGCCAGCCATGGCCATGCATTGCAATTGAAATTGTGGATTTATCATTCAGTTCAGATGTTGACAATGTCAGTATCTTGTCAGACTAGGACTAGGCTGTTGCCAGAATTGTCAAATGGTTTTGCATGTTGTAAATTATGTTGACATTGATTTTCATCATAAATTGTAATCCATGTATGCTATCCTGTGATGTTTTGACACAAATATAACATTAGACAGTCTGTGTTTTTCTTTGTATGTGGAATTGTGTGGGCCTTAACATGTATGCAGTGCATATCAATCACCTCTTAGACTGTGTGCATGCATGACCGCATCCATGATGTCTGTGCAAGTGCATTAAATTAATTTCATTGTGTGATTCTGAGGATGTTCTTTCCCAAGTAATGCATCATAACTTGCACGCTTGTAAAGATTTGTTAGCATCTTAGCAAAGATTGTTTTCATTGTAGCATCTTTGTTGACAGTAATCTTCAGAGCTTTATTTTTGAGAGGTTCTTGTACTTGATTACATGTATGTATTTTCATGTCGTATGTCAACTAAAGCAGTCTAAATTGGCATTTGGCGAGGTACGTGTACAATATGCTACCAAGTGGGGGTCACCAATATGGGTCATTGAACAGGTAGGTCCTGTCACAAAACACTGGGTCATGACATGTTTATGGGTCTGTACTTGACCAGAAGAACAGAGGTCAGAGTCTGGGATGCTCTAACTTTTCATGTGCGATGCGAAACGACTAGTATACACTATCGATACAAAGCCAAGGTACTTGATGTCCAACAATCTCTCCTACTGTACTTAGCATAAACCTGGGATGTATGTATGATTTGTGTGTAATTTGTGTGAATGATTATGCAGTATACCATTCATGTAGTAATTGTGACCTCCCTTCTCTCTTTCTTGCCTAGCAGCGGTTTCTGATCCGGTAGACCAGTACCTCGATCAGTGTACCTCCAGCCATGCCCACGTCCCACCTACAAGGACGTCATCCTCCTCCTCCTCATCGTCTGCATCACCACCATCATCAGAAATGAAGACATCTCCCCCAACTTCATCCGATGCCGCCGCAGCTCACAAGAAGTCGTCACCATCATCATGTCTAGTACCATCATCATCACCACCACCACCATCATCATCATCACCGTCGTCGTCGTCATCGTCATCGCCTCGTGCACCGTGTCCGCTGCATGGTAACTCGTCTCCCCATCACCAAAGAGGTTTACAGCAGGGCGCCCCCTCAGAGCAGGGTAGTGCAGCTGCGGCAAGCGGCGAAACAAACTCATCCGGTGTACGGACGAGGGTTGTCGCAACAACGGGTCGATGCAGGAGAACGGTGGGGATTTCCCCTGAAGCCAGGGGCCTACCCAGAGAGAGACCCAAGCATACATGTGGTAAGATTCAACAACCTGTAGAGTATCGAAGTGTGTTGTCATATGAGCATGTTGTCATGACGACTGGTTGTAAACTATTTTGGTAGAGCGGGTATTCTCATTGGAAGTGCCCGACTCTAGCCTGCTAGACAATGCCAGACCAGTGAAAGTTTCACTTGAGTGATGCTGCTTAGAACCATAAGCCAGCTTATCAAAGGATATCATGACACCACCTTGGTACTCTATAGATGCAAGATTAGGCTGTCATTACAGACTCTAGTGTCACACTCTCTCAAAACATCTGGGTTGGTATACTGAAAATGAACTTCAATTTTAACTTAATTTTGACTTAAAGATTGTCCGTCCCTTTTGCAAGCTTAAAATTTGAAATCGTCTATCACGATCGTAAATTGAAGAAAGTGTGATTCAAGACCATTTCTAAGAATATAGCATGTTGAAGCTTTCTGTATATGGAAAAGATTTCAGCCATTAAATTTCAAACCGACTATTTTCGTACTACGAAAAAAGTATTAGTCTTTGTTACAGTATCTATGTGGTTATTATGCGTGTGGGAAATCCTAATTTTATGAGTAACTCCCAAACTTTGGAGATGATTCCTTCCATACAGCAATTTTTTGCATAATGCGTTTTATAATTTAATAAACAGATTAATTAATAAAGCAGATATTTCAACACAAACTGCTAAGAGCCTGAGGTAAAGACTATTAATCAAACGTTGTTTACGTGCATTATTTGAATTTTACACTACGTATCAGTTTCAAATTTTGAATATAGAGCTTGCTAACACTTCTCTATATGTTCTGCCAATGTTTCGATGGCTTTGTGGTGATCTGAAAAAGGGACTGGCTGTCTTTAAGTCCATAACCGTGATTGTCCAATTGGTGCACTTATTGATAGAATACCAACTGACAAATGACCAAGACAGTTTTGGACCCAAGTTTCTTTGAGAATAATACCCTATACACAGGCTCAAATGCCACACTGATATTCTGAAAATGCATATTTCTGTAAGTTCTGTACAATCCATAACTGTGATTATTGGCGCAGTTTTGTGCTGGAAAAATCAGTCTACTGAATAGAAGCTGACTAAGCTATGACAGTGTTAGACTTAAATTTACTTCAGAATACCACCCCTAACCACAGGGTACAGAAATGTATCACGCACACAAACATGTGTTGCTCCCTGGGGAGTATTCCTTGCCTTAACACAGTCTCGACAGGTTGAGGTATGTACATGTACTGGCCTATTTCATTACTTAGAGAAGAACTACTCCTAAATCAGGGAAAGCATGATGCTAATCTTAAACTAAGCCACGTACCCGGCATTTAAGATTTGCCCACTAATTCATGGAGGTGACTGGATGTGTCTTATATGCCTCCACAGATATTCGACTGAGAGTGCGTGCTGAATACTGCTGCCATGATAGCGCCCTCGTCGGGCAGCTGCACTCCAACGCCCGCGACCCTCTCCTCCGCCAGCTGGAGCTCTTTACGCAGGCCAGCGCCATCCTGAAGTCACGTGACCTGGGCTCCATCGTCTGCGACATCAAATTCTCTGAACTGACGTACCTGGACGCTTTTTGGCGCGATTACATCAACGGCTCGTTGCTCGCGGCGCTAAAGGACGTCTTCATCACGGACTCGCTCCGGGCTGCAGTTGGGGACGAGGCGATTAAACTTCTTGTGAACGTAGACGAAGACGATTATAAGGCCGGCCGCAGCAAACTCCTGCTGAATCTTATTAGTTGATGATGCTTAGCCTCAGAGATGGGGTGGAGGACTTTTCATGTATTCGGCAACTCAGCATTATTGTTCATAAAGCTTCTAAACCCACTCATTACCATTGGCACAAAGATGTGTGGCAAGGCAGTAAGTGTTTCAAAGTTTGGTAATGCGAGGATTCAGTGTGACAAAATATCTGTTTTCCTAGTGTGAGAGCCTAGATTACATATCCAAATGGATTGTTTTTCTTAAGGGCCTGTCATTGGTTAGAGACATCTTTGAGACCGTCTGGAGACTGGTAAAAGTCTTGGAAAAGTGAGCACGTTTGAAATTAGACACGACTAGTCTCCAGGACACTCAATCTCCACCAGGGTCCTGTATCACAAAGAATAAGGTGCTTTCGAAAGCAACTTTGCGATTGATTGCAATTGCATTCGATCGCAATTGCGAAGTTCCTTTCTATTGCATCTCACCGTATCACAAACTATCACTGCTATGTCTTGCAAGTCCAAGCCTATGCATGAAGTTGAAATCAAGTGTAGTTAAGATAGATCCATACAAGTTACAATCAATGTCAATGGCAAGTTACGATCGATATTGTAGGTTCTTTGTGATACGGAAAATTTACGATCCATAGCAATCATATGATCGATAGATCAGTCATATGATTGCTCTATCGATCGAAAGTCTTTGTGATACGGGCCCCAGACCACCACCTAGTATTCCGGCCAATGAGATACCCACTTAAGTCACAGACAGAAGCCTCTCACTGTACATGTACATGTTAATTTCTATTTTGGCTGAAATAGTGTCATTAAGAGGAATATATATATATATGATTTCATAATTTATAGAATAATTATTCATAATTTTGATTCAAAAGATGAAGTTCAAAGAACCATTGTAAATAATACATATTGCTTCTTATATGAAAAAAGGTTATTTCATATCTGGATTATTTTTGATTGTATTGAATAGTGAACAAGTATTGAACATGAAAGTTTATGGCTTTTAGAGTGTATATGAGCAGACAAAGAATGAAGAAGGTGTCAAACTGTTTTTTTTTTTAATGGCACTATGAGTGCCTGGACATGCCTTCCACAAGCTTTTGGGGTAAACAAGTAGATGATAAGTGTAGGAATATCTATCTACACAAAAAGGTCCCCCCCCCCACCACCTCCACCCCATCCCATCGATTTTAAAGGGGTATAACCGTAAAACATCAAACATAAGTTGCTCTGAATAGAATCTGAGAAAATGTTAGAAGCAGTTCAAAACAAGTTTGAGGAATATTTATGAGAAATTGAGGAGAAAGTTATGAATGCTTTAATGATACAGAGCTATTACATTACAAAATGTATGCTTTGATAACCAACATTTCAAATCTTTTCCCAAAAGAAATCAATCTCCTTATGTTCTTACTCATTACCCAAATGTAATAAACCAATTTCTTTTTTTTTTTTTACAAAATTAATATTTCTTAATAGACAAAATATTGATTGTTTGATAAACACAAAAGTGGAAATGTATTCTCTGAATGGGAGAACATGTAGTAGCTTGTTAGTATCCATGAAAGTCAAAGAAAAACAAACCAATTTCCAATTTACCTCCACAAATTTTCAATCTTCAATATACATTCATGACTTTCTTAGTACCTGTCTGATTTGTCTCAAACATCTTTTACTCTGCACCTGTTTGTACTTAGAGCAACATATTTTTGGATTGGCGTTCCTCTTGAACTGTACGATACCCTACTTCAGCTTGCCAAGTTACTTTATAAACTTTAATTTCCCTTTAATTGCGCAGCAACGTGTTATTACATTCACCTATATCTAGTGATTCAGTTTCAAATGATGGAATGCACTCTGAATCTATTAGTTGTTACTAGTCCTGACAAACTTTGGACAAGTTTTGAGCTTACCATAGTGTATTGTATGAATAACATGCATACAATTTACAAAAACTGTCACATCAATTCATTTGTGACTTGCTGACTGGTGGGCATTATCTTGCATGCATGTTCATTTGTATTGTAGATCGTCACTTAGCTTCATTTTATTTCAATAAATTTGAATGTGAATTTGAATTCCATGTCTTGAACAACCATACATGTATCTGTGACAATTCTGAATCAAAAGCTCCTCGTTTTAAGTATCCTACTGTAACTAAGAGCCATTATAGTAATACATGTACCAAAAGTCGATAGGTATAATGGCTATGTCAAATGCTTTAGGGTTTTGCTGCCTATTTTCTAGTAGTGATACCTTTACATTTTCTTGGTCAGAAAATGGCTTTTCAAGTCGGTGCATCTCTTCATGCATGACTGACGGGTCATATTGAGCCATATCTGGGTTGCTTGATGCATAGTATGCAATCTATGCAATTGTGTTAACTCTCTCATTTTTTTTATGAAAATTAGTTCATATCATTTATGATTTGTAATGTACTTGCTATCAAACAGTAGTGCTACAGCCACATATTTGTGGTACTTGGTCTGGAATTTGTAATGTTAAACTTTTTTGTCAGTTGATAAGGGGATGTATTCAAAGTTGTGAACTGAATAAACTATTTGATGACATAACTGATGTTAATTTAAAATTTCCAAGTTTTTGCAGTTCTGTGCTTTAAAGGTGCAAGCTGCCTAATTACATAAAAAGTACAAAGCTTTTAAAGTTGCATGTCATGTATATTCTAAGTTAAATTATATTTTATTTCTTTGTGCATGTCATGTATATTTTTAGTTAAATATATTTTATTTCTCTGAGAAGATTTTTGATTCGCAGGCTTATACATGTATACATTAATTTGTTTTGAAAACAAAAGATTATTGTGCAAGAGAATTAAAGTGCTCTGTTTATTGTGTGTGTTATTTGTGTGAAAAGGACCGGTCTTGAGAGATTTAACTTTTTATGTGCCATCGCTGCAATTTGGCACAAGTAAACACTTATGCAAATCCTATTGAGTACCAAAGTGTGACGTCATATGGGTATTTTGTTTAGACAACTGGTTCTGAGCTATGTGGGTAGAGCAAATAGTGATCCAGCATGGGAACTCGCACTGGGAGTGCCTGAAACTAGCTCGCTAGACAATGTCGGAACATTGGAAGTCTCACTAAAGTGATGTTGTCGAGAAAAGTTGTTTGTAAAGTATCATTATTTTGGTCTGACACATAAATGGTTAAAGATTTCCAATGACTGAAGAATGCCGACTATCCCTCTTTTCATCGCGAGGGGAAATCATTTTTTTTTTCATAAAGGGTGTGACAACCAATAACTGGGGATCCTTAATTCAACATGCAATGTGTAATTGTGTATGAGTATATTTTCGTTTCGTTTATGCTGTATACGTGTGCTGGTGTATATGTTTGTGATGAGTGTAATTCAATTCAGTTCAATTCAATTCAAGGTGTCTTCATGAATCCATTGTAGCCAAAGCCTGAATAGCGACGTCGTTGTTGAAAATGTTGTTATAATTTTGAAAAGCATGGATTGTTTGTTAGTGTGCGTGCTCTTTTCGTGAGTGTATAATGCTTGATGGTATGTGTGTGCGTATGTGCGTGCATAAACATGTATGATTGATTTGGGGACCCGACAAAATAATCGATAAAGAGTGCTATATGTCATTGTAATATGAGTCCAATAAGGTAAATAGATATACTGATAAATATAGTTATGCTAGTGAATGTTTAAAAACAAAACAAAAAGAAAACAAACGGTATCATGCCAACGGGACATGCACATGAAAAGTTCACATGACATCCATGTATGAAATAAATGTGTGTCGGTACATTTTTACATTAAATTGAATTGTTTTTTTTTTCCACTCGATATACAAAAAATACAAAGACACAAACTCAAATATCAAATAACATGTAATACCATACGACAGTGACAACTATGTAATTCGGAATAGAATATAACGGTATACCAATCAAGTTGCATGTCCTATTTAGAAAAAAAAATCACAAATAATACAATTATTTCAAAGTTTACATATCAATGTTGAAGGAGAAATTTGGAACCTCGGTGAAGCTAGGCTTGCTGGGTGAGATTTCTTGGTAAATCAGATTATTTTAAATTGATTAAAACGGAGATGAATAAAGAGAGGCGCCTCTTAATTGCGGCATTGAATCTCTTCAAATTATATACTATAGTAAGCTCGTATCAGAGGTGAAAATATTCTTACTAAATGTAGGCGGAAAGGGAAATATATAAAGAGGTGGGTATACATATGCTTATACAAGTGAAAATGCATATCAAAGATACATAGAAAAATATTAAATTCGTGTACCTTTACCTTCATAAACAAAGGCCTGTAGATATATATATGGAAAGATTAGATATATATGGTTATATAAGCAGATGGATAAATGAATAAATATACAAATCAGTGGATAGATTACTAGATAAATAAATAAACATAAATATAAACATGGAACAGCATAGATGAAGACAAATGAAATAATTTATAAAATTTTAAAAATGTGAATATAAAATGAAAGAATATTTTTTAGTCTAGAGAGAAACATATGAGAACTTCAATACACTCATTGCACTACATTGCAAACCTTGTGATAATATTTTTAGTAGATTTACAGTTGATATTATGCCTGGCCCTAGCAAGAAAAGTACGAGATACCGTCTAATCAGGGAGTTGTGTAAGTGTAAAACACTTAATGCATCTCACTGAGCGAATCATGCATGCAGTAGCGGCGAGCTCGAGCGAGGCAGGTAGATCGAGCTCGGTAAAAAGGTCATGTAGGGTCACCCAATAAAATATGCAAATGCACGGAATTGCGTCGCGAACGGCGACTTGCCTGGATGAGAACATGCTGAAGAGTCGCTCAGTCCGGGACATCTTCAATTTTCGTTGAATGAGGTAAGTGATGATTTTCACCAAATTCTTGAATATTCTGTCGTATTTGTCAGTTTGATCGGGCGTTACCGTTCCTTATCGGTTGAAATGGGTATTTTTGGTAGTTTTATGCGATAAAACATCTTTTGACACGCTCGGCAATTTGCCGAGACTGCTGAGCAGTAGCGAGTGGTTAGTCGGTGGGCAGCCGTGTCGTTCGCAGGGTACGTGTGTTGCATTCGTACAACGCTGCTACTACTTGCGTGGGGTAACGTTTATGAATTGCAGCTATCTGCCGCAACCAGCTCACAGTGGGATATGATTGAAAACTTGACACTGACAGCGCATGAGTGTCAACGGGTACAAGATGCGAAGGAAATATTGTTTCCCTTTGTTCCGTGAACATGGTCTTTTGAAGTCGAAAATTATTAACCATACATTTAATCAATTGTTAATCTTAAACATAATTTTGTGTTGCTGATGCCGTGATGGAAGAGGGATGCACATTGTGATGCCATGCACCCATCCATATCCGCGACCATGCAATGGAACCCAAGCCATGAATTATTTTTTGCTTCATGATTTATTGTTTTTTGTTTGTTTGTTTGTTTTGAATTAACTGAGCAGCATGAACTGTCTGCAATTTTGAATATTTTAGTTGTGAGAATAATTAGGTGGAGATGTAGATCTCCCATATGAATGACATCCTTGTCTTGACCTTGCCATTTTTTTGTCTCCCAGTTTTAATTTCATATGTACTGTAAAAGTGTAACTGAGCATGCACTAACATGTGACAGCCAAATGTGTAAGACTGAGAAGATTATTGTACTGAGGTGACACTCTATTCTGATATTCCTTCCAGAGTCAGAGATGACAATTATATCTCTAGATAATGTTCCCAAAATACTTTATCTTGGGCCGAAAAGGCATAGCCACAGTATGAAAACTTATAACCAACATCATTGAGCATCCCTCTCCGAGGCAGCCAGAAGTGTGTCAGTAGTATGTCTTATGCATAGGTTAAGACCATCCAGCTAATCGTCTGATGTCTTGATACTGTCCGTGACACATCAATGGCCATTAATGAGTCATATTCCTTTTAATTCTCTTGTTGATATAACAAATTTAGCGCACAACTTATTAGTAACTGGCATGTCGTGTAATGGGTTTCATCATGTGTCACACATTGTAACAAGCTGCCTACAAATACTTTACATCCCCGAACATAGACTCATTTTGTTCCCTGAAAAAAATTGTTCTAAAAGGGGTAGGATTATGATGAGGGCTCAGTTTAAGGATTCATTTTTATTTAGGATACAAAAGGAGGATTTTCATCTTACCAGTGAATTGATTTTTAACCAAATCATAATCAGTAGGTAATTTTTTTGTGTGCTCACCTCTCCAAAAGAGTACTCTATTTCTCGCCTTCCCCCTCCTATTTTCTCACCCTCATTTCAGAGCTAATTTCAAGGAATAACCCAGCAGTCCTCTAGAGCACCAATACATGATGTCCTTCTGAGAACTTCTCACCATGCAAAAAAGCAAAATGACCAAAACTTTACATGATTTGGCTGAAAATTAGCTCACTGGTGAGACAAAACATCCAAAGTACCATATGCATTCTGAAAAAACTTACTTGTGTACCCCCAAATGAAACTATACCCTAAACCCTAATTCTAATCCTAAACTCTTATCTGATACGTTCCTTCAGGGAACATATAAAAGAGAGTAGGAACCAAGTAAGCAAATTAAAATTTGTTCCATTCTCTCATCTTCCTTGCTCCTCCTCATCCAGGTTCATCAGCTAAGAGGGAAGCAGTCGTCCATCACCATGCCCAAGTTCAAGGACCATGATTTCAAGAGCCCACTCCGGAAGCTCAAGGTGAAGAAAAATCCATCCTCTGCCCTCAGCCTCAGCCTGCGGATTCTGTCAGATTTTACTCTGTTTGATTGATTTTAGCGAAAATAGCACTTGCAAATAAAAAACAATTGAAAGTCCCCTGGACCAATTTGTTTCTCTTCTGATAGTTCAATGGTAACTGGGTGAGACATAGCTTTTGGCTGTGGAGATTGTCAATTTCATAAAGGGGAAAGTTGTCTTATTATGAACTACACAGCAACATTCTGATTTATCTCTTTGCAGTTGTGTCCGCATCTGGTATCATTCACTTGCACACTAGACTGGAGGCAGACATGACCGCAAACAAAATCAACATTTTGCTGCAAGGTGCATCATGGGACACATTTTTTGTTTTATTATTCGGTATAGATAATTACCCTTTGTCTCCCAATTTCTATGCTTACATAATGCTGGACCTCTATCTACTATCTCTTTCTCTTGTCCTCTGTCTTTCAGGACATTCTGGGAAAGCACTCATCGTTGTCATCGACATCGACGACCTCCGACCCCCTGCTCCTCTCCGACTCCCTGACCGGTGACGACCACCAGTTGCGGCGGCCGATGAATGCCTTCCTGCTCTTTTGTAAGCGTCATCGTCAGGTGGTTCGATCTCGCCATCCTTGGCTCGATAATCGGGCTTGCACGAAGCTCCTAGCCGACATGTGGGGGGCTTTGGATGGGGAGGAGAAGGAGAAATACTTGCAACTAGCTAGAGAGGTAAGCAGACCACTAGGATGGCAAGAAAAGAGAGGGGGGGGGGGCTCAGTAAGGGGTAAGGGTAGGTGAGGTTTGGGACCCTGGCATCCCTTCTAGCCAACATTGGGGTGGTTAGATGGAGAGGAGAAGGGAAAGTACTTACAAGTAGCAAGAGAGGTAAGCAAACCCCTCTAGGGTAAAGGTGGAAGGAACAGAAGGGGTGGGTGGGGAATGACTTTAGGCATTAGGGGGTTTAGACACCTGTAGCTAGGCAACTGTGTTTGAATTAAGGTCCTTGCCGACCTGTGGGGTGCATTAGATGGGGAGGAGATGGAGAAATACTTGCAACTAGTGAGAGAGGTAAGAGGAATTAGTACCTACAGCTAGATTTTTTTTAGGGGGTGGACAGGATGCAGTAGGATAACGTTACGGGGTCTAGATGCCTGGCTGTACGCCCTGCTCCGGGTTTCTGACAGAGATGGCATTGGAGGGTCATTGGATGGGGAGCGAGAGGTACGTACATGTAGAGGTAAGGAGTTGCATTGAAGGCTTTCGCCAGCGTTGATTAGTGTGTGCAAATATACTTTGCAACATTGTGTTCAAATGCTGCTCAATAGCAACCAAAAGCAGTCCAGGGCCCCGTTGAATAAAACTTACCATTAATGGTAACTCTGCTATCAATGGTAACTACCATGGTAACATCGCCTGACACCCAATGAAATGCATGGTTTCTATAGAACTTGCCATTGATAGCAAAGTTACCATCAATGGTAAATTTATGCAACGGGGCCCAGGTACAGGTTTAGGAGTGTCCTAGTAAAGGCTAACCAGTCTACTGTTCCTTTAACTCCGCAGTGCAAGGCAGAGGTACCTACATGTAGACGTAAGGAGTTGCATTGAAGGCTTTCGCCAGCGTTGATTTTACATGGTGTGTCCAAATATACTTTGCAATATTGTGTTCAAATGCTGCACAATAGCAACCAAAAGAAGTCCAGGAGGGTGTTTCACTTTATGAACGACTGGTGATACCTTCTTGTGCTAAATGCGATACCACTTTTTGTTCATTGAGAATCTGATTTAGCACAAGAAGGTATCACCAGTCGTTCGCAACTTACGAACAGCTTGGTGAAACACCCCACAGGTACAGGTTTAGGAGTGTCATAGTAAAGGCTAACCAGTCTACTGTCCCTTTAACTCCGCAGTGCAAGGCGGCATTCATGAAGGCGCACCCAGACTACCGGTGGAGTGGCCCCAACCGACATAGCGGCAAGGTGACCACGCCTGGCTCCATCACCACCAGACCCCACCTCAAAGCGGCCAGGGGGGAGGAGGGGGCTGGAGAGGGGGCGGAGGAGGGGGGAAGCAAGGAGGGCATCACTGTGGGGAAATTGGCAGGTAAGTACCGTAGAGTACACAAGGGTTTTAAGTTTGTGACTTTGGCGAATCACTGTAGGGTCGTGAATCTTATGCAGCAGGATATTGGAATGTATTTGCGACGCATAAAATACTAGTGTTACCTTTGTCACTTGGGCATCAAGATGGTTTAGTAACACACAGCCATATATAAAGTATGTCGTTTCCCAGTCTAGAGCTTGGATACAGTAGTGCAGTAAGTAGCTTGCATGAGGTGTGATTGGGTACATGGAAGCTATTAGAATGTCAGTGGCATCAAGAATAATTCTGTTTCTCATCTCCAGATCCCTCCCAGATGGGTGGGCTGAGCTTGCTGCTGCTCGCAGGCCAACAGCAGGCCGGCCCCAAGCCACCAGCCTGCTCCTCAGCCCAATCCACACCTGCAGCAACAGCAACAAAAGGAGCTGCCGTTGATCAAACAGCGCCATCTAGGGGCCACCTTAAGATTGGCACGGTGACAGCCCTGTTGGAACCCGACGCCGGCTCTTCGGGCCTAGAGTCTCCAGATTGTGATGAGAGCATCAAATCAAAGTTATTCCAGTTTGCAGAGGTATCAAATCAGGACTCTGTCTTCTAAATAATTGCTTATTACTTGACTTGCAATTGATATCAATCGTAAGTCCCTACATAAGACATACGGATCTGCTTTTTGCAGAACAAATTCATTACACAGTAGTTGTATACATGTATTTAATCTGATAAACATGATTGTCACAGAAATTAATTATTTACTCATTTTATCATTCCTTGAGAGTTTTCCACAAGAACTTTGATAAATGCATAACTAATTTGCGTGATGTTTATCTGATATTTCAGATGTGCTCTGACCAGCTCGCCATAAAGCGGGAATACAAACGCCCTGACAGTGATACCAATGGCTTAAACAATAACACCATACTGCCGAACAGTGCAAAGCATGCAACTCTCACTGCGGGAGGGAGCGAGAAAAAAAAGAAGTCATCCAAAAAGTCTTCAGCGAAGGCTGCATTACTTCCCGTAGCACCAGAAGCCACTGACCTCACGAGAACGAGCATTTGCTCCAGTGAAAGAACTGAGAGAGAGGCTGATGCGACGGCTCCACCGCAAAAGAAGGAGCAGAGTGACAGCGGGAAGCAGAAGAAAGGGAAGAAGGAGATGGGGAAGAAGAGGAAAGTTGCGAAGAGCAGCAAGAAGAAGAAAAAGAAGAGGAAAGTGATGGAGTCGACGGATCCTTCTTCCGCGGGAGGGAGTGGTGGGAAGACAAAGCAGGATGTTCTCTCCTTGAGCTGGCCTGGCGCACTGAAGGATCGAGTGAAGCAGGAAGGAGCGAGGGATGAGGGAGTGGTGAAGAAGGAGGAGGAGGTGGTGGAGGAGGAGAAGGAAGACAAGGGGACCAGTCAGAGTGATGGGGAGGATGTCGGCGGTGCTGGTGGGCAGAGGAAGTCACGGCGAGCCTGTAAGGGACAGCTGTATCGCAAGCTGGTTGACCAGGTATGATCATGCAAACCTTTCTCTTTATCTCTGAGGATAAGATACGGCTAACTTTTTCAAATGGTGGTACGGATGTCCTTTTGTGAGTTTTTGTGTATAGGGTCCCTATTAAATTTATTAGATTTAAGGAGTCCAGGAGGGCGTTTCATGAACATTTTTCGTCTGACAAGGTGTCCTTCTCCGACAATTACCAAAGTAACAGTCAGAGGCTAGTGCCTCTCAGCCATTCAAAACCGAGGATTTCACTGACGTTGTCAGCACTGACCAAATGGGCACTGGTGTGTATCCTGCTCCTGGTAGTTTTGAGCCAGGGATTAGGAAGGCAGTTTCTTTCTTAACGGTAAGGGGTAGAACTGATAACCATGGGTGGCTATCAAGGCTGAACTGTTCTGATGTGTCACCAGGCCATGGATTTTATTCAAGTACACAGATTACTTTGAGATCCTTCCCAGTATCCCACAAATCAGATTAAAGTGGAAGAAATAATAGAATATTCTATTGTTCTTAGGAGTCACTTATTTACTGCATATAAGAAACTAGTTTGGCATATTCTCAAGTATCTGTCAATTATCATATTTGTCATGTTCTCAGTACAATATCATACTTCTGCTTCCCTATTGAAAATTAGTGTTTATTCTGGTAGTACTGATAATTTTTAGGCACAAGGTAATCTCAAAACCGCATATGACTTTAACTGCTTAATGGAAATATGCTGTACTGGGAAGACAAAAAGCCTTCAAAAGGGTGATCTTGAGCAAACTTCTTGTCAATGGTCTTAAATTCATCTATTGTCCATTTTAGAAACTTGGTGAAAATTATTTGCAATCATAATGATCCACATTTGGAGTAACTCGTGATCAAATCAGAAATCCTCAGATTGTTCGGGCTTAACATTTTGAAGATTTGGGATTTAATCACTAATTACTCCAAATCTGGATCATTTGAGGGCAAATATCTTTCAGCAAGTTTCTAGAATGGATAATATATT
The DNA here is from genome assembly GCA_963669155.1 of Arbacia lixula. Taxonomy (NCBI): domain Eukaryota; kingdom Metazoa; phylum Echinodermata; class Echinoidea; order Arbacioida; family Arbaciidae; genus Arbacia; species Arbacia lixula. The sequence goes on along the minus strand of OZ022587.1, from coordinate 5,507,717 downwards.
CATTTAAGACTATTGACAAAAAGATTGCTCATGATCATGCTTTTGATGGCTTTTTGTCTTCCCAGTACAGTATATTCCCTTTAAGAATCATGGCAACTTTCAGAGATATTGTTAAAGAAAGATAACTCTATTGCATTGATTTATCATTCCCGTTTTCCCCACAGGGTATGTTGGAGTCACTGCAGAGACCAGAGCGCCCCTTCAACTGCAAGAAGGCGTGGCGTCACACCCAGGAGGGCATGAGTGGGTTTGGGGAGGGCGAGGACGAGATCTTTGAGCCGGACGATGACCGGCCCCGGAAGGGCGCGGCCAGGAGGTGGAGGAACAGAAAGCGGACCAGCAGCGGATCCAGCATCAACGCCTCAGACTTGTGAGTAGCAGACCTCATGTAATATGCAAAATCTTTTTATTTGTTCAGTATATTTTCACTAACAGTTATATGGGACAGAAGTAGATTGAGGTCCATAGCCGCCAACCCCTTTCTAAGGGACGGTACTTGATGATGATGATGATGTTTATGATATTTCACATGGACATTAACTCTTCATGTGCCATATGGGCATTTTTGCACTTGTAATGCATGCCATTTCAATAGGGTAATGTGGAGTCTGTCAGAGAAGATAGGTCAAATATACAAAAAAAGGGTTAATTTTATGCATGATGTAATCACTGTTACCACCCCCCCAAAAAAAAATAATAAAAAAAATAAGCACCCCTTGTTTACTTAAAACATCAATTATGCAATATGTTTTTTAAAATGTACTTTAATATATGTGGGAATTGTATGCCAATTATTTATTGTTAACATGATCAATTCAGTTGATAAAGTGCCATTTATGTACTTATGTGGAAGGACTTCTAATAAACCATTATTGAATTAAACTGAATTGAATTGAATTAATTTATGTTTAGTGACTATGGAGAGATCAACGTAGAAGCCAGACTTGCCACGCTGCCCCAGTACCAACCAGAGCAGTTCAGAACCAAGAAGAAGTCTATCCTGAAATGCAAGAAGGGCAGTGACATGTATAAGAATGCCAAGTTCATCAAGGAGAATGGTAGAGGTAAAGTTCTCTTAAAGGTCATTAACCTTCTCAGTCCCATGGGCAAACACATATGTAACAAATCATTGGGGTTTTCATAGCTTGGTATTGAGGGGGTTAAAGGGAATTTCTTGCTTTTTGGGGGTACTCCCATTTGGACTTCAAGCACTCAGTAGGCATTGGAACAAGGAAATCATCTGCAATCTCATTCATCCACCCTGTAACTTGTTAAGATTGCAATGAATAATCTACCCTTCCCACAACATTGGCAAAAAGAACCTCTTTCCAACTAATGTTTGCCATTTTAAAACTAAATTGAACGATATCAGCACGTTTACCATCAATAGGCATGCAGTTAATGCTACTAGCCACTACACACCTGCAACGGTATGTCGCTACAGCAGAGTTTGCTTCCAGTACCTATAAAGAAAGAGAAGATGGAAGGGTTAGGCATAAGATCATGATTAAGGCCTGGGGTTTTGGTAATTAAAGTGGAGCAAGTTGATTTTCTGGAGGAAGTGGAAGGTATTTCAAGTGGAACCACTTTGCTGCACAGTCATTCTGGTTTTGTCTTTGTGCTTGCTCTTTTAAATAATGTTGATTGTTTCTTTGCCAGGGAAAGGTAAAATCATGCGGTCTGTGTCGTCGTCTGAGATGTCGACCTCTGTGACAGGCAGCCAGAAGAGAAAGGCCAGGAAATCATCCATCATGCATCTACTTCCCAGCAGAGGTGAGGGCGCTATAATCATTTATTTGCTAACGAGCAGCTGCTCAATGATATTTTAGTTTTTGAAGGCAGAGTAACCCGCTTGTGGGTCAAAAAAAGAAAATTTATTAAAAAAAGTGAAAAATGGACAAAAATACTGTATGAGAACTTCCATCAACTTACATCAAGGGGCTCAGCACTGTGCGATACACGTGAGTGGTGCAATATGGTGTTTAAAGATTGTCCGTCCCTTTTGCAAGCTTAAAATTTGAAATCGTCTATCACGATCGTAAATTGAAGAAAGTGTGATTCAAGACCATTTCTAAGAATATAGCATGTTGAAGCTTTCTGTATATGTAAAAAATTTCCGCCGTTAAATTTCAAACCGACTTTTTTCGTACTACGAAAAAAGTATTAGTCTTTGTTACAGTATCTATGTGGTTATTATGCGTGTGTGAAATCCTAATTTTATGAGTAAATACCAAACTTTGGAGATGATTCCTTCCATAGAACAATTTTTTCATAATGCGTTTTATGATTTAATAAACAGATTAATCAATAAAGCAGATATTTCAATACAAACTGCTAAGAGCCTGAGGTAAAGACTATTAATCAGACGTTGTTTACGTGCATTATTTGAATTTTACACTACGTATCAGTTTCAAATTGTGAATATAGAGCTTGCTAACACTTCTCTATATGTTTTGCCAATGTTTCGATGGTTTTGTGGTGATCTGAAAAAGGGACTGGCTGTCTTTAAATATAGACTATGGTCGTTTCGTTTCAAATTTAAACAAGGATACTTTTTCACTTTTTGTGGAAAGGTTTGTGAAGCTTTCAATGTGACACATGGTATTGTCAATCTCTACTGATAATCCATACACTTCATGTGAAGAGCAACAGGAGGAGCAGTTTTGTGAAAGGTTTAAGGTATTTAGAATGTCTTAATCCAGTATGTACCACCCTTTAACATTCCCTTGAAGTTATGTTGTTTTTCCCTCGCTGATGTCACTGTTCCCAATTTTGCAAAAAACAGGGTTATTTTTCAAAGTGTGTTTGTCCTCACTAGACTCGCCAATTCCAAGGAGAAGTTCTGCCACAGAGCCGACGCCCTTCCCAGCTACACCCACGGCAACCAGCAGCCAGCAGATGACCTCGCCCAGCAGGGAGGCCGAGACGGTGAACCCAGGGTCAAAGGTCAAGAGGTCATTGAGTGACCCCCAGCCCTTCACCCTGTCTGACTTAGCAGACATTGCTTCCATGGAGCTGAAGCCATGCAGGTACAGTGATACATGCTTTTGCGACCACCTGCATGTAAAGACCACCTGGCTATTAAAAAAATTCCCTTGAAAAGCTTTTGAAAGCATCATTAAAACCTGTATTAAAGATTGTCCGTCCCTTTGCAAGCTTAAAATTTGAAATCGTCTATCACGATCATAAATTGAAGAAAGTGTGATTCAAGACCATTTCTAAGAATATAGCATGTTGAAGCTTTCTGTATATGTAAAAATTTCGGCCGTTAAATTTCGAACTGACTTTTTTCGTACTACGAAAAAAGTATAAGTCGTTGTTACAGTATCTATGCGGTTATTATGCATGTGTGAAATCCCAATTTTATGAGTAATTACCAAACTTTGGAGATGATTCCTTCTATTGAAATTTTTTTCATAATGCATTTTATAATTTAATAAACGGATTAATCAATAAAGTAGATATTTCAACACAAACTGCTAAGAGCCTGAGGTAAAGACTATTAATCAGACATTGTTTACATGCATTATTTTAATTTTACACTACGTATCAGTTTCAAATTATGAATATGCAGCTTGCTAACACTTCTCTATGTTTTGCCAATGTTTCGATGGTTTTGTGATGATCTGAAAAAGGGACGGGCTGTCTTTAAGGTACCCTAGGCCTTGTCTTTTAAAGAGTTGTGATTGAGCCCAACTTCACTTTTGATTGATATCAATCCGTTCTCTGTACACTAAAGATAGGGAATTGGATTTGCGATCGATTCAGATCAATCGCAGCTTTTTTTAAAACAGGGTCCTGTAAAATGTATGTACAACATAGATTATGATTTGTATGTTTGTTCTTGTTATTGCCAGTATTCTTTATCACTTTATTCTCCTCTTTCTGCAGCTCTACTGTTACTGGTACAACCCCCACAACCAGAGTGGATCATTCCAGCCTTTGTTTCTCTGCTGTCAAGGTCTCATAGTAACGGTAAACATGTCGCCTAGCAACTGAAAACAGATCGCCATCTCCTGCATCATTAGATGTCAACAGTGCATCCATCTCGAGGCTGCTTTTCTTTCCTTCCTCTCTGTCTTTATCTTATTCCTTTTCAAGATAATCAGCATTAACTACTTGTGTGCCAGATGTAACGCTCCTTTAAACCTGTCAGAATTGAAATAATGATTAGAATCATTCAGTGGAGAGAATTTTTTTGAGATGATTATCTGAAATTAATTGATTAATTCCTCATGTGCCATGTATGGCAGGCTCAGTGCATTTTGTTGTTTGTAAATTTTGTTTTAGTTTATTACAGGTCAAGGAAGGGAGAAACATTTTCAGACCACATTACAAGCATAATGTGATGTCGCACATATGTAACAAACAATGCTGTACATTGTAGAATATTATCCTCACATATGTCTTAGCTTGAATTACAGACACACACTTCCTGAAGTTCAGGGTATTGTATCCCTCCGAGCATACAGGCTTGAAAACCTCAAAATTGTCTCTCTTCTAGAATTTATTTGACAACATTTTGACATGAAATACAAGGTCATGAGTCGATACAATCATATTTAGATGGTGAAAATCTTTGAAGATTTTAATCATGGTATGAATGATTAATGGGTAATTACAAAATAGAATTGTGAGCAAAATTAAAATGAGCAGATTAAATTGATTTTAATCACGATTAATAAAATATCTCTTGAAATAATGATGATTTATCATTTACACTCTCAGTCAGAGTGATGTATTATATGTTGTATGCAAGCAGCTTGGTATCAGCATTCTGGTGTTTTTGCTCAGTGGCGTATGGAGCTTTTAACAATGTGGGAGTGAAAGGGAGCTCGATCAACTCTTGTTTAAAGGGCATATACTGTCCTGGGAAGACAAAAAAAAACCTTCAAAAGGTGATCGTGAACAATCTTCTTGCCAATGGTCTAAAGTTTATGTATTGTTCATTTTAGAAACTTGCTGAAAGTTGTTTTCCCTAAAATGATCCACATTTTGACTGATTAGGGATTAAATCCCAAATCCTGAAATTGTTCGGCCTGAACATTTTGAGAATTTGGGATTTAATGACTAATTACTCCAAATGTGGATCATTTGAGAGCAAATAATTTTCAGCAAGTTTCTAAAATGAACAATACATAAATTTTAGACCATTGGCAAGAAGATTATTCACGATCACCATTTGAAGGCTTTTTGTCTTCCCAGTACAGTATATGCCCTTTAAAAGAAGTTTTGCTAATTTGGTGAACCCAGATGTACAAAATCTGTATGTTGAGCTAAGGCCGTTTTTTTAAATTGTTCACAACTTTCTTCCTAGCTGCAAATAACTCCTTTTCATTCATTCTGTATCTATTGATTCAGTTTTAATAATTTGTGAAATGCACTCTGAATTTAATGGTTGCTGCTACTTAAACAAACTGTAGATAAGGTAACATGTCAGTAACTTATTGTTTTAAAGACATGCATACAATTTGCATATGTAATGAAAATAGTCCATTGGCTGTTACTTCCATGGATCCACTCAATCGGCCTTATCCATGGTGGACATAATCTAGCCAAGACCAGTGTGCAAATTCAACTCAAAAGCGGCTGGGCCTACATTGATATGGTAGCTCTCGATTTTTGCACCCGAACCAATTTTAAAAGAGAGTTGACTGTGCAACATGGACATAAGTCCCAATCACTCCCACATTGTTGAAATCTCCATTCATCGCTGAGTGAAAATTCTGTATTGATGTTATGGACAGTGGTAATCATGCCATAATTTTTGTTCTCAGTCAGCTGCTTAGAAAATTTTGTAGATCATGTAGATTCCTGCTGTTATTATGCAGAACTATCATGATTGCAGAATATAGGACTCCTCAAAACCTTGCCATGTATTAACATAACCGGTTATGTTTGACATATCTTGTTTTCTGTTATGTAATGTTATACTCTCCATGCAAAAATCCATTATGGAATTGAAAATTAATTGTAGAGCATAGAATATTTTCATATATTTTGGGTGTAACTGAAAGTTTAAAATGTAGCAAGTCACGAACAAACCTGATACTAGTGATAGCATGCTATTTTCATATGATTCTGAAATTGGATACTACAAGATTACAACAGTACATTGTGGTGTTATAATACAATCGTATTACTACTGCACAAACGTACAATAGTATCATGTTGACTACAAACCTATGCACCTATTGTGAATGAATGATTAATATGTTTACTATTTTCTCTGACTAATTGCAATTTCGTATTACAATTCTCTTACTGGGTGCTGTACATTTTACTCCACCTCAGGTTTCTGTCTCCCAAGTATGTATGTATAATGGTAAATATGTTACTCATTGCAGATAATTGGTTTGTGATAATCGTTTGTCTAGCAATGTATGGTAAAAAGAATCGAAATAAATCACGAGGTTTCGTGATTTCGAAGTTCGTCTAGCAATGTATGGTAAACAGAATCGAAATATATCACGAAGTTTCGTGCGCCCCTGCATCACTTCTTCAGGTGTGATACAAAATTGTAGTAAGTAGGGGTTTAAATACCCTATGGTCAGTACAGGGCACAAAACGAAACCTGCTCATAGATGGTCCTAAACTAATGGCCAGCGTATTCGCTGATGTGGCTTGCATCGCCGGCGGTAACAAGTTACCGACAAAGGACAAAAGGGACAAAGCCACTAGCCTGTAATTACGGGTGACCGACCAGTCCAACAGCTGCTAAAAGGTGCGCATTGTTCGGTGGTAACAATGTATGCATACTTATGAAACTTTGTGTATAAAAGATATGCATTATCAGTTTATTTTTTTTAAATGGGACTCTACAACATTTTATATGTATATATCATGGTAGTGCATATTGCATCGAACTTCAGCATTTTGAGGATATGTTGAGTGCATTCTGAATGGCAAGTCATAAGAAAAACACATTTTCGATTAAACATGTGATAGTAAACATGTGATAGACTATATTACAGTGAGTTATGTATGGCAAATCAAAAGCTCATTCAAGCTTTCTCAAGTAGACATATTAAACCCAAGTCAGAAATTCATTTCAGAGATGTTTGAATGCAGTTGGTATGGCAAGCTAAAGGGAACCCCATTGTCTGTTAAATATATAATATTTAACTCCAACCATTAATATATTTCAGTGAATTTTGTTTGGCAAGGCAAAAGGGATTTTTTTTCTCTCAAATCTTTGATATTCAACAGGATCCAGAAATACATTTGATTTACATATACATGTACTATACACGATTGAATGTATTATTGGTATAAGAATCCAGAAGGAATCACATTTCTGCCCTGTATACAAAGTATCACCAACAGCATTATATTGAGATGCATTCTATTGGGCAAGCCATATATTTTGGCATATTTCTATGGCAAGGAATCTTATTTCTGATGGACAGAACATGATTATCAAAAGAAGTATGAATATATTAATTTGTCAGATTAGATACTGTTTAAAAAAAAAATGTATTCCCTTTTGGTTAGCCATACAAAATGCATCAGACAACCACACTTAATCCTCTTAATCCACTGTGAACATAGAATGTGTGAAAAAAAAAATAAGTCCATGTGGTTTTCAAGGCTTGGTACTGAGCTAGTTCATTTCAAAGTGTGATGGAGGTGGTGTTATATGTTTTGTGTGTACATTCTAAGTAGCAGTGTTTTTTCTCTTATTTGTATGAAATCTTTATATCCCAGGCAGCTTATTTTTTTTTGTCCAGGTATGTCTTGCCATATTTGAGGCTAGATCATTAAGATGGGTAGCCCTTTTGCAGGTCAAGAAAAATATAAAGATTTAAAAAAAAAACATATGGAAAGGGAAGAAGGTACTGTATGAAAACTTCCTTCCCAATGATAAAACTGGAAACTGACTTTGAGCGGGATTATAGCGGTTGCTAGATTTCGAGGAGGCCTTCAATCCAAGCAATGCCCACTGCCTAGCGCAAAGCACACTAACAGACGCAATAGGATTATGAATGTAGACTACAATCACTCCCAAATTACTTTTCAAATCTAAACTAGGATTGTTTGTCAGTTTTCCTGAAAAAGTTTTTAAGCCGTGATTGAGTTTTCATGTACGTTATCGTTAGGGTAAACTGCCAATTCCTGCTGAGTTTCATGAATTTTGCAAATGGGCTACCCTGTGTTTTAACAGGTGAATCCAGTTGTCTATTTACATACAGGGGTGTGGCAGTCAAACGTATACCACTTTTGTGGAGAGAGACAGAAGAGAGGGATTCCCTCGTAAATTAAATTTGATACTTGATAGAGTAATCCCTTGCAGCAGAGCCCAGTATCACAACGAATGAGTTGCTATCTATAGTAGCTCTGTGATCGATTGCAACTCACAGCATTACAAACTATCGCTGCTATCTATTGCAAGTCTAAGCCTTTGAATGATTTTGCAATCAATTTCATAGTTATGATTGATCCACTCAAGCTATGATTAATATAAATTGCAATTTACAATCGATATTGATCATAGATCTTTGTGACACAGATTTCCGATATTATTGATTGATCAGTGGTATGATTGATTTATTGATCGTATGATCAATCGTAACTCTTTGAGATACGGGACCCAGCTCTCTCAGGAAATTACACTATGATTGTGCAGTGGGGGCATGGTGTATGATTCACAATCCTTGCACAGTGAAACCTGCTGTGACCCCTGTGTAGAAAGACCACAATATAGCCTGTATATAACGCCCCCTGCTTATAAAGACCGCATTTCTCATCTACCTTGAGCAGTCTTTATTAACAGGTTTTTGCTGTATTTGAAAATACAGCTTCTCTCGTAGTGTCACTCTTCTTGTAGTGAGAAGTAACTCTTGACAATCACGTAGCAATAAGATTACTCATGCACGAGAGCTAGGACGCTGAAATTGTATACAATTATGTAATATTGTTTTTTATATACCGGTTAACATTCACTGTCATATCACATGTTTGGGTTTGCATGTTAACTCTTTGTGAGCCAGACAAAATACTTTATGGACTTTATGTTTGTAGCGTGAAAAAAAATATACACAAATGGCATATGAAGAGTTAATGTGTTGATCCTCAGTGAGATTGTAAAGAGTAGAACTTGGATGACGGAAGTGAATGTATTAGAATGCTACCAGGTAGATGTAATCACAGAAACTGCAAGGTGTAAGGAGTGGTTTTAGTGCCTACATTGTAGTTTGTTCCCTTTCATAGAAGCAGTTTGTCACTAATGGGACACTACACCTTTCAGACAAGCAACATCAACAAATAGCTGCAGTGTGAATACACCTTGCTCCTGTTGCGTAAAACTTACCATTGATGGTAAGTTTGCTATCACTGGCAATTTCTATGGAAACCTTGAATTCGATTGGCTGTTAAGGGATGTTACCATGGTAGTTGCTATTGATGGTAGAGATACCATTAATGGTAAGTTTTATGCAACAGGACCCTGAAGTGTCATAAATATGTGAAGTTTATACGTACCCTCCTACTCTACTGTTTTTTGTATAGAGAATATCCATTGAGCCACCATCTTGTCTGGGGGTGTACACATTAAGGCCAATTTTTCGTGAAGTAGTAATTATACAGTACCAAAGTGGTATCGTTGTATCCGTTGTGATGTAGGATCCTGGTTCTAAGCAACATCAATCAAATGAGAGCTTCACTAGTCTGACATTTCCTAGCGGACTAGTAATGGGCACTCCCAACGAGAGTTCCCCTTGTGATCAGCGTTGTTTGCCCTACTCACAAAGTTTAGAACCGGTTGTTTTGACAACATGCTCGTATGATATCACACTTTGATACTATATAGGTAGTGGTATTCGCCCGTGACAATCAAATTGTTTTGTAGGAATGTTTCATCAAATGTGAAAGGGATCCCTATATTACTTCCATAGTGATACGTGGGTATATTGTGAATACATAGGAAAGAATAAGAATGAAACGGTCAGATTAGATACATAAACTACAAATAACAAGATGGCTTGGTGAAAGGAAATTGAAGCAATAGCTTTGGTGTATATCTCTTCTGTACAACTACTAAGAATTTAGGAAAGCTCTTTCATGTATAAATGTTCATGGAATATTCTATTTTGCCATAATATTGTGAATAATGATATTTGCATGTGCAACTCACAGAGAAGTAAGAAAGGATGAATATGTGTATGTATATATGAAACAGCAATTTTAATCATATATTTGATATTCTGAATGCTCATCACATACATTGTTGGATATGTTTTTGTTTACCGCTTTATGTGTGGTACGTATGGTTGAATGTATGATGATAAGCAAGATTCCATATATTGCGCTGAGCATTATTTTTGGTTGAAAAAAGGAATTATTTTGTCATTTTTTTGAAACTGATATATCTGGGCTATTACTTATGAAGAATTTAAATGAATGCCATTGCTATGTCTAAGTTATGAAGTGAACTCCTATTTGCCAAATAATATGATTGAATGATACTATTTCCAATACTATAGAAGTGTAGAAAAACAATTAGAAGATTTTCTGTCAAAATGCCCTTCCATCTCTGTTGTCTTTCTGTTTTTGAGTCTCTCTGTATCCGACAGTGTCTGGCTATATACGCAATGTATCTCTCTTTCTGTCTATCTATATACTGTATTTCTTTCTTTATATCTCTCTCTAGGTCTATCTCTCTCTTTCTCTACCTGTTTCTTTATGTGTATCTCTCTCACTATCTCTTATCTTTATATCTCTCTGTATCTCTCACTATCTCTTTCTTTAAATGTATCTCAATTTTTGTCTCCCTCTAGATCTCCTTGTGTACTCTTACTTTGTTTGAGTCATATGTTGTTACATAGCAAACTGTTTGCCATCTGGTTATTATCTACTCATTGCTTTTAATCACCAGAAAGAGAAGAGATGCATTTTTTTAAGGTGCAGTTTATTGGATAATGTACAGTAATTTATTTCACATTGGGTACGTGTAGTGTGGTTGGTTATCTGTATGAAAGGAGATGATGTAAATTTATCCAAAATGTATCATCTTAAAATGATTTTCTTTTCAGAAGTATATCAGTGGAGTGATCATATCTTGTACATGGGATTTAGAATGTTACATGCTCAGGTGTGACAACTTTGCCGCTTTATCATTAAGAGCATTGAGGAAATATAGGTACAAGCTCATGGTAGTTCCATTCATGTAGCCCAGCGTTTCATGAGTTTATCAGAAGCAATACATTGGTCCTTATCAACGCCATTATGAAAAGAAATGATTTTGACAGAAAGTCAGTTATAAGGTTTTATCACTCCATAGACCATATATATATTTATATACTCATTATTGTCTCATTCCCAGGATTTCCTGTGCAATGCAACTCTAGCCAACCCGCCTGCCTCCCCCCACAACCACAAATCGTCATACTAGCATTATGTCATCACTAGTATGAACATTTTTGTTGTCTACATTTCAAAGCACATGCGCTAATTAGTGTGAGCAGTTTAAGACAATTTTAGGGCTAGATTGAGACCAGTTTCTTGCTTAGACAGGTACAACCTGTCCAAATATTTGGGCAAGCTCGCTATTCATAAACACCGTTATTCACTACACTTAACTTCCCATACCTGAGGGACTGCTATTCACAATAGAAAATTAGGGCGAAATTGGAGTCCCTATTTGGAAACATTTGGGAGTTATGAATAGCGTTTGTATGGAGAGCGAGCAGACCCAAAATTTGGATTGTTCTCCCTCCTTCCTTTTTAAATGATCAGCTATTATGATGAGAATGCTAGTTTGCTTGTTAATTTCAAATGGATGAAATCCAACCCTGTCCTCCATTACGTTCTCTTAAGTTTGTGTCAGCGAGTTGTAAACAAAATAAAATGAGTTTACCATGAAAGTGAAGTATTTGTTCTTTATTTGTTTGTGCGGTATCACATTAAAAGAGATATATTCACATGTAAATGTTGTATAAGTAAGAAAATCATGAAAATCAATTAATTTGAATATTGTAGGTAGACAACGCAGAGAAAAAAATGTGTAAATATTGAAACAATGAATGTACTATTGTTTTGTAAAAATCCAGATTGACAAGACTCTGGGTAATGTATTTTTTATGCATGTTTGCCTTCACAAGTACAAAAGAAATCATGTAAAGTGTCCTAAAACATAATTTAAATTCATGAAGCTACCCATGAAGAGCTAACCGTGATTCAGTACTTGTGAATTTTATAAATTCACAAGGTCTTATAACCTCAAACTTATCTTAATTCATTCCTATGATTGATCTTCCTAAAAGTGAGCAAAATCGATAGTTTTATATTCCAACTGTAGAATGTTGTCGAATAAGATTTACCACTACACACAACTTCAATTTTGCAAGAATTTTGAAGAACGTGGCTTGCCATACACGTTACATATTCATCTAGCTACTTGCTACACAAATTTATTATCGCCAACAATTATCGGTGAATGGCTTGGTCTTACCTCAGTCTTGGACTTGAACCTCGTATTCTTTCGAAGCGTATCTCAACTTAAGCTCAAGGTTTCTAAAATGCTATAATGGATCTGCAGATACTCCAAGAAGCTGTAAGTTTTCCTGTACTCATATCTGAATAAGTGGATTTTCAGTGTCAATCAACGCATTTTTGTACCACTACAGTACATGTACCAGTATTAATGGCAGTAACTCTTGCCGACACCCATCGCGCTGGACCGGGCAGAATTCACTGTGGTGTGTGGGTGGCCAGAACAAGTTAGGCGGTTTCTGTGGTTCCACGAACATCCAGGCCCAAACTGTCATCACCATGCTCAAAATAACGTTTATGTTACAAAATCAACGTACAAAGAGAAGCCCATTTCAGAGTCACTGTCACTGTTATACCATGATTATGCCATAATTTATGGTCACATTAATACCTGGGGGGGCATTCCGAAAACGAACTTAGGAAAAATTTTATTGTATCTCAGGGACTTAGGAAAAATTTTATCTTTTGGTATTCCGAAAAGCCAACTTACAATAAAAGATAAAATTTTTATTCAAATGAGCTAGAGATAAAATTTTTATGTAAATGAGCCTCCGAGATAAAATTTTTATGCAAATGAGCTAAATCGGTATTCTGAAACGCACTTAGGAAAAAAAGTTAGGATAAAAGATAAAACTGCTCCCAAGCAATTTTATCTCCAGACGTACGCGCCTAGGCCCATAGCATTACGTGCAAACAATAATTCGCGCATTCAACTTTTTGCACATGTGCGCATCAAATGCAATAAGGCGCGCTGATAGACATTGATGCGCAATGTCCCTTTCAGTTTCATGACATCACACCATCAGCTTGATGGTGTTAATGTATGCAAAAGACATGAAAGGACGTTTATTACTGGCTGTCTCTGGGATAGGAGCGCAGTGCATGCGCTCATTAATATTGGTTAAAATCTTCCTAAAATGTTTTTCGGAATACCAAAGATAAAATATTTTAAGGACATTGTATCTTAGAGGAGATAAAATTTTTATCTCTGTGGATTTTCGGAATACCGCCCCTGGAATAGATGTCTGGGCCATATATTCGAGCCATCAGTCGACGTTAAACTTAAAGTGATCAACTTGTTATACTTAGTCTTAGACTAGGTGAGTTAGATTATAGCAGATCTGCCCACCCATGTCTTTGGAGTGTTATGGGATGGGTATAAAGGAGGTTGGACCTGTCTAACATGCTCAGGGGTCAAACAATGCATCAAGTACCATATTGATAAATGTAAATGACCCAAAATCTAGCTGACCAAAACCAACAGTATCTTATGAAGATGTGGATGTACTATGAATGAAGTTTATTATCAGTTTGTCTCACAGAAAGTTGAAGTTATTTCTTTAAAGTCAAAGGAAGAAAGAAACATGGTAAGAAAACAAACAAAAATGAAGTCTTTTTATGCAGAAAAGTGGTCTTTCTACACATATGGTCGCTTTAAACCGTGTTCACTGTAACTAGTCCTTACCCTCAAGCAATTATTGCCATGACTCCCAAGAAGTGTTTTTCTTTCATTTCCCCAGCAAGCAGCTCTTTCTCAGTTGAAGGAGCAAGTGAGTGAGGTGAAGCAGGAATGGAGCAGCCTTCTGACTGAGGTTCAGGAAGACAGAGAACTGATGATGGTATGCCACTATGTAATACAAATCTTTGAAATATAACTGGAACTATTATAGGTTTGTTTTGTGATGATCATGATACAAATGTAATAAGATATGATAATGAAACAATATAACAAGAATTTCATGTTTTGCTTTGAACATAAAATGATTGAGCATCGCAGACTTTGTGGTCAATGACCCATGCCTATGCCATGTGCCAGTGTGCTGTGACCGGACCTCCCTTTTCAATGACCCACATTGGTGACCCCCAATTGGTGGCATACCTCACCAAATACCAATCTGACTGCTTTAGTTGACATACAAAATAACAGTGATAATCATTTAAATAGAAATATGTAACATTGATATGAAATATGTTTCAAAGGAAACAAGAAACGGGATCTTTATGTCCATGTTGCTTTTTGAGTGATTTTTCAATGAGAAGCATGTTGCTCAAGGCAGACAGAAATATGTGGTCTTGAGTGGTATTTATAGACAACAGGTGGCTGCTGAAACAGGTTTCACCCTATTACTCCTTCAACTCTGTCTCATCTTCCATTTTCTTCAAAGCCTGTTGACCAGTCCAGCATGATTGTGAAAAAGGCTGCTCTGACCAGTCTCCAGACAGAGATCAAAATATTAAAGGAGAACCTTCCAAAGATTGTCAACTATGATCTGCTGCGGACTTTGACTAATGAACAGCACTTGGAGAAAGGTGAGAGGATTTTAGATCTCTTTCAGTTTTTTTTAAACCCTTTATGCACTTTTTCACAAGTAATATACAGAGATTCCATAGAACAGCTGTTTGTCTGAAATACAAAGGTTTGGTTTAAGGTAGAATGGCAGGATTTGTTCATTAACACAGATTAAAATGGGCAAAGAGGGAGAAATAGAAGAGGAAGAAAAAGAAGATCCAGAATATTTGCTTGTAGTGAAAGTGACATGAAAAATACAAAATAGAAGAAGTGGAACATAAAGAAACAGATCTAGAAAATATCCTGGCAGTGACAGTGAAAAGAAAAATATGAGAACGAAGATGATAAAGAAACGAGAAAATATGAAAGAAACCTCTGTATAGTGATAGCTATATGACCTATACATCTACAAACATTAGAATTTCCATATCTCCATGGATAATTGATTGTGACCGAATTACAGATAATAAAAAAACCCTTTGATAATTTATTTCTGCTGTCTGTATGCTCTTTGAAAAAAAATCTGCATTGGGCATTGGGTTTTTGTTCTTGTTTTCATTCATTTCCTAAACAGAAGTGGAATCCAGCAACTTAAGGGCAATAGAAGCTGAGAAGAAGGTCCAGCACTGGAAGTCGCGACACGATGCAGCTAGGACAGAGTATGAGAAAGAGAGACAGGTGCGACATTGTTATTTATTTTGTCAATTGTTATCTTAATTTAATTGAAAGTACATAGTATTATCATTGAAACGCATGACATGATGCAGCGAAGAAAGAGTTTGAGACAAATAATGTTTAATGAAAAAAAAAATGGAATAGTTTTGCAGAGAGGCAATACCTGTTATGTAATCTTGTTTTACTTGTATTCTCTGTAGTAATAAGATTGATTAATCTATCTGTTCTACAAGATAAGCAAAGATGCTGAAGGTTTCTCCTCTTATGGCAGTGTATTACAATTCTTTATAAGACAAGGCCCAGGAATAATTACTTTGTATTCTTCTCATCCTCCTCCTTCATTCACTCCTCGTCTCCTCCTGTATCACTGTAAATATTTTCACCTTCATCGACAGGAGAAGCTATCACTGAAGGGAGAGCTGTCGGAGACCAAGCAGCGAGTATCCATGCAGTCTGAGTACTGTGCAGGGATGGGAGCAGTCTGCTGCACGCTGCTGTGGAGAGCCTCCCAGCACCAAGCTACCATACCTGCCATGCTCGTCGGGGTAACGAGGAGATTCAATGAATATCCCAGTCATACTGTGCGCCCACTACTTACTGTTCACCTCAATGCTGATTCAATTTGATATTGCTCACAAAAATTTAAAAAATGTACCTCGTTCAGAAAATATGTGTTCAATATCTACAGAAGATGTGAACATAACTCTTTAGGCTTACTGTTGAATAAGTTGGGAAAAGTCAACATATTACTCAATCAGCTGATATGTAATGATCTGAATGCATTGAGAGTCAAATTTTATACAGGTCAAAGGCCAGTCAGCAAATAGTAAACTTTAGGGCCAAGGTCAAAGGTATTAAAAATTGTTTGCTTAAAAAAGAATTGAACTTGACTTCCAAAATGTACAATTTCAAAAAAGCTGTTTTTTCTTCTCCCCCAAATCGGTGGATATGACAATAATGATTGATTTTATTCATTATTTAGATGGTTAACTATTCTACAGAATTATTAGAATTTAATTTGATATTCTCTCTTCAGTCCCAGATACACAACTTCATGTCAGTGGTGTGCCACACCCTAGACAGCTTTGTGGCCACGTATCAAGAGGAGGATGTTCCTGCTGAAGAGAGTGAAGAGGTTCAGTTTGTCCTGGCCTTGTGCGGCACCATCACGAGTGAGAAAAATACAGCAATCTAAAATAAGTATAATTAAGTCTTTCAAAATGTAAGAGTCGCTGCTATCTTAGATATATTCTAGCATTGTAAAGTGGTATTGCCTGAATATCTGTGTTTATATTATTGTAACTGTTCATGCCATACGCAAAATAAGCTGATTTGGAGGGGGTTTTCAGGGTGGGGCTTAACAGTAATGTGTGACAAAAATTGAAAAGCACATAACACAAAGGCGTAATTGCATGTCTCTATCAACTTCAAAGAAGAGAATACAAAAGGAATAGAAGAAATGATGCACAGCTTAGCATGCAGTGTGCAGGCAAATTGATCAAAGAATTACTAAAAAAACAATACATAATACATATTTAGATCAATTAGTCTATGGTTCATAGGTGTGTAGACCCATACCCATAAATTTATGTTTATGTATGTTGTATGGATCTTCAAGCATTTATGTTCATCTATCAATGCCCAAGTAATACATGCAAATCTGATATTTCTGTCTTGCGCATTGAATGACCCACAGCGGCTACTTTTTATAATTCGCTGGCCAGTCTTTCAAGTCTTTATACCTCTTCAAGGAACATGTTAATGGGGCTGGTTGCTTTGCTTCTTGTTGCAATCAGATATTGCAGCATCAGCCTCAGGTCGAGACTACCTGGCAAGTCACAGCAGCTGTGGTCAGCTGATCCAGACCTTCACTACACTCCTCTCAGCACCAGCAGGGAAACCTCTGCACAAACTCAAGAAGTAAGCATTCTTGCTATTTACTCAAAACACAGCTTGTTATAGGAACAGGTACATGTGTTGGTTGAAGGTGACATATGTATTCCTTTTGCAGACAAAATTTCTGTGAACATCGCATGGACCACAAGTACAAATCGAAGATCGAACTCATAAAAATTGAAATGTGACAATGAATTCTCATACAGCTTGAAAAACACATCTCTCATCGATGATGCTGCACAATCCTTCCTTCTCACAAAGCTGACAAGATATTTTTTGGGATAGCAACATTATGCTTATTGAGTTTCTCAGATTGAGTGCATTAGATCAACTGCACCATTTCATAAATCAGAAGTTGGGAAATATGCTCTACAGGAATAAATTTCTAACTTATAAGTCAAATGGTAGTAACAAATGCCTCCCCTCCACTTAATCATTCTCTTATTTATTTCGTGATCACCTTCCTCGTCTTCCTTTTCATCTTGTTTCATACCTTCCCCTTTCTCATTTGTCTTCCCCTCTCTCCCTTCCCTCTGTCTTTCAATTCTCCTCACTTTCATCTTGTTTCACACCTTCCCGTTTCATCTGTCTCTGTCTCTCTTTCTTCTGTCAATCCTCTCCCTCTCTGGAAGCCTGATCCTAATGGCTCTGTACAACCTGAGCATCAACCAGCGAGGTGTCGACTCTCTCACCAAGACAAAGGGCATTGTGCCTCTACTGGTCTGGCTTCTACAAGGTTTGTGTGTAGAAACCTTCCCTCAGGTTAGGTAACCCAAGCAAGTCATGCCAAGTGCATAATTTTTCAAAGACAGCTCATGATGGTTGGAATTATGCATGAATGTATAATATCAGTGTTCTCAGCCTACCGGCTGCCTCTATAACAAAGTTATTGACATCTTCATCTTTCATCTATCTGGCCAAGCCCCTGACTGCCTTTATATTTAAAGATGGAGCTATTTTTCTTGATGACAAAATGCAAGTAAAGGTACGAAGTAGAGGATACGAGCTACATTAGCAAACTGCTTTTGTTAGAACATAGCCTTATAAGAGTCCACTGTATTATAACTACAGCTTACTCTTGATAAAACGAGGTCGTCGGGACCAGGGCTTTTCCCTCGTTATAACGAAACCTCGTTATATCCAAACAGAACAAAAAACAACAAGAAACATTGAAATATGTGTGCTTGTGTGTTCTTTGTGTTTTACTATGTTTTGAAAACCATAGCCGCCTCAGAAACATACGTTATCAAACGGGAAATGGGGGATTGGAAACATGCGTTTTCAAATGGAAAAGAGGATATATTTTTGCTCAACACATCATCCGACCTCGATATACTGTAGCCGTTTCCATGACATGAATCGGACTTGCAAACCACAAGTCCACATGCTTTCCATGTACGTACGCTGTGCGAAGGAGTATGCTCCCGTATATGTGCAGTGTACATGTACAGTATTACGAGATGTGTGCCTGGCTCCATGCGTTGCCGATGCAATACATGTGCTTTCGTACGCTATGCGAAGGAGTACATGCTTGCGTTGTGTGTACAATGTATTATGAGGTGTGTGTCTGGCTCCATATGCGTTGCCGATGCAATACATGTGCTTTCATACGCTATGCGAAGGAGTACATGCTTGCGTTGTGTGTACAATGTATTATGAGGTGTGTGTCTGGCTCCATGCGTTGCCGATGCAATACATGTGCTTTCATACGCTATGCGAAGGAGTACATGCTTGCGTTGTGTGTACAGTGTATTACGAGGTGTGTGTCTGGCTCCATGCGTTGCCGATGCAATACATGTGCTTTCGATGTACATGCACGTACGCTATGCGAAGGAGTACATGCTCGCATTGTGTGTACAGTGTATTACGAGGTGTGTGTCTGGCTCCGAGCTCCACGCATTGCCAATGCAATACTTGTGTGAGAAGATTGCTTTCAGCCTGCTCGCCCTCAATTTTTCGTTCCTCGTTGTAACGGACACAATTGTTATGTTTTTCTTTGTCTTAGAGTCAACATGATAAGCTCGTTATAACAAAATCTCGTTATAACTGTGCTCATTGTAAGCGACGTAGTGCACCATAGGTTTGCATGTAGACAATTTTGGGACCGAGATATTTCTCTCGTTATAACAAAACCTCGTTATAACGAAACCTCGTTATATCCGTGCTCGTTGTATCGAGAGTAAGCTGTAGTTAGACTGAATTATTTTTTTTATTTTTTTTTTTACTGTTTTTTTTTTGTCTGACTTGTTCTTCGTTAATTTACAGGATGGAGCATACTATCCTTATTACTGGGTGTGTGCCTAAAATTTCTTTATAAATTGAAATTACCCCAGAAAGCCCTTTTACTAAAATCTAGCTGAATTATTTTTGTTTTTTTTATTTGACTCCCTACCAGAGGACCATGCACAGCTGAGGTTGCATACTCTGCTCCTGATTCAGAGTCTCATCCTAGAGAACAGTTGCAAGGAACTCCTCCATGAGATCAAAGAGAGGGTACGTCTTGGTATTACCCCGATATATCAATCACATGAAACCAGATATAACCTTCGTTTTGCTCATATTACTCTCTATACCAGACAGGACATACATGAACCTGCAATGTAATGCTTGTTGAGCAGCAACAGCAAAGACAAAGATTACATCATGTATTGTCCCTCCCCAAACATTCAATTATTTGAAAAGACACATGACACCCGTTACTAAATCATGTTTTTTTCAGTTAACCTTGGTGGTAATTAACTTATTCATGACCAGTGTCTTTGAAGAGCGAAAAAAAAAGGAAGGCCTTGGAAGATATTGACATATTCTGCCCTTGTTTATTTTTTTTTCTTGATCCTCAGTTGACCTTTGACCTGCTAGAGACCCTGTCACGCGATACATCAAAGGAGGTCAGAGAGGTTACTGAGGAACTCCTCCAGGTCATGACCTCTCTCAGGAAGCACGAACCCTGACTGGGTCATCATCAGCTTGGTGGAAGATTGGAGCTTATCATGTCACACTACACCATTATCATTTCTCATACCGTCATTGGCTTAGGACAGAAGATAAAAAGAATGGCTATGCCATCATGGATTCATGATTTAACTAGATGTCTGGCAACTTTTAAGGGTTGAATCATTAAATGTATAACAACACTGTTTTGCGTTTTGGAAGGTAAGGTCCTTAACTTTCATTCACTGTAAAGTGTCACCCAAATATGTTGAATTCATTGACTTCTTGATATATATGTTAACATTTTTATCATTATACAGTGTATTAATCCAGCAGGATAACAACCTTAGTCCTTTCATATGTATTTCTTTGTAAAACGCTTTTACCCGTACTTGCAAATTCAAAATTTCAACAAAGAAATTTAATTTTATATTTAAGTTGATCTTGAATGGAAAGTTTATATTGTCTGTAAATTGTATGTTGAAGATTAAAATTTAATGACACCTCAAAAGAAATTAACAGCTGTTGTTTGATTTTATATTGTTGTGACCTATAGATGTATGCATGGACTTCTACAGCGAAATGTCCATAAGCAGAAATAAAAGCAGACAAAATCAAATTGAAACCACTGGCTACACTTTATACATATCTTTTTAATATGGCCAAATCAATTCATATATTGAAGTAAGATGCAGTATTACACAGTATTACTGTTTGTAAACCAACTTCACACATCAATTATCTAACATTGATTATCTAGCTCCAATAGATTTAAAAAAAAGGGACCAGCCGGTTCCCGAACGCTAAGGATTGAGATTGCAAATGAAGCCACACAATGTGTAGCATATTGGAAGCTGGGGCCATATCAATTGAATACTGCTATGCCTAGCATGTTGCTAAGGTACATTTTTAGAAACCTGCAAAGATATCAAGGTTTCATTAATGTGGCCCCAGATTTCTGATTTTCTCATGAACCACATATACATGCACACCTACACATGTGGCAAATATTACCCTGCAATGATCTCATATCACACATGACGGGTACATTTGATATCATTTTGAATCCAAATGACAATGTAGTACTCTAAATATAATTTAAATGCCGTATGTGATCCTTTGCCTCCAAACCAGCAATATATCTCTGCAGGGCTCTACAAACCCACTTGCCCGATTGCCCGGGGCAAGTGAAAATGACGCCCGGGCAAGCATTTCTCAAAGACACTTGCCCGTCCGGGCAAGTGGTTATTTTCCACCCAAAAATATGGAAATAACATTGTTCTTACGCATATGCGAGAAAATTAATGTGAATGTGTCTCGTATCATGTCAATAAACCAGGCAAACACAGCTGAAATTGGAGTGAGATCACTGACATTTTGTCATGAAAATTCGTCTGAAACTCCGTTCCGTGGACACTGCCATCTTGAACTGAAAAATAAATTCTGCTCATATGCGCGATATCCGCATTACCAATATTTTAACCAGATAAGAGCACTGGCTTGCGATCGCGAATGTGCGACTGCGCGATGTGAAATTTTTCGTAACAGCTGTGTTTATTTGTGTGTCCACATACCGTATTTACGTGGATTACTACATATGGGACTGTGAAAACGTGTGTAAGTGATTGTTGTATGAGTTCTGCACATATACCTGCCGTGGAGCAGCAATGATTTAATTGATTTGCCCACGATTTTGATCACTACCAGTACACTTGAAACGGCAAAATGAGCACATCTACCAAGAACCCTACCCAGAAATATCGGGCTGATTACTCTAAGGTTTTCTGTATTGACAAGCTCGAAACTGGGAGATCATGGTGCTAGTTCATAACTAAGTGTATCCACGACAGCCTACGGCTATGCGGCTAGTCACAGGTAACTAGCCGCCTAGCCGTCCCGGGGCTATAGGGTCTAAACGGACGCTAATGCAGACCTAGAAATCACTTTTTTGGACGATTCAACGGCAAAGAAGTTGTCTAGGGTTAGACATTTTACTTTTGAAATGTGACTGTTTATAATCCTGTCAGCGTGCTTATGAGTTACATGTATTATGACAAGCTTTGCCACCTACAAATTACAATGCAATGTGGTGTAGTCAGTGTTATCAATATATGTTTTTTAAATTCCTCTAGTCTTGTGAAAGTGTCCTATACCTGCCTACATGTAGTGAGCAGAGTCTGCTCCCAACATGCCCAATTATTAAGGGAGGTCAGGCGTATGTGTGCTTCATTTCGAGTGAAAGCAAGAGTACTATAGTGAGAGTCAGTGCTAAACATAATGGACTCGGATGATCAAAAATAAACACTAGTAACTTGTCAAACTCTGTGTAAATACCTATTGTTATGTTCAGTTGTCCTGTAAAGTATGTTATAATTCGGCAGGATAAGGTATGCCGCTTCTGCAGAAAAATTAGTGAAAAACAAAGGTTATAATAAAAAAAAAACGGGCAAGCAGTTTTTCCTCCAGGGCAAGCAAATATTTTTACTGCTTGCCCGACAGGGCAAGCGGTAAAAAAAATTTTTGTAGAGCCCTGCTCTGAACATAATTGTAGTGTTTATACATTGACAGCTTTTGAAGTGTATACATCTCATCTATTGTAGGAGAACCAACTGAATCAATAATGTCTTCTCAGATAAAACAAACCTTTCTCATGATTTGTTCAAGTGATGCATTTGTGACTTTTTAGTGGTTTTGAGCTGGCTGGTCACATATGTACTTCTGACATTCCAGGCCCTGTTGCACACACTGTTTCATTTACTGGTAGCAACTATTAAGACAGCCAATGAACTCTGAGCATTTGTTCCTGAGACTATGTTAGGGTGTGCAGGAAACATCACATGTAAAGTAGTCGAAACCTGCATATAAAGTCCACCCTGATAGAAACGGAAAAGTGGTCCTTACCCACAGGAATTTGCTCAAAACGTTGGTTTCTATGAGCAGGTTATAACTATTTATGTGACTCTACTTATTCACCATTAATGCACATAAATCCTAAACAGGAACATAATTTCTAGCACATGAAAATTTAACTTTACAAGAATAGCATCTGCTGCGCAAGAAAGAATTTTCTTTCATTGCCTATTCGGGGAGAGAAAGCCTGTGTCTCATTCGCAGCATCATATCAATAACTCAACGAGCAGTACGAATGCTATCATAAGTGGCATTGCCGCTGATCAGCTTGTGTGCTGCTTGCCACTTCAACCAGGCTTGTTTGACTGACCATGGCTCTGCACAGCTGCCTTAAAGCATTCATCACAATATATCTCTGTCATCTTGACTTCAAGTCCCATAGAAGATATTTTGTGTTTTACTTGACAGGGAACTATTATTGTCTTGTTCCCCCAATGCATTTTTCAGTTCAGTAGCAAAACACCCAAATCCTATAGAGCGCCAGGTGGCATAGCACAGCTGGATTCAACAGTTTCAATGAAAGTCTCTCAGTCCCGTAGGCGATAAATTGTGTTATAGTTGACATGGAACTGTCAGTGTCTTGTTCTGAAGAGAAAACGTGTTCCACACATGCGTTTCTGCCCTAGCAAGACATACAATTCCTGTAGGGTAGCAGATAAACATGGCACTGTGGGACTTGAATAGTCTCTGAATCTCGAGTCCATTTATCAATTAAAGTCTCTTAGTCCCATAGGCAATCAATTGTGTTATAATTGACATGACACCATCTGTGTTCTGTACTGAGAAGTTAACTTTATATGTTCCACAGATGCATGGCTGCCCGAGAAACATACAAATCCTATAGAGCAGGTGATTTCCTGGCACAGCATGACTTAAATAGTTTTTGACACCAAAGTCCATTCATCTCAGTCCCATAGGCAAAAAATTGAGTTATAATTGACATGAAACTATCTTTGTTTGGTACCGAGAGTCAACTTGATAGGTTCCAACGATGCATTTCTCCTCTCACATCACAGTTGCTTGGCACAGGATAAGTTAAAAAGAGTTTCTTTGATCACTTGTACTGCTTGGTGATGTCAATGTATTCTCCATCAGGGCTGGCCTTGGAGTAGCCCTCTATTGGCGGGGTGTGGGTAGGGCCAGTCATGCAGACAGGGAAGATGGCCTCGTCTCTCTGGATCGCTG
The DNA here is from genome assembly GCA_963669155.1 of Arbacia lixula. NCBI lineage: Eukaryota > Metazoa > Echinodermata > Echinoidea > Arbacioida > Arbaciidae > Arbacia > Arbacia lixula. Next base: position 5,483,341 of record OZ022587.1, on the reverse strand, counting down.
CCTGGTAGAGTTCCTCAGACTCCTTTCTCAGTTCATCAAGCGCTCTCTGCTGAGATCTGGGTGGGGACAAGATTTGAAGCGAATTATAGATTACTTTCAATAATCAAATAAAATTCTGATACAATAAAGTAGTTCTATTCTGTTTTCAATAATATCTTTGAGCACACTAGTTTTCACAACCACAAAACATTATGTACTTCAGGAGTTAAAAGAGACGAAAGAACAAATTGGTTTATTTAAATTTCCTTCATATCATATGTTATGGAAGAATATAAAAGAAACTGCTATAAATAATGTCATGTAATCATAGCACACTATGATTTTTATTTCATATATATGCAGACAATACATTTTGTGATAAAGATATTTGTTTGAAATCTGGATGACAAAACATTAATACTTGATTTTATTTGTTATAAATACTTTCGACATTACAACAGAAACCATTGAAAACATACATCACAACTTTTTGCTCACCTCATTGCTTTTTTGATAAGATTTGACTCTGTGACATGCTGCTCAAACTTATACCGGGACCATTCTTTCTGAAGACGCGCTCTCCTCTCGGATTCCTCATAGTCGATGTCAGACGCTTCTCTTTTCCTGGCAGCAAAAAAGAGAAGAGTAAACAAATATTTTATATAGTATCTTCTTCTTTATCAAATACTAATCTCATTATGTATATTTGAAGACAATGTATTTTGTCAAAGATATTTGTTTTCAAATCTCCTGTACCAGACAAAGGTTTACACAGTGAAATCTGCTGTAGTGACAATTTGTATAAGAACATCACATTTTGTGGTTTCTGTCAACAATGTCTCTCATTTAAACCTGTGTCAATGGTACCCATCTATCAAGACCAACATTCATGAAATTTGGTCAATCATTTTTTTGTTATAAACGAGGTCTGGACAGATGGACAACAGATGAATGAATGGACAACCCATGTAATGCCATTAAGCAACTTCATTGCATGGGAATTAAAAATAAATGAATGAATAATAAATTTAGTACCTGTCAGTCTCCTTGAGCTTTGAGTTGACCTGGAACTCAATGATGGGTTTCATCTCTGGGTCGCCCATCTTGTACTGGATCTTCTTGAGTTTCTTGAGTAGTCTCTGCTGCCTCATCAGCTCCTGCTTGGGGTCAGCCCGCTTCTTCTTCTTGGGAGGCTCCGCCCTGTCACACAGCATTGGGACAGATACCGATAGTGAGAAGATTCTCATACATTTTCATTTATTCTTTAAGATTACATGTGAATACCATTAAAGGGCATATACTGTACTAGGAAGATAAAAAAGCCTTCAAAATGTAATTGTTAGCAATCTTCTTGCCAATGGTCTTAAATTCATGTATTGTCTATTTTAGAAGCTTGCTGAAAGTTATTTGCCCTCAAATGATCCACATATGGAGTAATTAATGATTAATTATCAAATCCTCAAAATGTTCGGCCCGAACATTCTGAGGATTTGTGATTTAATCACTCATTACTCCAAATGTAGATCACTTGAGGGCAAATAACTTTCAGCAAGCTTCTAAAATAGACAATACTTGAATTTAAGACCATTGGCAAGAAGATTGCTACCAATTACATTTTGAAGGCTTTTTTGCCTTCCCAGTACAGTATATTCCCTTTAAACATGAGACTAAAAAAAACCTGCCGAGAATTTTTTTTTTTTTTCTTGTTTTGCTTTACTTGGTCTTAAGATTGTTCAAATTAATATTTGTAAAAGAACAGAGCATTAACAAAATTGTACATTTGTACATCCTGTGTAATATTTTTTAATATAGAAGTGACAACATTTCATAAAGGCTAAGTATTTTTGTCATGGTTTATTTCTAAGCTCATACCTCAAAACTTGTGTTGTTCTGACGGACAGCCCACCAGCTCTTGTGAAGAAGCCACGGATAGCTTGAAGACTCTGCAAACTTGCCATGGTTACCTACAATACGTGTATCTGTGAATTAACAACAAATTACCAATTTGGTTTTCACTTGGGTAGCTGTGACTTGACTCTTGAGCACAGCCACAGCTCCATGATTCAAATGCATTTGACTTTACATTCCAGTCAAAACCTCAACGGCAATGCTCATTAATCAATTTTGGCAAGTATATGGAATGAAATTCCCAAACTAAAAGATAATAGTAATTTCTTTGAAGCTATTCTAAGCTATTCGGCTCAGTGGTGTTCTGGAATATAATCTAAACAAGGATTCAAAGCAACTTATTTAAAGATGGAATTCTGTGTTTCGAACTTTCACAGGCAAAAAATTGCACATTCCATCTCAGCGATCATGCCAGGCACAAAAACACTTTTTTCACAACATATCATTTTATGGATGAGTGAGTAAAATGTCAATAGATTTAGCTGATCATATTGGTAAGAATATTCAAATGAAGGCAAGGGGGTATATTTTAACAGTTGGCACCCGCATCATACACGTGTGCGCTGTGCCTGGTGGAGAAACAAAAATCATCATTCCAACAAATACCCCTACGTGTGGGCCTGTAACGAATATTCAAATGCAAACAAAACACACATTACTCGTTTTACGTACCACAGCCCTGTAAGCTTTTAAAACTTTTTTGAATAGAATTAATAGGTGATCATAATTAGTGGTTTCTTAGTCAAATTATTAAAGCAGAAAAGATTAAAATCTTACATGAAATCTGCTGGCCTTCTAGCTTCTCACGCACGTCACGTACATTTTTTTCAAAAACCGAACATATCGCTTAGATCTGACTTAACGAAGAATACAGGGCTATTTATTTAGGCCTACTCTTCCATACAAACAACCAATGACTTAAATTTTCAATGATCATGTTTTACCATTCAAATACTGATATCAATTCTATAGCAAAAATGCAAGTTCCTTATTTGCTATTTTGCTATAAAAATTACAATTTAATGTATGAAATACTTTTTACTTGCTTGCCTCAGCGTATTCAATTAGTGTACAGCGCCATCATGCGGCCTTGGACGAGCAAATTGAGCGTATTTAACGGATTTTTATTGTTGTAATCAGTGATAATTTCACCGATGTGTTGAGGTTGCTCTCCTTTTTAAGGCATACGTTATCATCATGGCTGGGGGTCGAGATGATCTTTATCGCTGGAAAAGAATTACATCAAAAAGCAGGCCTGCACCAGTCGTTACCAAGGTAAACGTTTTTTATGTACTGCCCCATACCTTGAAATCTTTGTCATGTTCAGCATGCTGTATCAGTGTCAGTGAAAGATGTCACTCAAAAGCATAAATTAAGATTAAATTTGTCACAAAAATACTTGATTCGATTTCCAACCCAACATTTGTTTATTTTTGTCCTAATTAGAAATCTCACAAGCCATCAGATGACATACAAGATTGGATTAAGGTAAGCATTTTAGGTAATGTTTCCTCATGCAAGTAGTCTTATAAACAATTAAGCATGTGAATTTTGTAATAAAGAATCATTCCGACACAATATGTTATTTTATTTGTTATGTTTTGTTGTGCGTGGGTTTGTGCAAAAGGCGATAGATAAGAACACTTTTAAACACAGGTTAACTATAAACGTGTGGATCCACGTTCATGCCATTCAGCTCTCATTGGCGCATGTGCACAACAATCAAGAGTCATCATTTCGTGTATGCAGTGCACATTCATGTTACTCATTTTTACGTAATAATATTACATTTATTATACTATATAATTATATTTGATGCAATTTTTGTGACAAAATAGAGATTAATTGATAATCAGCAACATTAAATGGTAAAAAAAAGTAACTGAGCATTCAATCAGTCAGCAATTGAACATTTACATGACATTTATCCACTCAAGTATGTAGCCAACTTGTGATGTGAATTTTGCACTGTTCCAGAAAGTTGAGGTGGCATCAGACAGAGCAGCTCAGTTGACCTTCAGTGATGCGCCTATCAGAGGTCAAAGGTCAAATGGATACAGCACCATTGAGGCCACATTAGACGCTGTGCATGATCATGATGACGCCTATCAGGAAGGTTGGTATCTTGGAGTTATCAAGAAACATTGGATACAGTCTATTCTTTATACTGTGTTTCATCATGATTTTGTGTTCAGGTAATTTATGAATATCCATGCTCCAGGAGGATTTTAGCAAACTTGAATATCGATGGAAATTTCCCACATGATGCATTGGAAAGGGGTTGAAAGATAACAATTTAAAAAATTATTTTATAGAAATTAATGAAGTCAAATTTTTGCCGACCTTTACATAGACCCTGTCAAGATGTTTATGCAAGCAAATGTATTTCATGAGTGGTGCATACTGGTAAAGCCCAACGTCGATTGGCATAAACATTCTTCTGCTCTTGTTCAGTTGCACATTAATAAACAAGGCCTTTAGCAGCAAATTGATTGCTGTGTGGCAGCTGTGGTCACTTTATCAGGTCTTATCATGTATTTTTGTTCTGTGGGTTATGTAAGATAAAAGTTACAAAAGGCCTTGGATGTGAAAGTAATCGCATAATTTATTTATGTACCCTGCCCCACTCAGCACAAGACCTGCTCAGCCAATGGATGGCTGAGAAATGTGACCTGGATGATCATGTGACCATGGATGATGACGATGACTACCTAGAGGGCGTCGGTGATGGTGCGAGGATGTCAGGAGGGAGGTCCGAGCTGGGCAGCCAATGGGACGACATGCTGGAACGAACCGACCCGACACTGGCCCCGACAAATAAATACACATCATCTGATGGCAAGTAGACTCTCTTACCCCTTTGAATGCCAGATACATACATACATACATACATACATGCTAACAGAATGGTGAAAAAATACACACATGTCAAAATAAATTGTGAATTCAATTGTCATAAGTATGTGTGACTGGAATGCACTTTGCCTTTTTAAGTCTTTAAAAGAAGCACTCTTTACCTAAATGATTTGAATTTACCTTGATGGAGTCAGCAAAATATCAACAAAATACAATCCCCCTTGTAATATACACACCAACATACACTTTACTCTCATCTTTCCATTACTGTAACCCTAATACTCCCGGGGTATTTCAAAGCTTGTTATTACCGGGGAGGGGCCATTATGGGCCATTAATTTGGTATCAAAATGTGCGGGAAGGATCAGAGGAAAAAGTCATGAAATTTCGTTCCGAAATATTGAGGCGTTCGGAAGTACCGACAAAAATTCAACGGGGGGGGGGGGGCTATAATGGCAACCCCCCCCCCACCCGGGAGTATTAGGGTTAACACTAACAGCATTTTAAAGTGTTAAAAAAGGCCCTTGAAAGCAATAATTGACATTTGAATTACATGTTTATGAACAAAGCAGAGGACAGTTGAGATATTTGGGGGAAATTTAACCCTAATCAGGCCGGGCTTTTTGGACTGTTCTGTGGCCGGGGGGGGGAGGTTGATTCAACCCCCCCTCGAGATCTCAGCCATCGGTCGCGCGATTGCGACAAAATTTGGCACGCACGATACCTGTGTCATAATCTACAAGATTATTTTATAACATTTTTCAAAATTTTTAATTAATAATTTTAATTAATTAATTATGCAAATTAAGCCCACAATTACATAAAACACTAAATAAAAACATTTAGAGTCTAATATTTCGTTTTTATATCTGTTATAATATGTTTAACAATTGGTCATCAAAAAAACTGTGAAAATTAATTTTAATTCTTATGTATTTGATTGTTTTTGGAATTTCTTATGTATTTCCTTGTTTTTCACTTTTGTTTTTCTTTGTTTTTTTATTGAAAATTTGATTCAACCCTCTCCCCTGGCCGTTTTAGGGTTAAACATGTTTGTGCAAAATCTTTTACTACAAGATCATTCCTACCTGCAGCCAGGTCTAAAGAGCTGAAAAGGGAGGCTTTCTTTTGTTTTTTTCTTTTATTTGTATCCCAGCTGTTCAGGAGCATCTAGTCAAAACAATTACATCAGCTCGATTATCAATGCAAAACAGAGCCCCTGGAACAAAAAGAGGAGACCATTGAAAAATGTAATTTTCCTTAAAGGATGTTATGATGCTTAAGGTGTTTATTTCATTACACGAAGCTTAAAAAGTATCGTTTGAAATCAATTTTGTGTCTGACATTGTGTTCTTTCTATTGCAGCGCTGTATGCAGACATTGAGGCAAGGGACGACTACAGCACGGTGCAAAGCATTCTGGGAGCCATGCTGGAGAAGGAGGTGATCGAGCCGAGGGAGAAGAGGAAGCTGCGAGTTGGCATTGATGAGAAGAAGAGACCGGATCCCCGCACCACCATGGCAGCCAGACAGCAGAAGGTCTTGTGATAGATCTTGTGATATAACCACTCATAATACGTTTATGAAAGATAATGTGGATATCCTAGGGTGATAGAGGAATTAATGAAGATCTTGTGATATAACCACTCATATAACGCATAATACCTTTATGAAAGATGATGTGGATATCCTAGGGTGATAGCGGAATTAATGAAGAAGTTTTCTAGAGAGCCAAAGTGAAAAAGAAATTAATATGTAATCTTAGAAGTAGAAAGTTGAGCTATTTGAAGCATGTGGCTTGAAAAGGCTGGCTTTAACGGGAAGGATCAATGGGAAACGGAGCAGGGGAAGAAGGACGATTACTTGAGTAAGCAGCCTGACTGATTGGCTAGCAGAACAAGGGGCTGTTAACCATGATGTGGGATTACAGTAATTAAAGAGGTGTGACTTAATTGCATCCCATAAGGAATTTTAGGTATTTTCATTTTCTGTTCTTTATTGATTACGTAGATTACATAGGAGTCTTGCTGCTTAGTATCTGAGGGAACAAAAGTCAGGCCACAAATACCCAGCTTTAGAAATGAATGGATTAAAAAGAATATGGTAGTATGACATGGAAACGAACGGCACAAGATAGATCAAAATGGAAAAATGACGAGGAGGCCGTCCTTCAGCAGTGGAGAGAAATAGGCTAGAGAAAGAGATAGGATTAAATGTAGCTGCCAGTCATGAAAGTTGAGTGGCGGCAGTGAACATTGTCTTGAAGGATGGATATCCATCTGTAAACACTGTGTCTTGTCCTGTATCCAACTGACGCCTTACAGGTGAAGGAGAACCGAGAGAAGCGTGAGGCAGAGCGACGACAGCAGCTTGAGTCACGCCAGGCCAAGAAGATGGCCCAGACCCAGGCCAGACAGCTGGTCCAGCAGGAGGAGAGAGACAGCGCCCTCAGGAGGCAGCGGGAGGAACAGGGCATTCGGGAGGAGATGGCTCGTATCAGGAAGGAGATGCAGGAGAGGAAGATGGTGGAGGAGGCGGCCAGGCAAAGGTGATCTAAAGCCTCCTCTAATCAATTATATGAATATTTGATACTTTTGATATTGATATTTGTTAACGAACATCATTGAAATTAATGAATGAATTAAACTATGAACCTACATCTTTGCAGACAGCGAGCTGTTGAAGCAGAGGCGCGTAGACAGGAGGATGAGAGGAGGAGGAAAGAAGAGGAAGTGCAGCGCAGGATAGAGGGCGCCAGACGACAACAGGAAGATGAACAGCGGAGAAAGGAAGGAGAGAAAAGACTCAAGGAGGCACAGGAGGCTCACAGACTAAGAGTGAGTGTATTATTTTGTTAAACACTTAATTTGCTTGCCAGAGAAACTGCTACTCTATGGAATTAGTGTATTACTTGTGATAAAAGTCACTCAAAGAGTTACAGAAGCATAGGAAGTAAACTTTAAGGAAAATATTTTAAGTTACGTCTACAGATGGCATGATCTATTACTTTTCAGGTGTATACGAGGCATTCAATGTTCTGTCACATGCGAGCAGCACATCACTAACCAGTGCAATGCGGTATGTGAATGTAGACTATGCTTGCTACAAAATGTGAATGTGAATGTAGACTATGCTTGCTACAAAACAGAGTGTTTACAATCGAATGGAGGATAGTTTCTTACTTTTCCTGAAAAGGTTTGTGAAGCTATGACTGTGAGATTTCACATTACATGTTGTTTTGATGGTGCTGATCCATGCCAAGTTTCATTACTTATGTAAAACGGCTACAGACACTACCTTCAAACTTTTTATGTTTTATGGTTACAGACCCTACAGAGCCACTTCCAAGCCTGGTACCAGCTGGTGCGAAACCAGCGTCAGCAGCTGGGTAAGGCGAGGGCGCTGTCTGACTGGCGTAGTCTGCTGCGGGCTTGGAACGCTTGGAGGGCGTTTGTGCGAGCCTGCCGCGCTGAGAAGGAAGCCAAGCAGACGGAGATGCACATCAAACTCTCACATAGGTCAGTCACAAAGAGTTTGATATTTAGACTTGCTCAAGCAAATTTTGTGGCATATAATCAGATACAATCACTTGATTAGGCACCTACATTGCTAAAAGCTCCAACAATGAATATGTGGATTTTGTGGAGGGTGGTAAATTCACGCTAGTTACTATCATTAAGACTAGTTTAATTGAATTTAGCTAAATAAACCATGTCTAAATCATAGTAGATAGTGTGACTTTAGTACCCTACACAGAATGCCCAGATTCATTATCAGACCTTTTTGTCTCGCCCACCGGAGGTGAAGGCGAGACTAAGGGATCCAAATGGCGTCCGTCCGTCGTCCGTCCGTCGTCTGTCCGTCGTCCGTCCGTCGTCCGTCGTCCGTCGTCCGTCGTCCGTCGTCCGTCACAAATGTTAAAGTTTACCTGCAAGACTCTCTTTTGACAAATAACTTCACATGGGTTGCTTGGATTACAACCTAACTTGGGTCATAGATGCACTGGGGGTACCTTCATGTTATGGTGCCGTTGGAGGTCACAGGATAAGGTCAAAGGTCATTTGAGGTCATACGTTAAAGTTTACCTGCAAGACTCTCTTTTGACAAATAACTTCACATGGGTTGCTTGGATTACAACCTAACTTGGGTCATAGATGCACTGGGGGTACCTTCATGTTATGGTGCCGTTGGAGGTCACAGGATAAGGTCAAAGGTCATTTGAGGTCATACGTTAAAGTTTACCTGCAAGACTCTCTTTTGACAAATAACTTCACATAGGTTGCTTGGATTACAACCTAACTTGGGTCATAGATGCACTAGAGGTACCTTCATGTTATGGTACCGTTGGAGGTCACAGGATAAGGTCAAAGGTCATTTGAGGTCATACGTTAAAGTTTACCTGCAAGACTCTCTTTTGACAAATAACTTCACATAGGTTGCTTGGATTACAACCTAACTTGGGTCATAGATGCACTAGGGGTACCTTCATGTTATGGTACCGTTGGAGGTCACAGGATAAGGTCAAAGGTCATTTGAGGTCATATGTTAAAGTTTACCTGCAAGACTCTCTTTTGACAAATAACTTCACATAGGTTGCTTGGATTACAACCTAACTTGGGTCATAGATGCACTAGTGGTACCTTCATGTTATGGTACCGTTGGAGGTCACAGGATAAGGTCAAAGGTCATTTGAGGTCATACGTTAAAGTTTACCTGCAAGACTCTCTTTTGACAAATAACTTCACATAGGTTGCTTGGATTACAACCTAACTTGGGTCATAGATGCACTGGGGGTACCTTCATGTTATGGTACCGTTGGAGGTCACAGGATAAGGTCAAAGGTCATTTGAGGTCAGGGATACAATTCTTTTGCGTAGCAACGGAAATCGCGATATTTCTGGTTATTTTCGCAAGTGGGCGAGACACAATATTGCTAATGCCTTGTTGAAGTGTATGCGCTAAGTCAAGTGGCTTATACGCCACCAAATTTGCTTAAAATTTGGTCTAAATCTAATCTTCTTTTGTGTATTTGGGCCATTGAGAGCTAAGTGCAACCATGTTGAGTTTTCTTGTTTGTGCAATGGTACAACACATTTATTACACATTTTATTACACTAAATTAATTGATTTAAAAGTAAAGAATAAAAAGTAAAAAAAAAGTAGCAAATTTGTTTTCATTAGTGTTTTATTTGGCAACCTGAGGCTTGCATTCACAGTTCATAACAACAACATCTCTACAATGTGTCAATTGTGGGTCTTTCTTGTTGTTAGGAGAAATCTTGCCGCCGACAATCACTACCGTAATCAGCTCTTGCGGAAGACCTTCGCAGCCTGGCAAGTCTACCGCCACCAAGAGTCCTTGGACAAAGAGCTCACGCAGCAGCAGAGCGCAAGGAAATCCAAAATGGCAGCCTTCCTCGAGGCAGCTGCCTCAGGCAAGCTGTGGACCAATCGTAGTGAAGGAGACATGGAGGAGCTTGTAAGTACATGAGAGGCATGCTATGATTGGATGAAACCCTACAGGGGTATAGCCCTCCCTCATCAAAATTGATGTTGATAAAGCCAAGTAAATTATCAGAAACAGACTTTTGCAAGTTCTAATTTTTCAATCATTAAAGGTTATAAAATTAGAGATGTAATGTCTTGGAACAAACCGATGCATATTTATGAATATAAATTGTGTATTCATAACATGACCTTGGGATGTCACATGTAGAGAGTTAAAGAAAGATGGAAAATGTGTCATGGCTAAGATTTACAAAAGGAAATTACAACCAACTGTGATTGGAATATACTGCAATGATCAAACTTCATAAATTTCATTAGCATTATGAATTTACCACTTCTTTTTGTATGACTGTTCTGCAAGCATTGCAGTAAGTATTACGATTTCAGCTGGTGACAAAAACATCCACAGGCTAAAAAGAGCCCCCGTTGATGAAAAAAAAAATTATGAAAAGAGCCTTGTCATAAGGCATAATTAACAACACAATTTTCCCCCAGATTTCAATATTTAAACTCAACCATTACCACACTGCAGGCTACTGGTACTGGTGACCCCATCTCTAGCCGAAGCGACCCTCTCTCCAGACCCAGCACCACACAGGACAGGCCTGAGAAAGGCGCCAGGCACCACTCTGCCCGGCTGCCCAAGTATGCGTGGCAGATTACCAGGAAGCATGTGAACCTGACTGCTGAGGAGATGGCCAGCATGGGAGACAACATGAATCCCTCCATGCAGGCTGTTCCGTCCAGTGGGCAAATCCCCTCTGCTGCAGGGAACAAGCAGGGAAAGAAACCTATTCAGGTTAGTAATGGTTCAAATAATCCTTTGAGTGCCAGGTAAACTGCTGCTCTATGTGGATTGTATGAATAACATGTGACTTAAAGGGAATATACTGTACTGGGAAGACAAATAGCCTTCAAATGGGTGATCGTGAACAATCTTCTTGCCAATGGTCTTAAATTCAGGTATTGTCCATTTTAGAAACTTGCTGAAAGTTATTTGCCCTTAAATGATCCATATTTGGAGTAATTAGTGATTAAATCACAAATCCCCCAAATGTTCGGACCGAACATTTTGAGGATTTCACAAATTTTGACTAAATTACTCCAAATGTGGATCATTTAAGGGCAAATAACTTTCAGCAAGTTTCTAAAATGGACAATACCTGAATTTAAGACCATTGGCAAGAAGATTGCTCAAGATCACCCATTTGAAGGATTTTTGTCTTCCCAGTACAGTATATTGTAAGAGTTATCTCTCTTTGCCCCTTTGTTAGAGTTTTGGACCCACTCATCAATTCTATAGAGCAACATAATGTGTGGCATGGAATGGGTTCATTCATTCTTAGCTCTAAGTACAGTATCTTATACCTTCCACATTCTGAGGAACTCTTCTTCATTGTTGTACATATACATTAATGATCAGTTACTTTACTTTACTCTACTTTAAGTGAAAATCTGTGGCATGCATATCACTGAGGTTTGACTACTTCACATTGTTGCATACATTTTGCTGTTACTTAACAAGTAAACTGGTAACAATTTCATTATTTCAGTTCTGGTCTGTACTTTATATTACCTTTCCTTAACTTCACCCCCCCCCCCCCCAAAAAAAAAAGAAAAAAGAAAAGAAATAGTACTTAACTAGTACATGGTAAAAAACTTTGAGTACAGCTATGCAGCACATCAGTGCCTACTTACAGCTGAGGGAGCAACGGTGATTGATAGAAGAGCTGCAGTATTTACCCTATATTATTAAATTAAGTTTGCTCTACTGAACTAGTATTGTTAACTTGCCATACTCAATTTTCTCTGTTTAGTACACGGTGAACAATTTTGAGCATCGCTACGCAGCACAGCAGCGCCTCCTAACAGAGCAGCAAGAACAGCTGAGGGAGCAACGGCGATTGATAGAAGAGCTTCAGCTGGGACAGAAGCAGCAAGGGATGAAGGAACAGCTGCAGAAGATCAGAGATGGGGAGTATGTCCCAGACCTGGAAGAGCATCCTGACGGCCATCCACTGGATAAACTCATTGAGAGAAATCAGTCTGCGAGGTGAGAATGTTGAATTATCTATTTATTTCAAGAAGTGGAAGTTTGATATTTCAATGACATTTTCAGAGATTTCTATTGCTAAGTTACTGCGTTTTCTGTCTTTTTTTTTTAGCTTTATCATTTCCTTAATTTTTTGTGATCTTTCATGCTTCATTCTTTCACTTTCATTGTATTTTCTTTTGACCTTGTAAAACTTTGTCAATAGAAAATAATGTTTCAGAGACTAATAAGCTGCTTTTGTAATTTGTTCACAACTTTCTCCCTTACTACCTCTCAATGCGTGCGTTATGACATTCACCTGTACATAGTGATTCAATTTCAGTAGGTGGAATTCACTCTGAATCTATTTTCGGACAAGCTTTGAGGTTACCAACATTACCCTATTGTATGAACGATGTGCATAAGTATACAAATGATTTGCAGGTATGAGTGGGTCGGTAGGAATTGTTTGCACAAGGTAACTATGGAACTGTTAAACCCACGAGGCGAAGCCGAGTGGGTTTAGACTAGTTTCCATAGTTACCGCGTGCAAACAATTCCACCAACTCACGAAATAAACCTGCGTATCATCTGTTTTATAGAATGGGCATTGTCACACCCCCAAAAATAAAAAAAACTTAAAAATTAAAAAATTTACCGGACGCATGAATTATTTTACCGGACGCATGAAATTTTTTACCGGACGCATGAAATTTTTTTACCGGACGCATGATTTTTTTTTTACCGGATGCATGGTTATTGACCAATCAGATTGCAGAGATACATCTTCATCATCAATGATTGGAAAATCTGCAGAGACTAAAAATTATTGACTTTTCACGTTGACAAGTGTCCAAATAATACAGCTAAAATATGAGATGATTTTCTCCATAGACCATGTCAAGTGGAGAAATATAGTCTGCATGTATAGAACTACCAAGTTCATCATGCTTTAATTTGATAACAATCATTTAAACGACGTAGTCATATCAGAAAAGACAGATTTACTGCGAATGTCCAGGGTGGCATTGAGTGCCCAAATGAACGTATTCGCAATGCACGTTAGTGGGCAAATCACCGCAGCAACGTCTCATACAGTGCTGCGACAGCGTAGAATTCAGTCATGAGTTTGTCCTCTTCTCCGTTCAAAATATCTTCCAAATTTTTGTGTTTTACCTCTTCAAAGCGTTTAAATGTAGAAAATGAGTATTCGATGCTTTGAGTTAAATTTGTACTTACTGAAAGCGTCTGAATCGTCCAAAATTTGCTTCAATTCTTCATCTCACTTTATCGGAGTTTCTCGTGATTCGTGGGTGCCGCCATTAGCGTAAGCAACATTGATATCGATCATGTTAATTCTCGGTATCGCTATATCGTGTTGATATCATGTTGATATCGCGTGCTGCCAGTTAAAAAAAAATTACATGGTAATTACGGGTAATTAACCAATCAGATGGCAGAGATTCTGACACCCATTCTATAAATTTGCATGTATAATGAAAATGGTCTATTGCCTACATGTCCAATTCAATTTGAGAGTTTGTTTCTATGTTTGCAGATCTGAGGACTCCGCGGGACAGTCTACATCGAGGACCAACCTGAGTGAGGACTCAGCCGCCGGTAGTAGCAGGACCACTAGCAGGTCTAGGCAGCAGCCTCCGCTACGCAAGGGTAAGATTTGATTATTGTCTATTACTTTATGGAGGCCTTGTGTCCTAGATCCTAAGTATTGTGTCATTATCATAAGCCAAGCAGTTAGCCTGGTGGATAGTGTCGCTGCCCAGCGAGCAGAAGATGTAGGTTCAGATCTCACATGGTCCTCTTTTTTTCCTCTGCTCACTTTCTAACTGATTGATCAATGAACTTTATTACTGTGGTAAGGACAGCAAAACAAATGTTATATTATTAATTACTTGTTGAATCCCTTCTATGGTATTTAAATTGAGACTATTGTCACTAAGAAAAAAACGTTTACGAGGATGATTTCCACTTTTCCAGAAAAGATTTGTAAAGCTATGGTAGACAAGGTTTATTCATTGAACAACAAAATTCTCGTCAGAACATATGCTCCAATGTTTCTTAGGCATGATATTGTTTTAAATACTGCTGTCTAGGTAAGAATATTGATGATCAGGTAAAATACACCTGTACATCTTGATTTCTTGAAATTCATTAGGAATGGAAGAAAGAGCTGCAGAGAGAGCAAGACTAAAGGCAGAGCGAGAAGAGAGACACAAGAAAAGGGAGCAGGAAAAATTGGTAAGTATTTTCAAGGAATCAATTCTAACCGTATTCAGTTCATAATTCATAAGTGATATATACTATGATACATATCATAATGCTGCAACAAAAGTACATTCGGTAATGATACAGATAGATTAGATCAAGCAAGAGGGTAAAGCTGTAGAATCAATCGTGGTAGGAGGGTATTTAGGCACCTTATGGTAACAAATACACTTTCGGATCTACAAGGCAAAGGTGCAGTTCAGCGATATGAGTTGTAAAGCCAGTGCTTAAGATACAAATAGGGAATGGCCATGAGTGTGATGGTACAAGATTTTGCATGCGGTGAAAGATTAGACTCTCGTTTTTACAAAGGGGAGCTGATTTGAAAAGAGCATCACATCTTTCACCAAATGCAAAATCTTGTTCTATAGCAAAAACAAGGAACATTCTCTATTTTTTTTAGCGAATCCCATGTTACACACTGGTGACCGATGGGATTACAAGATTCTTAGAAGGTGTTGTATAATTGATGACATGACAGGCACAAATTTGCATTATTAAATACAAAATGAGAGGTCTCATCTAATGCAATGTGTGTGATTATTAAATACAAAATGAGAGGTCTCATCTAATGCAATGTGTGTGATTATTAAATACAAAATGAGAGGATTACAAGATTCTTGGAAGGTGTTGTATAATTGATGACATGACAGGCACAAATTTGCATTATTAAATACAAAATGAGAGGTCTCATCTAATGCAATGTGTGTGATTATTAAATACAAAATGAGAGGTCTCATCTAATGCAATGTGTGTGATTATTAAATACAAAATGAGAGGATTACAAGATTCTTGGAAGGTGTTGTATAATTGATGACATGACAGGCACACATTTGCATTATTAAATACAAAATGAGAGGTCTCATCTCATGCATTGTGTGTGATTATTAAATACAAAATGAGAGGTCTCATCTCATGCATTGTGTGTGATTATTAAATACAAAATGAGAGGTCTCATCTCATGCATTGTGTGTGATTTGTTTTTTGCTGTCAGGCTGCATTGCAGGCTGAGGAGGAGAGGAAGAGGGAGGCAGAGGAGGCGGAGAAAAGAGCAATCATCGAGAAGAAACGAGAGGAGAAACGACTCGCCAAACAGGTAACATATTGATATCATATAAGCACACAGCAGTAGATGTATATTTTCATCCAGTCTTGTGACTCTCGTCAAAATGGTATAGTACAGCAGTAAGAAGGAGGCGTGAAGTGTGATTGGGTAATGTAGTACATGGCAGTAACCAGTATGTCAGTCATGTAAATATCACTCAAAAAAATCTGTTGCAAGGTTATTTCGAAAATATGTGTACGCCAAAATATTGGCTTATCCAGTCTTATGAAAACAGCTACTATTAACTCTTTGTGTGTGGTGTGTACCCTTTTCTCAAGTGAAACACATGCTGAAATCTCATAGAGTAGCAGTTTATCTGGCACACATTAAAGGTTAAGTGTATTGCACTCCCTCAGGAAAATGCTATATAAAGAAATATGATTTCTCTTTCTCCCGCAGAGAGAGATTGAGAAGCAGCAGCGGTTAGAGAGAGCCCAGACCCAGCTCTCTCTCGCTGCAGCTCACTACCAGAGAACGCTGCTCCTCCGCTATGGCTTCAAGCCATGGAGGAAGCTGCTACAGATGGCCAGGCAGAACATGCAGGTAGGAGCAGCGAAATGGTGAAGGATTACCTACTCACATTTTACCTTTCTCCCACTCTACCACTCAAATTTGATTTTTATTTCTTATTTTTTTTTGTGTA
Source organism: Arbacia lixula (assembly GCA_963669155.1). Taxonomy (NCBI): domain Eukaryota; kingdom Metazoa; phylum Echinodermata; class Echinoidea; order Arbacioida; family Arbaciidae; genus Arbacia; species Arbacia lixula. The sequence goes on along the minus strand of OZ022587.1, from coordinate 5,467,025 downwards.
TTCCTTCAAATATTCCATAAATACTTGTTTGTGTTTTTAGTCATTATAATACAGTTAAATATATTTCTACTTCAGAAAAAAAAGAATGTCAAACAAAAATCCATTATGATGGTCAAAGTTGAACAAATTAAAAGCAACAGCCTTGTGGAAATAGTAAAATTTATTATCAGTGTTGATGGTTATCATTATTACTTTTCAATCCTTTTTTTTCTCATTCCATATTGCTTTAGGTTGCTGTTGATCATCACACCAACAATGTTCTGCACACATGCCTGACATCCTGGCATCAGATGACCCAGGAAGTAATTGCTCACAAGAACGACCTCGCTGATGTCAAGTGCAAGGAGATTATGCTGAGGAGGAGCTTCAATTCTTGGAAGAGGGTGAGCTGGACTTCAAGTTTCAAGTTTCTTGATTTCCACAACTCACAAACATTTTAAACATGCAAAACATTGATCATCAAAGAAATTTCACCATGGTAACAATGTAATCATAAACAGCTTACCCAAGTAAAGGCAATAATTTGATGTAAGGATTTGGCTTTGAATAGGAGTTGCAAAAATTGACCTTCTAGAATGCACACTGCCACTCTCAGCTACAACACGGGTTTGAATTAATGGCTTTTTAGTGTGTATATGCACTTAACATTATACTTATTCAAACAAGTATGAATCCATCGCCCCTGGTGCGCTTCTCTTCTCTACAGTACGGCCACTACCAATCCATCCAGCTTCAGAAGGCCAGACGACACTACCTGCAGCAGCTCAAAGTAAGGGCTCTGATTGGCTGGAGAGACTGGGCCACGGACGAACGAATCAGGGCATGGCAGGCCGACGAGGCAGCTGAGGAACACAACACAAGGTACGCAAGCAAGAAAGCATGGGTGGTATTATGAAAATGAACTTAAGTTTTGACTTAAAGACAGCCGGTCCCTTTTTCAGATCATCACAAAACCATCAAAATATTGGCAAAACATATAGAGAAGTGTTAGCAAGCTGTATATTCATAATTTGAAACTGATACATAGTGTAAAATTCAAATAATGCTCGTAAACAACGTCTGATTAATAGTCTTTACCTCAGGCTCTTAGCAGTTTGTGTTAAAATATCTGCTTTATTGATTAATCTGTTTATTAAATTATTAAACGCATCATGAAAAAATTGTTCTATAGAAGGAATCATCTCCAAAGTTTGGTAATTACTCATAAAATTAGGATTTCACACATGCATAATAACCACATAGATACTGTAACAAAGACGAATACTTTTTACGTAGTACGAAAAAAGTCGGTTTGAAATTTAACGGCTGAAATTTTTACATATACAGAAAGCTTCAACATGCTATATTCTTAGAAATGGTCTTGAATCACCCTTTTTTCAATTTACGATCGTGATAGACAATTTCAAATTTTAAGCTTGCAAAAGGGACGGGCAAACTTTAAAGACTTGGTAGCCCATATGTGCAGAAGTCATGAAAATTTGCAGGAATCAGCAGCATACCTCAAAGATAACATGCATGAAATCTCAGAGTCAGAGCTTCATGAAGCTTTTCAAGAAGTGTGAAGAACTATTCCAGTTTACTTCAGATACCTTATTGCAATGCTCAATATATCACTGAGCGTTGAGCTGCTTGCCTCTAAGCAGCGCTGTGTCGTAGTGGCCATGGTCAATCTTCAGAAAGCTTATTGCAATGCTCAGTATATTATTGAGCGTTGAGCTACTTGCCTCAACGCAGCGCGGCGTCGTGTGAAAAGCCGTATTGTGTGTGGCGGTCTCCGGTATATCTGATTGCCTTTGTGTCTTTTCTGTAGACGAGTCATGAAGACGGCGTTCCGAGCCTGGAGACGATATCCCATGATGCTTCGGGAGGAGAGAGCCAAAGAGATCCGCAGACAAGAGATGCGTAGGAAGGTGGCCTCCATCATCCCAGACTTTGGCTTCACTTGAACTTCCTGTCCAAACTGCGTTCACACTGCATTGTTAAAAAAATGTGATGACTTTTGCGGTAAACCATGTAGTAGTCCTTAAGAGGATTGACTATTGGGTTATTGTTAAGAATAGCTGTAAAAAGAGCTCAGAGAGCTATTGAGAAGGAAACAGACGGAGAAGAGAGGGTGAGAGTAGAGTATTCTTTTGGAGAGGCTACCTCTGAAAAGAACTGTTTAGTTGGCTTTTCTTTTGGAATAGTTTTGAAAAGAGGTGCTCAGAGTGGGAACAGATATAGTGGAAAGGGCAAGAATCAGAGTCGTCTCTCAGAGAGGTTAGCTCTGAAAATGGTGTATTTTGTGAATACACAGTGTATTCCTGTCATAGCAAAGCAAGAAGACTACAACTGTAGTAGTGAAATTATTTTGGTTTCAATAAGAGGAGACACATGAAAGAAACATATTAGTGTAGGTTTGACGAAAATTGGTGAAAGGAAAAGAAAGTTATTTGATTTTAAATTTTAAAGATTTTGTGATGTCACATTCGAGGTGCTCTCCCATACGTTGTGTACATTTTTTTTGGAAAATGTCAATTTCCTCAAAAGGATATGTACCATTTCACATGTGCATTTGATATATCATTAAACACATTTTTTACACACATATCGCTACGAAAAGTATGTATTCCTTCATCAAAGAACGTGAAAAAGGAAATTTATGGAAAAAGTAGTACACAACATATGAGAGAGCACCTAGCTCGCACATGAGGTCACAAAATCAAAAGTTAAAAAGTCAAACAATTTTCTTTTCTTTTGACCGATAATCGTCAAACCTTCACTAATATGTTTCTTTCATGTGTCTCCTTTTATTGAAACCTAAATAATTTCAGGGTGAACTATCCCTTTAAGCCCGGGTGGTTTTAAACTTCATTGGAGGAGACAAACTGCATGAACAACACTGTAAAATTGTTGTTAGAGCAATGGTGTCTGCAAACTTTGCAATGTGAACTAAGCTTTATAAAGCATAATGGCTTGTGGGCAAATCATGGAAATCATGACCACATCGATAAGATCTTTACGCTCTGAAAAGTTTTGTAAAGAGTATGGATATTTTTTGCAATTGCCTGTGTGTGAAAGGTCATAGACAATTTGTGAAAGATGAAGTAGAAAAACATGAAGATTTGATATGTGTAAGAGCAAAAAGATAAGTCTATAAGGACAATCAAGACGCGATTGAAAATGTTCTGATTTTTTTTAAGCTGTAATCGCAAGACCTGGGAGAAATGTACAATAAAATAAGTGTGTAAAATTGTACAAGATGTATAAATCAGATTTGTTGTAATTTTCTTATATCCTTATCCTTTTAGACGAAGCATGAACAAGATATGTTTTTATTTTTAAAGAAGAAAGGAAAACTCCATTTAAATAAATAATTATCTTCAGATTTGTATTGAAACCTAACTAAACAAGCTCCTTTTTTTCAGAAGAAGGTTTTAAAGAATTACTGATATGCAAAAAAAAAATGACATCAAACATGGGTGACACTATCAAATGACATGTAGCAATAATGTTTGAATTATCCCTCCCATATATTTCTTAATTTTATGGCAATTTTGTTTGGTTTAAAACATTAAAGGGCATATACTGTACTGGGAAGGCAAAAACGCCTTCAAAAGGTAATTGTTAGCAATCATCTTGCCAATGGTCTTAAATGCATGTATTGTCCATTTTAGAAGCTTGCTGAAAGTTATTTGCCCTCAAATGATCCACAATTGGAGTAATTAATGATTAATGATTAAATCCTCAAAATGTCCGAGGATGTTTGAGGATTTGTGATTTAATCACTCATTACTCCAAATGTAGATTATTTGAGGGCTAATAACTTTCAGCAAGCTTCTTAAATTGACAATACTTGAATTTAAGACCATTGGCAAGAAGATTGCTAACAATTACCTTTTGAAGGCTTTTTTGCCTTCCCAGTACAGTATATGCCCTTTAACTCAACTGCATCTAAGCTGTATCACTGTTTAGTTGTCATGGATAGCATACACTAAAGACAACAAATGCAATCCATGTAAAGTTATTTCCTTAAAATATATTTAATAATGGAGTCTCTACTCATAGCACCTTTTGCAGAATAAATGTTGTATGTGCAGTACTAGAGAAAAAAGCTTTGTATGTCAGTCTGTCATGAAGGATGATTTTCACGCAATGCATTGTATTCTACTGTAGATTATATTTCAAATCGTTGTTCTAATCACCTTGAAATATTAAAATACATGTAACTCTAAAAGTATTCTGTCTCCTTCATTTTTTTAATTTGTATTGTTTTCAAATTAATTGAAACCGTATTCCAATATTTCATGATCATGAGGGATGCTATGGAATCTTAGATCCCGAAATGAAGTGATTGAGCTAAAGAAAGTTGAATTTGATAAGATTTCCTGATGGAAAAGGTGCATAGAATATTAAAAGAAGTGTATATGTGGGGGTTTTTTATGTGTGAACACGTGTGCATGTGTGTTTGCGCGCATGTGTGTTTGTATGTGTGCATGTGTTGGGGGATGATAGAAAGGTATATGAAGAATTTGTTTGCAAAAGGTGTTCGATCCACTTTAGACCATTCTGAGAAAATCTACTTTTTTATTCTCCCATATTGCAATATTCTTTTGCGAAACTAAATTGTCATAATATATTTCCCTCCAATTTGAACATAAAATTGGGTATAAAAGAAATCTACCTGTCTTCATATTTTTAAAATATTTTTTTTCCAAAAATTACCCTTGTGGATCTAGCCCTTTTTGCAAACAAATTGAAATGGATCTAACCCCTTTGAAAAAGAGGTGATTTTCCTTAATTTGCCATTTTTGTTCACTTGTTTTATGGGAATTTCAACTTTTCTTTGGTATAGTGGTATACTTCAAATCTATACATTGAGACAAAAAAAAAATCACATTTTTGATGAAAAATGGATCTAGACCCTTTTGCAAATGAGCTCTTCATAGGAAGGTAGGCCTACTCAAAATCAATAAATTCATTGAAAGATATCAAATCTAATCAACACGGATTAACACTAGTTTTCTAAAGGGCTCTTAATTTTCCAGTCCCCCCCCCCCCCCTTGCAAATTAGCAAGAAATATGTACTACTAAAACAAATTATTAAGAGATGGATGGTATAGGTAAACAATATAATCAAAGCAATGCTATTTTTGTTCTAAAAAATTTGGTGCTCCTGAATTTATTTTGAATGTGGATTTTAAAACAAAAGCTTCCATCAGGGGAAATTGTGTCACGTGTGCAGATTGCTGCAAACAGAGAACTAAGAACACTTATTTGAATTTTGATATTTGGATTCAACTCCTTTTGGTAAGGAACTCTTTGTATGTCCATGATAAAAGATAAAAGTAAATACTGCACATTCAACGCAACCTTTTTATCACTAAAATGACACAAGATCTGAAACAGCATCAACAAGAGGGTCTGACTGTAGTTTCGCACATAGACTACATGTATAAACTAGGAGGAAGGGGGGGGGGTGGCATACTTCTTATCACGTGGTTGCCAGTGTCCAATCGAAGTTACGAATCCAACACATGTGAAATACACTACCATACACTACATGTGTACTACCATGATGTAACATGCATGCATTACATGTACTGTACATTAACGCGAAAATACACGTGTGGGACCGAAAAAGTAGTGAAATGCGGCTGAACTGCGGATAGAAGCGGGGCTTTGGAACTGATACCTATGCACGGATAATCTCCTTTTCTATTATTGAATTCTTGATGGAATTAGTTTAATTTATATTTCATAAGTCAGAAACTGGTATCTGTAAGATGGGGAATGTGTTTGCTGCGGAGAAAAGCGGAGCCGGTGCCGCCGCTCCCCCGATGTCGATGATGGGCATGCCCACGCCACCCGTCTCCCCGGCCGCGTCGGCGGCGTTGGCTGCAGCCGCTCCCAAGAAGACCGGCACAAGCAGTGATCTTCCGAACCCGGGCAATTTTGAAGATCTTTTCAAGAAAGTTAAAGGTAATACAAATCTATTCTTTCTCCATATGGACATGAAACCATTTTTAGTTTATTTTCTCATAATTCTGACAATGTCAAAGACAATTTTATGTTTGATTTAACCGGGTAGGGCCTCTGGCGCGTGGTAGACCTGTCCTAATTTGGCCAAGCAATCCCAGGCCAGGCCAGGTTTCTCAAAAAAGTTTCAAAAAATTTTGTTGCATTTTCATTGAAATCATGTTGAACACTGCATCCCTATTTCATCTGGATATTATTTAAGTTACAGACAATGTGATCAAGCTAAGTTTCACAATACTCCTGGCTTAGCTTTCTTTTCGAGAAGAAGTCAATAACTAGCTTCAGTTTCAAGTGCGTTAATGTGACATCGTCATTTAAATATTAATTGGAGAAACTTGCGAAATGAAGTCTGATTTAGTACCTGTTTATGTGCACTATTCTGAGCTAAAATATGCTCTACAGGTGATTAATTATCTTTAGTGGATATGAATGCAAAACAACTCTTTCCTGGTTCTGAGCGCTGTTCCATTTTAAAGCCCCAAAGTCAAAGACAAAGTGTGTGATTCTATACGAGATTAGCCAAAATCAGAATTAAAAAATGGAGATAAATGCAATCGCAATTTTAAAGACATATTTCAATTACATTAGCCACTTTTCGGAACATTTCATATGAGCAAACCTTTCAACAGGCTTATAAGAGGTCTCAGCCTCGTCAATACTTTTCTTCTCTTGTAAATGTTGGCTATATTGCATTCATCAGAGGTCTTCCCAACACCCTTAGAAGGATGCAAGTGGGTGATTAACAAGGGTCTGAGTAACCACTTCCAGGTCAGCCACACGCTGTCCCTGTCGGCCTTCAACCCGTCATCGTATCACTTCGGCACCACGTATGTTGGTGGTACACAGATCAGCCCAACAGAGGTAAAAATTTTATGATAACCTGTAACTCATAGGATAAGATGGGGATGAGGGGGGAAGTACAAAGGGGCTCGTGGCGATTTCGGCACCAAAATTATTAAAAGAGCCGTGGTACATGTTAAAAGAGCCCCCAAAATTCCCATAGACACAATGTAAAATTGTAATCAAATTGGCCAATATGCTCAAAAAAGTAGCCCCCCAAAAATTTAGAATTAATTTTCCCCCAGGGGTATTAGTATTAACACATGCTTAGATTTTCAGGCCTTGTGAACCCTGGGTCAGTTAGGAGACCAATATTTCCCATGGAACTGTAAATATTATATGGACATACTCAATATACCATTACTGATTCTGAAGACAAAATCAATAATATTGAAACAGTACTGATGAGTTTTTCTTTCATGGTGTTTTATTTGGCGTCCCATAAAGTTAGTCCAGGTTCAGCACACATATTACGGGAAACCACTGTTGTGAGTACACTACAGCTCAAAGGAATTGGCATAGGGAAAGGGAAAGAGAAGAAAGGGAAAGAGCCGCAGTTTTAAAATGCGGTATATTTTGTCCAGTTCAGCATGAAACATGATGCTTTTTAGGCTAAAGCATCATGTTTCATGCTGAACTGGACAAAATATACCATGGTTTAGAACTGCGGCTCCTTCCCTTTCTTCCCTTTCCCTTTCCCTATGCCAATTCCTTTGAGCTGGAGTGTACAAGCCAATTTCAGTGTTTCAGGTCTGTGTTACCCTTTGCTGAATTCATGTTGTATCCCTATCGTACAGGCCTTTCCCGTTCTCCTTGGAGACATTGACACTACAGGGAGCCTCAACGCACAGATCATCCACCAGCTGGCAAACAGAATACGCACCAAGGTTGTAGTACAGGTGAGGGTAGATGGTCATTTATACTAAAAAAAAAACAACTTTATTTTCACTCTACTTATTTACACTAGTTTAACAAAAAATTTCAAACTATATATTTTTATAATAATGATAAATACCCCTACCTACTACAATTTTGTATCACACCTGACGAAGTGTTGCAGCAGCGCACAAAACATGATCTTTTTGATTCTGTTGACCATACATTGCGAGACAAACGATTATCACTACCGATTAAAATCCACAATGAGTAATATGTTTAGCATTATGTATTTTTATGCTCACATTTACACTGAGCAAAAAATGGACCAATCACATTTATGGATCATTGAAGAGTCAAAACTAAAGTCCAAACTTACGTACCTGTTCAGAATCCCACTCCTGCAGACTAGAATCTGATAGAAAAAATTTTAGGTCACAGGAAAATGCTTACCATGAATGTCACTCATTCTGTCTCTGCTGAATCTTCTCAGAGGCAACAAACCAAATGGGGCGTGTACCAGGGAGAGTTCAGTTCAAACTTAAGTTCCTGTTTAGAATACCACTCTTGCAGACTAGAGTCGGAAAGAAAAAAAGACTTTTTAGGTCACAGGAAAATGTTTACAATGCATGTTACTCATTCTTTCTCTTTCTCTTCTGAATCTTCTCAGACGCAACAAACCAAATGGGGCGTGTACCAGGGAGAGCTGGAGTACAAGGGGCCGTCCTACACGGCCGTCCTGACGGCAGCCAATGTTGACCCTCTAGAGGGGACGGGTATCGCCGTAGCCCACTATATGCAGAGCATCACACAGAAGCTGTCGCTAGGGGCGGAGCTTCTGTACCACTGTGGGCAGGGCCAGCAGGCCGCCATCATTTCACTAGCGGGCAAATATGCAAGTGAGTAGTAGGCATGCTGTTTGGGTCTAGAGTCAATTCAATCCTTTGATTTAACTTTATTCAGAAAAAATACTAGTACTATAAATAAAACAAAGACTGTATTGCTGTGGATTGATATTTTAAGCAAAATATATCATGATACTTCTGATACATCAAATTCATGTAAACCGGCAAGCCTAGCAGTGATAAAAATAGAACGAATAGTCAAAACATTGAGGAAGAGAAAAAAAAATACTTTAGAAATCCTTCCCAACTGGCATCAGTAATATTGCAACATTATGGTAGATAAGCAGAGCTTGAAAACGCCCTTTAAAACTTTATTGAAATGGCTTTCTGGGGTAATGTGCAGTGAATTTCGGGCTCAAATCCAGGATGTAAATGTATTCATACTTTCTGCTGTGACAGCTGACAACTGGATAGCGTCCGGCACAGCGGGTCCTACCTCATTCCACGCAGCCTACTGGCACAAGGGCAAAGAAGTCCAGATTGGGGTGGAGTTTGAGAGCAACCTCAGAGCAAAGGAGTCGTCCGTGTCGCTAGGCTACCAGGTTGATTTACCCGCTGCAAATGTAGTGTTCAAAGGTTCGTCTTCAATTGGTGGTTTGCTGAAATTATCTTTGCTTGTTTTTGCTCCCCTCCGTTGTTTTTTTTCTTTTCTTTATCGCTCCATCTGTCCTACCTCATTCCTTGGTACTCTCTCTTTCTGTCTCTGTTGTGTTACTTTTTGTTACCCACACCCTCCAGTTTAGTGAAGGGACCAATAGATTCCACAAAGATCCCCAATAAAATAATCAAATATCTGTATTATATCTTTCATTGATGTATTGATTATATGAATATGTTATTGTTACTTTGTCATCTGCAAGTGACAGTCATAAGTGAAATTAACCTCAATAAATGCATCTAACAATCTTATGGATGACAGTGAAGGAACTGATAGCCTGCATTATGGGTGTTATTTCTATTTTCCTCTGATCTGTCATTTGCTCTCTTGTCTCGCAAATTGCTCTACTCTTTGAGGTCACGTTACAGACTTTTAACTCATCAATAAACAGGAATATATTAATGAGGGATATGATAAATGTTGAGTTGTTGTTTTCACTTTTCAGGTTGGGTAGAAATGGGAAAAATATAGAAAGTCATACATGTTCTGTCATTGTTTTCGCTTTGCAGGTATGGTAGACACGAATTGGACGGTGGCGGCCACGCTTGAGAAGCGACTACAACCCCTGCCATTCTCCTTCATCCTCAGCGGCGTCATCAACCAGTACAAGAACCAGTGTCGCTTCGGCTTCGGCCTCATGATAGGTTGATTCCTGTCTGCTGCCCTCGCTCGCCCAGTACCAGATAGTCTTTGTTATCAAGTCATGTGACCTGCTCATCACGGCAAATGTATGATTGAATTTACAGTGGAGATTGACATCAACTTTCCACTTGACTACAATTGATTGCAATAGGCCATTTTCATGATGTATTCCAATTTTCTCCACGTCTTTCAAACAATACGTTACTCGTGGTAACCTGAAAGCTTGTGAGAGGTTTGTCCATGTAGCAACGAATCATAGATTTAGAATGCATTCCACCCATTGAAATGGAATTACTAAATGCAGGTGAATGTACTAATGTGTTACTACACATTTAGGGGGATTGTTGTAAATACATTATGAAAATGGCTCATTGATTTGATTGCAAAAATGCGGTATTACTGTGCAAATTAGGGGTAAAATTGTGAATACATTACGAAAATGGTTTATTGATTGCATTCATGCTGGGTAGTTGATCTCCATCTCCTCTGTACATGATAGGTATTCCTCGTTCAGTATCAGATGATCTTATGAAGTCATGTGACCTGCTAATCACGGCCCTTTGCAGATGTATGATCATATAAACAGTGGAGACTTAGTTCAACTTTTCACCCGACTACTTACTTGTTGCTATTGATTGCAGTCAATTACTGTACAGTCCAATCCCATTTTAACGAAGTGCTCAGGACCAAGCTAAATACCTTGTTGTAACAAAATCTTGTTGTATTGAACATATAAGGACATAGACAAATAAAGACTGGTTTGAAATTGGGACGTGATGAATTTTCTCATTGAAAAAGGGAAATCCTGTCATTTTGAACATATGAAGACTGATATGTGCACTGAAGTGAAATTGGGACCAGAAAAATTTCCTCATTTTAACAGAATCTTGTTATATTGAACATATGAGGACATAAACAAATGTGCACTAGTGTGAAATTGGGACTGGGAGAGTTGCTTGTTATGAGAGCATCTTCTAAAATGGAACATATGGGCACGTAGACAAATGTGAACTGGTTTGATATTGGAATTGCCTCGTAACAGCAGAATCTGGTAATATCTGTACTCGTAATGAGTATAGACTGTACAAATGCAACATGGCGCTTGCTGCAATTGATTGCAGTCGCAAGGGAAGTTGATCATTGTGTCTCCACTGTATTATACGTATTCCTCATTCAGTCACAAATAATCTTATCCTGTCATATGACCCTTGAAAAATCCTTGTACGAAATGAATCTTTAAAAATGAATTACCGGTAGAGTCCTTGGAGTGTATTCTGTAATGCGCACTGAAGAGGAATGTTATCCTAATTCTAGGTTTTCTCCTAAATGGTGTTCTGAAATCTCCCCCAACTTTCCACCTAAATCCTCTAACTTAATTGAAATTCACGTAATTTAGGAAGTTAGAAAAATTGGTATTCCAGAATGAATGCATAAGAGGATGTAGGAAATATTTTGGAGAGGCACCCCTTGTCCTAACCATTCATAACACATGCAAAAAAACGAGCAGCAATCATATGCATAGGCGCCATTGATGGATTGATGTGCGTTCACATATTTGCGTGTCCACAGAATTGGGAAGAAACCGGGGGGATGGTCCTGATGAAAATTTCTTAATTGTGATTGGCCCTTCATAAATAAAGTGCCACCCTTCATTGGTTAGGAAATGCATACTGGACGTGGTCAAGCCCTCCTAGGAGGACATTCTGGCATACTAATTTGGCATCTCCTAGGCACCTGACTTGGGGAGTTAGGAAAACGCTTAGAGAAAAGTTTGGGAGAATGTCGGAATACTGCCCCTCTTGTTCAGATGATAAATGCTTATTATTTGTCTGATTGTTATGTTAGTGATGTGTTACTGATTTGTTTACTTCAATACAAATTAATTGCCTTCACATGCCAAACAATACTATCATGTCATAGACGATATCTTAGTAAGGGACTTCCGGTATGCCGTTGTCATGGGAACTTGATTCATAACATGTTTCCATCTTCATCTTCTTTTTATCTAACAGGCTGTCAAAACTGTTTTATAGCTTGATATGATTTATTTATAACTTATCATAACAAGAATGACTTGATTTCCCCACATACTTTGTGTATTCTTGGTTACAATGTATTTTGTCTATGAGGAAACTTTTACTCTTTCCCCCTCCCTTTCTATGTGTGTAAGGACGAGGGACAGGTTGTGTGCTGATTTTCGATTATTGTAACTCAACATTAGTTGTAACTACTGTGGCAACAAAATTACTACTCCATTGCTCGGAGCTCATCAGTAGCTCCCAATTTTACAATAATAGAAAATAGATGGTCGGAATTTGGTGTTTATTGAGTTTCTCCATGAAGTCCTTGAGAGTGTTAGAACCATGGATCTACTAGATTATTATGACACCTAAAATTACTTTATTTTAGAGAGAGTCTAATTGTATCGATGGATTGATTATGACAGTATTTTGAGTTTATCAGTAATTGATTTGTCACAAGATGTTGATGTTTTTAATGAAGCTCAGGGGTGTGAGATGATAAACCATTGGATACTAAAAACAAACAGTTTTAGTTTTTCTACCAGATCAATTTCAAAATCAGAGCTGCCAAGTCTCCCTGATTTCACAGGAGACTCCCTGAAAGTAGATCAATATTGCTGCATTGAATGTCAACACATCACTTAATACCCCTGATTATTGAAAGATTGTTGTCATTAGGTTGTATGCATTTGATAGACATCTCCCTGATTTTTTATGGAATTCCCTCAAAACTTCCTGATTGTTGAATTTCAATGTTGGTAGCTCTGCTACCAACAAATAGATTTGATTTGTCACCACACTATCAATCAATTGATTATGGTGCAACCTATCAATGATGCATTCTTCCATATATCAATGGAGGCAAAGAGTAACAATTTAATGTGGTCGTTGAAGGGAATATCAAATGAAATCAAATCCTAAAATTATCGTCTTTCCCATAAGAATCATTGGATTGACCCTTTACCCACAATATAAATTCATTGCCACGCCACAAATGTACTTCAAAGGGCATTGTCATTTAATGCCATGTCGAATCATTGATCATAAAGTGAGCATAATGCTCGTCCGAATCAAAGTACGAGTATGTTATGATTGTCTAACAGTCTTCTGTGACTTGACTGTTTGGGATACAGAGTTTGTGTTTTCTTGAGTGGGTTAGTTTCAAGTGATATGTAAGTGTATACTTTGTATAGTGTATGGCAGATCATTTGGACTTGTATTTTATATTCTGACTTGTAAATGAATTGCGTCGTTCTCATAGAACGACTGGTAAACAAATTCTAACTGTGTGGTAGTCACTTATGGTTGTTTTCGTCTTACTGTGATATATTTTGAGGATTTGTGCTTGGTAGAGTGTTTTGTGTGGCAAGTGAAAGATCCCAAGTGTGGAATTTCCCTACATGGGCCATTCCATGTAAGTGTCACACGAGTCACACATGCTGTGTCCTACGTGTCACATGTCAGGGTATAGATGATCGATTTACTTGATCAAGTAATGGATTCGGCTCCAAAATTTTCTCAGTTTTGTTCTAGACCCTTGTTTGCGAATTGTGTGACATGAAACGTGTGACTCGCATGACATTTACATGGAATGGCCAATATGATAATTTCTGTCATTTCCCTCCAATCTCTCTGTCTTACTTTCTCTCTCCATCTTTCTCTTTCAGTCTGTCTTGCTTTCCTTTTCTCTCTTTCATTCTCCCTGCCTCTCCTCTTTCTCCTTTCTTTCTCTTATTTCCTCTTCCTCTCCCTTCCAATGCATGTGCCCTTTTACCTATTCTCTCTTCTCCTGTCCTCCCTTCTTCCTGTCCCCATTAAAGGGCATATACTGTACTGGGAAGGCAAAAAGGCCTTCAAAATGTAATTGTTAGCATTCTTCTTGCCAATGGTCTTAAATTCATGTATTGTCTATTTTAGAAGCTTGCTGGAAGTTATTTACCCTCACAATGATCTATTATGGAGTAATGAGTGATTAAATTACAAATCCACAAAATGTTACACCCGAACATTTTCAGGATTTAATCATTAATCATTAATTACTCCATATGTGGATCATTTGAGGGCAAATAACTTTCAGCAAGCTTCTAAAATAGACAATACATGAATTTAAGACCATTGGCAAGAAGAATGCTAACAATTACATTTTGAAGGCTTTTTTGCCTTCCTCGTACAGTATGTGCCCTCTAATCTCCCACTATCATGTCCTCTCTGCTCATTCCCTCTCTCTCATGATTGTCTTGATTTTTTCCCCTTTGTTATAGCTGTAGAGCAATGAGGCTATGCCTAAACTACAACTACACACAACTATTTGAAACTGAACATGTTCTCAATCTTGTATTCATGCAAATTATATATCATTCAATATACAAAGAAAAATACTTTGTGGAAGGATGGAAGTGCATAGAATAAGACATACTCCAATGATGAGTTTAAAGAAGTATCACAGCATCGACATGTACCTAAAAAGTTACACAATTGAAATTTAAACAAAGCATAAACAATATACACATGTACAGTACATGCAGAGGGGGGCTCTCGCAAGTATCGGTTTTGCACTTGGTTAAACGGACCTAGCACGGAATAGCCTAAATTGCACACACTATTGTGCAGTATGTTTGAAAAAAAAAGTTTGCTCCTATTTTCTTGCCAAAATAGTTTACACATGATGTCCATATCATGTACAATCAATACTGCCAGAAGCCCTTAATTTACAAGCGAGTATGTGTAGATGCAGAGAAAATGTAAAGATTCCTTGTTGCCATGGATACAGGCATTTGTTCACCCTGCTGCTCCATTCTTATCACAAACATAATTTTGATACATTTCATATAGAATCTTACATCTTAGAGCCTCTGTGAGAATGAGAATTTGTGTGTGATAACAGTTCTAGTTTTGTGCTGAAAAGGCCACAAATGATAAACACTATATACTTTGAACGTACAGCACAGCATCCTTATGGTCTCATAACATGATAGAGTTTTTTCTTCAGGATGTGTCTGTTCAGCTGGCAAATTTCATGGAAATTGGATCTAGCCCCTTGGAAAATGAAGACTCTTTCCCATGATATCACATGGACAAGAAATACATCACATTAACTTGTTACTTTGTACTTCATACAAAGCAGAAAGAGTTGCTAATTAGTTTGCGTAAAAGAGAAAAGGAGATGAATAGATATTTGAATATTACACAAAGCTCTCTTCAGAAAAAGAAGACATACAATCAATGCACATGAAGATTAAAGCTTAATCAAAAATCAATCAAGACATTTTCTATTCTATGGATACATATTGCTACTACAAATTTTAGTATTTTCAGGCATATTGGGGTACATATAAATCTATATATGCAGCTAATTTCAAATTTAGGATCAACATGCAAACTATATCATAAGAGAAGACAGGCGAAATAACTATAGCATTAAACACATATCAAACTAAAAACAGTATCACATTTTACAGAGAAAAGCAGTCAAACCCTGTTTTATCCTCTGATTTTGGTATTCTATGGCACAGTTTGTTCTGTCTAGGTAAATAAAATAAATGTGTTTGATCTTGTTACATGATTATCCACAAATGAAATAAGCATTCCTTAATAAAATAGCAAATACAAACATTGGTATTCTATGTAACAATATTTTAATCCCACATAGCTTATTCTGCCCTAGTGCTCATAACATATATTAACATTTCAAATAAAGACATTTCTTCACCTCCAAGTGTACATTTCCTACAAAATATAAATGTCATGATGAAAAAATGATATATTCTTTTGTGTTTATTCATATAATTTATATTCACTAATATCTTAATTTCACATGATCATGTGCTTCATATTTGTTTTATTATTAAATACTTTTTAGACAAATATGCATGCAATAAATGAAATAATATTCAATAATCAATGTCTTTGCTAATCATACTTTCTTTCATGAATATCAATATCATCCCCTCCTATATATGTGTCACCAGAAATTGAGCTATAGTTCATGCACTCACCCTCCATAATCAAATTAATAAGAACTAAAATCCCCAGCTTTCCTTCTTCTAGGGCGACCTGCATAAGAGAGTTCTTTATTGTCCCCTCTCACATACTATTATGCTTACATTGCTTGCAGCCAAACAGCACTTTTATTTCAACTCTATCCTTACCATCAGCATAAAGATGTGTAGTAAGCCAATGGGGTTTTAAAGGCCTGGTAATGTAAGGTTGAAAGATTTGTTCCCCTGTCTTTGATATCACACTCTTTAACCCTTTGAATGCCAGACAAACTGTCACTCTATATACTTTGTGTGTATTATTTGTGAATAAATTCACGCAAAGAGTTACAGTAAAACCTCTGTAAACATTAGCACAAACATTTCATTTCATTGCAGAGATCCAAGCATTGCACTTATATATCAACATTACAAAATGGCTGAAAAATAAGCATATTGAAACAAAGTCAACTTTGTTCTGGACGGATTATGTCGTGGACGGCTCGGATTTGCAGCATTCTCATTGGCTAGTTCCAGCCCCAGTAGGCGGCCGCGGATGGACGGAGGATTCCCGTATCCTGGGATCAACGTACGAGGCTCGGGAAGTCGTCTCGAAGGAGTTGTAGGTCTCCTTAATAACTCGAGGGTCTAGCTCTGGCTGGGACGGGGCGTATGCTCTCGGCTCACGGGCTGTTTGAAGAGAGAGAAAGGGGTTTATTTTACATGCTTCGAGATGAGAACACATGACTGTAATGTTGGGTAATTGTTCTTGGATGTCCTAAAAGTTAAACAACGTTTGGACATTAAAGAAAATAAACTTCTAGGAAAGTTAAGTGCATCTTTGCTCTTAGCTCCAGTACTGTTTAAAAAAGAGAGGGATTTGTTTTTAGTAATATGATATAACATCTTATCATTGACCATCGAATACAGAGCTTTGAGGTGAAAACACATATATGTAAGGTTGGATAACTCCTCTTGGATATCATAAAAGTTAAATAAATGTTTGGTCATTTACAGTATACTCTTGGCTGACTATGTTGTTTGAAGAGAGTTATTTGGCTAAAATGTCATCAATCTAGTCATTTACACGAACGTCTGTATAGAATGATTTTAAGGGAGATAACAGTTTTCTAAATCAATAAAAGAAGAGCATGGATAAAGCATCTTAGATATCGTAAAATTTTAAAAATTGTCTCGTCATTAAAAAAAAAATGCTAAGAGAGTTAGTATGCTCTTGGAGAGATTCATTTTTATAATCTATATACCACCACTGAACAGAATGATTTCAGGTGAGAAAAACTTTTTTTAATCAAGAACATACATGTAAATGCAATTTTGGATAAAGCCTTTTTAATGTTCTTCAAGTGCAAAAACACTAATAATGTTTTAACAAGTTTTTTAGGAGGGTTATTTCATGCTCTTGGCTATTTGAAGAGTTAGACTGTCTTGATCTGGATTTATTATATAGTCAACAATAGAAAAAAAAACTCTCAATCAGCCAATAAGGCTGTATTTCAGAGAGGCTGTGACATGATAAAACTACAAATATCGACAGAACTAAGCTTACCTGCGAGGTGCAAGATGTGTTTGGGGACTTGCTTAGGCTGGCTGGAGTATGATTCACCATGGGTAGTGTCAAAGTAGTGCTCATACTGCAATGAAAGGAGAAAAAAACATATCAAAATTATGAGAAAAAAATGTTAGTTCATCTCCTGCTTCACTTCTTCATTTCTAAGGAGTTACAGAGAGGTCCCGATTTTGACTTACAGTAAAATTTTGGAAATTATAGGAAACATGATTAGCTCAAAGTTATATGGCAAATTGTAAACCACTAAATAATTCACGCAAAGGCAATTAAAGAATTGGCTGAAAAAGTGCTCAATTCACATCACTACTAGCTATGCTAAAATAGTGGTACCCATATCTGTCATCCACATGAGTATGGCAGATATTTAGGCCCATCAACGCAAGATGCCATCGCGTGGTCTAGATCATGATTCCCAACTTACAAGCTGTCCTATATGTCTTATGTGAAGTAAAAATGTTAAAAATCACATTTAAGCAAGTTAGCAAAGCCAAAATCAAAGCAGGGATTAAAACATGGGTATTATGCACTTAGCCGACTTAAGGCAGATCCAATGTGATGTATATGCCTACAGGTGATACTAATTTGCCAAAAAAAAAACATGATATTAACGCTGGCTCCAAAAAGCAGACCAATACTAGCAAAGGATAATACAAAAACACACAAAGTACAGTTTTTGCGTCCTCACCTGTGATGGTAGCCTTTTTGGCACTCGTATCCTCTGGATATCGAATCTCTCCTCGTTCCAGTTGCCAACCAGAGTTTGGGGTGTGTAACAATCTTCTTTTGTCGTGGTCCGCCACCCGTACTGCTGAAACTTCTGATCATCGGACGTGTGAGTCCATACCTCCCCGAGACCCGAGGCGCGAACCATCGACCGAAACGCCACTTCATCTTCCGAAGCCATATCGCCGAAATTCACTAAATATCAAAATGCGTAAAATCGAAAGGCGTTCAACTTACTGCCAAATTGTTCGTTCTATTACACTTTAAATCATTAGTTTTCCATTCAGATTTAAGCTGAAATGGAGCATTACGCTTGCCTTAGTTTGAGCGTTGAGCTTGTGTTGTCGAGCTTTAGGCGCGCTGTTGGCTATAATGCAGAAACACGTAAACAATATACACACGTGTATTGTGCATGGATACTTCCGGGTCCAGTTGTTATGGCTACAGACACAGAAAAAGTTTACGGAGCTATAATGTTTTTGCCGTAGAGGGCGTCAATATAAAATAGCTTTATAAAAAAAATGATCACATTTGTTTTGTCTCGAGGATTGCAATCCTTAGTAAACATTCAATTCATTAAAATATTTGGTGAATAGAAAACGATACATATAGATCTAAATGTCGCTAGATAAAATTAATTCTGGCATCCTGGGGTAATAGATAATAGTTGTGTGATTTGATTGGGAATTTTTCTTTTCCCGGATCAGTACGAAGTATATTGTTCAGGCTATACAATTATCCCTAATTTGTTGCCTTTTGTATTGTAATTTATAATGATATACTCTTCCTTTTTCTGTTATCGATTTTAAACACAGAGTTATTCAATACATTAACTTGTTTTGCGCCAGAAAAGAAATTGTCAGCTAGGGCCTGGTAATGCCATGATTATACTAATTTCACGATACAAGTCATGTGTGCCGGGTGCTAGGTGCTAATATAAATGAAAATGATGGAACGACATGAAAAGAAAATA
The DNA here is from genome assembly GCA_963669155.1 of Arbacia lixula. Classification (NCBI taxonomy): domain Eukaryota; kingdom Metazoa; phylum Echinodermata; class Echinoidea; order Arbacioida; family Arbaciidae; genus Arbacia; species Arbacia lixula. Next base: position 5,447,807 of record OZ022587.1, on the reverse strand, counting down.
CAGAAAGAATTGAAAGATGAATGTAACGGAGAAGAAAGAGAACGAGGTCGAAAAAGGAACAAAAATACAGTTAATGCATAAAGAATACAAGACCGATTGAAAGAAAATAAACATCAGAAGAAAACAAAAGCGCAACCAATTAAGAGAAAGCAGGGGTGAACATCAATTACAATGAAAGTCCGTTTTTCCCACTTTGTGGGGTTTGGCAGTTTATTTCCTTGATGGCTCTCCTCCACACTGTCCTGTAATTTGGGTCAATGTGGGTATAAATGTTCAACAATTTTCTGTCTTCTTTGATTGTTTCCTCCCATGTCTTGCGTGGTCTCCCACGTGCATTTGTTCCTCCCAACAACTGTGAAATTTAGTATTCTCTGGAACCAGTGGGTCTCTTCTCTCCTAGCCACATGACCATACCATCTCAGTCTGTTCTTTCTCATTACCTGTCCTACCCTTACCAGGTCCACTGACTGGAAGTCTTTCTCACATAATGATACCCTGCACATCCATCTGACCATCCTCATCTTAGCCTTTTCAATTCGATCAAGAAGGGGATTAAGAAAGAAGAAAAATGAGGAACAAGAAGATAATGTGAAAATACTGTCATGCTAGTTTCCATCACCTCCATGACTTATCATCATCATTAGAAGCACCATCGTCATCATTATCATCATCATCGTCATCATCATTAGAAGCACCATCGTCATCATAATCACCATCGTCATCATAATCACCATCGTCATCATAATCAACATCGTCATTATAATCACCATCGTCATCAGTATCATTTCATCATTTTATCATCATTCATTTCAAATCATATTTCAGCAAACAATCACCAAAGCAGGAACTGCCAGTAAATATTTCTTATCCTGGAACGTCAGAGCGGGCAACAAACGTCTTAAAGTGGAATATATACACAAGATCCTGACATACAACTTAAAGGGAATACTGTACGGGGAAGACAAAAAGCCTTCAAACAGGTGACAGTGACTGAGCAATCTTCTTGCCAATGGTCTTAAATTCATGTATTGTGCATTTTACAAAGTTGCTGAAAGTTATTTGCCATAAAATGATTTGGAGTAATGAGCGATCTTCAAAATGTTCAGCCCAATGGTGATGCATGCAAACACACACACTTGCAAATGAAAGAGAAACATGAAATGCAGTTGCTACCGGTAGAATTTTCTGATGTTGTACTATGTACTTTATTACTGTTTGTGGCGCAAAAAGGCGAGAATACAGAGTGCACTTACCTGGTACAAAATAAGACTATCATAAATAAAACTACAGTCTATGGCTGTCTTGGCGATATAATAAGTTGTGGCAATTTCACACCGATATCACATTACATCGCATTAAATGGTAAATTTGCTTCATACAAAATGCATTTATCAATAAGAATTTATTATATTGCTTATAATAATGGTGAGTTGTGTTTCTTCCGCACATATCATATAAAAATTGCTAAATGGGATAAAATGCTTTCCGTGATGCAAGGAGATGAGGAGGCAAGGTCACAGGTCAAAGGTCATATGGAGCAAAATCATTATTTTGTTTACATAATCCCGATCCACAATGCATTAGAATTCAATAAATGCAGTAGACTTTAGTCTAAACAAAGTACAATCACAGTTATATCAAAATTGTTTTAAATTAGAGCAGCAAAAATAACAAATCAAAAACACAACTTATTAGTTATTACATATTCAGCACCTGTTAAAGACAGCCCGTCCCTTTTTCAGATCATCACAAAACCATCGAAACATTGGCAAAACATATAGAGAAGTGTTAGCAAGCTGTATATTCATAATTTGAAACTGATACGTAGTGTAGAATTCAAATAATGCACGTAAACAACGTCTGATTAATAGTCTTTACCTCAGGCTCTTAGCAGTTTGTGTTGAAATATCTGCTTTATTGATTAATCTGTTCATCAAATTATAAAACGTATTATGAAAAAAGGTGTTCTATAGAAGGAATCGTCTCCAAAGTTTGGTAATTACTCAAGAAATTAGGATTTCACACATGCATAATAACCACACAGGTACTGTAACAAAGACTAATACTTTTTTCGTAGTATGAAAAAAGTCGGTTTGAAATTTAACGGCTGAAATTTTTACAAATACAGAAAGCTTCAACATGATATATTCTTAGAAATGGTCTTGAATCACACTTTCTTCAATTCATGATCGTGATAGACGATTTCAAATTTTAAGCCTGCAAAAGGGACGGATAATCTTTAAATAACAAAACGCCCCTGCAAATAAAGTCATACTTAATAGGATAATGCTGAATTTGGTACAGTTTGTCCATTTCATGACACTAGAGTCCTGTTTTATAAAGAGTTGCGACTGATCGCAAATCAACTTGCGATTGACATCCATCATAACTCTGTTCATTAGAGATAGGTGATTGGACTTACGATTGATTCAGATCTATCACAACTCTTTATACAACAGGGCCCAGGCTTGAAAAATGCCCCTTCAAGTAACTTTATTTTTCTGGTCCAATTTTTCAGAATAAGCATTGATCATGATCCATTGGTCGAGTTAAACTGTTTGCATCTTGTACAGTGCTTGTTTGAAAACTGATTTGTAAAATTATGTACAGTTTGGTCCTAACCACTCTACACAAATTACCAACATGGATGTTATCAAGTACTAATCTAAATCTGAAAAGAATGATGATATAACAACAAAATACCGCACAGGCAATACTAGTAAATGTATCATATTTTGAGATATAACTCAATTTCTATCTACTCTCACAAGAGATAATAGCGATTGAAGACAAATAATGTTGAACTGGAGAGTGGATTCTAAGCTTTACCGTAATCTCCAATTATTTGGCAATGCAATGAGATACTTTCAAACTTGGCAAGAAAAAACTAACAGAAAATGGAAGAAACATTCAAATTTGTTATACACATGATATATTAAGCTGCTAATACGTCTACTGTACATGATGTGAGTGTAACTTACTAATACATGTGCCATGGCTAAGATCAGCTGAGCTGAGTTCATAGGTCGTTTCCATAGTAATTGCAATTCTCCCTATCGCATATAGCTCTCCGAATCTGAACGTGTGTGGCGCTCTAATTTTTTTACCTTTAATTCTTGGGATATGAACTTCCGGTCCGGTCCACGAACATTCGGCAATCCCGTACTGAGGGACCAGGGTATCCAACTAATTTTATGAATATTAACCCTAAACCTAACCCTGACCTTAACACTAACCCTAAACCTTATTCTAAACCTAACCCTGACCCTAACCACAACCCTACACAAAATTTTCACTGCTTAATTCATAAAAAAAAGTGATTTCTTGGTCACTTTCTGCCGACAACCAGCTCTTACCGGAAGTATACGTCCCAAAAGCAATCGATCAGATATCGGTATCGTGAGGTGATATCGCTTGATATCGGCTATATGCGATAGGGAGAATTGATTGTCCATGTACATTACAATATCATTGGAAAGCTATACACAATTTGGCTAAGCACAATGTTTATGACAACAAATAACATAAACATGATAATCTAATGTGTCATAAATAATGCAAATGAAACAAAGGTAATGAACAAGACACAAGTTATTTAAATTTCAATGATGTATACTGCATATGAATAGAATAAAATGCTTTAAATAGCATAACCTGTAGTCCCTAGTGTGTGGTACGTGTATGCTTACAAGTACAACGTAGTATACACAACAGCTTAAAGGAATTGGCATAGGGAAAAGGAAGAAAGGGAAGGAGCCGCAATTTTAAACCACGGTATATTTTGTCCAGTTCAGCATGAAACACGATGCTGTAGCCTAAAAAGCATCATGTTTCATGCTGAACTGGACAAAATATACCGCGGTTTAAAACTAATCCTTCCCTTTCTTCTCTTTCCCTATGCCAATTCCTTTGAGTTGTAGTGTACATAGACCTCTTTCATTTTCAGAATCAGCATATCCAGAGTTGAAAGAGTTTATCAGTAGCAGAACAGGATGTGCACATCTAATAGGGTTGACATTGTATGGTGTCATATAGAATACAGGTGAATGCACACTAGCTTTTAACACTGTACACATTATGATCCTAATTCAGCTCTGATATCTACTGGATACACCGACTCTAAAAATGAAAAGGGGTTGGAATTACTTTAAAAATATGGCAAGAAAACTCTTTCCTTCCTAACATGAATCAACACAAACACATCATTTGCATATTTTCTAAATATGCATATAAGCAACATCACTTTCAATGTAGTACATTTAACACATCATACAAAAACGTAAGAAAGTTCCATACATTTCAAGCAGTAAACTTTGGAAGTACATGTATTATTATAATCTACTGGCACTCAATCATCATCAGTTGCCGTCCAGAACCTTGGGTTGGCGGCTATGCACCTCCACCTTGTTTTATCTTCACTAATACTGTTCTGGGGTGGTATTCCAGAACGATCCGAAGTGCTCACTTACATGAAATCTTATCCTAAGTCTGAGATTCTCCCAAGTGGTATTCCAAGACTCTCTTAAGCTTTCTTTTAAGTCTGCTCCTTAGTTTTCTCCTAAAATTTCTCCTATCTTTGTGCAAATTTGTGCAAATCATAAGTTAGAATGCTCTTAGGAGAGAACTTAGGAGAATATTTAGGAGAAAACTTAGGAGAGCCTCCCCGTTTCTTAGCCATTCAAAACACATGCAATAGAAAGAGCAGCATTCATTTGTGTAGGCGCACATACATGATTGACGTGCGCGGACATAGTTGCGCAAACACAAAGTTAGGATCAATCTTAGATGAAGGTCCCGATGAGACGCTGTGATTGTGATTAGCTGTTAATAAATGAAACACTTCCATCCACTGGCTAATAAATGTGCACTGGACGAGGACTAACCCTCCCTAATTTGCATTAAGAGAGTCCAAACAGGACGGCCTGGAATACCAATTTCTTGCTCTCTTAGGCACCTCCTAAGTTGGGGACTTAGGAGAAAACTTCGGATAATTCTGGAACACCACCCAAGCCCTCTGCAAAGCAAGAATCCTGTCCACTGTTTGATGTTACCAAACTATATCATTATAATTGTCTTACTCTTTCTCTCTTTTCTTCTATCATTCCTTTAAGTAACAACTTCTGAAGCCCGTAACAAAGGTTTGCAAAATGGCAATGGCCGATCAACAGCATTGTTGCATACGCTTTTGGTTCAAAAGACTGACAAGCAACCAATAAGAATTCGTCTTTCAAATTTGCGATTGATCGCAAACCTTTATGTTACGGGGCCCTGGAGACCTCCACTTTTATCATAATTATGTCAGGCATACACAAGCTTTCTTGTCTGTACAGTCTTTCAACAAACCCTTTTTCTATATGCCTTTAGGACCACTTCTTTATTTCTGGTTTTCATAATCCAGCTTATTCTCTCCACTCTCCTTAAGCACAATCTACTTATTGTGTATACATACATGGACATGAACTACGTGTACACTATAGGGCCTACTACACATACATGTACACTGTAGTAAGTACCATGCGACACAAGTAGCTTGGTACATGTGCTAATGACGTATACCAAAATACATGTGTACTATGAGAACATTGTCAGCACACCAAAGCTATGGGCAGTATCTTCAGTGAGAAGATAAACAGTGCTTAATTTTTTCTATCATGTTGGTTTGGCACAATCAAACATTCCTTCCAACTCCTACTTTAATCCAATGCACAATATCAGTAGGTCCAACTAAAAATAATCACAGACAACCGACTTCTACTTCAATTCACTCCATAATCTTAATCGGCCATACTGAAGTACCAATTCATTTTCATCCATTGCATAATCTTGATCAGCTATAACCAAATTATCAAAAACTGCTCTCCTTTTAATCCCATACATTATCTTGGTTGGCCAAAATCAAACATCACAAACAACCTATTCCTACGTTCATCCAATGTATAAACCTGGTCATCTACGGTACACTGAAACATCACAGACTATGGAGTACTCACACTTTCATCTAATACATAATCTCGATTGACCATACTCAAACAGACTTCCTCTTCCTACTCTTATCAAATGCATAAGGGTTGGCCATACTGAAAACAATTCTAATTCAAATTTCTTTTGCTTTGTCATCTTTGTCGGCCATGATCAAAACAACACGCACTTCAGTATTCCTACTTTCATCCAATTCATGATCTCAGGAGGGCCTTAATCAACAAATCAAAATCTCACTGGCACCCAATGCATATCTGGATAATCTTGGATGGCTATATAAAAATAAACACCGACAAATCCACTTTCATCCATGTCCTAACCTCAATCAGCCATAATCAAAACATCAGTGACCTCTGCTACTCCATCTAATTCATTACCTGCATGTACAGATCAGGTCAGGCACACTGAAAACATCATTGAGAGTAATCAATGATGTTTCATCTAAATCCTTATCTAAAATGGCCATAATTACGATATCATTGACTACTTCCCATCATGGTGCTATCCTGTGCTGCCATAGAGTCCATAAGAGCCAGCTCAACATCCGACTCCTTTGGCTTCTCGTGTCGGATCATGTGGGTGGACAGGTGGTGGTTGAGGGAGAACCGCTTGTGGCACACCCTGCACTCGAAGGGGCGGTCGCCGGTGTGCACCCTGGAGTGAGCCTGGAGGGTGTACTTGGTGCCAAAGGCCTTCCCACAGGTCAGGCAGACATGGGGCCGGATCCCCTTGTGGCACTTCTCATGGCGGTACAGCCCTGTCTTGTGCTTGAATGTCTTCTCGCAGAAGCTGCACTTGAGGAGCACTGATGGCGTGGTGTGCTGGCGCCGCTTGTGTGTCGTCATGTACTTCCTCGTCCTGAAGGCCTTCCCACAGACCTCGCAGCGGAACGGACGCTCCCCTCGATGTTCTGGGAGATGGTTGGTGAGCGCGCTCTCGGACCCGAAGGACCGCGGACACTCGGTACATTTATACGGACGGTTCTCAGTGTGCTTACGCCGATGGATGATGAAACGCGTCTCCTCATTGAACGTCACAGAGCAGAAGTCACACTTAAACCGGCCGCTGTTCGTGTGCGCCGTCCGTTCATGCTTGAAAACCTGATAGTGTGCTGAGTACCGCTTAGGGCAGTACTTGCACTTGTAGACCTTCGGCTTGTTTGACTTGATTAGGATGCGCTTGCCCAACATGTCTTGAGGAAGCTCGGGGTGGAAGAGCTCGGATTCGTCTGTCTGTTTCTCGGGGCCGACGTAGCGGGTGGCGCGCTCCTCCATCACCCAGCGCATCCATCGAGCACCAACAAACACCTCATGATCATGGCGCATGTGATAGACGTAGCACCCCTTCCGTTTGAAATACTTCTTGCAGTACTGACACTGGAAGGCCTCGGGGTCGTGGGACAACATGTGTTGTTTGAGGGCACGGCTGTGCTTGCACTCCAAGCCACATGTCTCGCAGACCGGTTTGATGTCCTTCGTCTCCTGATGGAAGGCAGCATGCTCCTTTAAGCGCCCCTCCGACGGGAAAAGCTTGCTGCACTTCTTACAGGAGAACCGAGCAACCTTGTTACGTGGACTCTCGCGACTGCTAACCCCAGCCGGCGATCCTTGATTGTTCTTCTTTCTGGGCATCAAGTTTACTCTCAGCAGCAGCTTCGACTTTCGTCTTGCTTCAGCTCGTAGCTTTTGGTCATCCAACCCTCCTTTCTTCTCTGGTTTCTGCAAGGCTTTCTTTGGGACAATGATGGCTTTCTCGGCTGCTTTGACCGGTATCGGTGTATCGTTCACAGGTTGAACACATTTGTGATCATTGTGCTCAAACTTGATGTGTCTCAGCATGCTCTTTGCATTGGCATAGCGACACTGGCAGCTCTGACATTCAAATCTTTCGCTACCTGTGGACGAACATAGACAGAAGAATGGCATTAGTGTTTATACTAGCTTTCAATTGTTAAATCTAACATCACAGCTTGACTTTGTTGGGGTTTTCTCATCTCAACTTGTTTTTCTTTCAATACAGCGAATCCTACTATAATATCCATAAATATATAAAGGCCACCTGCTTGTAGAGATCATATTTTTGGTTCCCTTGAACAAAGTTTTTCATGGAAACCTGTATTCAGGTAACCTGTTCATACAAACCAACTTCTCATAAAGAACCACCTTCCTTGTTCCCTTGAGTGGTCTGTTTGTACAGTTTGGTAGTATCCCAATCAGCTTTGACTAAAGCTCTACTACACTTCAGACACTCTGACCTTTCTCTTCAATCTGACAAGCATCACCTACCCTTATCTATGACTAGTTCGCTCAGTTCCGTCGTGAGACCGACCCTGCGGCCGTAGTCCCGAGCGTACCCCACCCTCAGCTCCGTGCCGGCCTTGACAGTCCTGGTGGAGCGGAAGAAGATGTCTCCATAGGCCTGGAAGGCCTCTAGGTTCTGCTCGGCCGTTGTCCTGGCCACTTGGACGTGCTTCATCCAGTTGCCTTGGTCTGAGGCACCGCTGATATAGAACCATGGCTTACCCTTCACACAGATCTACACACAGAACAAATGTAAGACGCGAATATCTTTATCTTCATTACATGATTAGGGCTGTGTAGTGGGAGACTCCAAACTACAACAATGGACATGACTTTGGATAATGCAGGATTTCCACTATTTCTGTGAAAAATGCACATATCAGCGCCCCTGTGTAGAGGTCACAAAACCAAATGCTCTCAATCAGAGCCAGCTTTCCTTACGTTGGTCTACAGATTGATAGGCACAGTAGGAGCAACATTTGAGTGTGCTTACAAATATCTCCAGTCCCATGAATGCTGACTTTATAGACAATTCGCACTGGGTCCTACAAAAAATTTAGAAAGAAATCTTCATATGAAGTACAATCAATGGATAAAAATGCTCAACAAGGAATACAAAAATATATGGGAGACGTAGGCCCTGTCTTATAAAGATTTGCATTTCATCACAGCTTGATTTGCGATTGGGTGGGACTGTATCAATCGTAATTCTATACAATAGAGATATGGGATTGCATTTGTGATTAATTTCAGACTGATTGCAACTCATACACTCATACACTAGTGTCCAGCATTAATTATTTGACAATCAATGCTAAAGCAACTTGACATTTTGCTTTTTTGGGCTTGTTTTATCACTGAATGTCGATTGTACTTTTAAATACATTGTCACATTCAGAGTTGAAATTAGCTCACCTCCCATGTAGATGGGTCATAGCAGCCGATACCCTCCTTCACAAACTCTCCTGTGAACGGACCAAACTCCTCTCCCACGGCGACCTCGCTCTGTGCTACCACCCCTGTAATCTTCCCTGCCTCATCCCCAGTCTCTACAAACGCCAGGCTCTCCGGCAGGTCAGGGGCGCTTTCCTCCGTGTCTCCTGCCCTCGCCTGTTCCGCAAACATCGGCTCGGTCTGCACGGACTTTGCGCACGTCAGCGGAACATATTCCCTGGTCGGTTTCCGCTGGACCTGTGGTTCCACCACCTGTACCGCAGGTTCAGGGTTCCCCACCCGCTTCGTCCGCCCGCGCGGGCTACAGACTGCCTCCTTCCGTCGGTTGGTGCTACCACCACCGGGGGAGACGATGGTGGGCGTGGCAGCGCTGTTGCTGGGGTGGTGGTGTTTATTGCCGGTGGTGGTGCTGGTGGTAGCGGTGGTGGGGTGGTGGTTGGTGGCAGGCACCATAGGGTTGTGGGTGTGGGCGGAGTGCGAGAGGTCCTCGATACGGTAGCAGGGGTCAGGGGTCGTGGTGTGAGCTGCTGGTGGTTGTTGCTGCTGCTGAAGGGGCGGTGGAGCAGAGGTGGGCGGGGCTGATGTGGCAGGTACCTGCTGGAGTTGGCTGTTGGCAAGATCTGGTCTGTAGTGAAGCGAGGTGGTACCTAATGCAGAAAACAAGTAAAGTGACAAGTTCCACTACTATATAATCTCAATTTCCATGTAGGATAAATCGCTGATTGGAAAGGAATGCACACAAGATTGATCGTCAACAACCTGCAAACACAATGACTATACATCTTGCTGTTGATTGCTCAGAACAAAATGAGAATCAGGATGTTCAGTTATGAAGCAAAGTCCCATTAAATGTAATTTCTTTATACTTTTCATGTACTAGGCACATGCAAGGTCAAGCTCTAATGTATAAATTGTAATGTACGCGATCTGTGTATGCAATGCTTGTAGTACTGGGGAGCTAGTGGCAAATATCCAGTATTATATGGTCAATAAAATTACTTCAATTTCTTTCTACAGGTCATATCCTGTCATATGAGGAATTTCTTTTTCCTTACCAAGCAGGGCAGCTGGGAGGATACCATCGTACTCATGTAGCCTCTGACCCGTCTCTCTCTGGGCCGGGCCCGGGGGGCTGCGGCTGGCTAGGTGCCCATCCTGATCAAGCACCTGATGGGGGGCCGAGCCGGGGCCCTGCAGGGAGTTGATGTACGGTGCAAATCTGCAGTGGGAATGAAGAGGAAAATTTGTACTCTCTTCCCTTCGTTTTCTTCTTCTCCTCCTCTTCCTTCCAACATTTCTTTGATGTCCAGTGTCGTCTGCCTCATGCTAGTCAGCAGACTGAATTAAGAGGGGTGTTACAATTAATTAAGCCCTGGCTGTAGGACTAACAGGAACACAGTATGCACACAAATATGTGTGCACCATCTCCACTGATTTGCTTACTTATGATTTCCAACTGCAACAAAACAAGTCCCGACGAAAGGAATGTTGCTTTTGTGCAATGTTTATGCATTGCTTCATCTTAATTTCACCTTATCTCTTCTTTTCCCCTTTCCTTATTCTTATTGCTTGTTTCCAGCTCTCTTAGAAGAGTCTGAAGAGAATTAAGACTAATTTTATAATTTATGCTAGATAGACATTACAATTAACAACAAATAAGGGTGATTTCCAATCAAGAGGAATGGATCGAAGAAGGAGAAAGAATGAGAACAAAATAAGAAAAGTTATTGAGACTGAAATGATAAGGGCAAGGAGAAGAAATGAAGGAGCTCTTCACTCACCTAAGGCCCGGGTAGCCCGTCTGCAGAGCGTGGTGCTGAGAGGCAAAGTCCTGGTGCTGGTAATGCAGAGCGTGTTGGTTCTGAGGGTGACCAGCCCGGCTCTCTGGGTTAGGCCGATTGTCTCGCTGGTAGCTGTAGTCCATGGCAACCAGACTTCACACTGCAAGATGATATCAGGACATGTACAAACATTTTTCAAAGGGGATCCAAACAACATTTTTTTAAGGGCTTTTTGTGAATCACCTATTAGTCTAGGCAGGGATGTGTTATGGAAGGATATGAAGCAATTTTCCTTCTTTGAACCCATGTGCCACGCCGCTGAAAAGTTATGTGTTCTCAACAGGTGCTGTTCAAGTATTTGAACAATTATGAACATGATTGGGTGGCAACGGCTCCTCAGAGAGAACAAAAGAAATGTACAGTCTAATTTTGCTTGTCCCGTTCTGTTAATGGCATTGCGCTTTGCGCAAGTGTGAATCCAGTCTGGCAAAGTTGCGCTCTCCGCTGATGTTGTTGTTGCAGCACGAGGCAGCCTGCTCCTCAACTTTGGCAGAGGCATTCCAAAACTGGCCACCTGGCAGTTGGGTGTGTACATGTAGTTGGCGTTGGATCACTTCCAATATCGCACTCGTCAGTGCCAGAGGTGGCTCGTCAATGTCTTCGGGGGTACTGGATGTAAGTGAGTGCCACACATCATCTTCGCAGAGCTCTTCTTCAAAGATGGTGCACTGACTGTTCAACATTGACTTGGGATCATCTCTCCACTTCCCCAGGATCTGGATGGCGCTCTGATAGAGAGAGTTTATCTCTAGGATGTTGGAATTTCTTGCCACTGCCTCCATCTACATGTATGACTGGGCTATCAACGCCCCAACGATCCCAAGGCACCTCAGATGAAGAATCTTCCTCGCATTCCATGCATTGATTAATTCCCTCTAGAGATCATTTGATGGTTTGTGCACGGCCTGCTTGAAAAAGTCCACAAGGCTTCTAACTTTTTGCCTTGAAGTTTTTAGGTCAGACTGAAGTTGGTCTATCGACGCTTTGTGTGCACTCTTTATGTTATTGAGCTTCCTTTGATATTTGTCTCTGAGTCACACACTTGCTTTAGTTGCTCACAGCTTATGGAGCGTGACCCCACCTCCTGGTTTCCGTCTTGTTTCTTGGGGAATCTGAAAGTCTCTTCAAGCAAATGGTCCAACTTCTCTCCTGCCCCCAGTCTACCCATAGATTTTTGGAGTACGTGACTTTCTTTTCTGACATAGACGTTTAACCTGCCGCTGTAGGGAAGGCCCTCGGGACTGCATGCATTCTGCAATGCCCATAATGCATTTCGGATCTTTTTGATGGATTTCTAAGAGCAGGCCATTTGTGAATTCCACTATACCGTGAATGTTAGGACTAGGTTATCACAATGTTAGCTAGCCTGCTTTAGTCTAGTAGAAGTAGTCGATATGGCCATTTTCCTGTGAGGTAAAGCACATTTCTTGGTTCACACAGATGTGTCATATTGTTAATAAAATCATAAATTGAAAGGGGATCCAGATCCCCTCCCCCACCCTCCCAGGCTCCCACACACATACACACACACACACAGCCATGCACACAATTCATTATGAAAAACCCTCCACACTGCCTGATCACTGCATCATTGCATCTGATTCTAGTCCTACAATACATTGTTACATGGTAAAAAAACACATTTCCCAGGTTTTGGTAGGACTGGGTGGAGAAAAATACGTTAGATGGTGATGGATGCCTGCAATGCATGCATCGACCATCAAAAGCATTGCCTTCAACGGGGCTTCATCCCGGGCCTTCATCATGCAATGGCATGCATGATGCAGTCCCACTCCCACTCCCAGATCCAGATTTTGGAAATTCGACTCACCAGACTCCCCGATGCCAAGGTTTCCGACCCAAGTCAGGGCTGTTTCGGGAGTTGTACGTGGATTATCTGTGTGCATTGGAAGTCACCTTATGATGAACTCCTCTATGAGATATCAACGCCGCCAGAAGTTCAAAGATCTAATTCAGAAGATGTGTTATTGTATCAGCGCTAATCCGAATCATCGGCTCAGCAGCTAGCGCGCGCATGCCCACCACACATTCCGTAAACACGACCCCACGCATGCAAGGCGGGCGCTGTATTGTACGCTCGCGATCGCTAGCAGATGTTTTTGCATTGTAGTACGCAGTGCACGTATTCTACGTACATCGCCGATGCATCCCAGCTCCGCGCCGCCGTGCGACCGCGCAGCGCACCTTGCTTTGGGGCTTGGGTCACAATTGCACTCATGCCCCCCCCCCCCCTCACACACACACAAACACACTCCTTATATCCCTACTTTCCTCACTAGAAGTGAGTTAATCTCTCTCTCTCGATTTCTCTCCCTAGCTCTCTCTTAATATCTTTCTCTCCCTTCCTCTCTCCCTCCCTCCCAGCATGATCTCAACTTTCATCTGTATCGTGATCAATCTCGACCCGCGCCCCGGGGGGGGGGGGGGCACTCACATACATTGGTGGTACGGGGACGTGCCGCTTTGAAGACCCCCTTTTTGAGACCTCGATATCCGTTCTTTAGATCCTCTATATCCTACGCATGGCGAAAGTTCCGCGTAAGTTCCGCTCCTTAGCCTCCCCGCTGTGCCCCTCCCTCCGTTCCCCATGCCGCGCCCGCGGCTTTCGTGCAGCTTGCTACGCTTCAACATCAACCCGGCCGCCCGACCCGCCGGCTGAGCGAGCTGCAAGAAAACCCTGACGTAAACACAACGCGTCGCACGCGCAGCGAGGATCGTTCTGTAGACCCTGTTTTTCACAATGCCGGACGGTATATTTTTAGTTCCTAAGACCCCACATTTTACACGGATTTTACCCTTGTAGTCAGTTCCTTAGACCCCCATTTCAGGGTTTCGTGAGGCACACCCCCATCAAAATATAATTTGAGTGCCCCCCCCCGGGCCCGCGCCTCCCTCGATCCCTAGGTAGCTATAGTTTCCCCCATCCCCCCTCTCTCCCCTCCCTCCCCCGCCCTCTCTCGATCTCGCTCAGTCTCACAATAAATTGCAAAAGACTAACATATTTGCAATCCAAGATCATGCCAAAATCAGATTGGAAAAGGGTTATGACGGAATCGTCCATATATTAAGCCTATCACTTTTATCATGAAAATAGGGATGATGTTTCTGTTATCACTTTAACCCTGATGGATAAATGGAAAGGCTGGCCTCTTCTTTCACTAGTCTTCCTTTCTCCCTCCTTCCTGTGTGTATTCTCTCTCTTTCTCTCTCTCTCTCTTTCCTTTTATATTCCGATATCTAACCTGTCCTTCATTGCTTTCGTCTCTCTTCTCTTTTCACAAAAATGCCTTTCAAACTACAAATATATTCTGCTGAACCCAGCAAAACTGTATATGGGATAAATGTGAATTTCTTTTGACCATCACCACTTACTACACATGTACCAGGCATTAAAGGAGACCAAAATCCTGGAAACAAATTTATATGACAACCCTACTGTTGGAAAATAGAGGCAAATCTAGTGCAATTCCCCCGCGGTCAATTCCCCACTCAAAATCAGTTTCCAGTTCTATTATTGGGAAGGAAGCCCATAAACTGTATTTTCTTCGATGTCCTGTGGATTTTAACCTTTTTTTTTGGCTTGCAAAATGGCTACCCAATCTTTAAAGTTTGATGAAAGTTAGACAAATATGTATCAACTACAGTATTCATATAGATTTTAGAAATTGTCATCACTTTCCCCCTGATCATACCAAATCAATTTTAATGATACATATAATTTGTCCAATAGCCCTTTCACCAACCTGTTTTTTTACTCGCATGCTATTATATGTTATATGTATGCATGTAAATTTGACAGTAGGATTTTGGTCTTCTTTAGAAAGCGACATATTTTGATTTCAGAGTCGACATGCTAGAACTATTAGGTACATGTAGCTTTAATCTGTGTGGATGTGGGCACTGTTCAGGTCCAATGACATTGCATTGAAGCTATGCGCATGTCTGAAGTCTTGGACCCTGTCCAGTACAGTACCAGAATCGAGGACACGTAAACCAGGTTTTCCAGACTTGTGGCATGCTCAAAGTATCAATTCGATGTCATTGGACTTGAACGCTGTCAATGTCAACACAGATCTAGAGGGTTTATTGCCATTTGGTCCAATCCCAGTTGATCCACTCACCATTTCGTCTACAAGGAACCTCTTAAAAATACTGTTTCAGATTAAAATACTGGGTTAACTTATCAACAATTCTAATCTACACCATAACCTCAACTATTAACCCTAATCCAGACCCCCTACCCTAACCCTTACCCATACATATCAGCATGTGATAGTAGAGGAAATGGCTAGTGGACCAACTGGGATTGGATCAAATGGCAAATCACCATCTAGAGCACCCTATTATCACAGATAATACAAAAGAAGAACAAGACCATAACAAACAAGTGTCAGTTCATGTTGAGATTTATTCAATGGGCTACAGAGACATATGTACTGCTTTAAGTACAAGCTGGCTGCCGTGATCTATATACATAAACAATGTATACAATTACTACAGATGGAGAAAACAAAATGCATGTACAGTATAATGTAGCTAGACTTCACCGATGATGTATCGTATGGAAGAATATACCCTTTATTTAAGAGTACAGTACCATTATTTTCAGCAATGTTACAATACATACACATTGTTATGTACAGGTAAAGATAAACCCATCGTAAAGTTTGAATACAGACAGATGAAAATAAGTTATTGACCACATACATGGAGAGGTGGAGACAATCAATTTAGTTACATACTGGGAATGAATTCTACATGTACCATACTTCGATTATAAGACTCACATGTTACTCAGTCACATTTTCAGGATAAAAGAGGGAAATTTGTCACATTTTGCATACAATCGAAGCTTGAGTAAAACATCTGCAATTTTTACAAAATTGGAGTGTGAGTGTGACTTTATGACTCCATGCAGGGAAGAAAGGGAAGGAGCCGCAGTTTTAAACCGCTGTATATTTTGTCCAGTTCAGCATGAAACACAATTCTTTAGCCTAAAAAGCATCATGTTTCATGCTGAACTAGACAAAATATACCACAGTTTAAAACTGCGGCTCCTTCCCTTTCTTCCCTTTCCCTTTAGTGTCTGCCAAATATTCCGCGAGTCTAATCATTCGTGAATCAGGACTTCCCGACAATTCCGTGAGTGGTTAAATTCGTGATCATGGAGTACTAGTACTATTAGTACATGTGCACTTCGTATTCATGTTTTTGCGTGTTGTTAAATTCGCGAATAGCACCCGACTAGCGAAATTCGTGAACATAAAACCCCCCGAAATATATGGCGTATACAGTACTAGGCAGCAGAAGTCCCATACAATCGGCTATTTGGATAATAGGCATAAGACTATGAATCAACTTCAAATAACTTCTAGGACAGGATTAAGCACATACCCCTTTGGTTACTGCAGTACCATGGCTAATCGTGACAGTCTTACTGGACCAGATTTCACAAAGTCAGAAAATGTAACAGTGAGCAACAGGTTAAGGGTGTAATGATAGTCTTGAGATAAGATGATGAGACTTCTCAAGATGGCAACTGTATCATCACACATACACGTATAGCCTGCTGCAATAAAGTTACTGCAAAGTAGAAGCCTTGTTCGAGTCATCCTATCTGAGTCTACACAAGATCACAACATGGTGTCAGAAGTGGGATACGAACCCACGCCTCAATTTAGATCTAATATGATAAAAAAACTCGATTCCAGCACATTGTGTTTACAGTTTGTTCAACTAGTACATTGTACCACTACTGCTGTTGTGTGAACTATTGAAACATGAATGATACAAAGACTATACATTGTATGATTTTTACGTCCAATATACAACAATTAACAAACTGTACAATGAAATAAACATGAGACAGAAATTCATTATAACATAAGATTGTTCCTTACAAAGATAAAAACAAGTGTTTTATAGCACACACTCAGCCTCATTTTTTGTACACTCAACTCTTAAGATAACTTGTACTTCTATGAGTTGTCATGGTTTCATAATTTAGCACCAAATACACACATTACTAGAGTTGAAATCAAAATCATAATAACAATATAAACAGTAAGGTAGCGGGGGAAAACCAGGTATCGGTACTTGAAAATGCTTAATTTACTTAACACAGTCAAGAAATATCCTTTTTGGCGTAGTTAATTTACCTTTTCAATTTTCACCATGTAAACCTGATAAGAGTTGTATCACAGAATCTCCATCTAGTGCTGTGCAGTCTTATAAAGTCTTAAAAAGACTTGCGACTCATCTGATTCGATCACAAGTCCAATCTCGGTCTCTGATGTACAGTTACATTTAAAATCAATGGTAAAGTCCAGTTGCAATCAATGGAAAATCTTTCTCAGAGAGGGCTCAGTACTGATATAATACCAATACATGAAGAATTACAGACATGGACAACATGTAGTTATACAAGTTTGCAGGCTCAAACATTTGTCAATCAGTTGCTAAGTCTGACAATGCAAAGACCACCGCTCTATCTTATGAAGATTTGTGAGCGATCCTAACTGTACATTACAACAGGGGATTGGATTCAGTCATTTTTCAGATTCAGAATAGTGGCAAATGAAGGTCTCGAGTCTGATCTTGCAGAAACATGTTTTTGGACAATTGGCACAATTGAAATCATGTCTGCAAACTAGACAATTACTGTACTTAGAATTGTCTTAATTACCTCTCATCTCCTACATGTATGTTATGAATATGCTGATATCTAAAGCACAGACTACATGTATAAAGAAATTGTACATCTTTCGCCTATGAGTCTACAACCACAGAAGGGAGTCTCTGAAATGCCTCCGATTGGTCACCAGATTATTATACAGATTCAGTGGGTTTCTCTGCAAGCCCCTCAATGTGTTCTTCTATAGCTTGCTTTATATCCGCAGAGGAAGCCCTACTTCGTCCAACAAATTCCTCACTCAGCAATTCAAGACACTGGCTATCATTAGGTTCTCCTCCAGATTAATCATCAAGGTTTAATGTAGATCGGTCATCAACGCTTTCTGCTGCAACGTCACTGGGTTTGCCTAGCTTTTCGTCTATTCCTTTGACCTCTGCCGGCTCACTGCTCTGGGTGGACACCTGCTTCATGGCTGCCCGTACCAATTCCTCATCCGCCCCTTCCTCCTCATGCTCAATGAGGTGCCTGACAAGCAGAACCTTCAGTGCAAACCGCTTCCCGCACACGTGGCACTCTCAATTCTTCTCCTTGCTGTGCATGCGCGAGTGAGACTGAAGCGCAAACTTGGTGCTGAAGGACTTCCCGCAGACGCGGCACTTGTTCTTGCTCTTGCTGTGGATGATTCTCTCATGTCGGAAGACCGAACCGCGGTCCTTGAACTGCAGCGAGCAGAATCGGCACTTCAAGAGAGGCGGCTCCTTCTCCTTCTCCTTCTCCGGCGTGACGGAGATGTGTTCGCCAACGAGCAACTGGGCAGGTTTGTCTGGGAACATCTCTGCTGATTGGTCGACACCGGTCTTCTTGAGGAGCGTCTGTCTCAGGTGGTTGTCCCTTTGCCATCTCCGCCCCACGTCGACCTGGTGCTTGTGGCGCAGATGGAAGGCGAGGTCGTGCCTTCGTCGGAAGTAGCGCTTGCAGTAAACGCACTGGAATATGTTTGGATCATGCGACATCTCATGCTGCTTGAGGTCTTTGCTGTGCTTGCATTCCAGGTTGCAAATCGAACAAACGTGATTGAGAGTTGTGGTCTTCTTCTGAGCAGTGGCACTCACTCTGCTGCTGGTCCTTTCCGGCTGCTTCCCCTCCTTCTTTTTCTTCCTGGCGTGAGAGTTCTTCTTTGAATTGGAGTCCTGCTTTGATTTGGAGCTCTTCCTTGAATTTGATCTCTTCACAGGTTTCCGCTTCTTTCTCACCACTTTCAAATTAACCTGGTGGATGAGACGCACATGGAAGTTGTAGTCTCCTTTCCGCTTGAAGTACCATCCACAGTACAGACATTGAAAAGCCTTGGGGTTGTGCGAGAGCATATGCTGTCTGAATGCCTTGGTGTGCTCGCTCTCCTCCCCACAGATAGTGCAAACCTGCGGGACATACTTTTTAACTGCGACCGTCTTCCGCTGGCGAAGCGGCGCAGGCACATATTCTTCAACCTCCTCCTCAATATTCACAGGGTCGGTCTTTGCCATCAGCTCCTGCACGGAACCCCTGGACCACCTCCGGCCGACGAACACTCGATGTCTGGTCCGCAGGTGGAAGATCAGGCAGCCCTTCCGCTTGAAAAACCAATCACAGTATAGGCACTGGTACGAGTTGGGGTCATGTGAGAGCATGTGCTGCCTGAAGACGCGTTTGTTCTCACACTCTTGCCCACAGGTCGCACAGGACTGCTTCCTGCCTTTCTTCTCTTCGCTGCCAGGCTGTGAGGGGTCGCTCTCCCAGGGTAGCTCATCTGGGTACCCTGGCTCGTCAGGATTCTCAGCATCTGTGTTTGAAAAGGACAGGTGAACAAACAAGAATATTGATGACATCAAATCTTTTAAATGGATGCGTAGAAGTATGGTGATTTTATTGGGTCTATATGAATGGTAGAGAATATATGGAACTCTTTTTTGTATGTTCTTCCATATCTGGTCCAGTCCATCTAAATTTGTGTTTTTGCTGCTTCTCTCCCTCTGCCTAACTTCTCTATAGGTCTGTCTACCACTTAGTATCATATGCATCACATAACTCCAATGCATGTGAAAGAAAACAAATCGGACTAGCAATATCGCAGGTATGACATATGGAGGGAATTACATAAAAATTAAATTGCATGTCTCCTTCAAGGCTCTTTATTATTAGAATTGGCAAAAATGATGCACCGATTTTAAATATGTTATTGTTAGTACATTTTATGAGGGAGGGAGATGGTGGGGATGGAAGTTGTTTCTATGGACAGCACTAATCCACAGAGATCTACATGGCTGCTCGCCTTCATTATCCAGATCAACAGGAGTGTCCATCATCGGCCACTAAGATGCGGGTAAGTCTCTGTCTTGTAAAGCCTCTTCTGCATTGTCCACTCTCTCCACACCAGAAGACACACCCCCCTGCATGGTAGTAACCAACAGCTTTCCATCACCAGTCTCTCTATCATGGCACAGGAGATGGCGCACCAGCGTACTGTTCAGCGAAAACTTCTGCCCGCAGATGTGGCACGAGAACTTCTTCTCCCCTGTATGGACTTGCGAGTGTGTCTTGAGGGAGTACTTTGAGCCGAACGCTTTCCCGCACACCAGACAGACGTGGGGCCTGATGCCTTTGTGGCGGCGTTCATGGCGCTCCCTCTCCGTGTTGTTCTTAAAAGTCTTGTCGCAGTACTGGCATTGGTACAACTTAGAGGGAGTCCTGTGCACCCGTCGCTTGTGCTTCAGCATGTACTTCCTGGTGCGGAAGCCCTTCTCACACTCGTCGCATTTAAACGGTTTCTCGCCCCGATGCTCTGATTGGTGGTTCACAAGGGCCTGTTCCGATGCAAACGACCGCGGACATTCCCCGCACTTGAACGGGCGCTCCTTCGTGTGGATACGCTTATGCAGGATGTAGTTGTAGTCCTCCATGAAGGTCTTTGGACAGAACTCGCACTTGAAGCGTCCACTGTTCATGTGTACTGTCTGTTCGTGCTTAACCACCATGCCGTGCCGGTGGAACCTCTTTGGACAGTACTGGCATTTAAAGACCTTAGGTTTTTTTGATCTGATGAGGATATGCTTACCTAACATGTCCTTGGGAATGTCCGGGTGGAACTCGCCTTCGGCCTCCTCCTCCTCCTGCCCGTCCCCGTCACCGGGGCCCACATACCGTGCCAGTTTCTCCCGGATGTCGCCCCGGGACCACTTCTCGCCAACAAACTTCTGGTGCGTGTGGCGCAGGTGGTAGAGCAGGCAGCCCTTGCGGCGGAAGAACTTCTTGCAGAACTCGCACTGGAAGGCGTCAGGGTCATGCGAGAGCATGTGCTGCTTTAGGGCCCGGGTGCTCTTGCACTCCAGGCCGCAGACCTCACAGAGCGGCTTCACGTCCTTCATCTCCTCATGGAACATGGCATGCTGCTTCAAGTGACCTTCAGACGGGAAGGTCTTCCTGCAGCGCTTACAGGTGAGATTATCCTCTCCGTCGTCATCGTCGTCGTCGTCCTCCACCACATCCATGCCCTCATCACCCTCTTCTTCTTCCTCCTCCTCCTCGCTGTAGTGAGCCCTCTCTTTCTCTGCTTTCCTTCGATGAGATTCTGACAATGGTACAAACTTCACCTTCATGAATCTCTTATTAGTTTCCTCCTTCCTCTTCATCCCTCTCTTCACTCTGTCCACGTCCCTGTCCTTCTGCAAACCCATCCTAGCGGCAAACTGCCGATTATTGGGCACTCTCTTATCATTCTCAGTCAAAATCGTTATGTTCGTGTTGGGAGTAGCAAAGGGTTGAACAGATGGGTCTGGAGGTATCACATTGTTTTCTTTATCATGGTCAAACTTGATGTGCCGCATCAGGCTCTTGGCATTGGTGTAACGATTGTCACAATCCCGACACTCAAATCTCTCCGAGTCTGTGAAGGAAATAAGAAAATCAAATTAAAAATTCGTTGAATCTTGTGATCCTGTTGCTGTGCAGCTACCTGCAAAGCAGTGTTGTTACGAGATTTAAAAACATGTTTCTCAGACAGCTCTATTTGCATCTTAAAATACAACTGAAAACAATGAACACATAATCAAACAACTTCTGGTACATGTTTCTTACAGATTTTTTTTGTTTTTTTTTGGTTACACAGAGGTTTATTTTGTATAACAAGGAAATATATCTTTCTAACAACTTATGAGTTACCTGAACCAAAATTGTAATCTTTATAGACAAGTGTTTTTTCTACGCAGGAAGTCACGAAACCAGGTGTTAATGTACCTGTGAAGAAGATGAGCTTGTCCAGGTCTGTTCTGAAGCCAACCCTATGGCCATAGTCCCTACTGTAAAAGACCCTCAGTTCCGACCCTGCTTCAATAGGCCTGGTGGTGCGGAAGAAGATGTCCCCATAGGACTGGAAGGCCTCTAGGTTCTGCTCCTCTGTACTTCGGGCGAACCCCACACAGTGCATCCAGTTGTTGGGGTCCGTGTCTCCGTCAATGTAATACCAAGTCCTTCCCCTCACACAGATCTGGTGTAAAGAGTGAACAAACAACATGTCTTTAAATTCTAACACACATTTCCTGAAAATAAGTTTTGAGCTAATTTGTTTCACTGAATACCTATCCACACCTGAAACAATTCTAATATTGTGAGTAAACAAATAAGAGACATTTTGAATTTCAAGTTTCAAATTTGTTGAAATATGATGACTCACCTCCCAAGTTGATGGCTTCAGGCACCCAAGGCTCTCCTTGACAAACTCTCCTGTGAAGGGGCCAAAGTCCACCCCTTTCTCAAGACGTCTCGTTGTCTTAACCCCACAAACTTTATCCCCCTCCTCCCCGGTTTTGAGGTAGACAAGCCCCTCCGGAATCTCTGTCTCCTTTGAGAAGTATGCCGAGGCCACAAACTTCTGCTCAAACAGGGGCGCTGTCTGCGAGTACTTACAGAAGACTGGGGCATTCCGTCTCGGCGGAGGGACCTGAGGGTTCATTATCTGCGCCATGGGCGCCCTTTCGGTTGGAGTCGCCGGAATCGCCCGCTTTTTAGGTGTAGTTGCACGGCTGTTGGACACAGACCCCTTATTCTGACTGCTGCTTTTGGTCGTGTGAACGGAGCTGGTGAGGATATTGCTCCTGGGAGTTGTATTTGCATGAGTGTTCACACTGGTGTTGAGTTGTTGTCGTTGAGCGATATTTGAGTTGGAGAGGTCCTCGAGATGGTAGCTAGCCTCAGGGGCGACGTTGTGAGTGGAGGGCTGTTGCTGGGGTGTTAGGGAGGATGATGGCTGGGTAGTGGTGGAGGACAGGAGGGGTGATATCTGGTGGAGTGGTACCGGTATGCTGTGCTGGCTGTGGGAAGGGTCCTGGCGGAAGTGAGATGATATACCAGGTCCTACAGCAAGAAAGAAATAATAAGTCGAATGAAATTAACTTCATTACACCCTGAGATCTCAACTGTTTCATCTGTGCCTCAAAAGACAAGATCTGAAATTTCACCTCGTACATTAAAAAGACAAAGGGCATAATAAATAAAAACAGACACAGTTGTTGACATTGTCCCATATTTCCCCATCTATCATAATGTATGATTATTCCCCCTGTTCCCCAGGGGCTATATTCATGAACCTTTATAGCCTAGCTGGTTGCTAAAAATGTATGTAGCTGAATGCACTATAGCATCATGCTAGGCAAAGCAAGGTTTCATGAATACAGCCCCATGACTTACCGTATAATATGCCATATTTCTCACAAGTCTCACTTTTATTGAATGAGGACTCCACAACAATTTTCACGATCGTGGAGTACTAGTACTAGTAGTACATGTGCTCAAGCACATTGTATTCAGAATTTTGCGTGTTGTTAAATTCACGCATAGTTCAGATTCGCGAAATTTGTGAAAATAAAAACCCAGCAAAATATATGGCATATACCGTAATAAAGAGTGCAAAGTTTGCTTACCTTGCAATACAGTACTGAGGACATTTTCAAAATCTTGACCGCCCTGGCTGGACTCCCTGGAGGTCATCACAGCACCGGATGAAGTGCCCCTGGAGGGGGCACCCCCCTCCTGCACATGAAGCAGGCCTGGGCTGGGGGCGGTGCCCTGAAGGGGGTTCAGGTATGGGGGCAGTCTGGGGAGAAAGAAGGAATGAATTTTCAGAATGAAGATTTTACCACACATGAGGTGTTCTTTTCATCAATCTGATTACCTGTACCATAATCATTGTCTTGTATGTCAATCAAAGCAGTCAAAATTCTTAGTGAGGAATATGTCATCAGCTGAGCTAGTAAACAGGGAGTTCCTGCCACAGTACACTTGGGCAATGACGCCCCCCGCCTCCCCTCCCTCTACCATCCCACAATGCAAAAGGAGCCTTCATAAATTTACAAAAAAAGGTGATAGTCTGCAAAAGTTCCTCATACAATGTATTGCAAAACATATTTCAGGGCTATGTTTTGTGATATCAAAGTTAATACACTGTATGTATTCCCCACAAACAAAATAAACTGTAAGTTTTGTTTAGTTTAATGTTCTCTGTACATTGTATGGTGGTGTGACCTAATTTCACATGTGTCCTTATTTTGCGCACTAACACTAGATACGCTTGAGAGAGAAGGATACACAATGCATACGTGGGACTAAGATACTGTATTCTTTGAACAAGATACATGTACACAGTACATCACCTAAACCTCCATGAGATCAATAAAAAATAATAGTATTTACTCAAATGGCTGGTATGTGCTTGACAATACGAGGTGGTTTTTTAACATTTTGACACTCATCGACCAATTAAGAGGGCTACAAAGTTACTGCCCAAAATTAGGTCACACATGTGATCAGAGGGCTGAGTCAGTAAGCATTGCAAATTTCTCTAAATTACAAAATTTGAATTTCAGGCCACGAAAGATGATTATTCTCCTTCTTCTTAGGTATTGGACGTTTTATGTAAAAATCTAGGTGTCTTGGAATCGTCAAGAAAACCAGAATGTGTGCAAAATATGGTCACCCCATCATACCTCAAGCCAGAGTATGCAGCCTGGAGCGCTGGGTGCGTGGAAGCGAACTGCTGGTGCTGGTAGTGTAGTGCATGCTGGGATTGAGGGTGTCCTGAGGTCGATTCAGGGTTCGCCCGGTTCTCCTGCCGATCCTGGGTATAGCTGTACTCCATGGTGCTGTGGGGTTGTGACCGTCACTTACATGTAGTGTCAGTCAAAGACTTGTATTGTAGCCATAAGACTGGGAGAAAACAAATGAGAAGAAAAAAGTTTGTAATAATAAGAAAAGAATATGCCAGTGAAAGAATTACATAGGAGCTCAGGGTGATTCCATTTAAACCCTGACCATCACAAGTGTAGCTGTACTCCTCACTACTCCATGATGCTACTACAGGACTGTCACCTAGTGTCGGCCAAAGACTTTAATAGACAATGTGTTACAGCCATATGACTGGGGAACAAACAAGAATGAACAAAGGTTGCAATAAAAAACAACAGAATATACCACATAAAGTGAGAAAAATGTAGGGGCTCAGATCAGGGCAATTTGATTTGGCCCCGCACCATCATGATGATATCCACAAAGCTGAAGTGTTAATTGTCAAAGAACTACACAATGTGTAGGCTCCGAGCTCCATTTGTCTTTCTAAAACTTGTTGGTTTTAGACTCTACATGTTATGTTGGTAATCTAGCTATTTTTGTCTTTAATGTTTACTGTCATATGAATATATATCATTGTAATCAGACATTGTTTCCATGGATTTTGAGTGAGAATAAATTAAAACTGGACTGACCTACAAACACTCTTCCATCTCCAGAGGCCAGTCATATTTCTCCTTCGGCTCCATCTCCAGAACTAATTTACTGCCTCGTTATTGTTCTTTTTCTTTTCCATCATTTTTTTTTCTTTTTGAGCAGGTAGCCTGCATCACATAATAAGACTTTAAAAGTCTTTTGCTCATTCACTTGTCTTCAGGTTTATCTCATTCTTGATCATCATATACACGTCATAGTAAGTTCAGCAAAGATTATGGACAGACAAAAATAATAAAGACTATATTTTGAATCAACCTGTCATCCCATGCATTACAACAATACAGTGTAAATATTCGAAACATGATGCCAATAATCTAATTTACAGCAACAACATTTTGGCTGCAGAGGCTGGGTCATTGTGTTGCACTGTGAACAGTGTGATGGCTACACCTCTCTGCTGACGCGGCCGTCCTCCGAGGGCTGATTCATGGCCATGCCGCATCGCATATAGGTCTCCTCCTCCACTCACTGTTTCTGACTTGGTCTTTGTGTTATCACCCGGTTTATCACGGCCTCCGCATTAAAAAATGCATTTAATGTAGAATTATGCGATAACAAACAATTTATGAAGTTCAAGGTACATTCTCACCACTCTACGTCCTGTTTGAGGAGGACTATCAGAAACGTCTGAAGGAAATATTCAGGTTTTCCGACGTCAAAACAATGGATGTCCGACGAGCACTCCACGCCCGCAGCTTAGCTAGCTAGCTTAGTTTTCGAGTCACCATTTTCAGAAGCTTAGTCTTAGATTCGGGCTAACTGTCATTTTAATTTTTGTATCATTATACTTTTGATCGAAAAAGTTTTAAACAAAATAATTTGGCAGGATTGTTCCTTAACTTATTGACTAACTTTTATGTGAAAAATCACATAAATCCAATCATTCATGCTTGAGTGAGCACACATTAAATGCAAAAATGACACTTTTCAAAAGTCACAAGGGATAATTGTTCATGCCGTTTTAACAATACATTTTGGCATTTCTTATGCGATTTTTGAATTTTTTTTAGTCAACCATGACATGAAAATGACTTCTTATGCTCGTGAAAACATGTCATGTTACATTTTTGTCAAAATATCCAGAGTTTTATTTTTCTCCAAAATAAAAGGTTTTTAAAAGTGCCAATGATCAACTGTACAGTGCCCCGATTGCGAAAACTATATAGTGCCCGGGAAAAAATCCCCCCTCTTATGCCACACGTACACAAGAAAATAATGCAGATTTATTTAGTTCAATTATATCTAAGTTAATTAATTTTTTTTTTTACTAATTTTCAAAGGAAGTTACAACAGCACGTGATATTCAGTAACATTAATCAGCAATTAACAGATCAATAACGAAATTAAAAAGAGGGCAATATGAAAAAAAAATTGCTGAGAAACACTGAAAAAAAATCTTGTCTTGATGCTTGGATAGAAAGTGCGCATAGGCATATGATTTGTATAAACGTAGACACATTACCCCCCCCCCCCCTTATGTGGTTAAAACCTCCTTTTTTTTCCTTTTTTTTAAAAGTATTTTTTGCTTGTCTCCCCAGGTCGGTCTGGTAGACGAACGGTACCTAATAATGGATGACGCAAGAAATTTTCCAGCGCTGAAAAAAAAATCCACCACTACCCCCCCCCCCCCCCCCCCCCGCTCAATTTTTGGAGACTCGGCGGGATTACAAAAATCCAGCTCGCCGACCTCCCCCTCCCCCCTTCCCTCTCAAAAATCCTGGGTACGCACTTGACTATACACATGGTAGTTCTGAAAATAAAACCAAAGTAAGATCACACAATAAAACAGTTCATTGATGTCGAAATTGAGGCCTCTGTCATATTTTTATAGACTTTCTGTTTTAGTCAGAACTGACCCACAAGTCTATATCCATTATTAGCACGGCAATATGTCGTGGAAGCGCCAAAATAAAGAGCCAACACCAGCCGATTGGTACAACATCAATGTAGAACAAAAGGAACAAAAGCCTACCTCAATATTTCTACCAAATATAATAAAGACTGAAATAATTTCCCACCAGGGATACCCCCCCCCCCCCCCCCGCCCCCCCCCCCCCAAAAAAAAAAAAAAAAAAAAAAAAGTAGGATCACACAATATGACAGTTCATTGATGTCGAAAGTGAGGCCTCTGTCACATTTTTATAGACTCTCTGTTATACTCAGAACTGACCACAAGACTATCCTTTATTAACACGACAATATGTGATTTTCTAGATTTTTTTCGATTCCCAGGGACGTGACAAATGTTATTATTTTTTGTTGTGCACTGAAAACCTTTAAACGCCTGGATATGAAGCTACACAGCGGAAATGTGTGCAAAATGGTGACCGCGACCGACCCCATTTGAGGTCCTGACGCGACGTGATAAGTTATAAAGAGAAACAATAACAATCTATTGTTTGAATAACTAGTTTATCCACTCAGTTATTTCGTTAGGAGACACATCGAGGATGCTATTGGTGAGTGAATTGTTTCTTTGGGAGTCATTTTTTTAGTGTAACGAATGCCTTTTAGAATAAGCAAGGAGAAGTCAGTCCAGCCTAACTAAGTAACTTGAATCAGTGCAGACGGTCCGTGCAGACGCGGTCACTGGCCTCGCCCTCGCGGTACCGCGGGGCCGGGGCGGGCGCACCCCCGCATGTACACTGTACCCTCAGGCTCAACAAGGGCCAGCTAGCCAGGCCCAGGGGCCAGGGCTCCCGTGGTCTTAATACACGTAACCTTGGTTTTTGGCTGTTTTTAGAGTCTAACTTTGATATGCCGAAGGCTACATAGTGTGAAATTAGACCCTGCTGACAATTTGAGTATTGACATTTGGAGTTCTACCATGTCTACTTAACTTAACTTAGTTCTAGTAAAATAAAATGCCATTGCATGCGGCATGCCAAAACTAAAGTCCAACTCCAAGGACCAAGGACAGGTCAAGTCATCACAACAAAAATCAACATCGTCAAGAATTGAATTCTGGAATGGATTCAAATTCATAAATTAATGTAGATTGATATAAATGAGATTATTTGTACCTTGATTTTTATATTTGGATCCAAAGCTTAAATCCTAAAGTTAAGTTGGTTTCAGTTTAAGCAGAAATATGAATGAAAGTGAAAGTTCATGAAGTTTGACAAAAATTTGTCAAATGACAAAGCCAAAGGACAAGAAACTTATGATATAAAATAAAATGCTGCCTGTCAAGGAAGCATGTGTGCCTGCTGCATGCTGCAATGGCAACTCCCGTGACAGGCAGGGATATTACTTTGGTTAATGTACAGGTGCAAAATGACAACAGTGAAAGTAAGGGCAATAACTCACCTTAGTGTTAACTGGTGACTTGCATTGATTTGTAAATGGTGTATCTACTGTAGGCTACGATGCGTGAACGCCTGGTGTCCATCTCACGCTCACGCGTACTGCTACAGGTGTTCCAAGCCGATGGACGTCTTCACAGGGTGATGGTCGACTCGAAAGTGACGAGTGTGGCCCTATATATAGTCAGCCCTATTTATTAGTAAGTGCAGGGTTACAGGTTATAGGATAGCAACCAATCTGGGCATTGGTTGCTTTACAGGAATAACTGAATACATTAACCTATAAGTGAACTTAACATGAATACTCAATTTTACTACAGATCTTTTGAAATGTCAGTTTTGTGACATCATGTGCGAGGTGCTCTTCCATTTTTTGTGTGTGATGTATGATTCCATAAATGTGTCTTTTTCCGTTTTTTGATGAAGGGATAATTTTTCTTCAGAGAGCCTTCAGCTTTAGAGGTTTGTGTGTAAAATATATTTCTAATGGTGTTTAAAATCCAGGGGTAATTGATGCATATCCTTTTGAGAAAATGGACATTTTCAACACAAATTGCATGCAACATAAACAAATTATGGGAGAGCACCTTGCATGTGACATCACACAATAACAAAAATGAAATATAACTTTCTTATCCTTAGGTAGATTTTAATCAAATCTTCATTTATATGTTTCTTTTCAGCTTTTATTGAAACCAACTTAATTTCAGGGTGGACTATCCTTTAATTCTTGAGACTGTTAACTGGTCAATGCAGTTCAATTTTAATTTGAATCAGAATAATGTGTTTCACCTCTCTATCTAGTCGTCTCTGTTACATGTGATGTGATGTGGAGTTTGGAGCGTGAATCCACTGCAGTTCATCAGGCCCCTGCATAAGCACATCACTCTTGCCACCAGCCTTGTCCTCATTGCATCAATCAAGCTACCTATCACAAAATGGATGCCCGACCTAGCAACATAGCATCAGCTGTTTTTTCATCTAATGGGGAAAACATGGCCAGAGGTAAGCTTACATGTATGTCATCTGTTTGTGGTAACATTTGTCTTGTAGAGCTCCTGGCAAACTGAAAATAGATTGTGGAAATGTTTGAAAACATGTTTATGTAGTCAGCTCATACATAATTCCGTATAAGATTGGGCCCAGTCTTGAAAAAAAGTTCCATCAAATAAGTCTTTAGAGTCTGAGATTTGATTCAGGCAATAGAACAGATTATATTTTTGCCATGTTATCATCAGTCATAACCCTATTGGACTTGCGATCGATTCAGATCCATGGCAATTCTTTATAAAATAGGGCCCATACTTGAAAAGTAAACAAGCAAATAATGTTTATTTTCCTCTTCCTGAATCAGACTATGCACCTCAGCAGCTGTACCAGAGCGTCCCTAGTGCTGCTCAGTACCCTGTGGCCCAGTACGCGCCCGACTACCGGCCCTTCCAACCACCCCTTGGCCTGCCCTACCGCTCTCTCCCAAACCTCATCGTAGGATCCGCCATCCCCATGGTCACAACCATGCCGGTCGTTTGCGCCGCCGCGACAGCCGCTGAATCCCCTAACTTTATAAGCCACACACATACCACAACACCAAACACTGGTATTGATGAGTCGACGTTCATCATTAGCTCGTCCATGCCAGTTGATATGCCGGCTCCGCAGCCGGTGAGTTACTTGGAGAAACCACCTCCAGCTCCAGTCGTTCATCAGGAGAGCGTGTGCCTAGCGCAGCCAGATCCCTTACCGGTTAGCGTAGTACCGGTTGTTGATTATTCACCTCCAACGATAATGCCATTGAACAGCCATAACCCTGATATCGGTACAAACATGGTCACTCAGGAAGATCCAGATACGGCTGAGGATGGCCTTGATGTAGATTGGCAGAGCAAGATGGAGGGAAGGAAGGAGCATGAGGAGGACAAGGAGGAGGAGGAGGAGGGAGAGGAAGAGGACACAGGGAAGGAGGAGAATTATCCGATGTCAACGACAGAGGATCAACCGTCTGAGTCAGATGCTTCTTGCGAGGGGTCAAACCCCGATCTCTTTGAGGCGGTTATCAGCAAGGCAGCGCCACTTCCCGAAGGCCTGGAGTACAGGCAGTTTGGAGAGGGAGTGGAGGGGCTTGGCATCGTCGCAGCAACGGAGATCAACAAGGGCTTCGAGTTTGGGCCATGCTGTGGAGAGTTCATGACTGATGACATCCACCAAAATGTGCTCAGTTGGGAGGTGAGTACAATATCTTCTATTTACGAGTAATGAAAATTTCAGTATTTATAGCATACGGTTCAGGGAAAAAAAAAAATTGTTTCCAGAGGCTATATTTCACACTGGATGTTAAGCTATGGCGTATTTCCCAAACCCACCTGACTCCTACCCCAGCCAGTTTGCACCTAAAATTTAGATTAAAATGAATTAGAAAATTTGAACCCTGAATTAAACATGTACCACACTGACCGTCGTATTAGCTGCACCCGCACATAAGCTGCACCCCGACATTGAGCACGCAATTTGGAAACAACAACAACTGGAAATACCAGAACAGGATTGCAGCACTGACGTGCGGATTGTGTGACAACATTCAACAAAATGGATGGCTTTGATATCCAGTGTGACACACTCTTACTCACACCACTAGCAAAATTACAGTTAATAAGAAAGCACCAGGACTAGTATTTGTCCGAGACAAATAAACCGCTAATGAGAAAGCTAAGGCTCAAACTAGCAAACTGTGTTAGATGGGGGCCGCCATTGTTTCTTTAATTTCCGGCGGTATGCTAGCCAACGAACTTTCAGGGCGTTACCACTTACGTGTTACAGTCTTGTGTTTACGCCCTCTTCGCCGCAGATCAAAGAAACAACGGCGGCCCCCATCTAACAGAGTTTGCTAGTTTAAGCGTTAGCTTTCTCATTAGCGGTATCTCGGACAAATACTACTCCTGGTGCTTCCTTATTGGTAATTATGGTGGTGGTGTGATTGAGATTGTATCACTGGTATGTCACCCTGGATGCCCCTATCAAAGCCATCTATTTTGTTGTTGAATATTGTCACACAATGCATATAGTCATACATGTGTTAGGTCTGCTAACACCGCGTGTAAGCCGTAACCCAACTCGAGCGTGATCTTTAAGAAAAAATACATGTAGCTTTATAAGCTGGTCAGTATGGTATGCAATTGCACCAATTTGCTGCTCTTTTCCTATCCAATATCTACGCAGCTATGCCTGGATGGCAAGGTAGCAGCATACATTGTTCCTGATGCCTCTCGGGACTGGACCTGCTCAATCCGCTGCGCTCGCTTGCCTGAGGAATGCAACCTAGAGGCCGGGCAGCGTTACGGACGCATCTACTTCACTGCAGTAGAGCGGATACTACCGGGGAAGGAGCTGAGGGTATTCTATGGCCGCGAGTACAGGGAGAACTGTGGCATGTTCTATAGCCTAGAGACCTTGCAGTATGATGAAGGTTGGTGTGTGTTCCTATTATAGAAAAATAAACATCATGAAATAAAATTATGCATGATTCCTCACATTATGAGGAAAATCAGTGGAAAATCTGGAACTTTTCACGTCGCCATGTCATGAAACAAATGCATATAACCGCTATGAGGAAAATCTCATTCACGTATCTGGATCTGTCTGATACATAGTGAGTCATCCAGAGGATCATAAGTCCAATCATCTATTTCTCTGATGTAAACATTACAATTGATCTCAATACCAAGTAAAGTTTGATCAATCCCAATTCCATTGTGCAAAATATTGAGAGCCTCCTCCTGTTTAGGGTTTGCCCTAAAGAACATCGCCTACAGGTATGTCATGGATCCATACTAACTTTTTGCCTTGGGGGTCCAGACCATACTCCTGGTATATCCATGTTAAAATTGTTGACATTTTTTGTGTCAAGAGCGCAAATTTAGGGGCTTATGTGTGCCGGGCACCTGCTAGTGGCAAGCTTTCAGTTTATGAGTATAATCCGTGGTTCATATGGCTCATGATATATTTATATGGTTCAGAGTTCATTAACATGGTTCATTTTATGGGTCATGGTTAAATATGATTCATTATATGCTTTAACTGGTTTCCGTACATGTAGGTTTGTGTGCATAATCCATAATGAAAGCATTTCTTCCTCTTTTTCTTCTGACAGAGAGGGAGGAGTTTCCTTGCAGTCTGTGCGATGCCACCAGGACAAGCTCCAAGGCTATGGTACGACACCTTAAATTTGCTCATGGTGATGCCGCCACACCCTCTCTCTCCCAGCCGCCCACCACCGTCATTAGGCAGCTCCAAGACACCACATCTGTACCTGTCTCGGAGAATGAAAGGGAGAACTTGGTCGCTATGGAAGATAACCATGAAAAGGACGGTAGGCTGGTGGTTCCAGTGGAGAGAGCTGTCGTCATTCTGAACGATGTCGGGAGTGACCCGCAGCGCTTTATTTGCGCAACGTGTGGAAAGAACTTCCCCTCCCACGGCCGCCTACTTATGCATGAATCATTCCACATGGACAGCACATCCATCAATGTACACACAGGAGATGGTGCACAGGAGGTAGTAGTAACTAAGCCGCAAAAGCCCAAGCCATTCACCTGTCGTCGGTGCGGGAAATGCTACTGTCGCAGGAGCACCTTGCTGAGGCATATACGGGAAGCGCACGATGTGAATCATTTTGAGCGTAGCCGGAGAACGGCCAATAACGAACCCCTGGAACATGCACCGATTCGCAGGAAAGTGAAGTATGGTCAGGGTAGTGCTGTGCAGCAAAATCAGCAACGAGTGACATTTACAGGGATTAAAAGGCAGTGTAGAGTGTGTAAGTATGTAGCCCCGTCTCCTCGTTTTTTTAAGATGCACATGCTGCAGCACCAGAAGAAATCCGCTTATGGCTGTAGGATGTGCGGGAAAGTCTACAGCGGCAAGATGCAGCTGAATAAACATACGTGTACGAGGGACAAGCATGGACTGATGAGAGAGACATACAGGCCGCCCAGGGAGAGAGTGCCCATTGTGGATGCCAACGGTGGATGCACGCAGTGTAAATTTAAGTGCAACGATGCGGACGAGCTGCTGTGTCACATGCAGCGGCATGTCGGGGCGCCGTTTGGCTGCCGGGATTGCGGACTAGTGTTCGAGGAGGTGGAAGACCTTTTCGAACACATGGCGTCCAAGCATGGTAATATGAATAGGGAGATTGATTATCCAGACGTTGCGCTCCCCAGCGACATCAAGATTGTTGCCGGCCGATGTGGGAGGTGTGGGTTTCACAGCGAGAGGGCGCAGCGCCTTGTGGATCACATGTCTCAGCACCTGTCCCACCCCTATGGGTGCCACCTGTGTGGCAACGTGTACTCAGCCAAGCATCACCGAGAGCGGCACATCGACGAAAAACACCAGAACAACCCAAAGGAAGTCAACGAAGCGGATGCAGAGAACATCCTGGCGAGGGCCGCTTTGGATTGCACCTGTCAGCAGTGTGGTTTCCGGACCACCAGCACCCAGCTCTTGAAGCAGCACAAGCGGAGACACATCGTGGCTCCGTACGGGTGTGACAGGTGCGGGGCAGTTTTTACCCAGCAGCACCTCTTGTTGCGACATCAGAAGGACCGGCACAGCGAGGAGTCGTCCAGGCTCCCCCAGGAGAAGTGCCTCACTTGCGGGTTTGTCTGTCCGGACCCGAGGATCCTGAAGGATCACATGACCCAGCACATCACGCATCCCAGCGGCTGCAACATCTGCGGTAATGTCTACAGACTGTTCAAGCACCTCATGAGGCACAAGCGAGAGAAGCACAGTGGTGCAATGCCTGCGAGGACAGTCAAGAGGAGGAGGAGGGCCATGTCCCTGTCGGAAGACCGCTGCATGAAGTGCGGCTTCCGCTGCAGCAACAGAGAGCTGCTCATCCAACACCGTAGACAGCACGGAAGGAGTAGCTTTGGTTGTGATGTCTGTGGGAAGGTCTTCATCCAGAGGACTATCCTGCAGCAGCACAAAAGGGACATGCATGGTCCGATAGGATCCCGCGTGCCGATCTCCGAGGGAAACACCTGCCTCATCTGTGAGTTCAAGACGGAGAACAAAGCGGCTCTGAAGGAACACGTGGAGGGACACGAGACTCATCCATTTGGATGCGACATATGCGGGAACGTCTACACGCAGAACTTCCACGTGCAGCGGCATAAGAAGGAAAAGCATGAGGATGCTGTCTCGCAACAGGGCAAGAATTCCCATGACAAGGAGGACAACCTCTGCCAACAGTGTGGCTTTAAGTGCTGGAGCCAGCAGGGGCTGGTGCGGCATAAGCGGAAGCACAAGGAGTTTCCGTTTGGGTGCGACGTGTGCGGGGATGTCTTTGAGGAACTGAAGCCGATGATACGACACAGGGCCCAGAAACACGAGGGGAATCCTCATGAACGTTCAGCCGATGGACAAAGGAATGATGGGGATTATGATGAGAATGATGATTACAATGGTTATGATGATGATGATGATGATGCCCAGGAAGGGGGAAGCCGTGAAGCAGAAAGAGATAGTGGAGATGATAGTTTGCGGGAAGGAGACGATTCTGAAGATGATGGAGAGGAGAATTATGGTTAGGGGGAATTAAGCTAGTGATACTTTGTGGTGGCTGGTTCTCATTATTTGGTGACTTCCAGAAATGACCACAGTATTATTATCATAACATTCCGTTGGCCACAGTATAGATTATGTAAAGCCACCAAAAAAAAAAAAATTGGCTGATAGCTATGACAATAATTATATCATCTCTGTATTCATGGTGCTTTAAGTATTACGATAAATGCCGCTTAAAATTCATTATGACTTTATTACTTCTAAATGCCTCCACTATTGAATAAGAGACATAATATTATTGCTGTCTTTTATATTCTATTTAAAGCTTGGTCCTGCAGGTATTGAATTCAATTCAGGGTAAAGCTAAAGGTTTTAAAAAATGTACTGGACATATGAAGAGCTGGAGGATGATTTACTTTGCCCCTGTATGTGTGTGCTAACTGTGCTTGGTGAAATGGATGAACTGGTAAAATTTAGGGCCAAACTCTGTCAGAGGTGTTGGTTCAATGTCTTATTTGAAAAGTTTGAATGTGTAGATATCTTAGGCTGAAGAACTGGAAGGATTTTATGTTATGATCTTTTCTCTTTCTACTGGTACGGTGTACAATTCATATAGATAAAGTGCTGTTTAAATATATGTTGTAGTTTATTCGAGATACAAAATGGGTATTTCTCTCTGAATTGACATCAGGTCCCGGGAAATGTTGGTGCTGAGCATGTGACATATTGTTATGTCTGTGGAATGCTTTTGACATTCATTCATTATCACGCAGAAGTACCCTGTTTGAATATGTTTTGCTCAAGTTTCTTCTCTTTCCTAATAGTAACACTGATGTGGTCAAAGTGTAGATAATGTGTGTAAACCAAAGACGTGGCTTCATTAGAACTTTTTACATTGTAAGAAGCTTAAAGACAAGGTTAAAAGTTGTAAAAATATGATGTACTGGCCATCGGAATTTCTTTGGCCTGCCATCGGTCATCTGAAACTTTTGCCGAGATTTAAAAATGGCAAATGTAGCTAGGCAAAATGATTGAAGCAGGACAACAGAAGTAAAACATTATTTTATGCAAGTTTGTGATAGGATTGTGTGTCAGTATTATATGTGAATAATGTTGAATAAATGTGAAATCATTATGGAAGTGATAAAAATTAATTTTCCATGAAATATTTCAACTCAAAATTGTGGAAATTACATGGGGCTCATGGCAATTGAGCTATTGTGACAACAAATATTTTCTCATAGGGTACATGTTTAGTATGAAGCATATGTGAAATTATTTGTTTTATTTCATGAGGCTTGAAATATGCAGCACTTGCATATTAAAATCCAATTTCTCAACTCAAAATTGAACTCATTATCATATACACTGTACACAGAAAGTATGTGTAAGATGTATCATGGATGCAGTATATATGATGACAGTATGCACCAAAAATTGTACAGCTCTGTAAATATTTAAAACACTTTCATTCTTTCCAGGTGTGTGCTCCTGTTATGTCCAAGTATTCATTGTACAGCTTCATATTTCTTTTTATTTCTTGTAAACAAAAAATTACCTGGCGTTCTGCAAACAATCAAATGTATAATACTGTATGTATGGGTTATTGTCATCGTAAATTACTTTGTTACATTTTATACTAATCTGTTTAACCTTAACATTACCAAGCCTTGGAAATCCCATCAGATTACTGTATACGCCATATATGTCGTGAGTCTAATTTTTCGCGAATCGGGACTTCTCATCAATTTCGCGAGAGGTTAAATTCGCGATCGTGAGGTAATAGTACTATAAGTAAATGTGCTCGTGCACATCGTATTCATAGTTCCGCGTGTTCAATTCGCGAAAAACACCCAACTCGCGAAATTCACGAAAATAATAACCCCGCGAAATATATGGCATATACAGTAATGTGTACACAACTGATGCTAAAGAAAATTGGAGTAGTGAAGTAGTGAATGTGGTAGAGGGAAGAGGACCCATCATCACAGCAAACAGGTCCTGTTTTTGTTTTCTTCTTCAGGATCTTAGATGACATTTTCATCTGTAAAGACAGGGAAGCCCACTTGCAAAAGTCATGAAACTAGGCAGGAATGTAACATGTATAACATCTCAGTCATAGCTTCACGACCTGCGAAATGGCTACCCTTTCTTTAAAACCTTGGTACAAATCCATAAATTTGCAAATTGACTTATTACATATTCCATGCACGATTGGTGCTAAGAGGTTTATCATCATTCATACCCTAGTTTAAAGATTATACACCTGTACATGTAAATCATTTATTACTTGCCTGTAACATGCCTTCAATCATGTATTGCCATCATTAAATTGTACAAATAAAGTAATCATGAGAACAAATCCTTATGAATTGTTTTTTTTTAATGTACATGTGAGTTCCTCTCTCTTGCTGAAATGTTGTGGATTTATTGGCAGGTGTGGTGAACAAATGCTATAGAGTACCACAGTGGTGTCGTCATATGAGCATGTTGTCGAGACAATTTGTTCTAAACAAACTCACTCCAGTGAGAGGTCTAGCAGTCCGATATTGTCTATCGGGCCAGTGTCGGGCATTCCCAATTACAGTCCCTGTTGTGATCGCCGCTGCTTGCTCTACCCGCATTGTTTAGAACCAGTTGTTTCGACAATAATGTTGAAATGACATCACACTTCGATACTCTATAGAGTTACATAATGGGTGATGTGAAATTGTGTGTATGGAATGAATATGTGTGTTTCAAGAGAGGTTAGCCCTTTTACAAAAGTCATGAACTTGGCATTAACCTCCAGTATACTCTAAGAATAGCAAATATGAAATCTCAGTTACAGCTTAATGAACCTTTAAAGGGAAAGAAAAAAATGAATAATGTTGGGTTAATGTGTAAATGTATGTGTGTAGTGTGTATGTTCACTGGTTGTGCTTGTTTTCTAGAAACGTTCATGAAGTAGCATCTCAGCACTGGTGATGCCAATCCTTACACAAAACACTTCACAGTAGCGTAGGACTGAAATGTATTGGCATTTGTGTTCTATACAGTGTACTATGCTTTTAATGTCTTGCCTTTGCAAAGCTACGAAACAAACCTTACAAAGCATTGTACATGTACATGTGGTTTTGTTGTACATGTACAGTATGTGCAACTTATGTTATTAACTTGCCATTTCCAACTTCTCCTTGAGCTATCAGCAAATCAACACACAAACAATATACATGTATTTTTGTCTTCAACTTTATTGAATACAGTATACAAGTACTGGAAATTTGGTACATATCTTCATTGACAATGGACACAGAAATCTACTGACATTCAATGATTCTTTAATATGATTTCAAACGTAACACATTAAATGTGAGGGGAAAATGTGAGTTCTGTAATCAATTTCTCTGGATTTTATTCTTGACGTTCTTGACAATGAGAATACATGTACTGTTATACTGTACTACATGAAGTACTACAAATGTACTTAAAATTTCAAAAGTAATACAAACTGACACAACGTACATATACATGCAGCTTGAAACACATAACACAAGGAATATTTTCCTTTTTCATACTCCTTCAAATTTACTTCAGCACTTACATGTCCAAATGTTTGATTTCATTAGTTGGCTGGATCACTTG
This sequence comes from Arbacia lixula, assembly GCA_963669155.1. Taxonomy (NCBI): domain Eukaryota; kingdom Metazoa; phylum Echinodermata; class Echinoidea; order Arbacioida; family Arbaciidae; genus Arbacia; species Arbacia lixula. Next base: position 5,408,770 of record OZ022587.1, on the reverse strand, counting down.
CAACATGAGTTACAAATCAGTCTTCTGTTCTGTCTGTATCATTTGCAAATTCCAATCAACTTGCATGGGTTATTGTATATTACTTCAATGGTTCACATACACAAAATGCAAATTTAATCATCAAATGAGTAACATACAAAAAAATACTTTTAGGTAATGGATGGAACACATAATTCTGCTGGGTTTGAAATTTAGTTCTACATCAAAATCACTGAATCTAATGAAGATTTGTTTTTGGAAAGAAATCAGTGATGTAAATGAACTAAATTGATTTACTCATTTAAGTCTAAGAATTGGCTTTTTATAACAAACTGATACAAATAAATACTCAGACCCTGCAAGTTTGCCTAGTTATGTCAGTGGTTGGATTGGTACATCACAAGAGTAAATAAGATTCACTTGGGTGAAAGTGAAATATGTCCCGTTAAATGTTTATTTACATTGATAAAAAAATAGTTTAAATGATACCATAACAGCAGAATACATGTGGATAATAAAATAATCTGTATTTTGTATTACATGTTTATACAGTGTATCATGATTAAACACACTTTGCTTTAAATACACTTTGACACTTTGCTTCACACAGTATACTTTCTGATTTTGAGAGGAGCCTCTAAAATTTGAAGGGAGAAATTTATCCAATTGTGATAACATCTGAAAAGAGAATGTTGGTTTCACATGTTTTGATCAATTGGCACTAATTTTGTCACATCTCTTTCAAGTATTTCAACGATTTCACAACGGTTCTGGCAAAGGAAAGAACATTTGCGACTAACATATTTTTTAAGACATGGATAAGCATCTCTTCGATATACAACATGTAATGCAGACTGAAGAGAACACAATAGCAACAGACCTGAAATATAGCAGTGTTATACAATATATCGTGTAAAAACTAAGGATAAAGGGCATTAAATGCCTTCACTCACATATTTTCTCCTTATATTTTCAAGTAATGAACTGTCAATAATTATGTACATGCAAGCTTTGATCTGTCAAGAAATCTAGGAAGAATAATATTTTCATAAAGAAATGAGGTAAGTATAGGTTTGCACCTTTTGATGTATATCCTAAACAGCCTCCTCATCTGATCCCCCCACCCCATGCTTTCCTCTGAACATCTACTCCCATTAATTATACCGCTACTGTTTCCTTTCACACATCAATGTATCTAGGTCTTTCACCAGGGTTGGTTTTGCATGTGGTCAAAACAAAGGCCCAAATTTACAAATGAGTTATAGATTTAGACAAAACTTAATGCAAATTTCATGTGCATAATCAGATACAGTATGCGTTTAACTTTGATTTAGCATGTCCAATAATGGACGTGCATGTTTTGTGTAGGGTCTGAAATTCACGCTGTTTACCGTGGTCTAGACCACGGTTTATCTAAATGAATCTGATTATATAATGGTCTACACATGGTGTAAACCATAGAATCAAGCCTGAATTTAGCACCTACTACAAAAAAGGCAGATGTTCATAATTAGACCTTTTAGAAGATATGCGTCTAAATCTGAAACTTCTTTGTGAATGCGGGCCAAAGACCCATTGGCGCAAAAAGGGCTGATAAACCGATACATACGAATGTATGTTTACTAAAAAAATTTGCATGTAGTATCTTTGGTCAAAATACATGGCACATGGCATCAGAAGTTCATGAAATCAAACACTGGCAAGGGCCTTGAATGTACAGTGGAGCCTGAGACTTTTTTCTGTATTTTGGGTTAATGGTGTAAAGGGTCTGTACCAATTCGCAGTCTGGAAACTGAATTGTATTGATAACTCTACACCTCACAACAATTCAACTGAATGCAATTCACTGCAGTCAATCACTGTATGAATACACGGGCTGACTGCATGTGGCTGCAATTGATTGTCATAGTCTTTGGAATTTGATCACTGGCTTCACTGTACATGTACCTACTAAAAATTCACTGGGAATACTGAAGATCTTGGAGACTTGGATATGCATGGACTACACTCGTCAATCACCGGAATTTATCCTAATATGGTTCCCATCATCACTTTGCGGTCGTCGCAGCCTTCTCAATGAAGGAAGCCATGTTGACGTCGTTATCCGAGAGCCCGCCGACATCGTGCGTACTAAGTGTGATGTCGACCCGGTTGTAGACGTTGAACCACTCTGGGTGATGGTTCATCGTCTCCGCCTTGAGCGCCACGCGAGTCATGAAGCCAAATGCCTGCAGAGAGAAAAACAAATACCTGACTGTGAAATATATATCTATGCAGCACCTGACCCACATGTACGGTTATTGCATAGAACAAGCAAAACTGATTAATCTGTTGGTCACTGCCAGATTTTTTGGCTTTGTAAACCCTGATCCAGTTAGGATGTTAACATTTGCCATGGAACTATAGTAACCAAAAGGGTGTGGCTTCCTTATGTCCTACAAGTTCTTTGAAGTTCTTCATAGCCTGTTGTCCATTGTCCGAACAGTAGATTGTATGGGAGTCATGCTGGTTAGTATCTGAGTGGAAAAAAGCCAGCCCATGTACAGATCCGTAAAGAATGTGTTTTAAAACAACCTACATGTAGTATTAACTGAATACCACCAGAGAGAAACAAAAAACTCACTAAGTATGATTTACAATGATATTTTCCATTCTTCTAGCACCTGACTCAACACATTGGTGTTTGTAACAATCCCATATTTACCTTGTTAACCCTGTAACAAACCATCTAACGTAACGTTGACCTAAAATTACTGAATGTCAGCTGTGCATTCATTGAAAGCCCAAGCCAATGCACAATTTTGCAGTCTTTAACTTTCTTGTAGATCCAGACAGGCTACAATTAATATCAATAGCAAATTACAATCAATATCGATCGTAGATTCTCCATGATACGGGTTTACGATCGGAAGATCAGGCATACAATTGTACAATACATCACATAACTAATCCCAGGCCTTTGTGATACACCTCTAGGTCAGTTCGGTTCAAGGGCTGAAGCGAGGGCGGGCTTAATTACCTGGTTGAAATTCCCAAAGGTGAATTCTTTCTGGATGGCGTCTCTCCCTTCAACCTCCTTCCAGCCGGCTGAGAGAAGAGGGGTGAGCTTCTGGGAGCGGTCATCCCCATCCAACTTCATACGCTTAGCTTCAGACGCCTGCCACAATTGTAAAAATCAATCATTTAATTATTGAGATGTAAGAGCAGTCGGTATACATCATGAATGTGTTTCATATTCAACAACAAAAAACTTGAGTTTTAGCAAATTATGGATAACTTTTCGCTTTCTTGCACAGTGCATACAGTACTTAACCCTGTAATTACCATTGTCTTGAAGATGTGAGGTAAGCAGTTATTCCTGTCCAATACCAAGGCCGATTTGGGGTATTTTATACTTCATCGGACGGTGAGTTTCCTTATTTTGATGCATTTTGACGGTTTCTTGACTTAAATGAATCAACAAAAGACAACAGCTGAAACTCGACAAAATTAGGTCAGGGTTAGGATCCGGACTAGGGTTAGGGGTAGTCATGGTAGTGAAGGGTTTAGTGAGGTTAATGCATGATTTTAGAACAATTTTGGGTGCTACTGCACTTGAGTATCCCACATGTATAATGCACGCAATGGGAACGCTGCAATACTGATTGTCGTCGGCAAGAAGTGACCTAGAAATCACTTTTTTTGGATAAATTAAACAGCGAAAATTTTGTCTACGGTTAGGGTTAGAATTAGGTTTTAGGGTTAAGGTTAGGGTCAGGGTTAGGTTTAGGGTTAAAATTCATAAAACTAGTGGGATACCAAAGTGCATTAGCGCCCAATTTTGTGGCCTGAAAATTTCAAAAAGTAACACTTTTCAATGCGCACCGCAACTCTCAGCTCCAACACAGGTTTCACTTTCAACAGTTTTTGCCTTTTCAATTATTTATGAATATGAGCGCACACACTCAATTTTAATGTCCGATGGAATTCCCCCCCCCCCCCCCCCCCCGAGTTGTCCTGGGCTTGTGTCCTCCAGGGCTGGGGCGATAAGACCAGCCCAGGGTCCAACTCATGCTCTCGAGCTCACCCACCTCAGCTAAATCATCGCCAAACCCTGGGCTAGGTGAAGGCAACGGCAATGCCAATTATAGAACCGAAAAACCCAACACTGATTTCAATATGTGGGACGGCGCTGCAATCACTTGTTAAACACTCTGAGATTAATAATGGAATGTATGTATTTTAAAGAACATTATGAGCTCCATTGCTCTGCATACGTTTTGGTAAATAGCTTATAATGTGAATATAGCTCACCATTCTTCTAACAAAGGTCCTCACAAGACGCATCACATCAATCAAGAAACACCTGTTGCTCGTCTCCTTTCTCAGTCTGCTTCAACTTTATGGGCTGATGTCGGGGAGGGCGCTATATAAAATAGTCAGAGACCGATGCCATGCGCAGGGGCCTGTAATTAAAGGGCTTACTTACTTTGATTTTAATAAAAGCAGAAATATGAAATAAACATATCAGTAAAGGTTTGACACAAATCCCTCATAGAATAACAATTTCAATTTTGTGACGTCACGTGCGAGGTTCTCTCCCATGTGTTGTGTGCTGTATGATTCCATATATTGCTGTTGGTCTGTTTTTCATGAAAGAGTTTTTTTTGTTTGTTTTGTGTAAAGCCGTGTTTCTAATGATGTATCCAATGCACAAATAAAATGATTCATATTCTTTTGAGAAAAAAAATGACATATTCAAAATAATTGCACACAACATAAATGGAAAGCATCCCACACGTGACGTAACAAAATTGAAATTTCAGAATATCATAACTTGTTTTTATCCTTTGACGGATTTCCGTCAACCATTACTAATATCTTTCTGCTTTTATTAAAACCAATTTAAATTCACGGCGGACTATCCCCTTGTCTCGAACAGCATATTCTCTTCATGTGCCATTGTTCTGCTCCAGTTCTACAAAATGAAATAAATAATAAAGCAGTATCTTGTCTGGCCAAGAAAGAGTTAACATTATGATAATTGCGATGGCATCGTGAAGCTATCTTGTCTTTACCTTTTCCGCTGACACCGAATTCTATCCTTGCCTCTAGATCTATTTAACGACGAAGGGCAATATTCAGACATTGTTCTGATGATAGATAAAAATAGATACGGTCGGTAATTTAATGCAATTATTAGCTGGATCGGTAAACTTAAAAGTAACAACAAAATACTTCCACGCTAAATTATTCTATAGTTATGTCTAGTTTAATAATTGCATTGTAATGATAGTGGTAATGGATGTTGTGTGCATTTATAACTTTATTTAAAAAACTTAATTTCGAAAGGAGTTAAGTCCGTTTTCACCAAATGATATCCTTTGTTTGCGATGCAGACAAATTGCGGTTTAACACACTTGTGTGCATATTACCTGTGCAGAAATCCATCAGTAATAACGCATACAGAGTGCTCTTAGAATTTATGTAGGTCTTATAACTTCTGCCCTACTCTGACAAAAGGAAGCAATAACAATAGAGACTTATCTTGGAAAATGAGCAAAATGTGTCTGTCGATGACTTACATTGACATCAGTGCAACACCACATCATGTTAGATTGAATATTTCGCAGCAAGATGGACATTTCTTGTCCAGATTTTGTCTGCATGTCGGAAATGCTAGATACAATCTAAGAGTACCAATAACCCAGATTTGAATGATTTGTCACTTGCTTCCTTTTGTCAGAGTAGAACAGAAGTTATCACCTGCTTCATACGTACAAAGATGAAATATAAGCCAACTTTTAATTTATAAAATAAGATTATAAATCAACGACTCGGAAAAAAGTGATTTTGTCCTAAAGGGATTCAATCTATAAATAAAATTTTGATCAGAATACCAAGAATAGCGAGCAGGTTGACTCACCTAGATGGTTCTACCTTAAACATACTAAGGGATAACAATGAGGGAATAATCGCACTATCCCACGTCACTGATAATCCTATACAATGAGAAAACCAATTTTTCCTCTAATTTCTGCATCAAAATAAATATTGTTTGTATATGGAGTCAGGCTGCATATTTTGTTATCTTTTTAGCGTATTAAAAAACTATAAATTTACACAAAAAGAAATTTGAACGAATGTCACAAGAATATAATTTGTTTTTGCGACAAGAGCTGAATTTGTATATTGTTCTACAAGAGGTTAAATGCATGAGAATACAACAATTTATAGTTGCACCCAGAAATCACTTGAAACACCTAAATTTCCTTTTAATTTAATCATACATTCTTACGATAATTTCACGACCGAACATTTGCAAAACTATTAACTCTGCAAAACGATACAAGTAGGAATGACAAAATTGATTGTTTTCTCTGCATTGGATGAATATAAATCCCTTTCATGCCTTTTGGTTACAAATCTGTTTCATGAACGATTCCGGAAAATTGAATTTTTTCCTATATTATCATTATGTGATGATCCACCAAGTATAGTATCCGAAATGGTGGTAGAGATCGCTACGTATACAAATTTCGGATACTATATTTCGTAAACCTTTACAACATTTCTTTCTCACTGGAATCACATAAAAAAATGCTGTGTTCGCCAGCCCGGCCAAGATCTTTTACAGAAGAATGTACTTTGACAGGGGTGAAGATTCCCCTTGGGGTTTCATACATAAACACGAGTTAATTGCATTCATAATGTGATCGCGTCTAGCTGTTTTATCTATAAAGATCATCCGAAATCCAATTTGGAGGAATCGTTTTGATGGATGATAATGACCGCGTTCTAGGAAAGCGGGGAACTCGAGATCAATAATTGAGCAATTATTTTGGAGGCTCACGAAGAAGCACGTAACCAGGGCCGTCTTGAAGTAAATTAAAGTTATGTTTAAACACAACTTTGCGTTAGATCATACCAACTGCAAAGTTGCGTTTAATCCACTAGAATTTGTTTGAATTTTAAACGCATCTCTTTGTGCAATGGAATACGGATTAATGTAAAGTTCCGTTTCATTTTTGGACTTACGATCAATCGTTACTTTAAGTGCAAGACGGCCGGCCCAAGAAAGTGTTGTTATAAACTGATAATCAAGCGAGGAAAACACCCCAATAAACTAATATCTGACTACTATTACTACTACTACTATTACTACTACTACTACTACTACTACTACTACTACTACTACTACTACTACTACCTCCACTACTACTACCACCACTACTACTGCTACTACTACTACTACTACTACTACTACTACTGCTACTACTACTACTACTACTACTTCTACTACTACTACTACCACCACTACTACTCCTCCTCCTCCTACTACTACTACTACTACTACTACTACTAGTACTACTCCTCCTCCTTCTACTACTACTACTACTACTACTACTACTACTACTACTACTACTACTACTAGTACTGCTACTACTACTGCTACTACTATTACTGCTACTACTACTTATACTACTACTACTACTACTGCTTACTACTTCTACTAATACTAGTAGTACTACTATTTCTGGTACTACTACCATGACTACTACTACTACTACTACTACTACTACTACTACTACTGCTACTACTACTGCTACTACTACTACTACTACTACTACTACTACTACTACTACTACCACTACTACCACCACTACCACTGCGACTTCTATTCATTACTACCACTATCTTCGAAGCTGCGTAAACTGGTATTACCCCTTCCTGTGTCAGATAAATTGTGTACAGTATTGATGACAGAGTACATACAAGGCACTTAAAGAGTTAACAAGATAAAAGGCAAACTCTTTTTTTTGTGACCCAATGCGTATACGGAATAACGTATAGTGGCTCACAGTCGTTACACTCGTCCCGACTTACCCCACACATACAATTGTGGTACGTACCCCACACATTCACATCGTACCCCACACATACATACGATACCCCACACATACATACAGTACCACATACGTACATACAATACCGCACATACATGCGGCACCGCACCCCACACGTTCGATCCTCTTCATTAATGTCCCGGGTGCGGTATTGAGGACGATATCACGAAGATCGTTGACGTTGCTAGGCAACAAGCGTTGTGACGCTTATAGCTGGCGTTGACATTCGGCGAGCGGCGCGCATAATGAGTTACGTGACATTATTGGAGTGCGACCGAGTATAATTTATACGGTTGGGGGTATTTTTAGGCTATGATCTCATTAATCATGTCAGATACTGACTGCTGTAAGCTTGACTGATCTGATACATCCGACAATACTATGATTGATGGCTGCCTATTCACATTCGGAACCACCAAGACTGCAAGCTTGCTCGTGTAATGTGCAACCTTCATGTGCCAAACAGTTAAATATTGCTCTATATAATGATATGATTTTGTGCTTGGCATTTGTACAAACTGCATCAATGGCGTATGTAGAATTAACTTCTTCCCCCTCCGCCCTCTCCCCCACCGTAGACGAGTAATATACGAGCCGCGCGTACTTCAATCATGATTCTTTGCTCTGCGAAGAAGGAAGAGACTCTTTTCATCTGTTTGTCAGACTGACAGATATGAGATATTGATACACACGCATTTAACATGTTTGATAAAGCGTTTTATGGGGGACCACTTATGCTCTATCTTTCTCTTCCGCTCCGCCTTTCTCTTACTCCCTATCTTTCTCTCTCTGTCTCTCTGTCTGTCTGTCTGTCTCTCTCTCTATCTCTCTCTCTCTCCCTCTTACTCCTCCTCTTTCTCTCTTTCTCCTCTTCTCTCTCTCTCCCTTTCTCTCACACACATTCTTTTCCGCTCTCCAATGAATCTGTCTCTATCCTTTACTTTCTCGGTCATCATACATTTTCTCTCTCCCCCTCTCTCTGGTTTCTCACCAGTCCCTTTCTTCTCAACGTTTCTTTTTTTCTTCCTGTTCTTTTGATTTTACGTCACCCCCACCCTCTAGATCTTATTTCTTCTTACCCTCTTTTTCCCTTCACTCATAATTTCTCTCTTTTGTTTCTCACTATCTCCTCTTGCTTTCTATATCTGATTCTGTATCTCTCCCTATTTTCTCCTCCTCTATCGCCTATACCTTCCCCTCTCTCCCCGGTATACATGGTATACAACTGAGTTCTTGTAACCTTGATCATTAACTTGCCATGCTCTTTCATTGATAATATCACATGCGTGCTTGATTATATAGGTTATTACGTGATACATCAGATCAAAATAACAAATGGACAATATAACCATTGATGCTAAGAAATAAAATCAAGAAGGTACAAGGGAATGCCTGCTAGAGGCTGATTAGAAAAGAATGATCACTGAAATAAGATTAATACCATATCGAAACAGCTTAACAACAGCGACGAAGATGTATGATGCTACTTACGCCTTAGGAATCAATCAACGTTATGACAAAGTGTCCTTCGAAAAAGATATCTTGCAATTCAATTTCTCTTAAGCCGAAACTACATCTCTCCATCCGTGCATGTGATTCGATTAATCGTCTCTTTCATCTCGGCCGCAATCCTTTGTAAGATTTAATCTCGTTTTTGCAATTCTCTCTCAAATATCTCGTTTTCATCGCTTTTGATCTCCCCATAAATATCTCATTCTACCTTCATTTGACAAACCTCTCTCTACCCGCCACAGTCTCTCTCTCCCTCACTCTCTCCTCTCTTTTCCTCCTGCTTCTTCCTGCCTCTCCAACTGTCATGCATCCCAACAATCTTTCTCCCCCCTCTCTTTCTTCCTCTCTCCCTCTCCCATTCTCTCTGAGAATTCTCTTCATTTAAATCATCTGCTTGTCCTTCTACCCCTCTCACCGTATCTACGCGTATGTCTATCTCTCTACCTTCGCCCCCTCTGGATCATACCTGCCTCTCTCGTTTCATTCATCTATCTTTCGTTTTCTCCTTCCATCACTCCATTTCAAGCGCAAGTTGCAATGCAGGACCGCACCCATCTTAAGTCAACAATACCCTTATCATTTGTATGGAATACTTATAAATCGTGACGTTCTCATGATTATTATGACGACATACTAGGAGCGCTACATTTCGACATATTTGTATTCTTTGAATGCTTCTAGTACCCCGAGAGTTTTATTTTGCGTAGCCACGTTCTCGTAAATATCAATGCTTTGATATGTTGCACAAATAACATAGCATGAATAGCTTGACATACAGTACATGGACCTATGATTATTCTATTGAATGTGTTAAGCATGTGTTGCGATATCATGATGAGCAGGGCACGCTCGAGTACGAAAGATCTATCCTATCATGCCTATTACAAATGAATAACACGCGCCTATATGGCAAGCCGTTTTGACATTTATTCCTATTTCTTGATATCACGAATTCGATTTCTTGATATTAAGAATTCGACTTCTTGACATCAAGGATCCGATTTCTTGAGATCAAGAATTGCCATTGCTTAACTACACAAAACCATTTCTTGATATGAAAAATTCTAATTCTTGATATCAAGAAGTCGAATTTTCGATATCAAGAATAATAAATGATAAATAATAATATAAGAATAGTAGTGATACAGACAGGGTTTTTATTATGGGATCGAGAGACAAAATTAAAGTAAATGAAAAAGACATTAAACAATATGTCCATGATGTGTTGGGGGAATATCTTGGCACCGCACAACGATGTTTTAATTAAGCTTGTGTGGCTGTTTTAGTTCGTCACTCGTTCAACTTATTTCCAGCTTAAAAGTTGTGCAGAATCAAATTCACCTCCACACATGGTGGGCGCTGCGGTGACGACCATCGTCCTCCCAATTGTTTACATCATCCATCTGTCACCAACCACGTTAGAGTCCTACCCCAATGCCACACACCTTCCATAGACTCCAAATCAGCCAGTCCAGTATTTTCCTCTCCCCAGTAGATAGAGGGGGGAAGGGGGGGGGGGGGGGTGTAAGGGGGATCCCTTACACCCCTCTGGTAGATACATAAAAGGAACTCGAATGCAATGCAATGCAATGCTTGAATTCATTCCGCACTATACCAAAGATACGTTTTTGATATAATGATTTGATTACAATTTGTTGAATTTTATAATGAACAAGTTGTCGAAAGAAAATATAGCTTGTAGTACTAAAGAGTATTTTCTACATGAAAATACACCTAGCCATTATAACTGGCAACATACATACAACGACATAAATTCTACCGCGGTAGAGCTAGCCTCTCTCTTCCCCCCCTTTTTTTATCTCTCTCTTTCTTTCTCTTTCTCTTTCTCTCGCTCTATTTCCCCGCCCTCTTTGTGTGTCCTTCTAGCCCCCTCGTTAACGAGGAAGTAGCATTTGGAAGTAGCATTCTCCATTAAACCGTTTTCAAGCACACCTGGAACATACCCCTCCCCCCTCTCTCTCTAACTCTTAATATTGCTCGCCCTACTCTCTAGATGCCCCCGCCCTCTTTATGTGTCCTTCTAGCCCCCTCGTTAACGAGAGGTCATCCCCATTAACGAGCGTGGTGACGGATAGATGATATAAACGCTGGGGTGCATTTGAGCTGAAATGTAGAGTAAGAAATCGGATCCAATGAATTTCTGCTTAAGTTAACTTTTAAGCAGTAATACAAAACAAGCCGAATTCTTGATATCAAGAAATCGAATTCGTGATATCAAGAAATAAACACAGTTATTATCGAGCACAACTTTTAAGTTCGAAATCAGAAAACCAATACTGCATTACTTTGCGCTGGAAATCAACTATGTATTTCAATTTTGCATATCTTTTGAGTTCGATATCCAAATTGGTTCTTGCAATGATTTTGCGCTCGAAATAAATCACTTTACAATTCTTGATATCAAGAAATGAATTCTTGATATCAAGAATTTGGAATTTCTGATATCACGAAATTGTAATCTTGATATAAATGATTCGACTTCTTGATATCAAGAATTCGAATTGTTGATATCAAGAAATGGTTTTGTGTAGTTAAGCAATGGCAATTCTTGATATCTAGAAGTCGAAATTTTGATATCAAGAAATCGAATTCGTGATATCAAGAAATAGGAATAAATGTCAAAACGGCTTGCCATACGCCTACAATCGCGATCGTAAAAGGTAAGCGTTTCCCCTGCAATTTTTGACGTCGTGGCTAAAATGAGTTTGGTATGTTTCAAAATATTACGAGCATGACAAACATAAAGCATATTTTTTTTTCAAAGAAATTTCTTTCAACATGTACGACGTGCTTCAAATGCATTTGATATTGTATCATCATTGTGCAGGCGAATGCCATACAATCATACAAGTCAGCTTTGCCATCTAACAGTCTAATGAATATCGTAGGTCTAGCATAAAAAAACACACATGATAAACATGTGATAGTAGATTTTATGAACCTACCATTTCAATTTACCTGCATTCAGTATAGCCGCGTACCAGCAACTTATGATGTGTTGTGAGCTTTTGAAAGCGATATATAGACTAATCTCGAAGTAGGCTTAGAATATGTGGCTTAACCGAAATGCCTTACCATCTACATTCAGTATAACCACGTACCAGCAACTTACTATGTGTTGTGAGCTTTTGAAAGCGATATATAGACTAATCTTGAAGTGGTTTTAGAATATGTGGCTTAACCGAAATGCCTTATCCTCTGTAGCCTTAAAGTATCCCTTTTCAATATTTGTATCACCTTTGTGGTCCCAGTATTTATCCTGAATACACACTATTCCATAAACAGAATCCATAACCAGAAAACTGGCAATGCATGAATTCCCTCAGCGTTTGGAATCTATATTCTTGACTTAAAACATGGGCGAAATAAAATTGTTTGCCGTTTAATGTCACAAGGTGTGTTTGCGAGATACGAAATGCGAGCACCCTTTCATGAAATATTCGACTCCATTTCTGTAAAGTAACGTGGACTATGGTGCTTTCATCGCAAGCGTATCAAGATCTACTTTGACAAGGGAAGTCGGCGTACACCTATCGTGTTTCACGCTTTATTACTCAACTCGCTAAGAGAATAAGATGCCTTTCAAGACGCTTGAGCATCTTGAAAGGCGTCTTTGATGGAAGAGGATGAAAGGAGGGGTATGCTATAATGGCAAATGGTTTTAGTCCTTATAATGGTGCATCTCGGTATCTCTGTTGACTTGAAGACATTGGGAGGAACGAGGTGAAAATGTGCGTTATTGGCTTGACGATGTTTGCATTTTTTTGAAAGTGAGCTCAAGGTTTCCTTCTTGGGGGTAGCTTGATAACGTTTAAGTGACTAGAATAAAAAATATAGGCAGAAAGAAAGAGAGAGAGAGAGCGAGAGTGAGAGAGAGAGAGAGAGAGAGAGAGAGAGAGAGTGAGAGAGGTGAGAAAGAGGTGAGAGAGAGAGGGAGAGAGATATATTACTAATGTGATTTGCATCGGAAGAAAATCCATACTACAGAGACATCAGGCAGTCAGGGAAAAACCAATAGCTTTGTCAGCGTGTGTAGGCGTGAGTATTACAAAAGGGAAAGTGTTCTACATACCTGATGCCTCTGAGCATAATACAGTCAAGCTCATCTTAAACAGGTTAAAGGAATACCGTCTACAAGAAAAAACACCCTGCTTATATAAATTTATATCATCCATCACGTAGCCAAGCGGAGCAATGTGCATTTAATTGTACCAATCTGTATAGACTATCATGACTATCTGTCCATGGATTGATGTTGGTATACCTTTTCCCATGGAGTGTGTTTTATACAGAAACGTACAGTTTGTAGTTAGGATTTTCACGATTAAGGGAACATAATGAAAGTGACATTTAAATATATATAATGAATACGAGAACTGAATTACAATCATTAACTTTCAAGAACAATGTAATTTTTCCGCAACATCCGACTTTATGCCGACGTCATTTTGCCATTGTTCTCGTCTACCTTGCGTAAACAACATAATACCTACAGTTTCATCTGCCGTTTTTCAAGCTTTAAAAGAGATAAAGATTTATTAAACATAAATTAATTCCTTCTAATCCGTCTGAAATGACACACGCTTTAGTCAAACTATTTGCCTGACGTTTTCCTCTTTTATTTGATTCAAAATGTCATCAGGGTTTCATTCTCCTTTGAATGATCATCCAATTTTTTTTTACTTGAAAGTAACACCTGATGTAATATGTAATGGTACATGATTCCAATATTCAGAGCAATTGAAATCCTACATCACAAAAGGCGCTGCTAATGTAGCGAGAGTGTGTCTATCGGAGGTACTACAATGCGATATGGCAATAAGATTTGGCTTGATATAGCTTTTCTAAAAAACACACCAAAAAGATCACTGCAGACGACACGATTTAGTAACGATTTTGTAATCGCGAAGGCCTACAACTGGAAATGTGACGTCAGATTCTTGTACATATCCAACGACCAGATCCTGCCATTCAGCCAGTCGCAGAGTGGCACGACTGATCGGATCGCGTCGTTTTCGGTGGACTCAATGTAGTGTGAGAGTGTGTACTGGAGGTGGCACCATGCGATATTGGCATCGAAATGTAGCTTGATATAGCCACTCCGGAGAAAACAGAACGCCCTTCCAAAGGTTGGGGACATTGTTGATAGCGGGTATGTGCAACATGTCGGATGAGAATGCGGCTTTACATGCGCGCTGGCGCGACAGGGGATACACGGCTCAATAGGTGTGGTAGTCGTGTTTCGCAGACCCATGTTTCTTTGGAGTCGTTTGGTTAAAGTACACGATTGAAATCGTTCGGTAAAATGACTTCAAGCAGAATGGGAACGGTAGGACGAGGTCTTCAATTCGAGATAATTATGTAGATATATAGACCCAGGCTACCCACCATAACTCTGTGGTATTAGTAATTTTCACCCATTCATGACTTACGAAAATAATCTGGCCACTTAAAGGTCCCCTGACATCAAAATGTATGCTGACTTCATTTGATACAACGTTATATGCCTATAACAAAATCACTAACTGTTCAATGGAATTATGTGTCCTATATCTTAAAATATTTTTTCTTTGTTTTTTCTCAGCACTGATAAGCCCCACCCCCAGAATACCCTCCAACCCAAGAACCCCCTTGTGACATCATCAAAGGTAGAAATTAGCAGGATACTAGACAGAATTTATGCACAAACTAAACTTTGCAATGAATACCTGCAAGCGCTTATAATAGCATCACGTGTTTATACAATGCAAATTTATCTTTCCTTGGCATAGCTAGCACATTTCTGGCATAAGGAAACAATTATTCACACATGAAAGGTTGTTAGATGTTATTGTGTGAAGACATGTGATACTTTGAAAAAAATAAAGAAAAATTATTTTAAAATAAAGGACACATAATTCCATTGAACAGTTCGTGGTTTTGTTATAAACATATCAAGTTGCAACAAATTAAAGATCCTCTGTCATCAAAATGTATGTCGACTTATGTTGATGCAACATAATATGTACATAATAAAATTACTAACTGTTCAATGGAAATATGTGTCCTATATTTTAAAATAATTTTTCTTTATTTTTTCTCATCACTGATAAGCCCCGCCTCCAAAATATCCTCCAACTCAAGATCCCCCCTGTGACATCATCAAAGGGAGAAATTAGTAGGTTAATAAGCAGAATTTTTGCACAAATTAAACATTACAATGACTACCTCCACCTGCCCACATAGACATTACATGTCTTCACACAACACCATCTAACAACCTTTCATGTGGGAATAATCGTTTCCTTATGTCAGAAATGTGCTAGCTATGTGATGCTATTATAAGCACTTGCAGGTGGTCATTGCAATGTTTAGTTTGTGCATAAATTATGTCTATTATCCTGCTAATGTCTACCTTTCATGATGTCACAGGGGGAATCTTG
The DNA here is from genome assembly GCA_963669155.1 of Arbacia lixula. NCBI lineage: Eukaryota > Metazoa > Echinodermata > Echinoidea > Arbacioida > Arbaciidae > Arbacia > Arbacia lixula. The sequence continues at coordinate 5,392,950 of OZ022587.1, read as the reverse complement.
AGTTGGAGGATATTTTGGAGGCGGGGCTTATCAGTGCTGAGAAAAAAATATAGAAAAAGCATTTTAAGATATAGGACACATATTTCCATTGAACAGTTAGTGATTTTGTTATATACATATTAAGTTGCATCAACAGAAGTCAACTTTTTTCTTGATGACAGGGGCCCTTTAAATCAACGTACATTTTGATGTCAGGGGACCTGAAAACCACAATTGGGTCTGAATCTGTAGACTTGCAGTGTCACATCTACATACCGGTGCGTGAGCTATCCATACCTGGATATTCAGTCCATACACTTTGCTACCTTTCCACCTACCTTTTTAAAGTCGTTATAACCTCGTCAAGATTTTGATGAATAATCTAGCCACGATTGGGTCTAAATCCGTAGACTAGCAATGTCGCCTCTTTCCACCGGTGCGTGAGCGATCTAGGGAAGATGTGGACATAAAATACCCCGCTACCACGCTAAACGTATCGCATCGGCTCGGCTAATGGGAGCTCCGTGTAGACTCGCCCCGTCTCTAACTCACTCACTCACGCAACGGCGTACATGTATACCTCACTCTAATGCATTGAAGCTGGCCGCCGCGTCAACCGTACGTGCTTTCATAAATAAAAGATGTGGCGAATCGGTGTCACAAAAAAAAGATGCGCTGAGTGTCTCCTGTTGTGTCACTGTGATGAATGTTTACCCTTCCCTCCCGTTAAGCCAAGTCACGATCAAACATCAAGGACTAAACTATGTCTTGGGAATGATATAGAGCCGATATCCAGAGATTTCGTGGTTCATTTCTACACGTCAAGACAGGTATGTATACACTTTCTTCATGATCGTAGCATTTGTCTACTTCTTGATCACGTTTCGGACGGTTTTTGCGGGTGTGAGTTCTGAAGTGCCTGTGGGTAAAGGACTCCGATATCGTTATCTTTTTTCAACAAGTGTGATGGGGGGTTTTGTTTTCATGACGAACCTATTAAGATCATCGAGATGACGATCAAACAGGGTTCGGGATCTGTCCCTGTCTCTGTGTGATGTTAATTCTGCTGCGCCACAAAAGGCGACTAAATGCATTGAATGTCTTCGTAAAAGCCCATCAACCGTGCCACAAGAGGTAATATACATGTATGTACATAATTTATGTGTGCACCATTGAACATTATCACGTGACCTTGACCGGCATGGTGAACTCAGTCATGCTACAAAATAGACGCTTAATCCTTATAACCTATGACAAATATATCTTCAAAATATCACATACAAAAGTCATGTACTTGATATGTATTTGATATTAGTAGAAATGATGGAATTATCCAATTGTACAGATCATTCGTAAATGTTTTTTTTTTTTATCATTAAAGGATTTGCGAGGATTTGCAAGTGAATGCAAAAGAAAAATGAACATAGTAATGTTGATACAAACTCATATCGAAACCAACATGCACATATCACACAGAAATATAATATATTCATATGATATATATTATATATATGCATGTAATATATGTATATATAAACTATAAATATTACATTATTATCTATATACATATATTTTATTATATAATACATGAATGTGTATATCTTAAACATTAATCCCCCAAATAATACTTCATGTGCCACTGATGCATTTTTACAGAAGTCGCACATAAGCGTTATAGTCTGCTTGGCACACAAAGGGTTGACGTGACCAGAGCCCTATATTAAAGGTTTGCAATCAATCTCAAAATGGCAATAGCCATTCAACACCATTGTTTCATGCGATTTTTTTCTTCAAAAGACTGACCAGTTACCAATCAGAATTTGTCTTTCAAGTTTGCAATTGACCGCACACCTTTATGTTACGGGGACCAGATCGTGGAAGTGGCGTGGTGTAGTGGATCGCTCCCCTGACTCTTAAGCAGAAGGGTCAGTGTTCAAACCAAGGAGCTGTCACTTCTGTAACCTGTTAGCTGCTCCGTACCCAGGAGAGAAATAGGTACATAGGAGGTGTTTCACCAAGCTGTTCGTAATCTACGAACGACTTTACGAACGACTGGTGACCCTTCCTTGTGCTGAATGAGATGTTTTAACATAGTGGGATTGAATTTCCAACAATCCTAATAAAATCTGACGAATAAACTTCATATGCATGCACTGGTAAACAACAAGAATGTTAATGTATAAAGTTCGGATTTCAACTCTGAGAATCTGATTTAGAACAAGAAGGGTCATCAGTCGTTCGTGAAGTCGTAAGAGCTGCTTGGTGAAACACCTCCCTGGTAGGATCCTTTGATCCAGTAACTGGGGGTCATAATGCTGTGATCTCATGAAAAACAGTGGTCTCACTGATGAGGATACCCTGGGTTAATAAAACCAAATCATTTATCTATTCTTGTTATTATTTACAGGAAGATAGAAAGAGATAGAAGTGGAGGGAGAAGTGAGTAAAAATGGACGGTGGCAAACGCCTGGTTAGTTGGTATTCCTGCGGCAAAACAGTTTTGACGTATATCATGCTTACAGATCAGTCTTCTATCTTAAAGAAGACGTGTTATCAATTAGTTATTACGATGGCTAGGAGGGGCGGGGGCAATAAACTCTTAAAGGTCAGTTTGCTTTTTCAAGAGGCACTTGCGCTTTGGAGTGGCGATTTATCATCTTGAGAAGGGCAACCTCGCTTAATGACTCGACCATATATCTGTCTAACGTCATTTTACAGATAGCAAATCAAGAAAACTTTCCTTCTCACAATAATAAGTAGTGTCTGGCATTACATGATTTACAGTTTGCCTTCTACAATTCCTTCTTCCTTGCCTCCTCTTTTTTTACTCGATCCAAATTCCTTTGTAACCGTAAACAAGTTTTTTTGTCAAAAATCTAGAAATAAATAGTTCTTTGAAGCACATTGTGTTTAACCCTGTAACACCATTCTCCATTCCTAAAATCGGTACCATACGATTTAAAAGTAAAATGTAGCACTGTTAAGGAGTTATGGGCGATACCAATCAGATTGTTACAATTTTGTTGAAAAGTTTCGGTAAGCTACGAATATGAGATTTCATACATGTTATTGTGGGTGCATATTGCTGATTAATACCGAGTTTCATGACATTTGTCATGTTTGTAAAACGGCTGCCCTATCGTTAAATGTGAACCAGTCCGAATCATATAACATCAACGCCTGGAACACTCAAGTACTAGAAAGGTGTTTGTGTGTTTGCTAAGGATGACACGACAAACATTTTAGAACCAGAACGAAAATAAGAAGTAATGGAAGGAATAAACATATGCGCAGTGAATGTAGAAGGACGAGCAAAGGAAGAGGATTAAAAACAAATAGGAGAAGATGAAGACGAAGGAAAAATAAATATTGTCAACGACAACAATACCTTTAACATCACAATCCGAACCGTCCAGGGGCTATTCAAACCTGTTCTCATCTATAAATATCTTCTAATCGATGTTATGTGAGCAGCAAAGTAGGAAAACATCACGTATACGCAGATCGCCTTTCGCACAACATAAGTCATTTATTATTCCAGATCGATGTGTTATAAGGGGGCGCATTAAAGTTATACGAGAACGGAGCGGGAATGTGATTGAAGACATTACTTTGTGAAATTAATCATACAGAGCAAACAGCGTGTGGCATATTTACAGAGGCTGTAGAGTGAGGAGGTTTTGTGTGTGCGAAAGAGAGACAGTTGAAGATGGGGTGAGGGAGAGGGAGATGGAGAGGGATAGGGAGAGGGAGAGGGAGAGGGAGGAGGAGGGGAAAGGGTGGGGTGGGGGACGGGGAACCGGAGATAATGAATTGAAATGGGAGAGGGAGGGAGGGAGAGAAAGAGAGAGAGAGAGAGAGAGAGAGAGAGAGAGAGAGGGAGAGAGAGAGGTAGAAAGAGAGAAGGGGCGGGAGGCATGGGTGTGATTGTAGGAGCGCAAGATATTGAGGGAGAGAGAGAGATTTAGATACAACTAACTTGACGAAAGAGAGAGAACGTATGGAGATATGAAAGAAAGAAGATTTAAATTCGGACAATATAAAAGATAAATAGAGAAAGAGAGAGAGAGAGAGAGAGATACGCATGATACGCAAAACAAGTAACATGCCCTAACATTATTATACGGCAAGGTTAACCGAAATTAAAACATGTAATTGTGCAAATACAAAGCGGACAGGCATGATAGGGAGGAACATACAGGAGAAGGACAAAGAAAGAGAGAGAGAGAGAGAGAGAGAGAGAGAGAGAGAGGGAGAGAGGGAGAGAGGGGGAGCACGAGAAAAATCACCCAACAAAAACACGAACGAGTAGATCTATTAGTCATAATTAGAGACGAATGTGAAGGGAGTGGATACGATGCAGTGAGGGGGAGACATAAAGAAAGTAGACTTTATAGGCATGGTAGCAGTGGGTAGGAAGACGGGTGGGATTCACAGCGATTACACATTTGACGGCCTGTAGCATTATGCTTAAAGGGCATATACTGTACTGGGAAGGCAAAAAAGCCTTCAAAATGTAATTGTTAGCAATCTTCTTGCCAATGGTCTTAAATTCATATATTGTCTATTTTAGAAGCTTGCTGAAAGTTATTTGCCCTCGAATGATCTACATTTGGAGTAATGAGTGACTAAATCACAAATTCTCAAAATGTTCGGCCCGAACATTTTGAGGATTTAGTCATTTATAATTAATTACTCCATATGTGGAGCATTTGAGGGCAAATAACTTTCAGCAAGCTTCTAAAATAGACAATATATGAATTTAAGACCATTGGCAAGAAGATTGCTAGCAATTACATTTTGAAGGCTTTTTTTGCCTTCCCAGTACAGTATATGCCCTTTAACACCGCAAACGATCTGGATCACATGCTGCTAACAGAATGACAAGGCATGTGAGCATTGAATTGTGTTTGCTTTCATTAGTATCGTCCATACCTACCTGAGTTGATGCTGGTATAGAAAAGTATGACGTTTGTTGTTGACGGTATGGTTCGTGTTCTTAAGACACTGTGGGGAAATCGAAATGACACACCCAGTTTGATGTATCAGGCGATTGGGTGATGTATGGAACACGCTTGAACACTGTTGAAGGCAGATGAACGAGCACAGGTAGGGGAAATGTAAGACAGGTATATGTGGAAGAGAAAACGAGAGAGAAAAAACTGACCTCGGAGTGATAGATACGAAGAAAATCGAAGGAGGGCAACAGAGAGAAGATGAGGAGGTGGGGTGGGGTGAGGGGAAGGAAGAGAGAGAGAGAGACAGAGGAAAATGTGGGAGAGGGGGAAATAAGGTTAGACAGATAGAGAGAGACACCCATATTTCATTGATCGTGTTGGTAGATAGGATGACAGAGAGAAAGAAAGAGAAAGAGAGAGATAGAGAGAGAGAGAGAGAGAGAGAGAGAGAGAGAGAAAGAGAGAATGGGGAAATAAGAGATGGACACGTGAAAGGGATAGACAGAGAGTGAGATAGAGAGGAAGAGAGAGAGAGAGAGAGAGAGAACCCACTCTGCATGCTGGTGAAAGCTATAGGAAGAGATCGAAATCAGGAGAGAGAGAAAGCAACAACACAGAGACATAAGAATAATAAAAAGGGAGAGAGTTATATAGAGGGGGATAGAGCCAGAGGAGGAATATAGAGGGGAGATTAGAGTGGGAAGGGGAGGGGGGGGGGGGGTGCGCAGTGGCAGAACAGAATATGGCGGAATGAGCAAGGGAGAAACTAAACATACAAGGTTGCAGTACAATCAGGACAATTGCTTTTGCAGCATGCAACACGCCTATAGTAAGCAAATAATAAAAGCAATAAGACCTCTCGTGTTTTGATTCCTAACATGCACGAAACACATGTATATCCACTGGCCACACAATTGAATAACTTTAGCGACTCTATTCCGTTTTTTCATGACAGCATGGTTGCATGTGAGGGGGTACAATAGCGCGGCCTTGTATGAGTCCATGTTTGGCTTTCGTGCCCTGTCGCCATTGAGGCCCGAACAAATTACTTTTCGATCCGAGTTCATTATTGATCGCGAATCAGAGTGAGTGATTTCAGTATTGTGTCCATTTCGACCTGAATTTATTAGTTACAATAACAACTCCCTATTCGTGATGACGTGTTGTGGCTGGCAGACGGAGAAAATATAGCCGGAGGCGCGTATTCAATTTCAAGCAGTATTCATATTACTTTTCTTTGAATGATGTAAGTACAGCGAGAAAACTCTTGTACCATTACACATGTTAAAAGACCACTGCAAATTACATTCATGGTAAAAATGTTTCTATGGGTGGGTGACGCCCAGCCATGTTCTGACATTAATATACAAGTGAATGGTTTGTATGTGCGCATGTATATGTGTGAGTGTGTTTGTGTGTGTGTGTGTGTGTGTGTGTGTGTGTGTGTGTGAATGTGAATTTGGGGTGAGGAGGCAGGAACCATCGGATATCAAGTCATTCTACCTTCCAAAGAAATACATTTGTTCTATGTTACTACGTCCTTTAGACTCACATTAGTCAAATGATAAACTTCATAATGATTACCGTGATAGTTCTTTCAATTACAATTATATTTTCTAAATATGTCAGGAAGCGTTTCTCTAGGGAATCAAGAAAATGTGGTATTTTGGGGCAGGTGGTTTTAAGGACAAGTTTAGATTATACCACTTTTGTCCAAGAAGACAACAGAATATGGCCTTTTTAAGCAGGTTGTCTTTCTACGCAGATGGTGAAAGATGGGATTTAGACAATGCTCCACTTCACAAAAAGCCTGTTGGTGTACATAGCATTTAACACGTTGGAAGAGGACATATTTACTGATTTTGTAGATTTATCCTGACGTACGCCGTCACAACCCGTGGTAAAAACCGCTGGAAAACTGATGCAACTGAACGTCGCTGTAATTCAATTTACTAATGCAAACACGTCCTTGTAATGTAAATTCTTTCTTTAACAAAGTTGACATTTGGCGCCATGAATGTGTACAAGAATAATTAATCAGTTGGTTGGAGCTGGAGGTAAGGACGAGAGAGGAAGAAATCTAAAAAAATAAAAGCAACTGAGGGAAAGGGAGTGGAAATGGCGGGAAATCAGGACTGAAAATCGACATGAGGAATAGAGAGAGAAAAAGAGAGAAGGAGGAAGAAAGAGAGAGAGAGAGAGAGAGAGAGATAGAATGAGGGAGAGGGAGAGAGGGGGGGGGGAATACATAACTCTAGAACTGTGGAAAAAAAACGAGTGGGAAATGGTGGTAAACGTGAGAGGTTGAGAACCAGGAGGAGGGGGAGAGAGAAAGGGAGAGAGATGGAAAGAGATTGAGAGAGGGAGAGAAAGAGATGTGTATGGGTTCCTACACAAGGGTGGAAAAGCGATCATTGCGATAACGACTTACATAAGAGGTGCTACGAAGAAGAGAATGAAAATCGAAAAAGCTAGAGAAGGAGAACGTATGCATGGTGTGGGTGGACAAAGAGATGGGTGGGAACTCAGGTAGTTGTGTTGATAAATGATGTTCGTCCTTCGCATCGCGAAGATGACCACTACTTCACAAGTTTTTATGAGTTCGAAGATGGCTGAATAGACCAATCTTCGCCCGGAAAAGTCTGGTGCAATGTGGACATGCAAAAGTTGGTTGTGGGGCAGGATCAGTGCTGGCATTTGCTCTGCCTTTTCGACACTGGCGTTTCTGCTTTTGCTTGTCTACACGTCTTGACTCATAGCCTGACACACCGGCCCTAACCATGGTGCGCCAGGCAGAAAGTTCCTTGGCTGATTCTTCCCAGGTGTCTGGGTTCATACCACAGCACTTCAAGGAAACTTTTAAGGTATCCTTGAAGCGCTTCCTCTGACCACCTTGGGAGCGCTTGCCTACCATTAGCTTGCCATAGAGCAGTCTCTTTGGCAAACGCTCATCAGGCATTCTGTGGACATGTCCTGCCCATCTGAGCTGGGAGCGCTTGAGTGTCGCATGAATGCTCTCCATCCGAGCTCTATGGAGGACTTCAGTATCTGGTACTTTGTCTTGCCATTTGATATGCAGTAAGTTTCTGAGGCATTTCATATGAAAGGAGTTCAGCTGCCTGGCATGCCGGCTGTAGACCGTCCAGGTTTCACTGGCATACAGCAGAGAGGGCAGGATGACTGCCCGGTACACCTTCAATTTGGTCGGCAGACTGATCCCTCTTCTCTCCCACACCCTTTTCCTCAGTCTGCTGAAAGCCGAACAGGCTCTTGCAATTCTGTAGGAGACCTCTTCATCAATCCTGACAGACCGGGATAGTGTACTGCCAAGGTAAATGAACTTATCTGCAACCGTCAGCTTCTTACCATTGACTGTGATGAAAGGCTCTGTGTAGGGCATCGCGGCTGGCTGATACATCACTTCGGTCTTCTTTGTGCTGATCGTAAGACCAAAATCATCACAGGCTTTGGCAAATAGGTCCATGCTTTCCTGCATATCAGACTGGGTACTAGCATTCAATGCGCAGTCATCGGCAAAAAGAAAGTCACGGGCTGTATCATCCAAGACTCTGGTTTTAGCTTGTAGTCTCCGTAGGTTGAACAACTTCCCGTCAGTTCGAAATCTGATAAATATATATGCATATATAGAGATATGGAGAGAGAGAGAGATAGAGAGAGAGAGATTGCTTATTATAACAACGTCAACGTGAAGGTAAGGCCATTGTCACCCATGATTGTATACCACGAGTTAATCTTTTACAATCACTTCCGACATGAAATATCAAGCACGTCAGCTGTTGCAACTGCGTTATTGTTGTACTGTCACTTTCGATAATTAATTCGATTCCTATAAAGCTATCAATAAATGAAAGAGCATACATGCAGTGTGCACAAACCCCCGATGAAAGCAGTTAGAGAGACAAATAAGAGAGACGACCGCATGAGCATACCAGCGGAAAGTGATGCGCTACAGAAACAGTAAAAGGTGAACCCCCCCCCCCCCTTTATCCACCCTCGCCCTTCACTTTAATATCAACAGAAGGAACATGTGTAATGTAAATGTAACTTTTATCTCGTCAAAGATTATGAAATGCACCCATCCCACGCAAATTTAGTACCCACATTGCTTTTAATGATTAACCAGATTTATATGACATTGAAACAAAGTTAGTTGATTCACATGGCCAATTTCTGTAGCATTTTACTTGGTGAACCACAGATTGGAATAATTTGGTAAAGTACTATCTTCTCAGCTATCTTCTCAGCTAAATCCTTTGAATCTAAGTATCGGTCGTACTTCCTCCTTAATCTCATTTCTTCGTATAATCATTATTGACACATGAAACGACAATAGAACTTGAAGATTCTCCGTCTTAAATCTGGCTCTATGCATCGTTATGACACTATTAACATGGTATGTTGTTACCATGGTTACGCAGACAAAATTTGAAAGGGACACTTTGAAATTTTGTCCGCAAACCAAAAGACCGCTTTCATAGTGCAGGGTATTTGTCAGTATTTAGCGAAGAATGTATGTCTATATACAATGTAAACAGTTCCTCCTTTGTTCAGATAATAGACGTGTTAGAGGAAGCAATGTCCTTGCTGCCTTCTATCAATGGGCTATAACCCCCTTCAGAGGGATGAGACGAGTCTCATTGACCGTTCAAATTGAAGGTGCATGCTCACGGAAGGGCAAGGCTTCAGTTTCATTGATGATTTGTAACGGCCTTCTGTGCATGTCTTTTTAGGCTTGTACGTGATGTTCTTTCTATAGAGCTCTTACGAAGCATGGTTTCAGTCGTTCGAAGTTTCAGACAATATCTCTCAGTACGAATAATCTGCTTAGAATATACCTCTTTTCATCATTTTCTCCCCCTAGTCTTTCTCTGTCTCCTTCTCGTTGTCCCATCTCGTCTTCCCGCATGAATGAGTGCGTGTTGTGTGTGATTATGAAGATGTATAAACCTTTATATCATTGACTTCATATAAACGTATCTCATTATTGTTGTTTATCACTATACATGTATTTTGTTATGTAAAGGGCCCCACCCATAAGCAGATTTGCTTCTTAGGGGTCCATACCATTATTTTATGTTGGTAAATATGTCGTATTTTGTTGTTTCGTTATTATAATAGGTAAATAAAAAATATTCCTCTTCCTCTTTTTGAGAAGAGCGAGGAAATAGGAAGTCCTATCTAACTCTGAACATCTTATGATCTTCACCATGCTGCGGTTATGCTTGCCATTAGGGAGGAACTTGCAGGTCAATAAACTTACAGCATCCACATTATGATGCTTGGACTCTAGCATCAAGAGTCAGTCACATGGTTGAATGAAATCAAAGTTAGAATGGGTCACGTTCAGAAAATAGTCTATAGAGGTTGAATGGCGTCATCATGAAGTCATCGTATTTGGAGTTTGCTTCGCGAATGTTAAAGTTCGTAAACTTCTCCGGCTCCCAAAATGATACTTCTCCTATCACAATAGGAGGGTTGGGGTATTCTTTGGTACACACACACACACGCACTAATAAACACATACAAGAAGATACACACACTTTTGTCAATTTTTTATTTTCTTTCTTTTTTTTTCAAAATAAACAGTAATTACACTACCAACTTATATTTATCACAACATAACTTTTTTTGTTATCAAAGCATTGCATATCAATGGTTCATGTGAAAAACAAAGAGTTTTCTATAATCAAATAGAAGTACAAGAGGAGAAAAAAACCACAGAAGGCTCCATCGATCTACCCCCCCCCCCCACCTCATCCCCAATCCAGTGTACTTGCCCACATTCCCACTTCCATACATACACAAGCCATATGGCAACACAACTGATGTCAATTAAACATTATGGGCGTATATAAAGGAAACCAAAAAGAAGAAGAAAAAGAAGAAGAAGAAGAAGAAGAAGAAGAAGAAGAAGAAGAAGAAGAAGAAGAAGAAAAAGTACGCACACACGAACATAACTCACACAGTATACCGGAGAGGAAGGTGGAAAACGCCACACAATCTCCATTGTCTCAGCGGTATACCACCATCATCTTTCACTGCTTCAGGCATCTCTCTTCACACTTCACACTGATACTGCTTAAACCTTTGAGCACCAAATGAGCTGTTTCTCTAGGAGGTGTAGGCATATCATTTGTGTTAGCATACTAGCACACTAACATACACGTAAAGGGTTAAAAGGACGAAAGGAACTCGATGTCAAATGTATGATGGGTCGATCTAATCAGACATAGGAATCCATTGAGGGCGAGATTGTCATCGATTCGATTAGACCGATTACATCGGGTCGAATGAAACATGATACAATGAATTTACAATAGTGCAATTACCTTAATTGATGAATGATGCTCAACTTGACTTATAATTATGGTAATTGAAGATGAATGATTGTGGTCTTTTGTCACGATTGTCTTCCTTGATATATACACACACAATAGAAAGACGACACCACAGTGTCGAATCTCGAAAAAGTAACATATAGAGATGAATGCTGCAAAACCATATACAGTACCGGTATATGGTTTGAGAAATACGATATGTTAATATGATATCAAATAAAAATGTTCAGTTTAGAAATGTGTGCATATGATCACGCTATAGAAAAAAAAACCACCAAAAAGACGAATCTGAAAGAAAGTAACGTATAGAGATTAATGCTACGAAACCATCATATATGTTTTGAGAAAATTATGATATGTCAATGTAATATAAAAAAAAACATGTGTACATGTGTACGCGCAGCAGACAAACCACCCCAATTCATCGAATCATGAAAAAGTAAGATATATAGATGAATGCTACGAGATCATATATATGTTTTGAGAAGTTCGACATATCAATATGATATCAAATATGTAAAATGTATCAAGTACATGTATAAGTGTTCGGTTTAAACATGTGTGCATGTGTCCACGCAACAGAAAAAACACACCAAAAAGATGAATCTCGAAAAGGTAACATATGAAGATGAACGCTCCGAAACTGTAATCCAGGAAGGGGGAACATTTGCCCGTCGGAGGGGTATGGTCTTTGACCAGGAAATCCCCTTCCCCTTCCCGCCTCCGGCCCGGTTCAGCCACTCCAGGCTCCCACCCACGCTAATCATATATTATTGTCTAGGCAACTACTATAAATACTTATGTTAAGTGACCAATTGTTATCAACCTGACAGTATCTCAATCATCTCCCACTTAACTATACGTTCAATGACATCGTGGAAATTCTCCAACATTCCCAAGACAAGTGCGTCGGAGGAGAAAACAATGAAAAATGTTGATTCAAACGATAGTGGGAACTTAGTGTGTCAATCAGGTGATAAATATCAACAGACACAATAGTAATGACATGTCCACATTATGTTTGGATAACGATAGAGACCAATTGTCAAAAGCTAGGTCTATGCAACATACCACATGGACGTAGATAAGTGATAAACATCTTATTCAGGGAATTTAATCCAATAACAACAAGATCTAAAACGGTAGATACATACACCTGAATGCTTTTCACAACATGCAATTGGAACAAGGCCGTACAGCATTCTACAAAACGTTCTGTCAATTAATAATATTACAAATGATCTATACCATGCGACGTAAAAGTCGTGGGGGTTGACAGCTCTCTTAAAATGATGCAAAATACTAAAAAATTTAACGAGTAAAGTGCGAGTTGACTCACAGATTACGCGAAAGTCTGAACAGTACTTCTCTGTGGGCTTTCTACTTGTTACTATCTGTGCAAAAATACGCCTGTGGTGTATGAAAAGTTAATAAGGTGATCTCCTTTCCCTCGTTATTTTTAATGAGTCGGAATCCCGGATCTCCCAGATGTCCACACTGCTCTAGAAATACCACCGTTGACTCCCAAACCCTGTCAATAATTGACTCCTGGTAAAAGATTGATTCCGCCATTCTTAGTTGGGTTCTCATTTTGCACCCCTCCACACACTCTGTTGTGCACCCCAAGCTCCTTTTCAACCCTGGGGGATGTTTCACCAAGCTGTTCGTAAGTTACGAACGACTTTACGAACGACTGGTGATCCCCTCTTGTGCTAAATGCAATACCACACTCTGTTCACTGAGAATCTGACTTTGCACAAGAGGGGATCACCAGTCGTTCGTAAAGTCCCTCGTAACTTACGAACAGCTTGGTGAAACATCCCCCTGGAATCTCCCATTGAGTACCTCCACGCGTTAAGGTAAATGCACACAGAAGGGTTTGCCGGTGCCGCTCGTGGCACGCCGCCGGTACTTTGTGCTTTCCCGCCGCGGCAGAGTCCGAACATCTTTCGCCTATAGAAATTGATGAATGTCACGGCGGCATAAAAAGGGGAGAAAACATGTGTAAATGTATGAATTAAGAGGAAAGTTATGGTTTTTGTAATAAATTTACGAAATATTAGTAGCATCCAATTCTGATAGCTAACTTTTATGGGCAAATGTATTGATCAATAATGACGTAAGCGCTCTACGGAGTTTGTCATCGTTCTTGTAAAAGACACGTAAACGAGTCAACGGCGTAATGAATTTACAAAAGAGAGAGAATAATAAGGATAATGATCTTGGTCTTTCGGATTCTGAGATTAGGAAAGGGGGAAGGGACGGGGTGCACTGATAATCCACAGAAAAATACCTGCGACCAACAATTTGCTGATCACCCCCCAAAACAAACAAACAAACAAACAAACAAACAAACAAACAAACAAACAAACAAACAAACAAACAAGCCCGCAACAACAACATCAAACAATAAAACAAAAATTAAAAAAATTAAATAAAAAACAAAACAAAACAAAAAAATAGACACAAACAGAATTCACACGAAGGAAACAATCTCCAACCTCTGGTCATTAGATGGTTGTTGGCTCTCCTTGTGTCTGTGTGTGATGCTTTCATACTATTGCGTCTACTGTTTGATCAATTCCTGACTGTCTCCGCCTTCCCTCCACGCCTCTCCATCATATTCATTGCAGAAGAACCAGGTACAAAGTATCCTCCAAGACCAGCCTGGATTCCAGGCAGTCGGGCATTTTTTTAATTCAAAGTACAATATTCAATAAACGGGTCTGGCCACACTAGACTAATTATTCTCAGGAGAAATCATTCTTAAGGTGAAAAGATGAGAATGAAAGATTGACTAGTCTTGTGAGTATTAGACTCTATCGTTATCGGTTTGAATGGAAATGTCAAAACGCCTGGGAGCCAGGCTATCTCAAGGCATAACAGGAAAGCGATGAAGTAAGGTATCAAATATTAACCAATGACAGACAGTACTGGTGGACTCGCGCATAAATACTTCAGCGATTCGCCCACATTGTCATCAAACAGTGCGAGATGTTTCCGCTCTCAAACATTGTATTATATTACCAAGGTTATCCTTTCAAACATTGCAAAAGAGAAACATATGACAGTCTAAAATCTTGTTTCATCAAGAAGTGTAATTCAAACGCCAAGGATAATGCTTCATCTCGTAATTTAATAGCCCTCTTTGATAAGCAAATATCGATTATTTTGTAGTCTAAAACAAGATAAAAGAGCTCACCGTGTATGTACGTGCAATTCATAACGTCTAGTAAAAAAGAATACGACAACAACTTATCGAGTACGAAAGTAGTATTTTAAAGAACAACACGTTTTATAACACACATCTTTCTTCACAAAATGAGCGGTGGCAATGAAATAATGATAAGTACTTATAAAGCTACTTCAGCCCTTTGTGTGCCTGATGCATTGCTGTCCTACGGGATTTGTGTGTGTATTTCACGTGAAAAGGTCATATGTGGCAGACAAAGAGTTTAAGCATTTATTACACTAGGGAGAGTCAAAGCAATTCATTATGAACATCATTGATTCTAAATACAGGGTCAAGATTGATTGAACTCTTTCTTGGAAATGTTCAAGAACCACATCTTTCGGAATTAAATTTGATAATAATCACACATTTCAAAGTAATCAACCCTGGTTAAAAAATTAACAAAACAAAACGAACGCTTATTTTTGTTACAAGAACTCTTCAGTATGTTATCTGCTACAATCTCAATCGGATAACATGGAAACAGAATGATGATAAAAGGTCGTGTAGATTTAAAAAAAAAAGACACAAGAGGCAGGAGATGAAGAGGTGAGATTTAGGAGAATCACAATACCACAAGGACAAGAACAGCAGAAGTGATGTATGAAAGGGGAAAGGGGCAGTTGCTGAAGAGGTTTCCTTGTAGCATATGAAGTGAAATTAACAAGACAAAAAGACGGACAGATCGAAAGATAGATAGATAGATAGATAGATAGATATATAAACGGACATATACATGTAGAAAAAATAGATAGAGACTGACGACAAAAGGTTGTATGATACAAGAATGACATAAGAGGAGGGAAATGGAAAGTTGAGATTTAGGAGCATGCGAATAAAAAACGGGAGTGATATGAAGACAAAAATGACAAGAGAATCAAGACAACGCACGTTAATTATGTTAATGAAAATGTCTTTTTCCATATAGAGGAGGGGGAGGGGGCAACCTTTGGCGCCCCAGCCTAGATCCGGCATTAAACTAGTGTGTTTACAGACCAGGATCCTGTGGTATAAAACTTAACATTAATGGTCACTCTGCCATTAATGGTTACTACCATTGTAACACCGTTTAACAGCCAATCCAATTTAAGGTTTCCATAGAAGTTGCCATTTGTCGCATAATTACAATCAATGGTAAATCTTATGCAACGGGGCCCAGAACTGGAGGAAAATGTGACAAGGTTAATTACCCATGATTGTCTGGTCTATTTTGACACTAATATCGAATCATGAAGAAGCCTACTTTTCAAATGAAAGTCGGCGGAGGGGAACAAGGCGTTTAATTTCAAAACGACCCCGATATCACTATATCAAATAGTGATACCGAACAGAGCATATTGCTTCGGTTGGTTGCAGCTCATCAGCGATAATAATCAACTTTAATTTTCGTTAGAGATATTTGGGAAGAGCGGAAAGGGGATGGAGACAGAGAAAGTGTGTGTGTGTGTGTGTGTGTGAGAGAGAGAGAGAAAGAGAGAGAGAGAGAGAGAGAGAGAGAGAGAGAGAGGGGGGGGGGGGAGGGAGGGGGGGGGAGGGGGGGGGAAGGGGGAGGGAGGGGAAACCCCGTAATAAAGTCACGGTAGATCTTTGTGTGCTACATGTGACACAGAGAAAATAGTGAGATAGATGGATAGAGAAATGGGGAGAACACGAGTGAAAGACATTGACAAAAAGAGAGAGCTATATAGATCAATATGCATGAAGATAGAAAGAGAGAGAGAGAGAGAGAGAGAAGAGAGAGAGAAGAAGAAAAGGGAGAAATTGGAACAAAATAATAGGTGGTGGAGGGAGAGGATATGAGGATGAAATGGAAGGAGAATAGGATAGAGCAGGAGTTAAAGGGGAGGTGTGTGTGTGTGTGTGAGGGGGGGGGATTAAAAGACACAGAGACAAGAGAGGGTGAGTGGCAGAGAGAAAGAGAGAGCTTAACAGAGAGAAAGAACCGTCTACCTCCTTCACATACACACACGAACACACACACACAATCACACACACACACACACACACACTTTTTTTAAAGTGATTTTTATTCCTCCAAATATGCAAAATACATTTACAGTTGAATATACGACACAAAAATATTTCAAATGTTAACTTAGTATTTATAAACAAAAAATATATCAATTACATTTTTAAATGAAATTAGGTAAATTAAAAATTATTGACTAAGATGCATAAACAAAACTGTATATTCAATGCCCTGATTCCATGAAATAATGGAGGTTAACAAAAAGATAAAAAGGAAACAAAGACATGCTACTGACGTTAAACCCACTCCCCCCCCCCCCATCCCACTGATCACCCCGTCACACACATACCTCACACACCCGTTCCTGTACCTCTGCTCATTTCGAGTTAAGCTAAAAAAAATATATGTAATTGAATAGCAAATATAGAAAGCTGTCACAATCGACTAAATAACAAAGAAATAATTAACGAAACCCTGTAATCCCAACAATCCCACGCACACACACACACACACACGCACACACACACGCACACACACACACGCACACACACACACTCACACGCACACACACACACGCATACACACACACATATATTCACACACACACCAACACACTCGCCCATACATACACATGGACACACGTAAACACAATACCTCCTCGCCCTCCACTGCTTCTGCAATCAGCATCGTTGAAATGTCCCATATCCATGGCATCCTATATTTAGTCACGTGACACAGAGGCCGAGTTTATCTCAGACGAAGCCGCGAACGCCAAATGATTACCAAGGGTGATTTATCCAACCTGTGGTGTAATTTCAGGCCAAATTTATAGGACACGCTTCGGGTATTAAGATGAAGTTCAGTCTCGTTTTAGCTCCATAAATTTCCCCTCGGTCCCAGGCGGGCCGTTTGTGAGTTGGGAAAGATGAGCGCATTGATGAACACGACTGGTGATTATAAACACTCGGATTACATGCAACACGAGCCGGGCTTTCAATGCGCTCCAGTAAGCGCGCGACTCTTAAGGAGTTAGGCTAGCTTTCAGGCTGTTGGGCATTTATAAATCAAAATATCAAATAAACGGATCTGGCTGCAGTAGACCATTCATACTTGACGTGGGACGGACTCAGAAAAGGGGAATGATACAATGATTTATCTTAAACTATTACACTCTAATGCTAAATATGTTACAAATGTTACATATCGCACCGTGTAGCCATTACACTCTACTTTGAAGTTTGTTGTTATCATAAATGTACAATAGTCTTGAACCGAGGCTAATAAGGTGTAATGTTACATCGCGACTTTGTAAAGTTGGGAGTAATGACATAGATATTACAGTGGCATGTGATATTGTGACAATTATTTGAAACCCGGGAACCTAGCCTTATAATATATGTATTGTAGTCGTGCATGAATATGTGACACAAAAACATGGCGAGTGTCTACTCTGACAAAAGGAAGAATCTAACAAAAGATATTTTTCATGTGAATTAGTAAAATGTGTCTGTCACTTGCATTGGCATCAGTGCAACACCACATCATGTTAGATTGAATATCTCGCAGCAAGATTAATATTTATTGTCCAGATTTTGACCGTATGTAGTGAATGCTGGGTACAATCTAAGAATACCAATCACCCAGATTTGAGTGATTTGTCACTCCTTTTGTGAGAGTGGGGCAGTGTACATTCTGAGCACTTTTTTTTTTGCTCTAGTGAGAAACTATTCAGATCCCATCATTCTGGCCAAAGGGTAGTAAGGTTATGAAACAAAGTAATTATAAATGGATAGATTCCTGTGTTCGACATAGCTTATTGCCGAATAGCCTTCTACATGCTTGTCGCACCAGGCTGAACATAGCACAGTTTTGGTTCTAATGGATCTATTTTGAATCCCTGTAGGATCACACCGTGACGCGATGGAAGCGGCGAGATGATTACTCCTCTCAATTAAACCAGACCTCATCAAGGAAATTGCTTTTTACCGCCATTATATTGTCACCTCATTCTCGTCTCAAATCGGCACGCATCCAATCATTTCATCATGTTCATGTTGTCATGATTACACGCGTGTGCACGCTTCGCTGTACTCTGTCTTTCTTTCTTTCTCCTTCTATCTCTCTCCCTCTATTTCTCTCCCTCACTTTTCTTTATACATCTCTCGCTTGCTCCTTATATGTCAATCTTTCTCTTTCCATATATATTGTTCCTTATCTCTTTCTTTCATACATCATTATCTCGATTTCACCCTTTCGGTCGCCCTCTCTTTCCCTATGTATATATTCACTCTCTATTGAAAAAGCACACACATACAAATATATATACATATATGTAATGTATCTGCTTCGCTCTCTCCACATCTCTCTCTCCCTCTCTCTCCCTTCCCCCCCCCCCTCTCTCTCTCTCTCTCTCTCTCTCTCGTTCTCTCTCCTTCATTGGCTTCTTAATTTTCTGCCTATCTGCTTCTCCTCTTTATCCTCCCATTGACACACATTGACACACGTGTATATCATTCCGCCCCTATTCTTGTAATGTCCCTCCATCTTACTTTCCTAAGGTATCTCCAACATGCATTTACGGCACTGTATGTAATCAATGTCATAATAGTAGAGGTGAATTATACACACTCTCGCACGATGTCTCTTAAATCAAATATCATGTGTATAATCATAATCAAAGTCCTTTTAATTTCCGATATTTCTCTTCTTTACTCCTTATTCCTTTGAATGCCACAAAAGCCGCTACTCCTTGGTAATTACGAGTCTTGCCTGTGAATAAAGTCGTGTGGCACACAAAGATTCAATCGTCTTCATGTCTATTGCATTTTAAATTGTTCTTTTGTTGCCGCCAACGCTCTCATGTCACGTACATCACACTCCTCTACTGAAGGGGTTTTCCCTTTCTATCTCTATCGCGCCCCCCTCCCCCTCTCTCTAGCCAGCTCGTCTTCCATCTATGACCACCTTTCTTCTCTCGATGTCAAAATTTTCAGCCTCCTCCCATTCACCTCCTTGTCCAAATTGCCGCTCAACATGTTTATCTATCTCATACCTTGCCTTCTCGAATTCCCAATCAACACTATCCATTCCAGCCTTTATTATTACTTCGATAAGTAATCAAGCTGGCGGATTCAAGGCAAACAATTAATCAAAGTGCACAGAAGGATAATACGACAGGTAATGTTCTTGAACATAACATCATTATTCGTTATGGATAGCAAGTACACTTCAACACAACATCAACTCTCCCAAATCAACCTGTCATTTAATGTTCACTGACAAACATCTTTGATCTAATCGAACATAACGTAAATGTCACCAGACCTTCCATCATGATTCTAACATGACAAACGGACCAGAAGGACGAGCTTTTATTGTGTGATGCATGTAGCATTGACAGGCATACTCAGCTCTAACTCGTGCGGTTGCCTATCGAAGAAGATAATTGAACTTTTCACGATAAATCTTCATTCGATATTTCGTCTGGATTAGGATACATGCGTGCATGTATCCTAATGTATCCCACAAGCCTTGTACAAAATACTCGCCTCCCATGCATACAAATTGCGTCTTTGCCGCTTTTCTCTCTCTCCATTCTGAAAATATTTTGACGTATTTTAAGTTGTATCTAGTTATATGAAAGCAAACGGAGTGTATATTTTGCAAACATGTAGGTGCTTCAGTTAATTGTGAATGTGCAAATATCTAGATACATTTTTTGATAGTTTGCGTAGGCTATTTAACTTTTCCTTTGTATTTTCACAAAAACACACACACACACTCAAATATATATACAAAAAATATAGGAGGTAAGGATTGCGCTCAAAATGTAGATGAAAATACAAACAAAGAAATACAAATATAAGCATGATAAGAATATCAAAAAAAATATATAAAAGCTAAGTAGTCTGCTCAATATTTCGGTAAGACTCTTGATGAAGGCCTTTGACCAAAATATATACATTTTTTGTTTATATACAGAGACAAAAGACAACGTAATAACACATCACAGATGAAGAATACCCTTTCGGCGACAGATCACATGTAATATATAATCTAGCTGCTCAAATTCAAAGGCCGCGTTCATTTACACGATCATATTTCTCAAATAATACAAAATGAAAACCATGGAAACGGTGATAACAATATGGACTTCAATAAAGCGCACTTTCATTGTGCGTCAAGGTATCGAAGGTGAAACAGGTAGCACACTTAACTAGGTCAAATCAACACATGTTCCCTTGGATAATTCGATTGGGGGAAAACGTTTCCGAAAAATATTGCTGATGCATTCGATCATTAGTCATCTGGGAAAACAACCGGCGGACCAAAATATAATGATCTTTTTCCAACTCTAAAATAACTCGGTCCAATTAGGAGTCCAAGTGGGTCAGTAATTGCCATAATTATTTCATGAATTTGCCGAGAGTCCGTTCCGTCCCGAAATCCTCCAATCGATGACAGAGTTGCTGTCACCGAGTGTCATGAGTACTTTAGTTGCTATGGCGATCGTATTCACGAAGGACCAGCCGAAATTAACACGTGTGAAAGCAACACGTTTTATGCTTCACGAAGGCGTGATGTCAGAGATGTATGACCCATTCGTTAAAATTAGATATATTGAGTGACATGTTTCACAGTCATCACATTTTGATAACGACCAAGTAGGGTCAATGCCGGCGTTTTCATTTGACTAAATTTGATTAATTTGTTTCCGTGTTTCACATATTTCAATTTCGAATTCGTGATTATGATTATACACAGATCTATTAACTTACAAATGAAAACCGGAGCATATCAATACAAATATTAACATTTTTTGTGTGATAAGATATTTTGAGTTACATGAGAGCTCTGGCGCAAACTTCCGCTTGACCTGCATCGAACTCTTCATAACTTGTGCATATTTATCAATCCATGTTGACATTATGTTTATCATATTAAGAATATTTCTGCGTATGCTAAGTTGTTACTTATGTGTATTTACGTCTTTGCCTTTCCGCTGATGCCTTTTTGTTACAAGAGTTACACACATATCCCATAGACTTGATAGAGCAGCGGTTTATATGGCACACCGAGGGTTATTAATAATGAAATCTCATCGCAGAACCTGTCTAATGTAACAACAACGATAAAAAGAATCATCTCAAACCTTGCTTGTTTGCTTGTATCTCCTTCCATACAAACATTCTGTCAAATAATAATATCCAGGTCTTCGTTTTCTTCGGTATATAGTGTATATGTGTGTGTGTGTGTGTGTGTGTGTGTTTGTGTGTGTGTATCATTGTGCATGTGCGTCGCATATTTGTGGGTGGATGTATGATATCCACATGACGTACAGAGCTAGAGGAGGGGTCGGGCTGTATGTGTGTGATTGTTTGCGAATGTAATAAGAGCATGAGAACAAAATCTGCTTGAACGAGAGAGAGAGAGAGAGAGAGAGAGAGAGAGAGAGAGAGGGAGGGAGGGAGAGAGAGAGTATGTGTGTGTGTGTAAAAAGAAAGAACAACAATTAAAAAAATCCTTCCCATCTTAAACATCATGACTTACTGAAACGTGCATTTATCCACAAATAACAAGGGAATGTCCAATTTCTCCTAAGCCCCCCCCCCCCCCACCAAATCAAATGCCTCCCATTCAATATAAACGTCAACAGAACATTGCACGCACTACCTCATTGACGGCGCCTCAAAAAAAAGATCACATGATATAGTAAATACGTACCGTACGCTCCCATTTTCATACCGTGCTCCCTCCAACACGCACGACTCCGTGCGTGCGCATTCGAACCCATACTCTGTATTATATTATACGGTGGCGTTTTATTACATGCTTTCCAAGCCGTGGTATATATCATACATGGACCTTCTTATCATGCTGACGCAATGATTGTTGAGCGCGGGTTTAATATTAACTGCGTCAATAACCGCATCGTTGGAATCAACCTCAAACTAAACTGGTGGTGGTTTTGCAAGTTAAATGAACAGAGCAAGGGATAGTGTAACCTCAAGCGATTCTAGTGCATTCTGCCATATTTTTTTATCATATTTGTGGAAACAGTATAAAGCACACTGAGGTAAGATATAATGATGTTACATCTTTCTCTGTGAAATTGTTTGTGATGTGTAGCGTACCGCTATAATCCTGACGAATTAATAATTATAATCATGATAATGATTAAAAGTTTTTGTACAGCACATAACACAAGCATGATAATAAGTTTACGGAAAAGGGGACCTGCTCAATTATACCGAATTTCTTAAAGAGTTAAATACAATTTTATGTTTGCTTGAACGTTAACTACCTATTGTGCTGTATATATATATTATGAATATATATTTACAGCACAATAAGTAGTGAGCGTTCAAGCAAACATGAAATTGTATTTAACTCTTTAAGAAATTCGGTATTATTGAACAGGTCCCCTTTTCCGTTCGTTCATCAACTTTGACACAAAGTATGGAAATATCGAAAGCGCAAAAGAGAGAATATATACATATAACTATATACAAAGCGCAAAAGAGAGAATGTATATACATTCTCTCTTTTGCGCTTTCGATATTTGTACTCTCGCTCAACTACACACCCTATGAATATATAATTTTCTCATTTGTGATTTTTGCACGTATGCACTTTGCTCTGACATCAAATAAAATTTTCATGAATAATCATCTCTTTACAATCAACACACGAACAAATTTAACTATGATATTTATATTATAGCACTTTTGGGCCATATTAGAATCAGCTCCAATCCATTTCTTTGTGGAATGGACTTGTAAGAAGTGAGGAAACGCAGTGTTGATTAAGCTTCACGATTTTTAATCGCATTTCACTAATGGGTAATCCGTTAAAGCTCAGCGCATGATTGTAACATACAAGTTATGGGCGTTTCACCATGCAATATTGTGAGATAATGTATCCCTTGCTATGGACAAAAAAAGAAAAAATACTCACGAAGCAAAAATATCATAAAAAAACATACATGGTGATTAAAAACAAGCCTACAATACTCGCTCCAGCACCTGGAGTAGTGACATGGTAGTACTGAGTAGGACATGCTAGCTTTTATCCCGTATTAAAAAGTGGCATTAATGGTCAAGATCAAAGGATCCGGTATCTTCTTTCCTCTCAAGATCACACGAAGGAATCATGTTATAAATAAATGATAGAATCGTTAATTCATGTTTGATTTAACCATTCTATCATTTCTGTCAAATGAGATTCTGGACCACTAAAAAGACAGAACGGCTAAATTCTAAGTTCCAATTCAATTTTAATTTCCTTCACACTAATATTTTCAAAACAAGGAAAACAGGGTTAGGATTGCATATTCTATGATGATTTAAACTATTATCCCTCATGTAAAGACAAGCTTGCGTAACGCGAATATGATAATGCAAAGAAAACTCAAAGAAAGCAGCATATATCAACCACTTTGACTTTACTCACTATCTATTTTTAAAAGGATTTTTAATGATCTATTAGGATTTTCATGAAACAAAATACAAAGAACATGATTTACAGAAGCAGATAATGCACATTATCAACTTTACAACGACAAGTCAATAATGAAATGTATGGTGCATGATGATATTATATTATAGTGAAACATTGATTGTTGGTTCTCATTTTTCATATAGCTAATAAATGGCTGAATCATGTTTATACTAGAGTTCATTTGGTGTTTTTTTTATTTAACATCCCACGCAATACCCATCGGCAATGCCACTTACTTTTATGTGAAATATTCATGAGATCTTAAAAGGCTTCATCATGTGCATAGTGTCATTGTTACGACCATTGTTTTATTTATGGCTATATAAGCCGTGCAACGCTATTCCAAATTTGACTCAGTAGAAAGGTGAACCATAAAGGTTTGCCGGTGTACGAAATACTTATTGATAAAGAAATATGACATGGCTGCACTCAGCGAAAGCATTGGAAGCAGATTATTTTGTGATGAGCTGGAAAAAGTTAACCATATGGGTACCAAGCCAATAAAAAGCCCACCAAGGTATTACCCGTGCCACTCTGCCTTGGAACTGAGCGGGCTACCTGCCTTAACCTTTCATCAGTGTTAAAAGTCTCTAGGAATGGATGCTAAAATGCCAGCGACTTTATGGCTTTGTTTGGTTGTACGATAATACTCGAACACTTAATCTTTGCTCACGAATGCTATTGAGCGACATGATGAACAAAATAATGGTATTTATGATTATGAGAATTATGAGAACGATTATCATAATAATGAAAGAGGTAATGATTTTATGATAACAATAGTAATAATAATGATTTGAATCTATTTTCCCACCTATAAACATAGAATAAACAAGAACATAAAACACAGAACATGCGTATACAGATAAATGAAATCTAGACGAACTTTAACAAGATAAGTCTAATGCATATAGCAAATGTCAATATGATGTAATATCATATAACATTATTCAAAATAATGTGACAGAGTTATGAGGGATAAAGGTGAAAATCATATGGAGTAGGAAATAAGCGATGTATATGCGTCAGGAACTGCACGATATTTGTTGGTTAGGGTTCGCTTTAATGTTAATGATAATAACAATTTAAAGTGTGTTTAATGCGCCGTAGATCTTGTAGCACTACTCTCTCCCCCTCTCTCTTGCTCTGATGAAATACGAGACACAAGGGTGCTTCTTAGCTTAATTATATCTAGACTCAATTATGAATGCAGTGATGCATAAAGAAGAAGTGGACCGCGCTGGCATCAGAACATAGACAACACCACCCACCCCTCACTACCCCTCCCCATCCCTCCCCACCCCTCTCCACCCTCCACTGACCCGCGCCCACCACATACGCATACAACTCACACATGTAATTCTTATGAAAAAAAAAAAATCCTGATATCAATATAACATATATCCATATATGGATAATTTAATGCCAATTTATATTTGTAATGCCCCGTGTATTCAACGTGCTACATCTTTTTTGCCGGTAAAAAAAAGATTTTCCTAGAAATTTTGATATTATCATTGATAATACTTTGATATTTTAATTGCACAGACCTTAGTCAGTGCATGTATATTAAAACCAGCGACCATTTAGTGATTAAAGTATCCTTAACAGATGTGAGATAATGTCAAGCTCCTAAAAGTAGAATTGACAGGCCATTTCACGTAGCGCATCAAACTGAATGAAATCCCCGCCCAAATATCAGTTACTCCATTTCGAATCAAAATGTCAAATATGCAATCGAAGAAGAGGAACAAAATGCTTTTGAACTACAAACGGGTTAATTTGCGTCGCTTGCGAGACATTCATGGATTCCGACCGGCGTTTTTAAGTGTTGTTTGCAGCCATTGTTAATCATTTACCTCAGTATGTCAGTCCTAGTTATAGACAACGAGCTTGGCTTTTACACGTCAATCTTATACAAATAGAAAATATGAAAATCTAGGCGAGACGAGGAAGTGTATCCTTTAAAAGACGTAGCCATGGAAGGAGGGGAATGCGCGTATGAAAATTAAGGAATGTAAAAAAGATTGAGATATAAAGAACACCAAAGAGAGCATATAGGGAGAGGATATAAGAGGACGGAAATGAGAACAAGAAGATAAGCTATATGTATGTTTGTGTGTATGTGTGTATGTGTGTGTGTGTGTGTGTGTGTGTGAACGTGTGTGTATGTAGGTGGAGGGGGGGGGGCTGAAGAAGAATGATAAAAAATAAAAGACAAAAAAAAAAGAAACAGAAGAATGTTTAAGAATAAAAATGAAAAAAAAAAAGAAGATGAAGAAGGATATAAACAATTAAATGACAAAAATCGGGGTCGCCTTAGCCACTAACCCGTCTCTGTGGTCTAGTGGTTAAGGCACCGGCGTTCAAAGCTGGGGGCCCGGGTTCGATTCCCGGCAGAGACATTTTTTTCGGCATAACCAATTTTTCCAACGGGTAGATAGCTCTGGGGAACCTTGATTTAAGCTACGCCTACCATTGTTCTCTTCATCCATTTCTTTCACAATATATATATATATATATATATATATATATATATATATATATATGTATAAATAATTTATTGGTTGGATGCTTAACTTAAGCTGGTCGTACAGACTGTTTCACCCGAAGGATCATCAGCGACTGGTAGTATGAAGAACACAATTTAGGTGTATACAGAGCATATATATATGTATATATATATATATATATATATATATATACATATAAATATGTATACACATATAAATATGTATATACGTACCCCTCAGAAGTAGTGGCCTACATGTAAATGCTTGCTTTTTGTAATTTCGTTCCTTTGTGATCTTGGTGGCGCCTTATGGATTAATAGTGGTCATGATGAAAGGATTATAGGAGATTGATTACATATTTTTTGTAATCATATATCAAATATGATAGAGATATTTTCCTCGCTTTTATTCCATAAATATATATAGATATATCTCTCAGAAATAATGACCTATATAGTCTTGCTCATTGTACTTTCATCTCCATTGTGATTGTGGTGGCGCCTGACGGATTTATGCTGGTAATGATGATAGGATTACAGGAGATTATTCACATTTTCTTTTCGTTTTACTCACGTATGAAGTTTTGATAGGGACACTTTTCTCTCCAATTTTACATCTAGATTTCATTCATGAATTATGTCTATTCATTTCTCAGAAATAGCGGCCAACATTTATGTTTGCTTATTACAATTTCGTTCTCCTTGCCATCAAGACGCCTGATGGATTTATATATGGTAGTCATGATAACAGGATGTTTTTGTTTTAGATTAATCACATTTTCTTTTCGTTTTACCCACGTATCAACTATTGATAGTGAAACTTTTCTCTCCAATTTTACACATAGATTTCATCCTTGAATTATGTATATTCATCTCCCGAAAATAGCGTTCGACATTTATACATACTAATTGCAATTTCGTTCTCCTTGCCATCATGGTGGCGCCTGGTTTATGGATGGTGGTCATGATTATAGGATATAAGAATCACCCTAGCATGACAACACCAATTAACCCAAACAGCACACCCGTTTCCATGGAAACATCACGACAATTTAGCAACACTTCGCAGGAGTGAAAGCAATCAAGGTTACTGAGTTTACATCGGTAGAACGAGTAAAATGTTCCTCCATATAATATCTATCAACATGGAATATATCTCTTGTATATATTAGGACATTTCGGTCTGGGAAAAAAACCGTAGGAGCAATATATGAGATAACTAATGAATCTTATGTACACACACACACGCACACGCACACGCACACGCACATACCCATATCCATATCCTCATATTCTCATTAATTCCATTTTAAGTTTCCATGTAGGTAAAAGAGAAAAGGAGCGGGAAATGTATACATAAAATCTCTTTCAACTACATGGAAACTTAAAGTCAAATTTAAAGTTTAAATTTAATATAAGTATCCGCAATTTAAAGGTCGTCTAGCACAATTGCAGATTAAAACGATAAACTTGTGTAAAAACCACATGGAATTAAACAAATGTATGAGAATTCCTCTCACAATGTTGACTACAACTGAAAATTGGGTTGAAGTGGAATTGTTTTGACCGTTAGATTTGAAGTTGTTTTTTGTACGTGTCGTCGTTTATGTAGCGTAGAAACCCATCAAGTTTTGCTTTAAAGCTATCTCATACCAAACAAGAGATGAGCACTTCTTCACAAGAAACATCACAAATAACACTCTTTATGTCACTGTGAACAATATGTACATTCAATATATTGACGTGTAGCAGAAGAAAGGGAAATAAATGACGGGAAGGAAGGAAGAGATCGAAGAAAATTACATAATTAACTATAAGTGATTGTCATGACAACGGGGTGTAGGAGTGAGAGTGATAAAAGTG
This sequence comes from Arbacia lixula, assembly GCA_963669155.1. Classification (NCBI taxonomy): domain Eukaryota; kingdom Metazoa; phylum Echinodermata; class Echinoidea; order Arbacioida; family Arbaciidae; genus Arbacia; species Arbacia lixula. The sequence continues at coordinate 5,364,578 of OZ022587.1, read as the reverse complement.
TTTGAAACGTAAGGACGAAATCTTAAAAAGTAAAGACGTAGTGTTATTTAATGATTATTGCGAAGGTGACGTTGGTGTAAGGGTGATGAAAGTGTTTGGGAAGAAAGGACGTAGTGTTTTTTCATCATTGTTGCACGGGAGATGTAGATGTTAGAGTGATAAAAATGTTTGAAAAAGTGAGGGCGAAGTGATTCTTCATTATCGTTTCCTGGGAAATGTAGGCGTAAGAGTGATAAAGGTGTTTGAAAAGTAAGGACGACGTGTTATTTCATTATTGTTGCAAAGGGAATGTAGGTGTAAGGTTGTTATTTTTGTTTGAAAAGTAAAGACGTTTGGTAGATGAGGGAGCACTCAGGCCTCTAAAAGAGGTATACATATTTAAACGTATGTTTGCACAGGAGATTCGGTGGGAGTATTGACACGGCTAGAGGGATGGGAAGAGACGTGAATATGGGCTGAAAGGGGTGGAAGAAGAGAAAGAGAGACGGACATGACTAGTATGCTCAACATTTATCAAGTATCTCTTACAGTTCATCCTTGTAATCTGCCCTGTAGGTTTCCTCGCTATTCACAAGGACCTCTGTCTCTTGGTAAAGTTCTCGTGTTTCTTGTTAAACATGATAAAGGTCTATGACCGAAATGTTCAGCATTACTCTTCTCCGGCGCTTTGTTCACATGTTTGTATTTGTCACTACACGTTCAGTTCCATCTCAAGCTTACATATGGTTCTTTCTCTGTTTGTTAACAAGTTCGTAATTGCAATCTGCGCCTGAGCAGACATATGCAAGTACAAATGTCCCCAGATTAATCATACTTCTCACAAAAGAAATGACAAATTCATTAGATGGTCGACCATGTTCATTTTTATCACCATCAAAGATGTCAGACCATAATTGCTCGTCAGTGCTGCTCTTACACAGATATCATATTTATACCACAGGCATGACCAATGTGGAGGTGGGGGTATGGGGGTGTTGGAGGGGTGAGAAGGGTGAGAGGGGGCGGGTGAGGTGCTTAGATAGTGGGGAATTTCACAGTACTGCTCGGACCGCTATTGATAAGGCCACTGTTTATAACGGGCAACTTAATGTGTCCTCGTTATTGATGAATGTATCCTCTTTCTTCTTCTCTTCTTTCCCCTTCTTTCCCCTCTTAACCGCGAGACCATAATGGGGATTTACCCTTGATCTGTGTCTGGCTTTTTAAGTAATCCCCTACATTCTCATTAATCTTTGGGCAGCCATGGCAGTAGAATTCTCTCCCCTTTCCATGTTTTTGTTTGTATACCTATCCTATTCTTGTTGTTAATGTAGTTGCAATGTTGAATCAATTTTATTAATAATACGTTTTTTTGTTGAATGTGTAATAAAATAAAACTAAATGATCATGACAGTCTCCGAAAGTGCAGCGAACTTTTAGCTATTACCCTTTACACGCAAAGGTGAATCTGATACTGATAAAAGCTTTGTTCTATTTTTGTTTTCAATGGCGGTGTGGACTATCGAAATTTCTTCTATTGGAATAATTGATGTATTTTTTTTGTAATATATACAAGCCCCATAACGCATCAGTCTGTCTGGTTACACAGACTGGTTTTTCATTAGATTCTAGCCTGACATTAAGGCTTTTCGGTATAATCAGTCGAAAATTCATCCTCAATTCTTTCTCCAGCTCGCCCGTGCAAGCATTTGGGAAAATTCATGCGTGTCTGGTTTTAGAATTGCTGGAATGTATGTTCGTTTTAAGTTAGAATGAGAAATTAGAAATTACAAAAGTCTGAAAGCAACTCTAACATCACTCAGGCTTGGTACTCAGAGACAATGTCGTATTCAATTTACTTTATTGAATTATAAACGCTTTTAGCAAATTACATTAATAGGACATTCTCGCCCAGAATTCGCGGGTGAAAGTACTCATACGTTTGGCGGTCCCTTGGAGCTGTAGATGTAGCTCGTTTAGACCAAGTAGATGGCATGAGATTTCTAATTTTGCCGATTATAATTTTGAAATTACACTAATGACACGCAGACTGTTGAAACAAAGCCCGCCACCGTCACGGACGATTAACTCTCTCTGTGACACGTGTGTATCTCCTTTAACCAATAAAAATCACAAATCCTCTAAATTAGATCGAGCACACACAGGGAAAATACGATGCATTATGAAGAAGTGCTGGTGATAAAAAGGATAATGATAAATATGATTATAGTAATGACGTTGTCACGTCGCGGTCATTAAACTAATAGCAATAATAAGATATCAATAAGGGCTGATGATTGTGTAGAAACTGGGATGCTTATGTGGAAAACGCCAGTTGTACTCTGCTTTTGAAAAGGAAACTGAATATATGTGCAAACAAAATGTATATGGTTTCCATGCTGCATTTAAATTCTACGTCACTCCCAAGTTTCATATTTTACAAACTCGATCCTAATGTTTCTTTGGTAACTCAGGCTCATTGAATGTTTTACAGAATTTGATTCCTCCAGCAAAAAAGGGCACACCGCCTTCACCAAGTTGTACTGATATGCGATTGATGGGTACCGTACACCATAAACATGTACGTGCTTTCCACGATATTCTAATTACACTATCATGAATATCGTGATAGGTTTGGTACTACTGATAATGCAGGAAATACCGAGGTCCATGATTAAATTACTCCCACTTTTATATTTTCGATCTCTCTTAGCATGCTTTGAGTGTAGGTAACAATGTGGGATTTTAGACCAACACAAATTACTGGTGACTTGAAAAGTCTTCAGCCAGCAGCATGCAATCCGTTATCACACATCTAAAGTACCTGTTGTGTTTTATATATATTGTGGATTGTTTCCGGACATCGTTAAGGTTAAACAAAATCAGTCTCTTCAGGAAGTGCGGCTGATACGTGATTGATGCCTACCATACATCATAAACGTGAACGTGCATTTTACGATGTTCTAGTTTCACTATCATGCCTACGGTGACAGGTTTGGCACTACTGATAACATGGATAATGCAGTGCAAACTGAGGTCCGCAAAAATTCATTACTCCCATTTCTGAATTTCCATTTTCTCTTAGAATATTTCGACTGCAGCTAACGCTGTGAGATTTTAAACCAGCAACAATGACTGGCGAATCAAAAAGCCTTCGCCTTTTTCAGAGTAGCTGCACCTATAAACAGGAAAACATCAACACTAATCACATCATGCTCTTACTTATAGCTGTTTTGAATTCCATGGCAACGTATACAAAAGACCAATACAATTCAATGCGTGTGTACTAATAATGATACCACGCCGGTTTTTTTTTATAAAGCGCTTTATTTAAAAAATATCATCTCTAATCACACACTTTCTATGTAATATGAAATTAGTTTGTACGTGTTTATGACATATATAGAATTGTTCTCCGTGGTTCAATGATGTTGACGTCATTAATACGCCTGAACATAAAAAAAAAACATTTTGTTTTGATCATTATGGTAGTGGTGATAATGATGCGCATTTGACGCAATGCTTCTCCCTTTTGTCGGTCACAATATAAAGTTCTGCCAAAACAAAGGAAAATGGAAGAAAAATACTGTACAAAAACTTCCTTTGCAAAATTGAGACTGTAAACTGACTTTCAGTGGAATGACAAAGTGCGATTTTTAAAAAAAAAAATAGTCTCTGTCTTGTAACGCGATTGCGATATCAATCGCAAATCTGTAAACTAAAGATAAGTTTTTTTTTCAAAGATATCCTTTATTTTCTCTCAAATCAATTGAACAAATCATTCTTACATAAACTTGATACATTGTACATTGATATTTTGAATTAAACATAAATTGCAACAGCTATACAAACAAAGAAAAAAAACACATTTTCATATATTGTTTACAAAGCATTATTGTACAATCGAGAATCTTGAGAGAAAAGTTTTGTCTATTTAATCTCCCACACACATACGCACCCTTACACACACAGACACGCACCTACACACACACACACATCCACACACACACACATCCACACACATCCACACACAAACACACACACACAGACACACACACACAAACACACAAAACAAAACAAAATATGTGTACCGAAGGATATATGCAAACGTAGTGCAATTACAGCCGTTCCAGCATTTCTTTTTCTAACCAAAAAATTGGTTGATTTTTGTATTAAGAAGTTTTTATTTGTCAACAACTTCAATTCATACATGTGATATACAAAATAAAATACATACGGCAATACAATATATCCTTACAAATTAATATATGAATACATTGTAAATTCATATAGTTAACACTTTACATTTTCTCTTTTTTCCTTTAGTGTTACAATAACACCTAATAAAACTCAACGTACTCAATTTTTTTGTAGTGTCAAAATATTCATAACATAACAAATTTTCCAAATACACAAAGCCAAACATTAATACAACCTAGTCGAATTGAAGCCATTAACAAGGATTTTCCATAACCCCCCCCCCTCCCCACCTTGGCCTCATTCCTCAAATATTTCATATCCTCTAACAACAACAACAGCATCTGGCCCTGAACCCTACACCTCCCCATAACCCCTCCCCCTCCCATGCCCTTCGTCGTCACAACCTTCCCGTTCTACTCGTGTGGGGGCGGAAAGAACGTTTTCTTTCCTTCTCTGAATGGTAAGAATGAAACAAAAATATATATATATATACATATATATATCAATGAAAAATACTCTCATACCTTAAATAGTTTATTCATTATCGTTATTATACACACATGTTATTTATTTCATTTATTCATTTTCACTTTATTTTTTTTTTATTATCATTATTTTATTATTATTATTATTATTTATTTATTTTATTATTTTTTTTTTTGCACATCTAGCTCTCCCTAAACTCCTCCCAACATTCCCATTTTCTTAAGTGAAGGGGGTATTTATTTCTATTTAATGCCAATTTTCTTTCTTCAAATTCATCTTCTTTGAATTTACGTTTAATCTTATTCAAAACTATTTCTGATTTTTTTTCTCTACCACTGAAAACTAAATACTTCACAAGGATTATTAAGTGATTAACCAATTTTTCTTTTCCTTGATCTGCTAATTTTATCCCCCAAAATATGTCTTCCCAAGTAAGATTGGTGAAAGAAACAAAGTCAAAAATATTCTCGCAGTCTCTCCATATTAATTTTGCTTTTCCGCATTGAAAAAATAAATGACGATAAGTCTCTTCTTCTCTTTTACAGTAGCTACACAGATTAGAATCAACTTTCCCAAATAAATACAAATGCTGATTTGTATAAATGATTCCGTGTATTAATTTAAATTGGAACTCTCTAAGTCGGCTGTTTAATGTACATTGCCTGGGTCTTTTAAAAATATTTTCTATGTCTTTATCTGAAAGACGGTAGTTACACTTAAGTCTTGTGAATACTCCAGGTGTTATTGCTTTCTGGTTAAGAAATGTTGTGTAAATTTTTTTTGATGCAATGTTATTTATTGCTACAACGTTTTTCCCTAATAAAAAAACTATGTCAGGATCATCAAGAATTGTGTCTCTATCTGTTCTCATATTTCTCTTCCAGCTGACCGGAAGTGTATCATAGATCTTCCCAATCAATTCAACGTCATTGAATTCTAATCCTCGTCGTTGAAAGTATCCAAGGGATCTTAATTTTCCGTCACTATCCATTATGTGGTTCAATCTATATACTTTTTTGTCAAAAAGCTTTCTGTCAAATATACACTTTCCGTTAACTCGTATGAATTTATTATTAAACATTATTTCATTTCCTTTATAAGGTTCATAATTCTGCTGGAAATTCCTTGTTTCTATCCACACTTCCAGAAGATCTGTGTAGAATTTTGGCAATGTTAAATTCAAAAGGCCAAGTAAATAGTCACAAGAAAAAATGAAACTTCCGCCTACATGTTGTGTAGCGTGATTAAAATATAACTTCCATTTCATTTCGTTATTTTCCAAAAGTTTTTTGACCCACATAACTCTCTGTGCTTTTATTATCAGTTCAAAATTCATCATTTGATTGTTCTTGCGATCGATTCAAATCAATCGCAATATATTCTTCTCTAACTTCAAACTCTTCAATGTGTACATGTTATTTGGTCAATGTGTATGTATGTATGTGTTGCATGCACTTAGGGTTTAACGGCCAGTAGCATCACACGTCTGAAATAATTTTTGTAGTGTAAAAATAGCGTGGCCTGTCATGGACATTGTTCATGTTTAACGTAATAAGTCTCTGATTCGAGTGCTGGCAATTTGTGTCCGTGAACGCTCCGAAATTACTGGCTGAAAGAACGAATTCTCCAGAGATATTAAATGCGTCCCTTTGACCGTCCCCACGGTCGAATTAATTGCAAACAGGAACTCGACCCTCACAACGCCAGATCTCTGGGGACGATCGTTCTTACCGTCTTGCTTGTGCAGAATGCATTGTGGCTGCAATAAGATCACCGCGGAGGCATCTTTTCCGAGTGGATTTTTCTTTAAAAGTACCGTTTTGATTTCAGAAAATAGGTAGAAAGATAGGCAGATCCCTCCCCCATCTCTCTCTCTTTCTCTTTCTCTCTCTCTCTCTCTCAAACACACACACACGCACACACACACACACACACACATACACACACTCTCTCTCTCTCTCTCTCTCACCCCTCCACCTGTCTCTCCAGGTAAATCTGTTAGATATCCCCGAGATATCCCCGTCCTTCCCCATTTTCTCTATATCATATCATGAAGGTACCAATATAGTCACTTGAAACTCTGATTTCATTGCCCGGTTACTTTATGTGGTACCTCTGTATAAAACGTCCAATTCCCACACCCTCTTTTTCGAGGTATCAACAACTCCTAAGTGCTAAACACCGTGCCACCCATATTAAGTGATTAACCGTGTGCAACCACAACAAGTGCTTAACACTGACAACCACAATAAGTGCAGAACAGTGCGACGACTATATATACTAACATTCTACAGTTTTTACCATATGGGCACGGTGTGACACGTTTTTTTTTATTTTTTTTTTTGTTATCAAACTCATTATGTACATTGGCAATATATCTATCATAAATCACATTGTCATATATTGCAATCAAGAGTGTTGAAAGGGCAGGTTCTATATTTATCCTAATATCCGGATTAACAATGTCGTCTTTTCGAAGCACACCGAACAGGAGCTCCTGAATTGGGCTTTACAATGTATAGCGGAAATTACCATGGCAACTGTAAATTAATCGTATTATTTGCTCTAACGGTCAAACGGAATCACATGTATTATAAATGTACGTGGGTTATATGAAATGATAAGTGACAATTTGTTCTTTGTGAAGTAACTAAAAGAAAATACATTAATATTGATAGCTTGTCAATGTATTCCCGTTGTATTGATGCGCACGTTATTTTTATACAAATCGTATAATAATCACATTTGCAAGCAAAATGGTATAAAGTCATATACGCATAAATCATACTCTGTTGTCAACGACATTCACGGTTGACTCGACACAACGGCTGGCAAGAGAAAGTTAACTGTTAGGCGAGGTGAATGGCAGTATTCACTTTACTGCTGATAATGTCCAATCATGCGGATAATATGCAAAGCAGTAATTACGAAACGTTCCCAGTGAGTATGTTGCAAGTATTGATTGATCGATGAATATTGATTTAATCGATATCTCTTCATGTTTACAATCGTATGCTTGTTTCTTGTTCAAACGTGTATGCATGTATGTACGCATGGAGAAATGAAGGCATATATCTAACAAGCACATAACTTGACTCGGTACTGCATATTACGTATAGCAAAACACACACATACTCGCATATACATAAATGCATACAAAAACACACACAATCAAGCACACACACATACAACTACCCATAGCACATATATCGACACATACACATACACACACAACCCCCCCCACACACACACACACATACACACATACAACTATACAAACACACAAAAACAAACAAACAAATATACTACTGAACTGCATGAAGAACGGGACATTTACACTGTACGCACAATGCACGTAAACAAATCATTCACATATCCCCCCCCCCCCTCCGCCGTAGGATGAGAGAGCTATATCAATTTTATTTGTGTCCTCGAGCGCGCCTCATTATTTACTGCCCAGACAGCTTGACATCATTTCGCTAGGAGAGAGCACAAAAATAAAGAAACCAGATACACCATTTCGAACCGCCACATATACAGTGTCGCATCAATTGAAATGAATATTGCAATATAGGTGTGATATTTCAATATACGACTAACATGAAGTTTTGCCAAAGCGCAATCAATAATGTCTCAAAAAGGCACGCCTGGAGCATGCTTTGTTGTTTATTAATAATTTTTATAAGCAGTGGTGCAGGAGGAGATGTCGCCGTAGGCCTGTATACATATTTTTACTTTTATTAATCAGGAGCTATTCTGTATTTGAAGGAATAACTGCGGGTTACATAATTGTTTTCATGAAGCCGTCTAATTCAATGCAATGTTATTCTGCACGTATATAACAGGAAATAAACGTAAACTTTTTTTAACTATTCAGTTCATAAGTAAACTTGAAAAACTTGCCATCAACATTCAATAATACTTGAATATATAATGATTTTTTCTTGACAAATTTGACCTGAAGATTTTTGTGTATCAGATAATCAAACATCAGAACCAAACAACGCCAATTGTGCATCCTACATGTCGATCATTTGACGAGTAGATTGTGGATTGACGTATGTGATGCAAAATCGGCACGCACATACACATTGTTACACAAAACAATGATTTCGTCCAAAATGAAAATGTCATGAAATACTCAAAAGATTATTGTAAGAATAATGATATATAAAAATATTCCGTAATCTGTTTCTAGAAAGTTACATCCTTTGCCTCTATGATGTGTTAAGTCCAGCTTGATACAAGTTGTAACTGTTTTTATATGAATTTTTTTTTTTAAAGTGACAACAGTTCTGTTTAACACCTAGTTCAAGAGCAAAAATGATCAATAGTCTAGCGGCATACCAAACAACTTTGGCACACATGTAGCATTAACTTATCTAAGCAACTTTCGATCTTGAGTCCTTTCAAATTTTTACGCAGGGAGGTATTGGCGGGACTCGGCGCAAAGATTCTAGTGATCGCGCGATCCCCAAAACTATAAAATTCATTTTTGATCATTTCAAACGATTCAGCCTTCTGCACAATACGGATTTCAACCCTTTCGATCGTTCAAAATTGTAAACAAACCACTCCGCTCCGACAATCTTCAGTACATATACACTATACACTCTACAATCGAACTGTATCTGCTTAGTCCATGCTCGATTCGTGCATCCTTACATGTATGAAAATATGTTCTCTTGGCGAGCCGACTACAATTAGTTCCCTTCTGGTATGGCGACCGACCCATTCGCATATCCTTCCCTGCTCCCCTGGTAACCTAGCCCCGAGGCCGGGGCCTTGACCCTTTAGGGCCTTCTTTTGAAATGGTACCTTTACAGTTTGTGTTCCATATAGAATGCTGCCCTATGTGGATTGTTTGCATAATCCCCTTTATCCCTTCCCTAATAGACAATTTTCATTATGTATGCAAAGTTTACGTACGTCTTTCAAGCATTACGATACTTATGCTTATAGTAACCCCAAAAGCTTGTCCGAAGTTTGTTTCGTTAGCAAAAATCAATAATGATTCAAAGTGCATTCCACCTATTGAAACCAAATCACTAGATACAGGTGATCGTTATTCATGTGCACCACATATCTAAACCCACAACTTCTTTTCCTCCAGAAGCATCATGCATTATTAATGACACTGTGGTGGCCGGTTTCTAGTGGGTTGACAGGTGTGATACACAGTGTTCATTGCTGTGTCAGAACAATCTGAACACCATAACCTACATTAAAGAAAAACTGACAGCTAGGAGCTTGCTTTCCGTCATCATGCTAAAGTTAACATGTGCTCTAGTAAAGGGGGACAACAGCTACCTTGTTGTCATTCAAACATCTTCTTGTGTAGGTGATTCTACATCATACGTACATGTCTTTAAAGGATGTAACTAAGGACGTATCCTTGATGTGACATAACATTGCAGTGTTGTTCCCAGCATCTTTACCATGTTTACCGTATATGCTTACACTTGCAGTGATTTATCTCTCACGCATCCCATGCACAAGCTCATCCATCTATCTATGCGCTCTCTCGTCACCCCCCCCCCCCCCCTCTCTCTCTATCAATACAGTATACACATTCGAAATGCTCAGGAAACATCCATCCACACACCCAATCACACGTGCAACGCTTTAGGTGTTTGGACTGTAGATGGGCAATTAAAAATCAAGCTATTAAGTATGTGTAAAAATCTCCTTGCATTCTCATAGCCCTAAATTCACAGGTTAAATCTTGTTCACTTATATATGAGAAGTATCTGTTTTACGTCCTCGAAGAATTTGTGTTATTTCTTGTTTTAGTTTGGTCCTAAGTTGCATCCGTACTCTATATCTATTTATATATACACCAATTTTACCGGGACTTACGCCTATCAAGCTTGCTTCTAGTAGGTCCCATCATATTTCTCTCTCAATTTCCATCTTATCATATATTGTATATTTATGTTGTATTAAGTTGTACATCCAAGTTGGATATTGTATATTATTTTGTTTTGCACATTGTATTCATCGAGAAGTATGAAAATAAATTGAAATTGAAATTGAAATTGAAAATGTGCGGCAATAGATCGATTCTTAATCATATTTGTTACAAAAGTATCGGGGTTGGGCGGAGGGAACGGAAGAAGGTGGGTGGTAAAAACTATGGACCTAGCATGAATGGACTGCGCTGGTATAGACTTCCTTTGATCTGTGATGACCACGACATTCAGGTGTTTCAAACAATACGCTGTATTTCTGAGTAGGCGGTGCCTTCCTCTGAATAACAAAAGAAATCTGGTTTGAGAAATATGTCAACTGTTCAGCCTTCGCTGGGAGTTCATAGTTGATTTTATTACACACACTGGGAATTAGATTGGGGGTGAGTGAAGGTAAATTTTGATAAAATTGTAGAAAGAATTTGTCCGTAACTTTTTCGGACATCTCCGCACATGAAATCGAGGTTGTTTTCCACGAAAGGTGAAACACTCAATAAACGATTGACAAGATATTTGTAGGGAAATATGATTGCCCAATGTGCGATATGGAGGCATTTCTCTGACATGTTTTTGATAGTATTCTCGATTTATAAAAAACACACGAAGCAACAATGTAATCTGAAATTCATCATTATACAATATTCTCCTAGTGCACATGCATTTTACTCCATGAACATGATGAAGGGGTTCTGAAATCTTCTGCGCATACTGAATATATATTCCTCTAAATGCATCCAACTTTGTCATGCTTGTTTGGCGGCGGATCTCCTTCGATCAAAGAGCCAAACGCGTAAAATATTCTATTGTGATATCAACGCACGCGACTGCTGTGGGAATAAATTGCACTTCGTGCTGACTCCATTTCTTACACCTCTCTGGTAAAATAGACAAGGGATACCTGACTCTCATAGATTTGGGTGCAAACGGCAAACACTGCGATGAGCGGGCAGAATTGATTTAGCAGACTGGGCAATTTTTTTTAAATGGTCGACATGGCTGTCTTAGGCAAAATTCGAATTGGCTCGATATCACATTTTGCATAAATATATGATTCTACATGTCATATATGGTGCTTTGAAACAAAAGTGAACAATTAGGTCAATATATCGAGCGATGTGGCTGGACTACAACGACGAAACATTATTATCATGTACAGCATATATGAAAGATGTACAGCCTACATACTGCAGTTAATCTTAATATTTCATCAGATATAACGATATGTATTTGAGCGGGTGCTTCGCGCAATACATTTCATTCAAGGCCACCATATCTGGTCAGTGGCGCGTTGCATTTTGATGGTTGCATTCTGTGTAGCTTGTCGTCCAGGCTGTTGGGAATTTCTGAACCACGATATTAAATAAATGAGTCTTGCTTCAGTAGACTAATCATACTTGATTTCTTTTCCAGTTCTCCAGTTAAGCCCAACACTGAGTAAAGAATGGTAAAATGGCGAGTGTTATCAATACCCTACTTTGACAAAAGGAGGAAACTACCAACAGAGACTTCTCTTGTAAATGAAAAAAAAGGGGTTTTCCACTTGCATTGGCATCAGTGCAACACGATAAATATTTTTCTCCAGATTTTCTCTGTATGTAGGTAATGCTGGGTATAATCTACGAGTATCAATAAGCCAAATTTGAGTAATTTGTCACTTGCTTCCTTTTGTCAGAGTAGGAGAGTATAGTCTACACTATTTTACTGTTTGGAATAAAAATATCCAAAAGCCTGTAAGCCAGGCTAATTCCACCATACGAGCCAATCAACCATCATCATGATCACATGACACTCTGTCACTTGGCGCACATTGGAAAAGGGGGATCAATGCGCCATGTAGGATATTTGATCCATGTTGATGCACTGTCGCGATACTCTTCTCCCTACACATAAACATGTTTTGAGAAAGCGTGGGTTATGTAGCATACCAGACGAGTCTGGCTTGTTGTTTTGGTGATCCACATTTTTCTTTATTACCACGTCTAGCAAATTATCGTCAAATGTGCAAAAAGAAACACGCTACATGATATATTTTTAAAGAAAAATATGAATATTTTATCAATACAAAAATATGTTTTGAGGAATTTCAGTCAATAAACCCATCCAGCTGAGTTCCGTTTGTCTATTTTGTGATCTACATTTTTCTTTTTATGCGACAATTGTTGGCTCTAGCCAATTAGCGTGAAAGGTGCGGATGCATTATACTTTTCACTAAATATAAAATGTTCGATCCATGTTTTGCAATTTTGTGATGCTTTCTCTCTCCTTATATCTTTCGAAAGCTTGGTTTATTCACCGCACCGGACACGCCTGGCGGGCTCTGCTAGTTACTTTTGTGCTCTACATTTTCCTTTATTAACACATTGTTGCCTGCTAGCCAATTAGCGTAAAAGGTGTCAATAGAAACTTATTTAAAAGTATTTGATTCATGTTTTGCAACGTCGCAATGCTTTCTCTCCGTAAAAAGTCATGTGTTCAGAAAACTTGGCTTATGTGCCCTATCGGATGGATTCTGCTAGCTCTTTTTTTTATCTATAATTTTCTCTTTTACCACATTGTTGCCTGCTAGCCAATTAGCGTGAAAGGTGTGGATAGAAACTTATTCCAAACTATTCAATCCATGTTTTTCAATGTTGCAATGCTTTTCTGTGATCCACTTTTTTTTTTATACCACACCGTTGCCAATTAGCGTGAAAGTCGATATGTCGATGTTCCCGTTGTTATGACTGCTACGAAATATGAAATATTCGATTCATGTTTTTCAATGTTTTTATTCTTTTCTCTCCATGCATCAATAAGTGTATTTTTTTTGTAGACAGCCTGGCTTAGATTCCGTTCCAGACAGGTTCTGTTAGTTGTTTTTGTAATCCACATTTTTCCTTTGAGGCAGACATCATTGTTGTCTGAAACCAAAATAGCGATAAAATTGTGTATATAAACTAGCATGTTCCTGTTCTTAAGACGGTTACTTAAATATGAATGATTCAATCCATGTCTAGGAATGTTGATTTGATGCCTTCTATCCATACAAAATTAATGTTTATTTTAGAAAGCTTGGTTTATATACCCTTTCATCCTGGTTCTGCTAGATCATTTCGTGATCTACATCTGCCTGTATTGCCACGATGCCTAATTGTGAAATCCATTTACATAAACTCACATGTGTTTCTTTCAGACTGTCACTAAAATAGATTTCAAGGCTTGGTACGGAGATGATTATTCGGTTACCAACAAGTAAATGAAGCGGTGATCCAACCTTTTTGCTCGAGGAATATTGTGATAAAAACAACTCCATGTGTATTCACCTGTTATTTGATCAGGAGATTAAGATTTCTTGAAAGGGCAGATTATCAGTCGAATATAGTCGCATACGTGTACGTTCAATGTGGTTAATCGATTCAGACTCACATATCCTCACTCACATATCACTCTCACATATCACATATCAGACTCACATATCACTCACATATCACTCACATATCAGACTCGTATCCTATAACGCAAATGTGACGGAGAAAATAACTACGGAGACCATACCGCAGGTGGAAAAAAACTTCAAGGAGAAGTTCGAGAATCTGTCGATGGAGCTGGAAAAGCTGAGTGTTTACGCCGCACGAGAAAACATTGTGTTTCTTGGGATTGCAGAAGGAGGAGGCCCAACTGAACCAGAGGATACACAAAAGGTGGTGAGAGATTTTATGAAGGAGAAATTGAAGATGAATGAGGAAGAAGTTCGAGGAATGGAGTTTCAGCGAGTCCATCGATGCCCGGCTCCACGAGGTCCTCGTCCGATCAAAGCAAGAATGCTGCGGTATCCAGATAAAGTTAAAATAATGAAAAATGCCAAGCATCTTAAAGGCACCAAGTTTGTTATAACGGATGATCTCCCTAAAGCTGTCCGGGAGGCGAGGAAACCTCAATTTCCACTGCTGCATGCGGCCAAGGATGCGGGAAAAAGAGTTTTTTTTTTCAAGGGCAGAACCGAGGAAGCTATATATTGAGAGTAAGTTCGTTCCCCTAGGGGAACAGAAAGCCTTGTTGGATGAATTTCGAAACCCGGGCAGAGAGAGGCCAGTACATTTCAATATTTAATTTATGAAAGAAAATGTAACTGAAATGTAATCTTTAGGCTAGATGCTTCTAAAGGAAATATTCCAGAATAAACATTATCAGCATTATACAGCTATGATTCTCTGATTTTTTTTTTTTTGTTGTTGGTTACCTATATTTACCTTTATTCGGAAAACTGAGCTGAAACTTTAATTTTCTTTACCTAAAAGCTGTGAATAATGATTAAATGTTTTGCTTTTAGGTATATTGTGATTTATATACGATTGATGTGTTTACTACACGCCATTAACAGAGAAACAGTGTAGTTTTAAAATCTCTGTTGGCGATCTTGAAATTTGAAGAGGTAATGTTGCCTTAGCTTTTCTTTGCTCCAAAATTAAAATTAAAATTAAAAGAAACATAAATTTCATATCCAGGAGTAATGTTGCTATATAGCATTTATATTTTCCAAAACTATGATTCATGATCATGAGTCCAGTCTTTGGGTCAAGTCAATGTATGTATGTACAATGCCTTTCTAAATGAAGCTTAAGTTAATGTACTTGAAATTATGCATGCATGAAATGAGTTAGGTTGGGACATATCTGAAGGACAATGCAGTTTTGTACTTATTAACAGTTTGGATATTTTAGTAAGAGGGAATTTTTGACCTGCATCTGTTTTTCCATCTAACGAAATGTTTTTTTTCCTTCCATGTTAGAATTGGATAGTTTGTTTGCTTCATCAATACCAAATAACAGTCTGGAATTCCTATAAGATGGGATAATTTGTGAAGCATTTTCCGGCATTTTAACATAAGGGTTTGTTTTGTTACATAATGAAGATTCTGAAAGACATTCCTCTGAACTACAGATGGTTTTCAGAATGGTATGTCTTACATAATGAATAGTTTTAAGGACATTCTGAACTACTGGTGGGTCAGAATTAAAAAGGTCACTCCTTTTGGATGATCTTTTTTTTGTGTGCGGTTTATTTATTTTTTCAAGGGGGGGGGGGGGCAAATCCCAGAATATCAATTGAATGATAATTCCAGCTTTGGACCTCTTTTAGAGGGGTATTTGATTATGTTACGCAAGATCACAGTCAATGTATGTATGTACAATGCTTTTCTAAGTGAAGCTTGGGTTAATGTACTTGAAATTATGCATGCATGAAATGAGTTAGGTTGGGACATATCTGAAGGACAATGCAGTTTAGTACTTATTAACAGTT
This sequence comes from Arbacia lixula, assembly GCA_963669155.1. Lineage (NCBI taxonomy): Eukaryota > Metazoa > Echinodermata > Echinoidea > Arbacioida > Arbaciidae > Arbacia > Arbacia lixula. The sequence continues at coordinate 5,348,664 of OZ022587.1, read as the reverse complement.
TGTATATTTTAGTAAGATGGAATTTTTGACCTGCATCTGTTTTTCCATCTAACGAAATGTTTTTTTTCTTTCCATGTTAGAATTGGATAGTTTGTTTGCTTCATCAATGCCAAATAACAGTCTGGAATTCCTATAAGATGGGATAATTTGTGAAGCATTTTCCGGCATTTTAACATAAGGGTTTGTTTTGTTACATAATGAAGATTCTGAAAGACATTCCTCTGAACTACAGATGGTTTTCAGAATGGTATGTCTTACATAATGAATAGTTTTAAGGACATTCTGAACTACTGGTGGGTCAGAATTAAAAAGGTCACTCCTTCTGGATGATCTTTTTTTTGTGTGCGGTTTATTTATTTTTTCAAGGGGGGGGGGGGGGGGGCAAATCCCAGAATATCAATTGAATGATAATTCCAGCTTTGAACCTTTTTTAGAGGGGTATTTGATTATGTTACGCAAGATCACAGTCAATGTATGTATGTACAATGCTTTTCTAAGTGAAGCTTGGGTTAATGTACTTGAAATTATGCATGCATGAAATGAGTTAGGTTGGGACATATCTGAAGGACAATGCAGTTTAGTACTTATTAACAGTTTGTATATTTTAGTAAGATGGAATTTTTGACCTGCATATGTTTTTCCATCTAACGAAATGTTTTTTTTCTTTCCATGTTAGAATTGGATAGTTTGTTTGCTTCATCAATGCCAAATAACAAGTCTGGAATTCTTATAAGATGGGATAATTTGTGAAGCATTTTCCGGCATTTTAACATAAGGGTTTGTTTTGTTACATAATGAAGATTCTGAAAGACATTCCTCTGAACTACAGATGGTTTTCAGAATGGTATGTCTTACATAATGAATAGTTTTAATGACATTCTGAACTACTGGTAGGTCAGAATTAAAAAGGTCACTGTTAATATTATTTTAGCATGCCTTTCTGGCGTGGATCTTTTTTTTTTTTTTTTTTTTTTTTTCCAGAACCCACTACCAGTTTTCTTTTTCTTTTACATAATAATAATGACATTCTTCTGAACTATAGATAGTTCAGAATTGAAAATGGTTTTTTTTTATTAATAGTATTCTAGCATGCCTTTCTATTTCCCCCCTATTTTCTCAGAGCCTATACTATTAGGCACTGAAATAAATGGACCAAGATTGGAGTCAGATAAAAGAAAGCAATGGATATGATAGTTCATCCTTCAGGATGCTTAGATTTTTTTCAATATTTTGTTTTGTTTTGTTAGAAATAAGACAATGGCAAGTGGGAATAGTTAGAAATAAGAGAAAATGTGCTTGAACGTGGGAGAATGGAAGGGGGATTTGCATTTCCGGCATGTTTCTGTTGAGTAGTTTTGTGCGTGTTGTCATGGATGCGAGGCGGGTAGGCCGACGGTGTGGCGCCACGACTTTCCCTTTTCTCTCCCTTCAGGAGAGAAAAAAAAAACAAAAACAAAAAAACGTTAAGGTTTCGTTTTGTGGGGATGCGGCATCGTCGGTTTTATTCTTTTCTTGCTATTCATGGGGGCGCGGGTTGGGCTGGTCTCCGGACGCCAGACGGGGGCAGGGCTTTCGGAGTTCGGTAGCTTAGTTTATCTTCTGATTTTGGTGGATTTTGTTTTTGCTTCCCTATTCTATATCAGAATCATACATTCCATTAACCAGGGGTGTTTTGGTGTTCCCATTCTGCGTATAAAAAGTATACAAGGGTTCAATGTGAATGGGAGTTTAACTTTAGTTAATGTGCTTTTATATATGTGTATGTATATGTATGTCAGTATGTGTATAAGTATATATGTATATATATGTGTGTATATATATATGTGTATGACATATGTATATTTGATATATCTAATTTTTAAAAAAAAAAAAATTTATTCAAAATTATTCATTTTTCTTTTTTCTTATTCTAATTTTTTTTAAGGAGGAGAAGGGTCCCTTAAATCGAAGTCATGCTTTTCCCATCTCTTGTCGACAAGGATGAATTTACTCTTGGTAGTAGATTCATGTCAGACTGGGTGGGATGTTCTACTTGTGTGGGGGTAATGGGAATCGTGGAAAGAAAAAAAGTGGAATACATAAACAACAAAAACACAGGATTTTATATCAGTTCTTATTGTGATAAAACTCATGACCGAAATCAAATTCATAACATTATGGTTAGATTCTTGGTTGCTGCACGTCTGGCTCTTCCTATGGAAGCACCATGTTTTGTTTGGCTTTACCACCTGCACAATGATGAGTAGAAAGATAAATTGGAAACTGTGTTCTCTTAACGTAAGAGGAATCAGAGAAAATGCTAAAAGGGGGATAATATTCTCTTGGTGCAGAGAAAAGGGTGATATCATATTTCTTCAGGAAACATATAGTACAAAAGATATAGAGGACAGATGGGGCTCAATGTGGGATGGGACATGTTTTTATAGCCATGGCTCTCCTCACAGTAAAGGGGTACTTATTTTGATTAAAAATTCCGTAGATTTTAAACTGATAGAGATAGAGAGGGATGACAGTGGACGCTATATAATAATAGACTGTGAAATTGAAGGAAAAAGAATTGTGTTGTGTAATGTTTATTTTCCGACCAGGGACAAAGAAAAGCAACAAATAGATATGATTCAGGATTTATGTAAAAGGTTAAAACAAAAAAATAAAGATAAAAACCATGTTATCATCGGAGGGGACTTTAATTTGATTATGAACTATGACTTAGATTACAATGGTAAAGTAAAAAAAACTAGTAATAGATTTAGTAAAGAAGTCAGTTTGGTTATGGAAGAGCTACATTTAATAGATATATGGAGAGAAAGAAATCGACTGAAAAAACAGTACACATATACCAAACAAAATCCATTTATGCAAAGTCGTTTAGACTATTGGCTTATGTCTGAAAATATACAAGGTTTGGTTACAAAGTGTGACATAATATCCTCTTTAGCTCCCGATCATTCAGCAATATTTTTGTCTCTTTATGATACTGGAACTGATGCAGAAAAAAGTAAAAAGGGATCTTATTGGAAATTCAATAATAGTCTTTGCACAAACGTAGAGTATGTTAAGCAAATGAAAGAGGAAATAATTCGTCTAAAAAATAATTTGAAAACAGACATCAAAGATAAAAGAGTTCTCTGGGACTACATCAAAATGAAGATAAGACATTTTACACAGGCCTTTTCAAAGAACTTAGCTGTAGAAAGAAGAAAAAAAAGAGAAAATCTTGAAAAAGAAATCGAGATTTTAGAACTTAATCTTTCAGAAGTAAGCAATGAAGAAATATTTGAAAAATTGAAAAAGAAAAAAGAAGATCTAGCAGCTACTTTTAATTATATAAATGAAGGAATAAAAATACGATCCAGGGCAACTTGGTACGAAAGTGGAGAAAAGGATACTAGATATTTTAGTCAACTGTTACATGCAAATAAGAAAAAATGTATTATAAAGACTTTGGTCAATCCGGATGGGTATATAATAGATAAAGAAACAGAAATTCTCAAGATGATTAAATCCTTTTATTCAAAATTGTATTCCAAGGAGGTTTTAGAAGATAGTGTATCAGATATAGATTTTTTCAAAAACTTACCGTCATTGTCAAATGAAAGCAAAACAAATTGTGAAGGAAAAGTTTATGAAGGAGAATGTTTTGCAGTCCTTCAAGGAATGAAACAAAATAAATCACCAGGGAATGACGGACTGACCGTAGAATTTTTTACTACATTCTGGACAGAAATAAAAGATACATTACTAGGGGCCTTTAACGAGGCTTTTGAAACGGGAGAACTAACTGCATCACAAAAACAAGCTGTGGTCATTCTGATTGCCAAAGATGGGAAGGACCCTCACTTACTTAAGAATTACAGGCCAATATCATTATTAAATATTGATTATAAAATTCTATCTAAAGTCTTGGCAACAAGATTAAAAGATGTTTTAGAAGACATTATTTCAGTAGATCAAATAGGTTTTATGAACGGGAGAACTATTGGAGAAGCAATCCGAATAATAGATGACGTAATATTCCATGCCACACAATATGACTTACCAGGGTATATGATAGCAATTGACTTCCAAAAGGCTTTTGATTCGGTGTCCCACGATTTTCTTAATAAAATATTAAATTTTTATAACTTCGGTCCACAGTTTTGCAGATGGGTGGAAATTTTGTACAAAAACTCATTAAGTTGTATTTTTAATGGAGGAATGTCAACGGGATATTTTGAGGTACGCAGAGGCGTAAGGCAGGGGGATCCCCTCTCCCCATACCTGTTTATTTTATGTTTAGAAATACTGACACATAATATAAGATACAATAGGGAAGTTAAAGGTATTTTGTTTGGAAAGGAGGAAATAAAACAAGTCATGTATGCAGATGATATGACCCTTTTTGTTCAAGATGAAGATTCAATAAGAAAAGTCAAATGTTTATTAGAGAATTTTGGAAATATTTCAGGATTTGGTGTTAATAAAGATAAAACAAAAGTTCTGTTGATTGGGGCTTTACAAGGAAAATCTTATGAAATACCCTTTGGCCAGAGAGTGGATTTTGTTAAGATATTAGGGGTGTTTTTTTCTTCGAACAATGAAGTAAAAGAAAATTTGAATTATAAAGAAATATTAAGTAAAACAAAAAAACTTTTAGATTGGTGGAAACAGAGGGATTTGACATTGATGGGTAAAATACAGTTACTAAAATTATTTATATATTCAAAATTCATATACACAGCATCCCTCATGCCAGTTCCAAAATGGGTTTATGAGGAGTTAGAAAAGATAACTTTTGAGTTCCTGTGGGGTGGAAGAAATAAAATTAATAAAAATACGATGTATCTGGATTACCATTTGGGAGGTCTGAAAATGATGAATTTTGAACTGATAATAAAAGCACAGAGAGTTATGTGGGTCAAAAAACTTTTGGAAAATAACGAAATGAAATGGAAGTTATATTTTAATCACGCTACACAACATGTAGGCGGAAGTTTCATTTTTTCTTGTGACTATTTACTTGGCCTTTTGAATTTAACATTGCCAAAATTCTATACAGATCTTCTGGAAGTGTGGATAGAAACGAGGAATTTCCAGCAGAATTATGAACCTTATAAAGGAAATGAAATAATGTTTAATAATAAATTCATACGAGTTAACGGAAAGTGTATATTTGACAGAAAGCTTTTTGACAAAAAAGTATATAGATTGAACCACATAATGGATAGTGACGGAAAATTAAGATCCCTTGGATACTTTCAACGACGAGGATTAGAATCCAATGACGTTGAATTGATTGGGAAGATCTATGATACACTTCCGGTCAGCTGGAAGAGAAATATGAGAACAGATAGAGACACAATTCCTGATGATCCTGACATAGTTTTTTTATTAGGGAAAAACGTTGTAGCAATAAATAACATTGCATCAAAAAAAATTTACACAACATTTCTTAACCAGAAAGCAATAACACCTGGAGTATTCACAAGACTAAAGTGTAACTACCGTCTTTCAGATAAAGACATAGAAAATATTTTTAAAAGACCCAGGCAATGTACATTAAACAGCCGACTTAGAGAGTTCCAATTTAAATTAATACACGGAATCATTTATACAAATCAGCATTTGTATTTATTTGGGAAAGTTGATTCTAATCTGTGTAGCTACTGTAAAAGAGAAGAAGAGACTTATCGTCATTTATTTTTTCAATGCGGAAAAGCAAAATTAATATGGAGAGACTGCGAGAATATTTTTGACTTTGTTTCTTTCACCAATCTTACTTGGGAAGACATATTTTGGGGGATAAAATTAGCCGATCAAGGAAAAGAAAAATTGGTTAATCACTTAATAATCCTTGTGAAGTATTTAGTTTTCAGTGGTAGAGAAAAAAATCAGAAATAGTTTTGAATAAGATTAAACGTAAATTCAAAGAAGATGAATTTGAAGAAAGAAAATTGGCATTAAATAGAAATAAATACCCCCTTCACTTAAGAAAATGGGAATGTTTGGAGGAGTTTAGGGAGAGCTAGATGTGGAAAAAAAAAAAAAAAATAATAATAATAATAATAAAATAATGATAATAAAAAAAAAATGAAGTGAAAATGAATAAATGAAATAAATAACATGTGTGTATAATAACGATAATGAATAAACTATTTGAGGTATGAGAGTATTTTTCATTAATATATATATGTATATATATATATATTTTTGTTTCATTCTTACCATTCAGAGAAGGAAAGAAAACGTTCTTTCCGCCCCCACACGAGTAGAACGGGAAGGTTGTGACGACGAAGGGCATGGGAGGGGGAGGGGTTATGGGGAGGTGTAGGGTTCAGGGCCAGATGCTGTTGTTGTTGTTAGAGGATATGAAATATTTGAGGAATGAGGCCAAGATGGGGAGGGGGGGGGGGTTATGGAAAATCCTTGTTAATGGCTTCAATTCGACTAGGTTGTATTAATGATTGGCTTTGTGTATTTGGAAAATTTGTCATGTTATGAATATTTTGACACTACAAAAAAATTGAGTACGTTGAGTTTTATTAGGTGTTATTGTAACACTAAAGGAAAAAAGAGAAAATGTAAAGTGTTAACTTTATGAGTTTACAATGTATTCATATATTAATTTGTAAGGATATATTGTATTGCCGTATGTATTTTATTTTGTATATCACATGTATGAATTGAAGTTGTTGACAAATAAAAACTTCTTAATACAAAAAAATAAAAAAATAAAATAAAAATAAACTCATTCCTCTTGCGCAATCATTGAAGCCAAAGAATCTCTAGGTTTGCTCATTCGCCATTCCTGGTTCGATGGTAGACATTTTGATAGCGAGACACTTTAAACGTAACCTACTACATTGACATGCATTTGCATACAATCTGTCAGTACTGTCCGTTTATGCCTTATGCGCACACAACCTAATTTAGGTCAAGATGCTCACAAATTTAACAAAAGTTAGCATATACATGTATATACATAAAAAAAACAATATAACATTATATACGAATATGAATGTAAAGTTGGAAATTGATACAGAAATCATTTTTTTTTTAGTGAACGGGCTTTCTGGGGGTAATTTCAAATTACAAAAAAGTTTTAGGCATACACTCACTGTAAGGATGTGGTGCTCCATCCTGTAAATGAATGAAAAACAAGTCAGAAAAAAAAATCTTAGAACCAGACGGGATTTGAACCTGCAATCTACTGCTTACCGGGCAGCAACTTAACCATGCAAACTATTTCTAGTTCATTTCTATTTCATTCATTTACAGTATGGAGCACGCTATCCTTACTACTAGGTGTATGCCTACAATTTCTTTCTAAAAAGAAATTAATTTGCAAAACAAAGTTGAACTCTGTGTGTTTCCATTAGATATATAATTTCGAGTAGGTCCGAAATTCTTGAAAGTCACAAGACGAGGTAATTTTCCACTTTGTCTGGTCGTCATGCTCACTTCCTTAAGTTGAAAAAAAAAATGAAAATGAAACATGTAATTATGATACTTGCAAACGATACAAGCATATCGCAGCTATTCTCTAGAGTTTGAGGCTCATTAATTCAGCCTCCCTGTCTGACTGACTGACTGACAGACAGAAGTTTGTACTTGAACATTTCACGGTATTTGATCACGAGTCGTAACTATGGAACATGATTTCCGCTATGCTCGCCGCAATGCACGCCCCCGGAGGGCAAGTCAACATGTATCCAACACTATGCAATCATGAGAAATGTCATTATCACTCAGGACTACATTATATATAGAGCCGAATAATTGCATCTGAATAAACCATGAACTGCCATCACCCAACTGGATTGATGTAACGCCTCCCCGTCTCTCCAGCTATCGACATATATTTGCTTTTTACTCTTTAACACTTTGTGTGCCAGATAAACTGCTGCTCTATTTGAAATGTGTGTATTAACTAATGAAAAGGGACATGACGCATGCAAAGAATTAATTTTTATAATGATGCCAGCGTTGTATTTTGGCATATAAGTAGTACATATTGTACATATCCCATACAGCAGACGGCCACTGACATACAAGGGTATAACTTGTTTAACCATGTGTATTCCACTGACGTATTTTAGTATAAGTGATACATACACACAAATCACATAGAACAGCAATTTGACTAGCACTCATAGGGTTGAAATGCTATGTATGGGATGAGTGGTGTATCAGATTTGTGTGCATAATATTCATGATATACTTCGCATTATATTTATTGAGAATGATATCATTACCAACTCATCATCCGGCAGAAGGGATAGAAATTCGACGAACTTAAAGAATTTAAGCATTTCAAATTCGTGAAAAGAGGCATGTGATTATAGCAATATTTAATGCCAACGCGTTGGACCATGCCATGGAAAACGTTAGTATTTGGAATAGTCTCGTTTTCTCCTTCTATTTCTTTATCTTTCTCTTTTCCCCTTCATTTTCTTTCTCTTCGTCAGCTACTTCTTTTCACCTTCTTCTTCTTCTTCTGCCTTTTTCTTCTTCTTCTTCTTCTCCTCCTTCTCCTCCTCCTCCTCCTCCTCCTCCTCCTCCTTCTTCTTCTTTTTCTTCTTCTTTTTCTTCTTCTTCTTCTTCTTCTTTTTCTTCTTCTTCTTCTTCTTCTTTTTTCTTCTTCTCCTCCTTCTCCTCCTCCTCCTCCTCCTTCTTCTTCTTCTTCTTCTTCTTTTTCTTCTTCTTTTTCTTCTTCTTCTTCTTCTTCTTCTTCTTCTTCTTCTTCTTCTTTTTTCTTCTTCTTCTCCTCCTTCTCCTCCTCCTTCTTCTTCTTCTTCTTCTTCTTCTTCTTCTTCTTCTTCTTCTTCTTCTTCCTCTGTCCATTGGACAGCATACAATCAGGCTGAGAAGGAGTTAAAAACATTATACAGCCTCTATAATATGGTGCTCTATTTAATCGTTATTTTTCATATACTTCTTTTTCTCTTCCTCACTCTCTGGTTGTCTCCCTCGCCATTCCCAATGTATATTGATCAGCCTTTCTTTCTACCGTACCTAACATGCTAAGACATGTAAATAGCTGCAGGAATGAAGTGTATATTTTTAGCTGCTGCATACCCCGATCATAATCCAGGATTAACTGTTCGATTTTTAGGGATGCGCATAATACCTGAAGATTGAACGTGCAGACAAATAGAGGAGCTCTCATCTATCTCTATCTGCAGATCTGTGACGTTGTCTCTCTTCTACCTGTGGATGATTTGCCTCTTTATGATCAAGGTTCTTCCCCGCTCCCTCCCCCCCCCCACCCTTCTCTCTAACTCTCTCTCTCCTTTTTCTCGTATGTTCCACCAACTTGTCTCCCCTAACTCCCCCTCTCTCTCTTACTACACCTGTATCTGTCTCTGTCTGTGTATCTCTGTCTGTGTGTGTGTGTGCGTGTGCGTCTCTCTCTCTCTCTCTCTCTCTCTCTCTCTCCCTGTCTCTGTCTTTCTTGCTCTCATGATATCTATATATATCATCTATCTCCTATCTCTACCCCTCTCTCCATCTCAGTGTCACCCTTTCTCCTCCTATATATCTCGTTTCTCCCCCTCTATCTCACAACATTCTGACCATTTCGCAAATGTTTCTCATTGTCCCATGTTGTTTGTAACTATATATCCCTCCCATTCGATAAATCCCTTGCTTTCTTTGTTTCATTTCCTGCTTCATCCGAGCATACCACCAGGTCTACAGTGCCATACTGCATAACATCATGTCCATGATACACCCCCTTTCTTCCTGCTCGCGTACAATGCATCATACGGGAACTTGTGCGTAATATTGTTCCATCATATCGTATTCCAAGGCCTCGTTTAAAATAGCAGATCTATAACATGTATAATGTGGTTGCAAAAACCCGCTTTCGTAAACATAGTAAAATATTCACAACTTCCCCCTTTACTACTTAGTAATATGTTCTTACATCCACCTGTATTCCGTAATTCAGCTTTAATGGGTGGACCGCACAGTGAATCTGATTAGTTGTTGCTACTCAGACATACCTCGAACAAGTTTTTGGGTTACTATTTATAACGTATTGTTTGAACGCCGTGAATGAAATGTGCATAAATAATGAGAATGATCTATCTCTCCGCAGCATCCGCCCATTTACAGTCAATCTCCCTGATGTACCTTTTTCATTGTCCCACTAATAATTTCTGCCCAAATCCCCAACTCTCATTCTTTTTTTAACTCTTCCTCTCTTCTCTTTCACATTATCTTGTCTCCATCTTCCTCCTCTAAATCATAAACCTTCTCATCTCAATCTTCTTTTATTCCTACTTATTTCTGCTGATCATTTCATTTATTCTTTTCTTTCCCCTTCCCCTCGTCTTCTTCGTCATCTCTTTCCCTTTTTCTTATTATTTTTGTTCCTGTTCTTGTTCTTTTTCGATCTCTTCATTGCTCCTCCCTATATTCCTCCTGTTCTGCTTCCCAATTCTCTACGGATATTTTCCTTTTCCCCTCCAAATTCTCTTCGTCTCCTTAGTCGTACTCCTCCTCCTCATCGTATTTCTCTTCGTCGTCTTCCCCCAAATCCTTCTGCCCTTTTATTTTGTAGACAGATCCTTTCATGTTCGGAAAACCATTAACCATCATAATATGAACCAAATATATATATTCCATACCATCATTGATCATTACATAATAATGTGCGCAATAACACCCTGTCTCGCATTCGTCCTTCACAATTGAACTAGATCACGATGCTATCGACAGTAATCGATATTACTATGGCAACGCAGTAGGCGCTTTCCATAATATATCTATACAGCTGGAGAAGCCTTTGACCTGCGTATTGCGGTGGGAACCAAACGGCGACTACCTTAATTGATGTTAAGCGTTGTACTGGGTTTGAAAAAGGAGGGCCGTGTACAAACGCACTATTATCCGATTATGAATTATGGAAACCAATACATAAAAATATAGTAAAATATGTGATCTATACAGCCAGGCTGGCTGTGTACCAAAAGTATGATACGCAAGGAATGGAGATGGTGCACTAGATTTCTAGCAGTGAAATTTGAAGACATAAACATATATTAATAGATACTATTTAGAAAATAGTAAAACTTTCGGTAACACCATTTAGTTGTATTCTCTGTATCAATGTTGTTTTTTCTAAATAGTATTTATTAATACACTCTCACCATGAAAGCATTCAAAGAACATCTAAACATATATGTTTTCTAAATTACGTCGGCATTTGTTGTATTTTTCTTTACATTTTTGAGCATGCGTGTTTGTGACATTTTTGTCGTTTTTGTCCACAAGCTAGGTTATTGCACCCTCCTGATCACTGCTGATCCAGGTATACTGAAGAATACTTTGCATAATCATTCAGCTTGATATAGCAGTGGTTGTCAGTTAAACGGGGCCTGTGTCTTTTAATAGGACACTTTATTGTCGAAACCGTAGTCTAGATTTTAGGCGTTTTATCAGCTGAATAGATAAATTTCGTAATATATTAAAGGTCCCCTGTAATCAAAATGTATGTTGACGTCTGTTGATGCAACTTAACATGTATTTAACAAAATCACTAACTGTTCAATGGAATTATGTGTCCTATACTTTAAAATAATTTTTTCTATATTTTTCTCAGCACTGATAAGCCCCGCCTCCAAAAATGTCCTCCAACTCAAGATTCTTGTTGTGACGTCATCAAAGTTAAAAATTAGCAGGATAATAGACAGAATTATGTACAAATTACACATTGCAATGACTACCCCCACCTGCCCACAAGAGCATCACATGTCTTCACACAATACAACCTAACAACCTTTCATGTGGGAATAATCGTTTCCTTATGTCAGAAATGTGCTAGCTATGCCAAGGGGGAAAATACATTGTATAAACATGCGTTGACATTATAAACACTTGCAGGTAGTCATTGCAATGTTTAGTTTGTGCATAAATTATGTCTATTATCTTGCTAATTTATACCTGTGATGATGTCACAACAAGAATCTTGAGTTGGAGGATATTTTTGGAGACGGGGCTTATCAGTGCTGAGAAAAAATATAGAAAAATTATTTTAAAATAAAGGACACATATTTCCATTAAGCCCTTACTGATTTTGTGATATACATATTAAGTTGAATCAACATAAGTCAACATGCATTTTGATTGCAGGGACCCTTTAAGTTTTTCCCAAACTGCGTAGTAACGCGCTATGACATTCACCTGTATCTAGTTATATTCTCAATCGGTGGAATTTCCTATGAATTTATTAGTTATTGCTACTCCGATAAACCTCGGACTAGCTTCTGGGTTACAATTAGTAAGGAAATGTTTGAAATACAATGCATACAATTTGAATACATTACGAGGAATGGTATTGTCAAGTGCAACGCAACATTAACAAAAGCGAAGAAATTTTGGCATTCCTTTCTGACTAAAATAGACCGTTATATGCAAATTTTATTCACGCCGTTCAAACAATACCAATGGGATCCCCAAAGCTTGTCCGAGGTTTGTCCTAGTAGCAACAACTAATAGATTCAAAGTGCATTCCATCCATTAAATCTGAATGACAAGATACAAGTAAATGCATTAACGCGTTACTTCGCAGTTAGGGGAAAAGTTGTGAATACATTACGAAAATGGTCTATTCTCTTTAATGGACATGCGATAAACAAAGGGTAATGTGGTGTGCCTTCCAAATCATCTGAGGCTCATTACTTCTTCTGGTTTGATTTGTCGATACATATAGATGAAAAGAAAAATGAATATAAACTTGATAAACATGACATCACTACAAAACTCCCATGCTTCCAGAATATCTGCTTTTCCCAATTGACCATATATAAATATCGGATTGATTTTGGTTGTAACATGTTAATAATCATGGTTGATTGAGTCAAATGTGATTTTGTTGTTAACATTATTTACCCATGGTAGCCTTTTCAGTGGTCAAATACTGTTCATATTGTACACCTAGTACATGCGTGTCTCTCCTTGTGTTTGAGTATATTGCATGTATGTGTGTGTGTTTGTGTGTGTGAGCGAAATGTATAAAACATATCATAATTTCACAGAACACATCACATGACTTGCCTTTCCAAATATTGACCGTGCGATGCAATGGTGTTCCTGTTCAGCGGCAAACCTTACATGCAAGCTTCGATCGGTAATGGTTTTGTTGCTGTGGTTACACGCAGTTTTTTTTTTTTTTTTTACTTTATACCGTAATATGGCAATATACCATTTTCGTTACGTATTCAAACTTTATTCACGTTGTTCAAACAGTACGTTACTAATGGTAACCCCAAAGATTGTCCGAGGTTTGTCCAAGGAGCAACAACTAATAGATTGAGATTGCGTTCCATCCATTCAAACCGAATCACGAATTACAGGTGGATGAATAACGCGTCGCGAGGCAGTTCTGGGGGAAAGTTGTGAATACATTACGAAAATTGTGATTTAGTTGCGTATTCAAATTCCATGCACTTGTTTCAAACAATGTGGTGCTAATGGAGACACCAAAACTTGTCCAAAGTTTGTCCGAATAGCAACAACTAATAATTTACAGTGCATTCCACTGGTCCAAACTGAATCAGGTGTTACCGGGAAGTGACATAGCGTGTACTACGCAATAGGCCGTATTCAACTTTTTCCGCAACTGCATAGTAACGCGCTACTGCATTCGCCCGTATCTTGCAGATTCAATAGGTGAAATGTGCCTTGAATCTATCAGTTGTTGCTATGCGGACAAACCTCGGACAAGTTTTGGGGTTTCCATTTGTAATATATTGCTTGAAAGACGTGCATAAAATTTCAATACATATCGAAAATGGTCTATTAGTGGGGAAAGTTCTGAATACATTACGAAGACATTGCATTTTACAGTACCTTCATACGCTGGAACGATACTTTCTTTGACTTTTGGACGATGCTAGAAAGTGAATAGTTGTGATCGAGCCTGTTCCAATTTTTTACCGAGAATTCCCCCGCTAAGGGCCTCTCCATCAGATTTTCGGCCCGCCCACCCTGGTGATCCCCTAGCCAACCATGGGGTGTTAAGTCGTCGTACATCCCCCATCCGTCTCTCACAACACGTGATCGTGCCGAATTCTATGCATAATTTCACACCATCTCCGGTCCGCTGCCCCCCTTTCCCCCAACAAGTGCTATACCGACACGAGTGACAAATATAATCAAGTATTAATTGGATGCCCCCCTCCGAGTTCCCCAATCTCGAAAGCTTCTTCTTCTTAGGTTTGTTCACATTGAGGCCATAATTTCCCGCTGCCGCTTGCCTTAATGCCACCTAGGCCGTCCGCACGTTTACTCCCCTTTTGAGGAGGCCAAATTCACTTTGACATGCATACATTGCTCGGCAACGGTTGACCAAATTTTGCCGAGGCGGTAATGCCGTCGCGTCAAAGTCCAGGCCGCGGGCGTCAACGAAAAACCACGTCAGTGTGGATGTACCTCTACACTGTGGCAAGATTAGAGGGAAGAAAAACGGGTCACACAACTGATTTTCGATCGTTCCTCTTTTGTTTGCTTCTTCTCCAGTTTTAGAGTCGATAATGAGACCATTGGCATGCCTATCATAGAGTTTGTTGGGCTTTTTCTTCTGTTACATTTGGCTTTTTATCAATTTAGAGGAAATCAACGTCATGGAAATGGGCTTGCTCTAAATATTGCTAATGGAAAGACATGACGCATTGCTGCACATGCCTTTGCATAATAATAGCGACAAATTGTGAAAGTCGAACTGTCGTGAAATACTAATCTTTGCTGAACCATGGTTGAACCCAGGAAAAAGATGTTTTTATGAATACACAACAAAAAAGTAAGCCCCCCCCCCCCCCCCTAAGAAAAATAGCATAACCTTTTATCGAAAAGGTTTTGGGCGAAATAATTTGGCAGGATCCGTCTTTAATTTTTGACTAACTTATGTTAAACTTACTTAAATTCTAAAGGAAAAAAATGTCACTTTTCAAAAGTCACAAGGGTAATTGTTTACGCCGTTTTAACAATACATTTTTGGCATTTCTTGTGCGAATTTTAAGGTGTTTTCACTCAACCATGACACAAAAATGACTTCTCATGTTTACATAACAGGTCATATTAAATCTTTGTCAAACTATCCAGTTTTATTGTTTCACCAAAATAAAGGGTTTTTAAAAGTTTCAAACTGAAGAGGAATGAGTATTTATTAAACGGTGCTCTCTCAACCAGAACAATGGGTATAGTGTCGAAATAGGTGTTAGTGAATCGAGAGATAAACAATGAAAGGACATAAATTATGCACCAGACATGGAATTCAGCAAAATATTCATATGACAGAATCCCAAAATTACCCTCGTGACTTTTGAAAAGTGACATGTTTGCCTTTAAAATGTGCCCACTCATGCATGGCTCATTGGATTAGTGTGATTTTTACACAGATGTTAGTCAATAAAGTAGAAAACAATCCTGCCAAATTATTTTCCCCAAAACCTCTTCGATAAAAAGTTATGCTATTTTGCTTAGGGGGGGGGGGGGGGCTTACTTTTTTGTTGTGTTTATGTAACATTACTCCGAGATGTCGAAAATTGACCTACAAGTCCAACGAAATAGGAAGGAAAGATAAGTGGAAAATATATTTGACACTTGTTTTATAATAACTTAAAAGATACAAATTGAAGTACAGTGAAATTGACACATTATGAAGCTGAATGATGTCATTTTTTGAACGCGCTTTTTGGGAAACTTAATCAATTCGTGTTTTTTTTTTTATATTAATCCCTTAAATATTTAATCATTATTTTCACGTTTGCACAAGTGAGGACCTTGGAATTTTTTATTAGTGTATACTTCAGATCATAACAATACCCTTTACGCACCTTGCAGGCCAATCCAATAAACCTTGGCCTGGGAGGAGAATCATGAATTATAAATGGAATTGAAAAGGAAATTGGAATTTTAACTTTGTTCACTCCTTAATGATGAAGTGATTGGAATATTCCAAATGCAGTAATACCATCCAATTCTACCATGAGTAATATATCATGCCGCTGAGACCAGATGATCGACTGAGATGAGGGTGGGATTCGAAAGTCTGGTACACAAATGAGAAAATGTATTGTACTCTTGTGAATTCATTATCTGATGCACATAAATGTAATCGTGCTGACTTGTCAAAAAATGGAAATGTTATGAAATATTCACAGGTGGGAGAGGGGAGATGGAGTGAGAAAGAGAGAGAGAGAGAGAGAGAGAGAGAGAGAGAGAGAAAAATGATGGAAGGGGAAAGATACATGAGCACTAGCATGACTAATGAAGAAAGTAGAGATAAACATGAGTTGCATATGGATACGTATGATAGGCTAGAGGGAAGAAGGGTTTATAGCTTTAGAGAGAGAGAGAAAAAAAAAATAGACTTCAGGAGAAAAAGAGAAAGATATATATCAACAAAATAATAAATGTGCATAATGCCTCAGAGCTTCTGTCAGTGATTCTGTTCTTAAACTCTGGTAGAAGCATAACCCCATTGAAATGGGAAATAAAGACGCGCGCGATCAATCTGAGAAAATAACAAAAATATTATCTAGTGAAAATGCCAATTGCGCTCAAAAGAAAGGTGAAGCGCTGACTATTAAGTTAAACTGCATAATAGTCCAACGGCAAAACTGAATAAACGTTCAATTCTGTCTAAACGCACCAGATTTGCACGTAAGTAAAATTAAATCATCTAAGCAAATTTGAATATTTAGCCCTCTTGAAGTTTACCCAGGGAGGCAATGGTGGCCATTTTGAAAAATTGCCGCCAGTAAACTTTTGATTGGAGTATTTGCTTTCATCATATAAGGTATCATATCAAAGCTAATCACTTTTTCTACATGATGGTACCAAACTTATTGGGCTTTCAGGTGATTGTCACGAAACTTTTGGGCAAAATTGTGAATTTTTAACAAAATATTGCAATACTTTAATTTTTCTCCAATTACGTATTGTGTTATGTGGTATAAAACCTTTTATCTCTCCCCCGCCCAAATAATGTTTCCACGTTAATGACTACTTTTCAGAAGCCGAATTACCCTCAAGGTTATAGCTCACCCTCGAGTTTTATCGGGCTAGTCCCCGAATAACATTTACTGGAATTCAGGATGACGCATGTAAGGTCCAGTTTCTGTGAGATCACTATGCATCCGAGAAACTGACCTTCTGTATGAATTTCTCTATAATTGTTTACTTCATACTTGGGGCAGAAAGAGTATATATTTAGAGAGCTCAGAGAGTTCGAGGTAGTTATTTCCAGAGTTATTTCAGGAGATTCATCAGATAGATTCATCATCAGAGAGTTATTCATGAGAGCTGTTTGCAAGTATTAAATGTACTACAACGCAATGTATCTCGAGTCCATGAGTCCTCCTTCCAGTTCAACTCAGAATTAAGCAAACTATAGATGTTATTATAGTTGATCCCACACATACCAACCCATACATAACACTTGGTTTATATCTAAAATGTCTTTCTTACTAATGGACTCGAACTTCTTGAAAACTTGCCTATATATGTTTTACATTTTGTGTAAGAATCAATTATATCCAAATTTGCGTAAAATATATTGTTCTACATGCTTGCCAAATTTTGTGTTTTTAGACGAAAGTGAACAATAAGGTCAATATATCGAGCTATGCCGCTGGACTATATTTCAGGTCTCATTAAGTTAGATAACTGTTAGACTTGTTACTAGGATCTCGCTATCCTTTAAGGAAAAGATCGAACGGGAATGAAGGTAGAAGGATGCATTAGTTACGCATGCATGCAGCGACAAAGACCAAGTAGGCAAGCCTCTTATACCATGCCCTCTCGTATGATTGCATACCGACAACATTCTTCCATCTCATATCGACAATCTCCTTCCCCCTCGTCTGAATGAATAAATCCAATTTCATAGTTTTCTTTTGTATTCTTTTTCACCCCAAAGACTTCTATGTTTATTCCAATGAGTAACTCAAAACCTGCGCCCTGTATATAACGGTACCCACTACCTAGCTATGTCCATGATAACTAAGGCATGAACATGACGAATACATCTTCGGTGTACCGACTACGCGCCTGTGCATATCTGGCTTCTAGCATTGAGTTCAGTTGAGGAGGAGGAATCCGTCGCTGCATTTACCCGTCGCTGCATTTACACGCCGACCGTTGTCGGCTCGAATCAGCGTCACATTCGGCAGAGCGGAATGTTGACTTTAACTTTTCATGTGTAACTATCATGTCACATTTGCCCAATAACCTAAACAAAGAAGCCTACTTTAGCGACCATTCCCCTATAAAGACCACATTTTGTGTTACCCTTGAAAAACCTTTCTCGTTTGACCCTGTCTTAAATTAGTCTGTGTATGAAGACCACCTGCTAATAAAGCTGACTTTATAAACAGGTTTCTTTGTACTAAGACATCTCATCCTCATCTTATGAACAAACAACGCCGTGGCGTCTATTCACAGTTTTTCAATTCAATTCAATTCTTTATTCATTTAACAAACAGGAATTAACAACTTTCATGAGCAATGAATATAAGGCATCACCAGAAAGCCGATGGCTTGTGAGGTGTGATAACCTTTAACATGTGATTCAAAAGATATACGTATAAAGTCCATTATTTAAATGACATACAGTAAGATGAACCCGAGTACACAAATTACATACAAATACATACTTAAAAAGATACATCAAAGAAAGAATAACACAAGCAAATACAAACGAAGCAAAAAAAAAACAAAAACAAAGAAAGAACAAAAACAAACGAATGTTTAACAGCTAAGACAATAATCAACAGAGTAAACAGTCTGTAATATCAAAATGTCGAAGTATAATGCGGCTACAGTTAGTTAAATCTTAATCATTTATTAAAGATGTTTTGCTACAAAACACAAGTGGCAGCTGCTGAATTCGACCCCTCACCCTCCTGATCGAGGGGATCCACTACACCACATCACTTCCAAAGAGGATTAAAGGGCATAATCTGTACTGGTAAGACAAAAAAGCCTTCAAAAGGTAATCGTGAGCTATCTTCTTGCCAATGGTCTTAAATTCATGTCTTGCACATTTTAGAAACTTGCTGAAAGTTATTTGCCCTCAAATGATCCGCATTTTGAGTAATTAGTCATTAAATCCCAAATCCTGAAATTGTTCGGCCCAAATATTTTGAAAATTTGGGATTTAATCACTAATTACTCCAAATTTTGAGGGCAAATAACTTTCAGCAAGTTTCTAAAATGGACAATACATGAATTTAAGACCATTGGCAAGACGATTGCTCATTATCACCTTCTGAAGGCTTTTTTTCTTCCCAGTACAGTATACTCCCTTTAACTATTTGTGCCATATGCGCCTTTATTCACAGGGTCTACACATAGTTCCCATACAGCAGCACAAGAGTTAACGGCTGCCAGCACATGCAAGTTTACGGAAGCAGTTTGGTAGAACAAAATCATAAATCTTGGAAATCATTGTAAGAGGGAAGTGGTTTGTTTAGAATTTTAAATGATCGGACTAGACTCATTTCATGGAACGAAAATTTTCAAATACGTAGTCGGTATTTGCGTACTATATTTTGTGGAGAAGGCTGTGAATTGTTTGAATTAATCGCGCATTCACTCGAATAGTTGCGCCGAGCTCCGCGCGTCGCGCGCTGTATATTCTGGCTGATAGAATACGTCTAAAATCTAGACTATCAAGGGCCGTGAGTGGGTCTCGAAGGGAATTTCCCTTTTCGTGTTAAAATCATTTTACAGGTTCATGCTTGGAAGGAGGGGTTTGGAAGCACTTCATCATGAGAATCTTGATGCTTATAACGTATGCATTCCCCTAAATTGATCAGGTCTGGTAAAAGTACAGGTTAACCACAGATCATGCATCAATCTCTTTCATGTCTTTAACTCCTTCCTTCCAGACGCCATTCTGCCCTATCGGAATGATGTGTATTGTTAGTGCATACGTGACCCAATGGCGCATCAATAGTTAAATCCTTCTCTGCCAGACTCCATACTGCATGTACTGTACTGTGGGACTGGTGTGCATTAAGCAAACAATGCAGAAATGCCTCATTGGTGCACAACTCCTTCTCTGCCAGACTCTATACTGCCCTATGGGAATGGTGAATATTACAAATACAAAAATTCCTCAATGGCGCATACAGAATGAACTCCTTCTCTGCCAGACTCCATACTGCCCTATGTGAATGGTGTGTATTACAAATGCGGAAATGCCTCAATGACGCATAAAGAGTTAACTCCTTCTCTGCCAGATTCCACAGTGCCCCATGGGAGTGATGTGTATTACCCATGCAGAAATACCTCAGTGGCGCATAAACTGTTAACTCCTTCCCCGCCAGACTCCATACTGCCCCATGGGAATGGCGTGTATTACCCACGCTAAAAATCCTCAACGGCGCTTAACTCTGTAAGCCCCGCTGAGGCATCCTAACACTCGTAAGTCACGAATCCCACACAACAGTCATTAACCGGGTATTTACAGGGTTAAACATAGGCGCCAACATGGCTTAAACAAGGCACCACGCCGCCCCCACACCCCTCAACCCAATTACGACCCACTTTGCAGACACTCTTCTGGGTGAAAGCTAATCTGCGTGATTTGTGAAAATAGACACATCAATCTGGCCGATACAATAGTCGTGCCGATGAGAGTCACGATACGGGTTTTTTAATGGGGAGGGGCCGAGGGCAAATTACTCACTAAAGAGGGGTTGCCATGGTGACCACGCTTGAGACCCGGGTGCACTTTTATGACGGTCAACACACTTGCAAACAAGGAGCAAAACATCACTTCCCGTCTTTTTCCCCAGAGTGTATTATTATTAAAGCTAGTTTATCTCTTCTGCAGAAAAAAAAAACAATCTTTTTTTTTCATAGACAGTTTCAACCACGGTGACAGCAAATTGATCAGGTCTGCGAAGTATGAAATATAGTAGTGACGCATAAATAAACATACACATGAAAGTTGTACAACTTAGTAGCTTGCCTCTCAGGCTTAGCTTATTGCAAAATACAAAAAAGAAAGTTGAAAGCAACAAGGATATCTTTCATTTCCCTTCAAACGTGTGAAAACATTCCTTATCCAGGTATTACAAACATCAGACACTTGACTAGAAATAGCATTGTGTACAGCATTAATCTGGAGGAGTCGACTAGTTTGTAATACATATAATTATTGTCCGTCGAAAAGTCTACAGCTATTAGTCTTTTTTGAAGTGCATTTAAAATATGCAAGTCAATGTGAACCCATTGAAAAAATGTAAATTTGAAAAAGGTCCTGTATTCTGTGTGAAGCCTTTAAACAGCACATTCTTCTCAAAGTATATACATGTAGCGTGCTATTTTATATCATTGTATATTGAAGGTCTGCATTAAAAGTGGATTAATTACCTTTAACCGTAAAAAGGCGTTTTGATTAGTTTCACCTTTTTAGCTCTGCATATCTTTTTGTGTTGGAATGAATCGACATTTTAGTGCCAGCCCTCCGCGTGTTGCGATATATAAATTACATGTACATGTACATGTACATTGTATCGTTGTTGTGTCAATAAAGGGCTCAGAACAAAGAGTTGTGGCACTCCATGATCGCCTACTTAAAATGATATGGCAGTTAGATTGAAAGAGTGGAAGGGGGGGGGGAGTATGAGTATAACCATAATTAAGTTCATCCACATCATCAGTTTTTTAATTGTATTTTTTTACTGGTAAACTATACATTAGATCATTGATAAATAATCAACATATATATATACTTATATAAATAAATATCAGCAAAATAATCGAAGTTTTTGAAAGAAATCTTATATATATATATATATTATATATATATATAAATATATTTCTCGAACTCAAGCTTTTTCCTTACGCTCCTGACATAGCAATAACTATTTGCATTTAAGATAAAAAAAAATAATTTTAGTAAACAAATTGTACTACAAACATAAGAACAACAAAGGCATTTTAGAAATGCGTGTCCTCGTGTTTCATTTGCGAGACGGTGTACTATCAATAGATTAAAACTGGAGTCATGCTGTATAATACATACCGGAGTGTATGTCATGTTTGCATTATAAACATTGCATACCAATACCTCCCTGAGAGTATGTGCATCTTAGATACGGAATGTTTACTGAAGTGTTAGCCTGACTTCCAGGCGGTGGAGTGTATATTCTTTATCACCCATGCACTGTAATCGAAGCTAAGTCTAGATTAGTAGTCTAAGATCACTTCCCCCTTCTTCCCCCTTTTCTCGCGCACAAGTATCGGGAGACCAAGTAGGCAGAATTAGCCTTGTTGCAGCAACGCATCAGAAAGAAACTCACTGTGCCTCCTTGAGACAAGGCTACTCGGAAGGCGCATTATCACGTTTCTCCGTGAGAAACCGCGCAATTATTCGGAGGAGAGCGTAATTAGTAATGACCTGTCACGTTATAGAAATTGTGAGGTCGTTAGACACCGGCTTCATTAATCTTCAATTTTTCATCACGCTTTCTAATTTCGTAAGTTATTAGCTTGGAGATTATGAACATTATCGATGATGAGGCTTGACCACAGAACCATGCATGATTGTACGTGTAAGTGGTAGATCGAGTTCGAGGAGGAATGGTGGTGGCACGGGGGGGGGGGGGGGGGGTGGGGGTGGTTGTCTACGCGGACAGGGGGGGGGGGGCAATTTGTAAGAAAGTGTGTTGTACACGCACGGTTACCTGAAATAACTTACGAAATGAAAAAAGAAAAGGCGGAGGAGGGAGGGGGGGGGATGTCCTCGTGGAACAGAAGTAGGGAATTTGTATAAAAGTTTGTTATACGCGTACAGTTACTGGAAGAGGAAATAACATACCAAATGAGAAAGCGTGATCAAAAACAACGAAGATTAATGAGGCTTACGACCTCACAACCTTACGACGTCACAAATTCTTAGAAATGACAGGTCATTATTAATGACGTTCCTCTCCGACTTTGTATAACAGCATGTTGAACGTGTTTGGTTATCGCAAGTAGAGGCCCCCCCTGTTACACCCACAAATGTAATAACGCCCACAAATGTAATAACACTTTACCCACAAATGTAATAACGCCCACAAATGTAATAACACTTTACCCACAAATGTAATAATTTCACCCACAAATGTAATAATGCACTTTACCCACAAATGTAATAATTTTGAACCACCCACAAATGTAATAATCACTTTACCCACAAATGTAATAATTTTTAGGGGATATTTTGTCGAATTTCTTCAAAATTGAAACCCTGTACTGATGCATCGGTATAGCGCGCAGTCTTTATTCCAGACCTAATTATAGGCCCGATCACCTTCTCTCTGTGGAATAACGTGATAATGGAGCCTAGTCTTTCCTCCAGACCCGAAAATTAAAAAAAAAAAGAACGTAGTCTTTTTTCCAGACCCAATTATTTCATTTTTATTAATAATCAAAACCAAGGCCCGATCGTCTTATTTTTGTGGCATAACATGAGAATCGAGCCTAGTCTCTCCTCCAGACCCGATAATTTAAAAAAAAGAGTGTGGTCTTTTTCCAGACCCATTTTTTTTTTCATTTTTTGAATCTTCAAAACCAAGGCCTGATCATCTTATTCCTGAGGGATAACCTGAGAATCGAGTCTAGTCTTTCCTCTAAACCCGATTATTTAAAAAAAAATGAGAGCCTAGGCTTTTCTCCAGACCCGTTTCATTCATTTTTTTAAATCTTCAAAACCAAGGCCCCATCATCTCACTCCTGTAGAATAACATGAAAATTGAGTCTAGTCTTTCCTCCAGACCTGGTTATTTTCAAAAGTAAGAGTTTAGTCTTTTCTCCAGACCCAATTATTTCATTTTTTCAATTCTTCAAAATCAAGACCCCGTCATCTTATTCTTATGAAATAACAAGAGAATCAAGCCTAGTCCTTCCTCCAGACCCGATCATTTCAAAATTAAGAGCATAGTCTTTTCTCCAGACGCAATTATTTCATTTTTTCAAATGTTTAAAACCAAGGCCCCATTTTATTTTTCTTGTGAAATAACATGGTAATCGAGCCTAGTCTTTCCTCCATACCCGAGTAGTTCAAAGATAAGATCGTAGTCTCTTTCCAGACCCAATAATTTCGTTTTTTCAAATCTGCAAAACCAAGGCCCTTTCATCTTATTCTTGTGGAATAACATGAGAATCAAGCCTAGTCTCTCCTCCAGACCTGGTTATTTTAAGAAAAAAAAATAAAATAAACTTGAAAACTAAGATCCCAACATCTTCCAAACTAAGACCCTGTAATAAAGCAATGGTTTAGAGCGTAGTCTTTCCGCCATACCTGTTCAATTCAAAAATACGTTCATAAAATTTATAAGACCCTCCCAGCAAACATAAAAACGTTTTTTTAGGTCCTGTTCGTCTTCGTCCTAAGTGATTTTTGGGGGACTTTTTCCGGGTTTTTAAGAACATTTAAAAACGTTTTTAAAGTTCACAAACTGAAACCTTTTGTACCTAGCGTTTACAGAACGTTTTATATACGTCCAATTCAATAAATCAATTAATATCAAATACATGAATAAATAAATAAATCACTATATATTATGTCATTATTTAAATGTCAGTATTAAGATGTAATGTTGACGTCAATGTTACAATCTTAATGTAATGTGATTACATGACCAACACATCTGCACTTGTTGTATGACCATGATATGACGTAATATTTGCGTCAATACGATGTCTTTAAAGACCAACTACTCCTAATCCCATCCTATCTCAGTATAATCGTAAGCTTATAACCTTAATTTATACCGGCAGCTGTTTACATTTACTCAAGAAATTGCTGTTCACCCAACTGGCACAGTATTGAAAACCTATCCGATGTTCTTGAATATACATGCATGCATTCTTAAAGGCGTATTGACTTGTGTCATATTTTTAAACATTTGAATAGATAACCGGCAGATAACTAGAAAGAAGGAATATTTAAGCATACATTCCAATAAACGTTTTGAAATTTAGACATTAAAAACATAAATGTCACCTAATTGAGTGCAATATTTTGTAGAGCATATTGCCGTAGTACTAGTGAGGGTGTTAAAATACGATTTTCAATTAAGTACTTTGAGCATCTACATAAGGTGGATTTAGTGCATTCTAAGTACTCATCAGTGCCATCATCATTTCTTGGCGATGCATGGCATCGCTTAACATTGTTACACATGTGGAACAACACGTCGCAAATAAATGATTGTTCGGTGGTCACACGAACTGACGGATCAGTCCAAATGGTCATATAACACAGACAGGAGGAACCGATGTGATGGATCGTTGATCATGGACGGATTTTTTTTTTAATCATGGAAATATTCTATCGCCCACAAATATCCTGGATTTCAATGGTCGTCAAAAAAAGAAGAAATCGAATTAGTGACCATAAAACATTATTACAATTGTCGGTGAAATTATTACATTTGTGGGCGTTATTACATTTGTGGGTGTACGAGACACCCACAAATGTAATAAAACTTTACCCACAAATGCAATACTTTCAACCACAAACGTAGTAACGCCCTTTACCAACAAAGGTAATGATTTTGAATCGCCCAAATTTTATCCAATTACTTTGTTTCTATAAGGCCATTGAATTAAACCAATAGAATGTAGGCATAGATGATTGAAAGAATAGTCGACAGTCAACGTACCATCGAATCGGTCCCACCTCTGTGCGTTATATACAAATATATATATATATATATATATATATATATATATATTCGTCAGTTTGTGTGACCGCCGACCACTGAGACGTGTTGTATCCACATATGTAAAAATGTAAAGCGATGCCATGCATCGCCAAGAAAAGATGACGATGATGATGAGTATTCATAATGAGCTATATACACATCATGTACATGCTCAAAGTGCTTGACTTTTTGAGTTGTTTTTTTATTTAAAAAAACGGAATTAGTTGATAGGATCTTAGTTTTGAAGATTTGTTTTTAAATTTCAATTACGAGGAAAGACTACGCTCTAAACATTTGATTTATCACAGTCAGGGTCTTAGTTTGGAAGATGCTGACATTATTCCATAGGAATGAGATGATGATCTTACTTTTTAAGGTTTCAAAAATGAATTAAATGGGTCTGGAGAAAAGATTACGCACTTATTTGTGAAATAACAGGGCTTGAAGGAAAGACTACTAGGCTCGATCCTCATGTTATTCCATAAAAATCTGATGATGTGGTCTGAGTTTGTAAGGTTCAAAAATTAATTAAATGGGTCTGGATAAAAGACTACGCTCTAACTTTTAAAATAACCGGGTCTGGGGGAAAGACTAGAAACTCTCAT
The DNA here is from genome assembly GCA_963669155.1 of Arbacia lixula. Classification (NCBI taxonomy): domain Eukaryota; kingdom Metazoa; phylum Echinodermata; class Echinoidea; order Arbacioida; family Arbaciidae; genus Arbacia; species Arbacia lixula. The sequence continues at coordinate 5,322,362 of OZ022587.1, read as the reverse complement.
GTTATTCCACAGGAATAAGATGAAGGGGTGTTGGTTTTGAAGATTTAGAAAGTTAATTAATTGGGTCTGCAGAAAAGACTACACTCTAACTTTTAAACTAACTGGGTCTGGAGGAAAGACTAGAAACGATTCTAATCTTATTCCACAGGAATAAGATGATGGGGCCTTAGTTTTGAAGATTTGGAAAATTAATTAAATGGGTCTGCAGAAAAGACTATGCTCTTACTTTTGAAATAACCGGGTCTGGAGGAAAGACTAGGCTTGATTCTCATGTTATTCCACAAGAACAAGATGAAACGGCCTTGGTTTTGCAGATTTTAAAAAAAACGAAATAATTGGGTCTGGAGAAAAGACTACGCTCTTACTTTTGAAATGATCGGGTCTGGAGGAAGGACTCGGCTTGATTCTCATGTTATTTCATAAGAATAAGATGACGGGGTCTTGATTTTGAAGAATTGAAAAAATGAAATAATTGGGTCTGGAGAAAAGACTACACTCTTACTTTTGAAATAACCAGGTCTGGAGGAAAGACTAGACTCAATTTTCATGTTATTCTGCAGGAGTGAGATGATGGGGGCCTTGGTTTAGAAGATTTAAAAAAATGAATGAAACGGGTCTGGAGAAAAGCCTAGGCTCTCATTTTTTTTTAAATAATCGGGTTTAGAGGAAAGACTAGACTCAATTCTCAGGTCATCCCTCAGGAATAAGATGATCGGGCCTTTGTTTTGAAGATTCAAAAAATGAAAAAAATTGGGTCCGGTAAAAGACTACGCTCTTTTTTTTAAATTATCGGGTCTGGAGGAGAGACTAGGCTCGATTCTCATGTTATTCCACAAAAATAAGACGATCGGGCCTTGGTTTTGAAGATTCCAAAAATGAAATAATTGGGTCTGGAAAAAAGACTACGTTCTTATTTTTGAAATTTTCGGGTCTGGAGGAAAGACTAGGCTCCATTCTCATGTTATTCCACAGAGAGAAGGTGATCGGGCCTATAATTGGGTCTGGAATAAAGACTGCGCGCTATACCGATGCATCAGTACAGGGTTTCAGTTTTGAAGAAATTCGACAAAATCTCCCCTAAAAATTATTACATTTGTGGGTAAAGTGATTATTACATTTGTGGGTGGTTCAAAATTATTACATTTGTGGGTAAAGTGCATTATTACATTTGTGGGTGAAATTATTACATTTGTGGGTAAAGTGTTATTACATTTGTGGGCGTTATTACATTTGTGGGTAAAGTGTTATTACATTTGTGGGTGTAACACCCCCCCCCCACACACACACACACAAACCACCGCTGCCCTTCTCCCTAAAACACAAACATGCTTTCAAACCCACGCAACTCCCTAATTAATTTGGAAAGATTGTCCTTCTTTTCGTTCAATCGATCACGATCATGATGTACCAAATGTAAAGGACTTTTATTCCATCAAGCTCCGGCTTATCATGAATAGCCCCTTGTTTGTATTTCATTAATTTCACTTCATTAATGTTAACGTATCCACACCATGCACCGATTGAAACCCGTATTTGCTATCTTATTCTCATTTGGAGTATAGGATATTAAGGAGAAATGAATAACTGAAATAAACTTTTTTCTGTTTTTGAGCACTTAATTGTAGGGCCTTTATTTAATGGTCTAGCATGAGAGTGGTACGTGCTTATTACACTGACAGGACTGTCGTGGATGTGTCGAAATGGTAAAAACAAATATTTGTCCTGACGTGTGTGCGTATGAATGTGTGTGTTCTGTGTGTGGTTGTGTATGTGTGTGGTTGTGTGTATGTCTTTACAGTGAATTCCTTGTGACATGGGTGTACTTGAGCAACGAACACAATGATAACGAAGGGACCGTTTTTTCATCAGTTTGTCAGGAAAAAATTGACGTTCTGGGAGTAATTTGACATTTAGCTATTGTGCATCTAATTCGTGCGTGTGTAAAACTGGGGGTGGGGGGGGGGAGGGATACGTTCATGTATGTGTGCGCATGTCAGTGTGTGAGCGTGTGTGTGTGCGTGTACGTGTGTGCGCGCGCTCATGTGTATGTGTGGGTGTGTAGGTGCGTGTGTGTGTGTGTGTATGTGTGTGTGTGTGTGTGTGTGTGTGTGTCAATGTTTACTGAGGCCTCATGCAATTTTGTTTCAGAGTTGATAGTCATGAGATTAGGCTGTAAAAGAGAGGTTAGAATTCCTCCAGATTAGAAAAATAAACGGCAAGAGCTTGAACCCATAGAAGCGGCACGTTCTGCTTTACATTCTGCGCTTGCTTCATTCATTTCGAGACCGCCAAGTGGTCCCCGATTTCATGAATAAATTAAACAACGACCGCCTAATCAAACAGCCAGAAAGCAAACAGAAAACCTGGCGCGTCGCCCTGGCAGCTCCCGGCATCACGAGATGGCTTGGATGCCTGAAAAACACATCAATATCTTATGATGCAATTTCCAGGGTATTAAAATAAAAGAGGGGTTTGTAATAATCTGGGAAGGCTATGGGGGATAGGGCCCGAAGGCTGTTTATTGCAGTGAGATGATAATGATTGTGACGTAGACAATGTAATTAAAATTAGGAGGCTAACTCGCACAGCATGTGCTGGGTCACATGTAGGTGTTAATAAAGGCAAACCATTCTGCTCTATAACGCTGCTCTCCAACGAAAAAACAGAATAATTAAAGTTACAGGACAGCGATAATTAGAAACATTGAGGGCAATGAAATGGGTACACAATGATTTCCGTTGTTCAATATGGTAAAATTTCATTAGCAAATCCAGTAATGATTTTGAGGTGGAAGTTTGTGGTATATGAATAATAAATTAACACTCGAAATTAAACTTAATGCCAAGGCTGTACATGATTTCTCCCTATATTGCATTTAGTGTATCGTACAACGTCAAAGTAAGGGTATATGTAAATCATATATTATCAACCCGCACCATTAAGTCTGTAATAGTATAGTAATAAGGTTTGATAACGATAATCAACAGTCAGTAAAACCCATAACGAGTAGTGAAATTAGCATCAACAATGACGGCGCCACGTTTAGTTGCCAGTTTTGCTAAGTCATTGCAACTTCAGAAACTCATAACTTACCAATGCTGATTTGATTTGTTTTCTCTTTTAATTCTATTAATTTCGTCATTATTTATCTCTGGATTTATTGAATTATTAGTGATAATGAAAGTAAAAACAGAAGTTTGCTTTGAGAAGTGAGAAATGGAGAGAACATGGTTCTGCGATAGTTTATTTTTTTTTTCAATTTCTTCACGTTATCATTATTTTCTCACTATATAATTCATACGATCTACAAGAAGGCGAACAATACGCTGCAATACTAGGTCGACCATTCCTCCTTTTAAGAACAAACCTTAATCATTAATATTTTTGATAACGTTTAAATTCCATTAGGGATTTCTATCCTTTTTTCATTCCATTTGAGTCCAACTCGCCAATAAAATCATCATCATCACCCTCTATCTCGTTCCACTTTAGTTTCCCATCAAACTCGCCCCACTGGTGTGCATGACATCTAGTTCAACCATTACAAAACTCAAATTCATGTTAAGACAATCTTGTAAATGAAATAATGAATCTTCGTTGTTCTCGAGATTACGTGCATTATGTTCGAAAGAGTGGCATGTTTACGGAACAGCGAACGCTGTGGGATCGTATGGTAAAGAGCAGCTGTCATTCACAGTCGTGGTACTCTAAAACTACCTAATCACATTAGAGAGTAACCTCTCCTAAGCAAAGGTGAAGGAAATGTGAGGCTTCGGCCCTGTATATAAATGAGTTTGGTTATTGCGGGGAAACCAAGGACTGACAACGATGTTGATGATAAAAACAAATTCGAATAATCAGCGCAGTCCGTATAGACCCCAACTTCAACACGTTCAGGCATACCGTGTATGGAGGTTCGTTCACGCGGAGCTAAGAGTCGCTGCCGCTTGGAAAAACGGCACTTTCATTTGGGCCGTGCTCAAGTTTTCTCTCACGGCTACAAATACCGAACACATGTTTAACCGTTTGAGCGCCAGGCAAAAGGCTGCTCTATGTGATTAGTGTATCATATGTGCAAAAACGCAGGAATTGCGATGAAAGTGTTAATCTAAGAATTGGCCTGCTTTACCGCGGCGGAAAATCACTCGCGTCAAACGGCAGGCGGAGAGCGGGCGCGGCGAAACGCATTCATGTTAAAGTAATAACAGCAGCACCATTCTATTTTTTTCGTCAATTCAAAACTACATCTTGTAGCATACGAGTAGAACATAAATTGTGTCACCGTGTTGATTAAAACGAAAATATAATCCATCACCAAATCTAATTTTGCCGCTGTTCTATTATTGTTTATTTTGAGAAAAAAAAACATCACTAGTTTCTGTTCTATCTTTCGCTTTTCCGTGTTTTCTTTGTCTTGTGGTCCTGTGTGTATTAGATATGTGTTCCCTGCAACAAGCTTTCACTCTTGGAAGCCTTGTTCCAATCTTTATGTCTACATATTAATGGCAGTATACTCTTTATAAATTGATAATACTAATTATATAAACAATATTTATAGAGATTTCGCACCAGATTTGATGGTCCCCCTCCTTCATGTCCTTCATGTGTCTCTATCCCTATCTCCCATATTCAACCTTTCTCACTCTCACTATAACTCTTCCTCCCTCTCTTCTTCCTTCTATCTCCCCCTCCCCCTATCTCTCTCTCTCTCTCTCTCTCTCTCTCTCTCTCTCATCTGAACTCCCCCCTCATTCACTCCCTCTCCCCTCTTTCCCTTTCTCACCTTCCCACACTCCCCCTCCCTCAGCCCTGTCCCCTTCCCCCGTCTCTCATCCCTTCTCCCATTCTCCGCCCTCCTCTGCCCTCCTCCAGCTCCCCCCCTCTTCTTTTCTTTCTCTCCATCCCACCATTCCTCTCTCTCTCTCCCACCCTCCTCGGGGAAATGTCAATAGAAAGCGGCCGAAACGCTGGTCTGTGTCGTCATGGCACCCATCCATCTTAATTAAATTCCCATTTCTAATATCGTCGCGTTCTATCACTCGTTCACTCCCTCGGTCGCTATCCATCGCACCCAGTGCTCGATCCACGCCGCTTCTACATTGTGTCTACGTCTTCTCCATGTTCTCTCATTTCAGACTCTGAAAGACATTCCGTGTAAGAGCACTTTCCTCGTAGCCCGTCCATATCGCATCTCCTTTGCCGACAAAGACCAAACGGATATACCATTCTCAGGTAAGCACTCGTTTCAACCACATTTCCCCCTGAGCTCTAAATCGATTGTCTTTCGTGCGGTCTTCAGAAATCATGGCAATAGTTTTAGAATTGTTATCAAATGCTTCGATTACATCATCTCATATTTGTTTGTCATTTTTTGTCATTCTTTTGTATTCTCTTGCCAGTGGGGGCCAATTTTCTGTATTTTTATACAGACAATAAAAATTGAATCTTAAATTTTGAATCTTGAATCTCATCTTACTGATCATTTTACTACATGCTACCGAACTATTATATGATATCGGTAATCATGAGGTAGAAGTGTTACCCCAACTTGCCATCAACATTATATTTCATACCGCTCTGCAATACATATCACATATCGAAAAAATGATGCAGGTTCAAATCACATTTTCAAACCAGTAAACATTGGCAATAAGTTGGTATCATTCATAGTATGACATCCGTGATTATGTTTACAAATATTGACGTTACCATGGTTACATTCTCCCGATTTCATGCTAGTATGTAATATCAACTTATTAATACAGCATCATGAGGAAATGCTTTCAATGTACACATATTTTCTACGTCAAAATCGCTATTATCAAAATACACTGTAGGTGCATATGAGTGCATCAAACGATATCTATATGTAATTCTAAATTAATTGAACTTAATACATACACCGTTCTCTTCCAACAAAGGGTCCTACTGGATATAATACTACTGTGCAAAATCTGAATCCATACACACGATATTGGAACACAAGAAAGAATACATATCTAAAAAAAACGTGGTGTTACGAGCTCCATATCATTTAACAATACATTGTAGAAAACTGACTTTTAACCATAGCTTAACGCTAAACATGACGAACGAAATCCTGCTTAATCATGTGTTTATGGGATTGCTAACTTACTTAGTGCGAGTGGTATTCTTAATCATCGATGGTTCCCCATGCTCTACGTTCTTGTATTGATGTTATTATGCTGCTACTGTCTAGTCCTATGTCTTGTCTCATTACATGGGATATGCATGTATTAAATGTGAAAAAATGCATCAATTCCGCACGAGGAGTTAACCCTGTGTGCATCGGATAATCTGCTGCTCTATGGAAATTGTGTATATCAATTGTGAAAAAAGAAGTATGTGGCACACGAAGAGTTAAACAGAAAGAAGAAGATTGCTGCAGATTTCAGTACAAGTTATACGCGCAAAGACAGCCAGAATTTCATGTTTCAAAGGGTACCCCTTGAAGTACACTTCAATACCCCATTTCCATAATGTATACACAACTTCCCGTAACTGCGTAATAGCGCGTTATTAAATTCATCGGTATTTCATAAATCAGTTTGCAAACATCGGACAAGTTTTTTTTGGTACCATTAGGCCGTTTTCGTAATGTATTCACGACTTTCACCGCAACTGCATAGTAACGCGTTACTACAATCACTTGTATCTAGAGAATCAGTTTGAATAAACCATTTTCGTAATGTATTCACAACTTTCCATCTAACTACCTGGTGACGCGTTATTACATTAACCTGTATTTCGTTATTCAGTTTGAAGGGATGGAACGCACTCTGAATCTATTAGCTGTTGCTCCTCGGACAAACCTCGGGTGAGCTTTTGGGGTCACCAATAAACTGTTTTCACGATGTTTGCAAATTGTACGCGCGTCTTTCGAATAATACGTTACTAATAGTAACCCCCAAGTTTGTTCGAAGCTTGTCCGAGTTGCAAACGGTCTTTTTGGTCGAGGAAATAATAGTCTTTGCATGTGGTCTTTATTAACAAGCTGTTGCTGAGACAGATTTTACTGTAATACCTCGAAGCTCGTCACGCCTTATATCAGTTTTGGTAATGATAATGGAGAGAATGATTATGGTCTTTGCAGACAGGTGGTATATCTTTACAGGTGATTGCCAAGGCAGTTCTCACTGAATTACTTCCAGTCGTGTCATGCTTTATACCAGTCTTGATATTAATGATCAAGGACTGAGTGAAAGCGTAGATGGTGGATGTTTTTGGTTGAACGCTTTGGTTATTTCCGCGATTTAAACAATGCTCGCTTCAAGGACTGGGTTAATTGTAATATGGGAATATTGCTATATGCTCTTAGTGTCGCTTGCTTACAGCGTTATCCTTATTAGCATATCACTGTTTTCTTTGCTGCTATATTGCTGCTATTGCTACTGATATCATTGTAATAAATCTAAGAAAAGTGGTGTATTCTCATTCTTATGATTAACATTTCTCATCATTGTCATTGTTATTGTAGGTAAAAATATGAATAAGATACTAGTAATAAGATAGTAGTAGTAGTAGTAGTAGTAGTAGTAGTAGTAGTAGTAGTAGTTGTTGTAGTAGTAGTATTAATAGTAGTAGTAGTGGTGGTGGTGGTGGTAGTAGTAGAAGTAGTAGTAGAAGTAGTAGTACTACTAGTAGTAGTAGTAGTAGTGGTGGTAGTAGTATTCGATACAGTATTAGTAGAAAATTTGATATTGTCAATGTTATCATGATTTTGACTATAGGCGTGTCATCATCTTTAGAAATCACTATCATTATTCAACCAGCATGACCAGTGGATGGCGTTTGTTTCAAGTTGAATGGTCCGATTGTTTCCGGGATTTAACCGATGCTCGCTTCGTGGCCCACGGATCGGCCCTTTATGAGGTTGTAGATGCATGGTCTAATCATGATAGTCAACGATATATGCTCGCTTCCTATACTATAATGAGCATTGTATTATTACTATGATTGTCGTTGTTATCATAGGTTTAACTATTCTCATTATCATTCTTGTAGTCGTTATTATACGATTTGCCATAAGTTCATAGTGTTATCATTATTATCATAAGTAACAGTACCAGTAGAAGCAGTAGAAGTGATATTCATATTATCACTATATTGTTAGCATCGTTTCATTATTATTATCTTTATTATTCGTATCATCATTATCAGTAGTAGAAGTAGTAGTAGTAGTGATGGTTGTAGTAGTAGTAGTAGTAGTAGCAGTAGTAGTAGTAGCAGTAGTAGTAGTAGTAGTAGTAGTGATAGATACATTTTTGTCTACTGATATAATGCAAATTCCATAATCGTGTTTTTTTCTCACTAGTCTGTACATGTTATTTGCATGTATATACATGATATATGTAAACTATTTGGTGTTATTTGTCAAAGCAGGTCCCCCGGGTAGAACAGTGTGCAGCCACTAAAGGGGCTACCCTGGGTATATAATAATAATACAAAAATAGTATAGTAGCAGTAATATCATTAAATGTCTAAACATGATTAATTTTGTCTCCATTATTATAATCATTTTGAGCATTCGCATTATGATCTTTGGAAGTAATAATTACATGATTATTTCCAATATACTTTGTTAGCGCTATGCATGTATTGTCATTATATATTTTACCATTATCATTAATTGATTGTCATTACTGCCTCCGCTCATGTTCTCATTATATCGATTATTAAAAGTATTCTGTTTATTTCATTGGACTAGTATTATCAAGATATGACTGTGTGCAACGTATTAATCTTGATAATTATGATTATGTGGGGCTGAGGCTGAGCGTGGATGGCCTTTGTTTCAGCTTGAATGCTCCAATCGTTCACGGGACTTAAACAATGCTCCCTCCGTGTCTCGCTGATCGACCTTTTGGGGTTCATTGGTCACATGTTACATGTTGTATACCAGGTGTAATGAGAATTGTAGTATGACTCTCGGTGTAAGGAATAACATCAGCGCCGACACCATACCCATCATGCCCATAGGGCAGTGTGGAGTCCGGCAGAGAAGGAGTTAACTCTTTATGCACCATTGACATGATTGAGGTATATATGTACTGAAAGCACCATACCCATACTGAACCCAAAATAATTGTAGGATGAACTATACCTTCCACTACAATTCTCGTCTCTAATGAGGAGGTCGTACGTCTTTTAGTTTCTAAACTAATGGATCTCTAAGAGCTATTCCTCCATGGATTGTAAGTGGCTTAATTGCGAGATACCCTGCTTTAAAGTGTGTACTAGTTTTTTTAAATGTTAGCTTTCTCAAAAGGACATTGATCATTTCATCTCTGCATTTTATCAGACTCGTGGGAGAGCACCTCGCACGTAAATTTCTTTTCCTTTACTTATATGTTTCTTTCATGTGTGTCCTATTACTGAAACCAAAATAATTCTAGGATGAACTATCCCTTTCACCTCAATTCTCGTCTCTAATGGGGAGGTCTTGCGTCCTTTAGTTCCTAAACTAATGGATCTCTAAGAGCTATTCCTCCATGGATTATAAGTGGCTTAATTCTGATGCGGTGGAGGATTACGGGCCTTGATGTTATTGAGGAAAAGGATAATATTGTTTAACGGAGACGCAGCCCTCGATGGTGCACGGATATTTCTCCTATAATTCGATACATACTGCTACTACCACTACTCATGTTCACGCAGGTTCTACTTTCACCATTACGTCCACTACTAGTACAGCTGCTCTTGCTACTGTTATCATTACTATGCTACTTCTACTACTACTACTACTACTACTACTACTACTACTACTTCTACTACTATTACTACTACTACTATTACTACTACTACTACTACTACTACTACTACTACTACTACTACTACTACTACTACAACTACATTACTACTACTGCTCTACCAACTAATTCTACTTCTAATAGTACTACTACTATAATAATGATACTAATAATACTGCTCATGATAACCAAGCTGATGAAAATGACTATATATAACAATAAAAGTGATGATCATCAGACTTATGGTAGCACTACTGCTAATTTTACTAGTACTATTACTTATGATGATACTAATGAAACTGATAATAATAAGAAAGTTTATAATAACGACTACAGCAATAAAAACTGGTAATGATTAAATATATGGTAATAACAACCCTTATGGTACTATTACAATGTATATAATGTATACATATTAAGCAAATAATCAAAGTTGGTGAAGGTGATGGGACGAACTATCACTTCCGAGGCGATCTGGATGGCGTATACATTCATATCGCCGAGGAAGTGATAGTTCGTCTCATTGCCTTAAACCAAAAGTTGATTATTTGCTTTATATTCCACATCTGAAACCAACTATCTATACAAAAAAGACAATTTGACGTACAAATGTAATGTGTATTTCTCTACCTAACCCCGAGCCGCTGCCATGGGTAATACGCGTTAGAACGCTCATTAGAACGCGCGTTAGGAAGCGTTAGTAGGAGCTTCTTGATAGTCCGAGTGTAATGTATCACCTAGGGTGTAACAAACTTTTCTTCTCAGGTGATCAGATGGGCAAAACTACGCTTCATCACGTGGTCAACTCTTGACCAATCATACAGCAACATTCTTAGTATGTGGAATATAAACATACATGTATATATATATCAAGAGTATACAAAGCAAGCATACATTGTTGATGATCATGATTATACCACGCATCATAAACGTCTTACACACGCACACACACACACACACACACACACATATATATATATTATTTATATATATATATATATATATATACGCTCATACAAAAGCATATGCACACACACCATTACACATATGAAGATATACCAACACAGACACTATAAAAAAAAACACAAACACAAACATACACACACACCCACGCACACACCTTATGCCGTGATCTGGCTTGCGCTACACCTCCCCCATTCATTGAGACAATGCTGTCACTGGCCCGTGGCCACTTCCTGGTGATTAACGAAGCCCGCCTCGCCTGGCAAGAAGCACGCTCTAAGCTAATTAAATGGCTTTGATGCTATAAAAGCACACTGATTGCAACCGCTTCAGAGAAAAAAACACACAATGATATAATATGAAAATCAATTATATTGGCTTGTCACAAGCGGCTATTGACCATATATGATTAGATGTTGATTGCAACGGACGGGCTGTGGTTGAAATCCTCACGTGGTGTATTGTGTATTATATTCCACATACTAAGAATGTTGCTATATGATTGGTCAAGAGTTGATCACGTGATGAGGCGTAGTTTATCCTATCAGATCACCTGAGAATAAAAGTTCGTTACACTCTAGGTGATAGTACTTTTTGGTTTCGCTGATCTCTTCACTCCTCAAAGTCCTAATGCGTCATTAATATTTTGAGTACGCGCGAAATAAAAGTGCGTTACACTCGGACTATCACTTGACATCTAACGCGTCCTAACGCGCGTCCTAATGCGCGTCCTAATACGCGTCCTAATACGCGTCCTAATGCGCGTCCTAATGCGCGTCCTAATGCGCGTCCTAACGCGTGTTCCCCATGGCAGCGGCTCGGGGTTATTGAGATAAGTAAGCATTACCTTTTTACGTCAAATTGTCATTTTTGGTATAGATAGTTGGTTTCACGTGTGGAATATAATGCAAATAATCAACTTTTGGTTTCAAGCAATGAGACGAGCTATCACTTCCTCGGCGATCTGAATGTATACGCTATAAATCACAAATCCTCAAAATGCTCGGCCCGAACATTTTGAGGATTTGTGATTTAATCACTCATTACTCCAAATGTAGATCATTTGAGGGCAAATAACTTTCAGCAAGCTTCTAAAATAGACAATACATGAATTTAAGACCATTGGCAAGAAGATTGATAACAATTACATTTTGAAGGCTTTTTTGCCTTCCCAGTACAGTATATGCCCTTTAATTTAATCTCCTCATTGCTGACGCAATGTTCTTTATGAATGTTGTGTGCAACACTTGTTTCAACACGAACACAAGTCATGACACAAACAAAATGAAGGAAAGATGCAGCAGGTATTAGTGGATCTGAGGAATATACATGATATATATGGCACATTAATACGTTGAGGTGGGGAGGGGGGGGGGGGAGGAGGGGGTAGCGGCTATTATAATTACATTCGCATTTGCTGTTGCTTTGCTTGAGCGGGGGGAGGGGGGGGAGGGGTCGGGATAATTTGTTTATTCTTGTCCATTTCGAGCTCTCTGAATCTCTGCACAATCAGAAAAGGTGACAAGAAGGAGGCGAAGGCCACACGACACACAGTGACAATCTAAAAAGAGAACATTTAACAGCATAATGAGAACGGTGAATCATTTCGCTTTATCTTGACAGTGCGATGGATACAATGTGTGTATATGTTGTGGGCGCATGTATCCAGACCTTCTCGTACACGCACGAACATACGTTCACGCATAAACCGTAATACACCTTCATATACACTCACACACAGACAGACACACACACACACACACACACACACACACACATAAACATTGTCAATCACTTTTATGAATCATTCTGCTTGCATTTTCTTCGTGACTCGTTTTGATAGAATTCAAATTACACAAAAATGTATTGCAATCTACACGCACGCTTTTGCCCCCAAACACGAATCAAAGGCAATTTTCTAAGAGGATCGAATCATTTGCTAAAATTCAATATGGTGAAAAAAGATCATTTGCAAACGTTTTGACTCACACTTTTACTATACAAACACCAATCTACTCTCTTGTCTCACAAGTGCGTGATTTCATTACTTGAAGATTCAAGGTTCAATATTCCATTGTATTTTAATAAGTGGTTATGTCAGAACTTAACGAGCATTGGCAGCCTTGTATCAAATACACTAAGTGCAATCATAATGATATTAATTTAATGGTGAAAAAATCGATAACGCTTGAGTTATTACGCGTACCAATGGCAGACTCACACACCGGGAGTTTTTTTTTAATGGAGCATTAAAGATATCTGACAAAGCAAGGATGCGTGCTTGCTTGATACGTCCTTGGGCAAAGTAAGGAGTCACAAGTCATAAACGTATCAGCAGATTAGAGACACGTGTTTGGTCGAATGTGATTTTATTGAAATCGTATTACTGCTGCTACATGAATTTCTCATTCTAAAACTTCGTAACTCTTTACGCGCCATTATTAATGCACACCATTCTCATAGGAACTCATATATAGGGTCTGGCAGAGAAGGGGTTAACTCTTTATGCGCCATCAAGGCATTTTTGCAACGGTAATATACACCATTCTTATAAGGAAGCATGGATGCTGGCAGAAAAGGGGTTGATTTTTGCTGGTAATAAATTTTACTCCATGTGCAATCAAAATTGCATTTGGCAACCTTTCGCGTTTGATCTTAAAGCGTATTTTGATCAGCTGCACATTTCATGATTGGATACTAGAAAATATTGGTTCCATGATGAGGAAAAGTAAAAAGACGTTATCAAAATAAGAAGAGAGATGTAATCGATATTATGTCACTTTCCACACGCTTTTAGAGGATCTAATATATCCCAATACATGCCTCAAATATATAGCTGTGTTAACACCGTGGTATATATATATATTTATATACTGTATGTAAAAAGAATACCATTTTTTTTTTTATCAAGAACGTCTCTCAAAATGCAAAAACTAAAAATGACTGGGTTTCAAATGATTCTTATACATTTCAAATGGTTTCTCCGGTGGTTCGTTAAAGATTGTCGTCCAGCACATGCGCACTTACACTGGCAATGCTTCCTTTTACATGTAAAATAGGATCAAATAAACTCAATCAAATAAATAATGTGTGCAGGGATATATCTTTTGACTTTTTTTCAAAACATACAAATCCAAGGACAATTATGACATGTTATTGTGAGCTATAATCATTTTAAGGATTTTTGATAAAGAAATTAGGAGCATGTGAGCAAAACTTCACTGTACCTCACAAATTTGATAAACATGTAATAATAATATATATGAATAACATAACTGGTGCTCATACAGATGACTCAACGAATTTGGTTTTTGTCTAAAACAGGCTAAAAGGGACAGGCAACCTTTGAGTATGATGAAAGGAGTCTCGCTTTATTCATTGTTCCTCACAGCAGTCATGAACAGATGGAACTGCTGCTTCTTAAGATTATACGTTATAATGCACGACGAATAAACATGTCACGGTTGCCATGCTGGCGCATAACGATTTGAATTTTGTGCTTTCGTTTGCTGGCGATGAATAAATATCTCCGTTCTCTTAAGCATGACGTCAATCACATTGGATGTTTTTTTTTCATGAAATGTGATTGCCATGATGTACACATCTCGAAAATTGGGAATATAGGTACCTCGAAGTGGCAGAGGAAAATAATGACGTAAATCACTGTCAATCATTCTTCGTCGCAACTTTTTTGTATTTTAGAAAATGGTTTGATGTATACAGGTGTAAGATTAATACCTGCTGCCGCACTCTTTTTCTGCCGATAAAAAAAACCAAGGTTTTGATTTGTCCATCTTATTTCGTTTATGGAATCGTATCACATTTCCACATGAACAGTGTATTTTCGTGATATTTTTTTTTAGTTCTTTCCTCAAGTTGTTCTCGTGATTGGTTTGAAGTATTCAGCGACGCGTGACAATCTATACCGAACATTTGTTTTCCATGGTTTCCGTATAACGCCACCCACAAATTGATCAGATTGGACTGGTAGATCAACACAATTCCTCTCAATGCATTTGCGTACAAACAATGCCACCAAGGCAACAGAGGAACGACGGTATAATGTACAAAAATAGTCACCAGTCAAGATCATGATCATGCATCGTACGTATTGCCTCGTGCGACGAATAGCCTGTCTCCCAGTTGGTTGGACATTTCTAAACTAAGTTTTTCAAAAAAGGGGTCTCGCTACAGTAAATTGAACATTTTCAATATCTTCTCCGCTATCCATAACAAAGGAAAGTGGAGAATTATACCGTGACTATTCTGAGAATATTACACTTATTTTGTTGTCGGTTTGAATTAGAAATGTCTCACAGCCTGGAAGCCAGGCTGTCCGATGAATTGCAGGTAGATCGGGTGTCTGTATCAATCACTGTTTTCGCCATGACTGATAATAAGGGAGACTCGCGCTCATAATTGTTTACGCTGTTGCTATGGTTACGCTTGATGGAGTACTATCGATGATTAACAGATCACGTCTTCTCTGTCCCGAATTTTTGCTCTTTTTGAAATAAGTCCATACAGGGATATTTTATTATGATCGAACGAGCCTGCCATATTCGCCATCAACGTAATTGCAAATTTTTAAAAATGAAAAAAAAAAAAAAAAAACTCAACCAGGGAGATAAAAGTCGTTATCGCGTTTCTATTTCACACCTAGCCTGGCTTTAAGGCTGTTAGGACATTTTTTTTTTTATCCCACTTGACAAATAGAGCCTCGTGATTTAAGACTAGTCACAGTGTCATTCTCCACTTTTCTCAGTCCAGAGCTGAAAGAAAAAAAAATCGAGAGAGATTAGTCTACTTCCACTAGACTCCATTATTGAATAATATACAAATATTGACTGCTATGAGGGGCACAGTTAAAATTATAAGCCCAAGATGATGTCAAAACCATGACTATGCCCGAAGCGAAGCTGAGGGCATAGTCATGGTTTTGACATCACCGAGGGCCTATGATTTTAACTGTGCCCCGAATATTAAGCAGTCAATATTTGTTTTATAAACCGAATGTATAGATTCTTCTCATCGATTGGTTAAAAGATTTCCTGAACTGACAAGGCCTACAAGATAGCATGTAATAGGCCTGGATTTTGAAATGAACTACAAAAAAATTGTAATATCAACTTACCAAAATCATGTCCTCTTCAATATTGATCCATCCAAATCAGAAAATGCAAGTTCCACAAAAGTTTCATTTTGTTAAAAGTTACTTGTAGAAAGCAACAGCTAAACAGATCCAACACGGATAACCGTTAAATCCATCAATCCATCGATCGTCTGCGCGATCGCGAAGAGAGGTCAAATTCAACATGGCGACCTGACAGTCTCTTTACAACGCGCTAGCTGTACGCGCATGCATGTAAATCAACACTGATTGCGCGTACAGGGATTGCGCACACACGAGCGATATCGCGCGGTGTTGAGGTTGTCTTATTATTTTCCGGGCACAGTCGATTGCCATGCCTCGGGCACAGTTAATTTTGACGTCATCTTGTTAAAAACGGGGGCACAGCTATTTCGATGACTCTACTTTTAACCAATCAGATGAGAGGAATCTATGTATGAGGTATATAATTTGTCTTAGCTTTGCCCATTAGCCTGGGAACTACTCTTTCACACAGGGGCGCCACATTAGTCGGTAACGCAGCGAGTGAAAATTGATGCGCTATTATATCATTTTATAGAAATAGAAAATAGTAAATATTTATTTCAGAACCTGGTATTTCAAACATAAGTTCACCAAGTAATCACAATGAAAGTAAATGAGAAAACAAATTTGAAGTGTCTAGCTCGGTACGTGTGTGAATATTGTCTAGTTCATGTGACCCTGTTCTTTATCAGTATGAACATTCTAGTTTAGGATGATGACGCCATTCTATATTGCATATTATAAACGGTATTCATGAGATGATTATCTTCCATCGTTTCATTAGATGTGTGATTTATGTCAGTGCGAACATTTGTAGACAGACAGCCCTACGTCAGACGGATTACCCACAATGCTCTGTATGCACTGTATCAACATACAATAACAAAGCACCCCGAGAAAATCGATCACACATTTCTTGATCGCATACAAAATCAACCAATTAATAACGCGCGGACTCTTCACCGAGTAAATGTCACGTGTACGTCATAATAGCATAGTCGTGACGTCACACACATCTAGGACAAAGGCATGAAATTGATAGAATGCGGTATTTTCTGCTCGTTTATTTTATTTATATTCCCCCTTGATAGCCAACTACCTATTGTTTAGAGGTGCCTGAGCACATCACAGAGCTATGTTGACTATTTCGTAAGCGCATACTATACATACTAAAGGGAGTTGAAAGTTATTTTCATTTTTTTTTACACCGAGTTTTCTTTTTCAAGGATAGCCCCGTCAGTCTGTTTTCAAGACACTGTTCTTCTCAGGCGCTCTGGTTACATCATATAACAACGTTACATAATGAATCATAAACATATGATACTAGAATAGAACCATGACATAATATATAGGAAAATAAACATACAAATAATGCATCTGCGAATCATTTTTAGAGTACCACAAAATGCTCAATTGCAATGACCTTACAGCGTGCTAGTATACATTTCTATGCATGCGTGTCATTTATTATGTATGGTTCTTTCCGATGCTACAGCAATTTTGTCACCATATACGATATGCAGTAAATAATATATCAAGTGTTGGGTGGTAAAATCGATTCTACAGCACGCTGAACATGAATATGTGTGCAAGAGGCCAGGAAAGAAACAAACTCGAAGAATTATTGATGGAGGTGTTAGGTAGAAAGACAGATGAAATAGGATGTAGAAGATTGATGGTGGAGAAATAATTAGAAAGGCAAGAGGTGTGTAGTGAGAGAGGAATGAGAGAGAGAGAGAGAGAGAGAGAGAGAGAGAGAGAGAGAAGATGGGACCACCTCTAGAATACAAACAAGACAAAGTCACAAACTCCAGCTGTAGATTAAATAATACAATTCTTCAGGCTAGCTTTACTCCCGTACTCTAGCATGTCTAGGAACAAGGAAGCTTTTTGATATAAGATCGTTACTTGTGAGTGGAACAATGTAATTTCCCTCAACATTTTCTTCCCGTTTATAATATGTACATGTCACCCACTTCTCCAATCTATTTTCATTTTCCTTCCCTCTAATTTTTCCACTGTACTTTACTTACCATTTTTGCTCGTCTTATTACAAAAGTGACCCTTTCCTCGTAAATGGATAACATGTATTTATTTTTTCTTGAAGTGCATTGTAATAATACATGTGGGTCAATTTGGACAATATGTGGACCAAATTGACGTTTGGTGGAAGAACTATGCACCCAATGTAAATGAGATGGTGGAATAAAAAAAATATTTATAGAGAGAGGGAGAGAGGGAGGGAGAGAGAGAGAGAATGAATGAATGAATGAATGAATGAAAAAGAGAAAGTAAGTGATATATAGATATGAAGAGACTGAGTGTTCGTGTGTATGAGGGAGAGAGAGAGAGAGAGGGGGGGGGGTATAACGAGATTGATAGGCAGACATTGTGATTGAAAATCAACGAGTGCAGTCGATGGTATATGAATAGTGAAGTTTATTGTCATGTTTTGATTAGATTGGACCTGTATTGATGGCCTATCGCGAGGGTAGACCTCGATTGCACTGCGGCTAATTAAATCCAGTGTAGAATGGATATGGTCGACACGGATTCAAACAAAAATCCATCAACTACACTTGAGGGGGAGTGGGCACTAGGGGTGGCAGTGGGGATGGGGGATCGGGTGGGGGGGGGGGGGGAAACGCTCCGAGCAACGTGTCATTAAGTCACTTCAAAGCAAAAGTCCCGTTGTTCTTTGGAGATCATGAACAATGGGAAGTAACGAGTGCAGTAGAAAATATGAATTTGACTAAATATTCAGTCACTCTTTTTTTAAGTCGTCTTTTTTTGTTATTCTCCCTTCCTCACCCTCATTCAGTTTCAAATTCTCTTTTTTCCTGATATTGCTCTTTCTTTTTATCATTATCGTCATTTATGGGAAGCGCTCCCTTTAACCATGGCAACTCCTTTATTAAGTTACTGCCATACAGAAGCTGGGTCATTTTGGTCATGTCGGCTGTAATTTGTAAATACCTCAAAGATATTGATTTTTTATCTTGTGATTTTAGTTCTAGGTTTAATTTCCTACACCCCTCAGCATCTTCATACTGACATGAAGTATTCTTCTTCCTTTTCTCTTTCTTCTCGGTTACCATCTATTCCTTAATAATGGTTCGGCTTAGTGATCATGTCTATGTTCTGTATTTTATATGCCCTCTCCTCTTCTCATCTTCTCCCTCTCCTCCTTCTGCTATTCTTCCCATTTTGCATTTCCTTTTGTTCATGATCTGCAGTGTATCTCTCCTTCTTTCTTGTTTCGTCCCCATCCTCTCCATCTCTTTTGTTCTCATCTCTTCTTCTTATTTATATTCCCATCATATCTTTATAATCTGTATTATTTCTTTCTGCTCTTCTCGCGAAACTTGAATTTCTCTTCGTCTCTGTCCCTGTATCTTCATCATATTCATGGCTTGCGTTCAATTCTCCTTCCTCTTCTCCTCATTCTCGTTTCTTCTTCTCCATTCGCCTCTTTCTTGGTATCTTCATCATATTCATGGCTTGCATCATTTTCTCCCTGATTCTTTCTGGTCGTTTTCACTTCCTTTCCTTTTGCCGTTTTCTTTGTATCTTCATCATATTCATTGCTTGCCTTCTTTTCTCCCTCCTTCTTTCTATCCTCGTCCTCGTCCTCATCATATTCTCTTCTTCTCTTTTCGTTTCTCTCATGTCCACGATCTGCATTTCATGCTCTCTGTCCTCATCATATTATACTTTCTCTCCTCCCACTCGTCTTAACCGCTTACATACCTAAAACACCTTGTAGACCTTACACCGATACGTCATTGTTCGTACCGCTATAATAATCATATTAAACATTCCATATTGGGCCACTCCCAAAATTATCGTGTCATAGCAAAGTATAAAACACATCTTGGCAGAGGATAAGTTAATTGGACCTCGATGCAACCCTCTCCCATTGTTGTAACTTAAAACTGATTATAACTACCATGACAACGGCCACGGCAGCCGTAATGCTTAAAGCTTATTAGACACTGCGAAACGCCACTTTGCGTCATCTGTTCATTCGTGCATTTGAGATCACCTTGGGAATGTTGGGCTAAACATTTTTACTGTTGCCCTCACAAGAAGTCGATATTTGTTAAGTAATTCAAGTAACATAGTTTACTTATGTTGTCATTGTATTATCATTTCTTTCCGAATTTCGATCTGATACAATGGAAACATAGGAAGAAAATCATACGTGCAGGAGAGATATATGTTGTTATATGTCCTGGATACAAACAAAGTGGTTGCCATGGTAAAAAGGAGGGCAACCTACGTTCACATATCCTCATTTACAACTCCTTCACCCGAAACCAATGCGCTTGCATCGAAAGCATGATTCAATTTAAATTTTGATTTTGATCTCTCCACAAACATGACAAAAGAAAAAGAACAACAAAACATAGATTCAGGTAAAATGAATGCCATAACACTCAAAACATAACTGTCACATACTTTTCATAGGAAAGGGTATAAAGGGGATAAGGCCTGGAAACCTACGAAGGAGTGTGTGTTTGAATAATTGACGAGCTTTGTCCAACATGCATGAACAGCAGTGTATGTTGTCAGCATGGTGTAGTGTAATCACATCATATGGCCTGCTAGTCTTCTTCCAAACTATCGTTGGATATTCTCCTGGGCGGAGTAATTCGTGCGTTTATGTGTGTGTGTGTGTCGAGGGGGGGGGGGGGTCGCATCCCTTTTTTAACTGAATAATGATATTTATAGACACGTAATATTATACATTTTCATTTTGCTAGATATATAGACGCTCGCCAGTAATAACTGTTGATGAGGATGGTGGCCGAATTTGAATAGTCGTAGCATAAGCATAAAATCACATAATCCCCGCTTTGTTTATAGGCTCCCTACACTTTTTGTAGTATGTTTTGATTATATACAGGAACAAGAAATAAATATGCTGTACGTGTATTTTTCTGTGTGTTTTTGCATTGCTGTTTATATTTAATTATGTTTGTAGTGTCACAAGCTTGTTATTTTACGATCTTGTTAATGTGAAAATGCGGAAAATCAAATACATTTCATTAAATTGGTACAAGTGTAAAGGCAAGTCTCTGAAATGTAGGTATGTTGTAAGTGCGCTTTGAATTTTCCCTGGCGTTGCCATCCTTTGTCTATGCAAGAATTTGCCAATACAGACCACCTAATACTTGTCCACAAGCATGTCTCGTTTAAGTTTTATTTACCTAAAGACTGACGTGATTGAAGTCTCATTTAGATCTCAAGCATGTGCTTTCCAAGAGAGCCCTGTAAAATATAAACATATTTTGCTTACAACATTTAAATTAATGCATCATTTAACGTGATTTCAACACATCTGACATTTGAACACGCACACACACTCCCACACACACACACAGACACACTTGTTCAATAATGTATGTATATACATTGTTGAAAAGTGTGTGTGTGTGTGTGTGTGTGTGAGCGTGTGTCTGCGTGTTCTAAACTTAATTTACCTCCAACTTATATATTTATTTATGTTAGATTTCCCATCTTGATTGTGTTGTTTATGTTCTGTGTATTGTGTATTTCGATGTATATATATGAATGTTTTGAGACAAATAAAGACGAACACAACAACAAAGAAGCACACACACTCATGCACACACACACACACACATACACACACACACACACACATACACTTAAATGAACAATCGAATAAGATAAGTAACTGTATTTTGTCTTTTAAACCTAGATGACGAAGGAGGAAGGTTCTGAATGTATAATTAGGCATGTTAGGAATGAAGGCTTCATTATCTCAGATGGTCTCTAGCCATAAGGGATGTTCATGTAACTGAAACATAGTTGGAATGATAATCAATCTAATCAAGTCTCGATGCGCTCTGACAAGTTAAAACGTTTTCCATTTGCGTTCAACCTAACCTCATTCGACGACCCTTCTTCTGAAATTAAATTCTTCAATCAGGCCCCCCTTTCATTTGAGAGTCGCTCTGATTATTTAAAGAAAAGGACATGAAAGAGAGGACATGAATTACGCATTGGGGGAAGGGGGTGAGAAAGAAGACACGTACTTCATTAGAAATAGTGACTTATATAGAGCGTGAAAAACAGAAACGCATACCCACACAGACAGACACTCACCCATACAAACAGAGAGAGATATTGGGGGTGACATTGAGGGTGGGAGGGATAGAGGGGGATAAAATGAGATGGGGAGAAGCCACATAAAGATATTGAAAAAATGAGTTCGAGAGATGGTAGGATGAAAGAGGAAGAGACAGTGGACGAAATTGAGGTAGTAGAGAGAAAAGGCAAACGAAAGGAAGAGTGAGAACATTAGAGGAAGGGGGGGGGGAGGGAGACAGTGACATTTGCAATGTTTCTTATATTCTTATGTATTTCTTAAGCAAACAAGGCTACAGATAAAAAAAAAAAACCCTATAATCCGACATCATTAAAAACACTGTGTAGTTTTAACCCCTAATATGTAATTTGTGGTTTATTGTACCATTAACACACATTAATCGCATTGAGTAGCATTTTGTTTGGCACTTAAAGGTTTAACGACTTCTTTGTACTTGTTTGTTCTTCGGAGAGACCATGGATCCTTTTTGGAGAGACTCAATATATCTATCGAGAAGGCACGGCAACAGTATGCCGTTGTGCTTTTGCCGCGTTCAATGCAAAGAAATATTTGCACCAATAACCTAAAAAAAATCCTAAATCATAAGAAATAAAAATTTTTGGCAGATGTTTATTTTACGTTCAAAAAGATACTCATTTTAATTATAATTATTGGCCTACATGCTGCCGATGATTTGATTTGAAAAGGAGTTAGAAAATTATGAAGTAATTTTCGTATCGGTAAATGCAGGTTAAAGCTTGATACACGTGCATTTCTTAATAACAAGACCCCTTCCCCTCCCTCTCCCACTCCCACCACTAACACCATCATCACCACTCCCACCTCCACCCCGTCCATCCTATTAACATTTTGAAATTAATTTTGTGTCTGCTCGTATGTATCTTAGGCTATTTATCTTTACTGTTTTCATCGTTTTTTGTAGCTGTTTTTCATTGAGTTACATTGTAGAGCATAAAGTATATGTCATTGTTGTAACTGCCTTGGCATGTCACAGTCTCTCTGAACAACAATCTTTCGAGGTCTTGCTCTTCGCGAAGAAATAAAACCAAATGACATGAAATCAAATCATGGCCATGCACAGGCTGGGATTTTTGCGATCCAATCATAAAGAAGTGCTCTTAAGACACATGTAACTGTGTAATAACGACTGGAATATGTTATTTTATTGTGTTTCGATACACTTACTTTGAGTGACAGAGAAATAAAAGTTCATTATCGTTGTCATTGCAGGGGTAAGCATGACGTCACAATAGGGTCGGATCACGTGACTGGAAGATGTTGCCGAGATGGGATGGGAGATGAGCGATCACTCTTACGTAAGTATGAATCGGTTATTACAGCCCATTGTCATGACTGTGTGGTGGAGTCACCGTTTCAAAAAGCTTGATCAGTTCTTTTAAAAACCGCCAAGAGAAGCCAAAATGCAAGTACGGCGGCAAATTGTTTTAAGAGTACCCAGGAGTAGTCAAGAGTACCAAAATCAGCAAAGTAGCTGCCAGGAGTGGCAGAAGACACGCGGAGATACGGTAGACACACGGTAAACCTTTTAAAGAGTGTTCAAATGGCTTCTTAGTTACTTGAAATCAGCATCTTAGAAAAAAAAATTACGTAAAAAACTTGAAATGTATTGGCCGGCTCGTGGCGGCCTTTTTTGCTGCTCTTGGCTGCCTCTTGGCGGCTTTTGATGACCATGTTTTTTAACACCATTATGGACCATTCACATAGGGATGTGAAAGAAAGAAAGAAAGAAAGAAAGAAAGAAAGAAGGAATTAAACGATTAACCTTGACCAGAAAGAGAAAGGGTAAATGAGCGAGAGGAATGCAAACGCGGACGTATTTCAAGAGAATTGGAGAATGGATTAGGAAATCAACCTTAGAACTCATCGAATACGCAGATAACATAGATGATTGGCACCAATTACCTACGTAGGAAACGGCAGTAAAGGTCGGGAAAAGAAGATAAACGGTGTAGACGTTATCCATGTGATCGAAGTTTTCGTCCATAAACTTCGCAGGGATAGCATGGTTAGGGTTGAGGTTATGATCATAATTGAAGTCTTGGAAGTGAGAGAAGTGTTATGCTCTGTGTTTTTGTAGCAGAATGTGCTAATAGATGGAAAGGCCTCTAAAGAGTAGGGTTACCATGGTAATTCTATATTTTAATGATAACGTTCTTGGATATGGCACGTATATGTTATAAGCGAAACGATGTTTTGTATAATAGGTGGGTCAGTGGTACGGGCGGGGGTGAGGGATGAGAAAAGGTCTTGATGTAAAACCTGATGACGAATAGAATATCTCGGTTGACCCTCAATCATGTCAGTGCAGTCTCTAGTCAAATAATCGAATAGTTGTAGATTTGCATAGCAATTCTGAAAAAAAGCAGTTTGGAGTGATGGTGCTCTTACAGTTATATGAAGTTCCTACTTCATAGCATAGGCGGATTTTAATTGTGGAGCACTTAATTTCGCTGAATAGCTATGGCAACCTATTTCACCCATCCACAACACCTATGCCAGAGATAATTCGTTGTCATATTCAGTAACATTCTCGAAGAAGGCAAGCACGACCCGATAGTATTATCGATAGTGGCCTTGGTACCATTTTTGTGACTTGCACTGCACTCACCGTGCACGGAGACCGCTAGGCGCCAGTTGTTATGGCAACGATGGGATATATGACACGGGTATAGTGCTTACGCTTTTAAAAACGACCGGGAGGTGGCGAGGTGGACAGTAAATGGGTGGTATATGTAATGTGTCGTGTTTCAGTTTGTATTGTGCGAAACAGAAACAAATTGAGATGGAGCGCATAACACGCTTAATGTCGATGACTGTTTCCATGGTTATACATATTTAGACTGTCGTGAGATTCAACACACCAATGTCTAAATTGCCCCACAACAAAAACACGACGATTTGAAAGCAAATGTATGTGAATCGTTGAGGTAATGTCGAAGTTTGAGATTTGTATGTTTTGGGGTATTTATTTTAGTGTTGAAAAGCAATTCTGAACAGATCTGACAAAAAAGAAAATGCAATATATTTCATTGTATAATATTTTTTGTGGCGTTCATATCCTGCATGTGTTATTCACAGCCAGGGCACCGCTAGACACCAATGAGCAGCGGTCAAACCATCGGATGCACGTGGCTCGTCTACCCCGGAACTCCCCCGTGACCCAACCATGACCGACTCGATGACGACTCCTATGGTAAGAACGGTAAGGCGGATTTGATTAAATCATACTAGTAGAAATATGAATAAGGTTATTAACTTTACATTTCATAATCATTTTATTTATGAATATATGATCTTCCGTCTCCCTCTTGCATTTAATGCATTCATCTCTCTGTATATTTGTATTTAATTTGTTTATACATGTATGATTATCTACTCATGTATGTGTAATATTCTCAGGAGATAC
Source organism: Arbacia lixula (assembly GCA_963669155.1). Lineage (NCBI taxonomy): Eukaryota > Metazoa > Echinodermata > Echinoidea > Arbacioida > Arbaciidae > Arbacia > Arbacia lixula. Next base: position 5,296,908 of record OZ022587.1, on the reverse strand, counting down.
ATGAATTTATTCAATTCGAAACTTTTTTCTTTATAAACATTGCATATAAAGAAAACAAACGTTCACTTTTACATAGCAATAGAATTTACAATGATAATATTTCAAATATAATAGAATAACATTGTTAAAATTAGAAAAAAAAAAGCTGACGGCAAAAGTCTTTATAAAGCAAAGTCTGGATATAAATCTTTTATGGAAAGTGCTATATAAACATGATAAATATGAGTTGTTTTCATCATTATCATTCTCAACATTATTGTTATTATTATTATTATTATCATTATTATTATTATTATTATTATTATTATTATTATTATTGTTATTATTATTATTATTATTATTATGATCATCCTCCCCGTGCAGACGGCCGTCCCGTCACCATCCTCGAGTTCACTTCCACCAGAGGTCACCGCAGCCCTCATCATCTCCATCATCCTCATCTTCTCCACAGTCTTCATGCTCATCTATGCTAATAGGTAGGTGGAGTTGGAGATCATTATAATAATTTATGAATGTTCATACATGTAGCACGATGGTAAATAAGGTGATGCAGACTGACGTGTGGGAGATTATGCTAATATATTATCATACCTTAGACATCAAGCTTTCAATTGGTAGGTGGAAGGATTGTAATCAGGTTTATAGACGAGTAGTCGTAGTTTTAGCACTTTGTTGAATATGTTGATGGATGCAAATTTATGATAATCCGGCTTATGAATCACGATTGACATCTTGTTAATGTATGCTAGGAACAGGACGGGAATGGAATAATTAATTGCGCTCATACTATTATATGATAATGTAGTACGGTTAGAATTATGTTAATCCAAGATTATTACAGCAATGACACCGTCATTATTATGTTACTCTCTATCAACATAATGGCATTATTTATATGGCTATACACGTTTTCCATCTCAATTTCTCTGTCCCTCTTTATCTCATTATCTCTGTCTCTGTCTATGTTTGTCTGTCTCATTCTCTCTCTCACTCTCTGCCTGCCCTGCATTTATCTGTACCCCCTCCCCTCTCTTTATATATCTCTGTTTGGCTATGTTCTACTTACATCTCTCTCTCTCTCTCTCTGTCTCTCTTTGTGTCTCTCTCATCTGTATGACTAAATGTGTATTTATACCTGTCTGTCTCTCTTTCTCTCTTCCCCTCTTCCTACCTCCCCATCCCTAGGAGGTTTGACTCAGATCGGGCCATCACAGTGTGCTGTTTCCTCCTGACTATGAGCGCCCAACACATCACGCTGGTCAGCGGGCTGTACGCCACCGCTAACTACGTAAGCAAGCGAGGGACAATGAACCTCCTCAGTCCAATCATGGACATAATGTTACAGTTGGAGTGTGCTCGGATGACTTCCTTTTACATAACATGCTCACCGTCACATACAAAATCAAGAGTTTCTAATTAAGAAAGACAATTATGAAAGACAATATAATTTGAGAAATGTGTCAACTTGCATGACCGGTCAGCCTTCGCTGGGAGTTCAAAGCTGGTCTTAATACACAAATTGTGAATCAGCTTAGTGGTGATCGAAGAGAAATGCTTGATAAAATTGTAGAAAAATCATTTTTCCAATGGTGGGTGCAATACTCAATCAAACGATTTGCAAGATATTCATTACGAAATATGATTGACTGATGTGCAATCATGGCGATATGGAGGTATTTCTCATGCCTGTTTTCTACCATATTGCCCATTACCTTTTGAACAAAACCAAAATATCATCTCAAATTCACAGAATCGTATCATTATTTATAATACGTACTACTACTCCACATGGTCTTTATCGAAATATTTCTGAAATACTGTGTGCATACAAAAATATATATATTCTTCATCCTAACTTTTCCTCAAACGTTCTGTTTTATATCGCGTCGTAGAATGTGTGCGTCGCCGTTGCCTTGATGATCCATTTCTTCGAGCTATCGGAAGCTTTTTGGACCCTGGGAATGATCGTTCAGATATCGCTCAAGGTGAGATATAAACACATGTTAACTACTTCCGCACCATTTTTCTTAAGGCCACCACAGACGGCACGATTTTACCACGATTCCGCAGTCGTAAGGACCTACAACTGGAAAGTATGACGTCATCTTCTTGCACATTTCCAATGACTGGGTTTCACAATCAGCCAGTCGCAGAGTCCTAGGACTGATCGCATCGTGACGTGTTTGGTGGTCTCTACTCCGTCACAGTTTATCGCCATTGGGGCACATTAATGTCAAGAGATTAATAAGACTATGTGATCCGTGATCAATGGATTTAGTCCCTATTGAAATGATACATGAGTTTGCATCTTAAATTTGTTACACTATCATCTTAATATTGAAAATGGAATGAATGCATCTTGTTCGCATGTCGGAGATAAGTATTCCAGCAAAAAATGGATTTGATTGCTCTTGAAAAAAACCCTCCTCATATGTTTGTATGTAATTGTGGTTCGTATTTCTTGCACGTAAGCCACGTACACGACAGAAGACGGTGTGGCAGAGCACGTCTCAAACGATTTTTATACAAATAATGATTCAGTAAATGTCAGGAAATATACGCCTAAACATCTTTAGGAACAAGCAACATGGCGGAGGTCCTGCGTCAAAATGATGCTTGCGTGAGCCGTCTATGTAAATATATAACTATGCGGTTTATGTTAATTCCTCCATTGCAGGCTACGTACAAAACGCCAGACATTGGCAGCACGTCTCAGTATTGTGCGCTAGGCTGGATTACGCCTCTCTTCGTGGTGGCTAGCACGGCGGGCGTGCAGCTCGAGAAATATGGAAACTCCACCTAGTAAGTATACATAAACGCCTCCCCCCTCATTACCCCTGCCCGATCCACCCCCCCCCCCCCCCCCCCCCGCCTCCACACACACACATACATTCCATATGCCCATACCTCATGGGGAAAGCATATTGGGTGTTACGTGCAAAATAAATATTTTGGTTAGTGGGTGGAATTCTAGCAGTAGTGTTTGAGCCAACTTAATGAAAAAGTTTCTTTTTTAATTCACAATATCTTGTTCATTATCTATTGCATTGTTATCGAATTTAAGATATGATGGTAAAACCTTGTCTTTGCTGTGCAAAAGTTTATTCATTACTCTTTATGTCCCATTGAGGCATCCTGCACTGGTAATACGCAACATTCCCATACTGCCATAGGGCAGTAGATGAGCAGTGCAAGCGCAAACAATTCTGCAAATAAGTCGGATTGAATCAGACTCTGAGGTATTGTGACACTGTGACATCGAGGTGTGTTGTGATATCGTGTCGTTTCCATGGACCAGATATGACTTGATGGTTATGTCGCTAGCCGATATGCAGTAAGCACGCTATCCTTGCTATTGGTTGTTTGCATACAATATGAACTCAAAATGACAATAACAATGATTTTTCTTTCATCTTCCAGCTGTTTTCTTCCTGTGGAAGATAACGTCATTTTTGCCTTCCTCGTTCCTGGTCTACTAATCATAATCGTGAGTTCACCATGTAGATTAAGTCTTTGATGCGTTATTGCGCAAGCAGTACACGTAAATCCCGTAAACATGCATCGTGTTCTGGCGGGCAAAGGATTAACAGTTGGATCTCATACATGCGCCAATATAGTCCAGATACTGGCCGTATTTTATTGTCCGCCTCTTCTCCCACACACACATTACGCCACTCATTCACATAGTACGCACACCGCGTCAGACCACTGCTTGCGCGACTCCACAAATCTGTCCGCCCGAAGAGCATTTCAGAGTGAATTTTTTTTTGTATGTGATGCGCCACCAACGTTCGTTGTCGGCGGATTGCTAAATATAGTCCAGGGGGTGGACTAGCGCCAATACTGAAGTAGCCATTGAACAACGATGTACTGCATGACCTAGTATTCTTAATGCCTGCATGGCACACAGGAAGCATATGCGCCGCATATCAAGTCAAATTATGCATGTGCGACGAGTTGGTATGCGAATGCGTCAATTTAGTGTGCGGATGCCACGAAAAAATATGCGCATGCGTCAAGTCAACAGGTGTATTCATCAATATGCGTCAAGTTAGTATGTTGATCAATTGCAATGGAATTATATTTAAATGAAACCTAAATGAATAAAAATGTATCTAAGCCGACTGACGCAACCATTTTCATTGAAATTAATGATATTGACGGATTGGAGCAATTACGCCAGGCGACGATTTGCGTAAAACTGGATGCGTTTACAGCAATAGAACTAAATGAGTCTTCCTGGGTATATTCCATTTTAGGAACGTGAAAGATTGTGTCGAAAATTAATATGAAACGCAGCAATATTGCGTTAGAGTAAGTAATAAAGACGATCCAATGTATTTGAATTTTCAAGAGTGGAGGGAGAATCTGATAACAAGTGTAACATTACATGATTTACTCAGAATTTTCATTTCCTGATGTATCATGTTTTAGGACATGAGAAGGTCACGCATCTCAACTTCAATATTAACCTGTCAATCATCTTGAGAAACAACAATCATCACAACGGTAACTTTGACGTTTCCGTTCGTAACCATAGCAACGAAGGAGACATGAGTAATTATTTCTTGCAAGAATCGAAATGGAATCCAATTTGGAGAAATCGTTACGTAATATCTTAAGTAATTATCACTTTCACAGATGATGAACGGAGATACTTTGAGCAAAGATGACAATGGCTTTTGTTATCTACATCTTGCAGTATTTAAGAATCTCAATAGACTTGTTTTTGTCATCTTCTTTTTCAGACGAATTACACGTGCCTGTGCTATGTGCTGTACGAATACGTCACAACCAAGAAGAGAGACAGAAAGAATCTCGCGCAAGTCATGTCAGTTGTGTAAGTTCCCTTTTTCACTTCTTTCCTGACTCATCTCATACAATACCATAGTTCCTACAATGTAAGTCAAGGACAAATGGGTGATTTTAATACCATTAGTTAGATACCCAATAGCATTACAAATTTAACATGATCAGTTTTATATACTTGTGGTTTGTTTCTGGACCTTTTGTGGCAAAATGTTATTTGAAAAGGAACTTACATAAGTAATAACTTAAATAATATTTAAATGAATGAAAAGAGTGTGGCAATTCTGGCAAAACTAGACACACTTTACCACATGATACTACCATTTTTGCCTTTCAATATATTCCGTGCACCCATATGATTACACCATTAGATAATGCAACAAAATCTCTCAATCATTGCATCAAGATTTCTCGGAACGAATGTAACGGTCAAGAGTTTTCTCGATGTATTGACTAGATTAAGTGGGACATCGTTAGTGATCTATTATCCGAAGAAAAAAGGGGCGGGTAAACATGTACCTGTTTACTCACGTCTTTTTCTCCCCTTCTCGCTCTCTCTCTCACTTCTACCTCATCTCACCGCTCCCCCCTCCCACTATCTCACTCTCTCTCTCTCTCTCTCTACTCTCTCTCTCTCTCTGTCTCTCTACTCTCTCTCTCCCTCTTTCCCTTACATAATATTGACCCCACATATCTCTGTCTTTACGATATAAACCTAAATTTATATATTTATGATAAACTCATCGTTATGATTGCAGGTTGTTGTACTTGATAACAATGTTTGAACAACACTCCATTAAAGCAGGGATCCTTAAAAAAGTTCATGTTTAACTTGCAATGTCTTTTCAATACTCCTTACTCTCTCGATATTTCTCTCTCTCTCTCTCTCTCTCCTCTCTCTCTTTCTCTCTAATAATAGGCCCAACGCTCGGGCATGCGCAGTGATCTCTGGGTTCCTACTTTTAGACTGGAGCTTCTTCATCCTGGCATTGCGACTTGGGTCTAGCGCCCTCAACGCCATGTGGGCATTCAATAAACTCGTCGAAGTACGTATTTTAAAGATAAAAAAGAAATAACATAGTTTACTTGGAATGTACTTTCTTTATAAAACAACTGTTTTAACCGATGATATACATTTTATTATGGAATCATGATGATCGTAATTACAACCTTGAATGCATAAATATGTATATATTGAATATTATGTTAAAATGACCCAGGCTTTTCAGTAATGTGTTGCTGATCAATCATTCCTTTTCATTGCGTATAAAGAATCTGAAAAACATCTGTGGTGGACCAGAATAGTACGAAATCTCCACTGAATTATTAAAAAGGCAAACGCGAAAATATTCCTTCATCAACTCTTTATCATAATCGTTGTCGTTAATTATCCCTTGACATTTTGACATTTTTCTCTCTCCATACAGAGTATATGCGTATTTCTCCTTTTCGGTGTGTTTAGTACAGAGGTAAGTGTTGCTACATTTGATACACTTGTCAATTGTTTATCTACAAAGTTGCACTAGTACTACCATTATTATACGAGCATCGGACAAACATCGGGAGATGATTTTGCTCCGACTGCTCTGATTTTCTAAGGAGTACCGAAGTGGTGGCGTCATATCTACTGTTACGCTGGTTGTTGGTTCTATCGGTCCGGTGAGAGTTCCACTGGTCCACATTGTCTAGCGGGCTAGTGTCGGGCACTCCCAAAGAGAGTCCCCGCTACAATCACCGGTGTTTGCTCTACTCATGTACTTTAGAACCAGTTGTTTTGAAAATAATTGCCGTATGACATCACACTTCGGTACTCTATGTATTATGACACAAGAGTAGTGGAGACAAATAATTTGTTAGTAATGCCTCTATGTGTGTGGATGAGGGGGGGGGGGGTGCTGCAACCATTATAGATGCATTCTGTCAAGTTTGATATTCTTACGCATAGTGAACAGTGTGCTAAACGTAGCGAAGACGCGATAGAAGAAAACAAATCGGTTTTACTATCTAATAGTTGTTTAATATTTTTTTGTGTGTTACCTTTCCGAATACCACATTTTCTCTTCTCTATTAAAATAATTTCTCTCTCTTCTCTTTCTTGTCCCCCACTTTCTGTTCCTCTCTCCTTCCAATCTCTTACTCTATCTCCTTTCCTTCTTCCCTTATCTCCAACGGCCCTTCGTCGTTCTCTCTCTCTCACGCTACAGTAGTTCACGCCCTCCTCACTTTGTCGCTTTTCCCCTCCCCTTATTTCTCTCTCCCCGTCTCTCCTTCTTGTCACTCTCCCTTCACGCTCTTTCTCTATCACTTTCTCTCCCCTCATCCCACTTCTTCTAATGACCCCCCCCCCTCCCCCCCCCCCCCCCCAGTATTTTCCCGTATTTTTTTGTCACGGTAAATGTATCTGAATTTACATTCTTGTTCCTTCTTTACTGGACAAAAATAAATTTGATCATGATATTTAATTCTCCATTTCTCTGAAGGTTCAATCAGAATACGAGAGGCGTGTTGGTCCTTGCTGTCCGTGGCTTCGCAAGAGCTCCCGAGCGGTAATGGACTCGCCTTCCCCCCGGCCAGGCTGGCGGGAAGAGAACTCACAAATCAGTACCATGGCAGAGAACAGCGTGATCATGGACAACGAGAGCTCCGTGGTTTTCGCTGGGTTCAACGCCAGCAGCATTGCCGCCGGCGCATCCTCGTCTTCTAATCACGCAGCGGAAGCAGCGGAAGCAGCGAACTCGAACTCGAATTCATTGTTAAACTCGAGCGGGATCTTAACGAACACGATTTCTGGGGCTATTATGAGTAACGGGAATGGGGAGGCGCGCAGCGTAGCGGGGACCAGCAAACAAAACGGAAGGACAGGATCAAAACGGATACTCATCGACCACAAAAAGGCGAGAGACGCCCTGAACGACTCATCCTCATCACTGGCTTCCACGGTCGCGTCAACGTTAAATCTCAAGGCAAGATATATTATCTCTCTCTTTACCAATTCAGGAAAAACTTATGACTTATTACACGTTTCATGCACCTATGGCCATGGTATTGATAGGGTTAATTCACATTACGCACGACGCACGAGACATGTAATTTAGCTACTGTAGTCTGGTAGTTGCAACACGCGCTCACCCATGTACTCTAGCTGGAACGCTGATCGGTGGAAGTTTTGTACATTTTTTTGCAATCTGAAGGCAAAGTGTGCTATAAAAATCAGTCAGAACCTGGACTAGGCAAAATACCGCATGGTCCCAAAAAGGAAAATAAAAAGACGAACATTTTGAATGTTTATTGTGGCTTATAGTACAACTGATTGATCAATCAATCTTATCAATAAGAATAATAATTAGCGATTCTAATATATCTCATAATACATACAATTTAACATGTCCCTATGCACTGTATATACTACGGAGAGAAAGAGCAAAAAAAAAAAGAGCTTATTTTCATTATCTCTCTTATAAATTATATCATATTATTTAAGCTGTAAATTCATTTGTTTTGTTTAAGGTTATATTGTTTCATTGCTTTAATTGTAGTATTTTTAAAGTTGTCTTATAGTTTTCATGAGTAGTATTGACATCAGCATCCTAATCATGATTTTATTTCAATGCAGGCTAAGCTGAAGGTGTTTCCCGTCCGAAAGTTGGCGGACGAGCCTGATCACGTGAGGATGACCAACACGGACCAATCAGATTCACCGGAGAACAGCCGCGATGCAAGCCCCGTGCCCGCCCCGAAAAAGCGGGTTGGCTGGGCAAAGATCATTGGCGGGAAGACGTGATGGCGGGAAACCCGTGGCTCATGGCGGGAAAAATCATCTTGTGACACGCCACTGAACTCGCAACTCAAATATCCATTGGACAAGGGGAAAACATCAATTGCAGGGAAGCGTGTTGGTGGTGGTTTTTACGCGCTAGGGCCTTCATGATCAAGCGACTGATTGCAAAACAATGAACAAAGCAAAGAATTCTTATTTCATTACATTTGGAAAGATTTTGTTAAAATGAACGGATGGATAATCTATCGAGTTTGTGATATATTTATAGAAGTATCTGCGATACACGATTGTATGGTTTTGAGCCGTGGACATATGAGCATTGGGAATGCAGGTACTTCGCCGTGTTCGCTGTGTGCACAGAGAGAACGATTTATATTAACACGTTGTGTGCCAAGCCTAAATGGTAACCCACAGAAAGTGTGTATTGGACTGGTGTCAAAATGGATCAGTGACACTCGAGGAATTCACGTGATGAACAGACACTCATTAATCCAGGCTTCCAAGCGTTAATCACGTGACCCACGTCGTCGAAGACATACAACCCAGAAGAATGTTAATAATTGAATATTGCAGCGCATTGACAGTATTCTGGATGGTTAAGATGATGATGACACTTTGAGAGGTGTTTTTTGTTTTTGGTCGAGATAACTCTCAGTATCAAACAATCAAAGTCCCGTGTACATTACAACACAATTTGTTATCTATGGGACTGATAGGGTGAAACTCAACAGGTTTAGCACGAGATGAAGGGACAGTCAATGCCGCAGACAATCATTTTTTACAAGCATAGTTTGAACATTGTAAACATTTGATTCTCATTGTCATGATTATTGTTAATTGTTCTCTCCAAGATTCCATGAAATGTATGTGCCTAGTTGATGAAGCAATCGCAATCATTTGTGAACGATCAAAATTTTTACTAGTAACCGTGGATGTTACATAATGAACTATACAGTATATGACTAAGTTGAACGAATGGACAAATGGACGAAATGCATGTTTTATAAGGTTTTTATTGATTAGTTTATGGTAGTTGTCTGTGGTACAGTTTATCATTATGCTACTGCCGATAAAGGTCTACGCCCGCTTTTCAAACTTTCTTCCATTTTGATCAACTTTTCAACCTTCACCAAATAAACGCGTTATCAGGAAAGGACCACGCAACTTGCTTTCGATGCACACTTACAATGAAAGCTAAATGACTAAATTTTTAATAATGATAATAATAATAATAATAATAATAATAATGATAAAAATAATTATGATAATAATGATAAATGTTTCTCATATAGGAATTCTCAATGCGCTTTATATGAAAAGGACATAGATTTCCATTTTATATTTACTTCATACCGTGTACATATAATATAATTTAGCTGAAAAAAGATTAAATTACATCTTAAATTACGAAAATAAGTGACTAATCAACATTTACATCTTATAAGTTACAAAGAAATAATCGACTATTAGTCAATTATTTCTTTGTAACGTAAGAGATGAAAAAATGCAGCTGCAAGCTTAGCACGATTCATAATCACACATACATGTTTGCCTCTTTGAATAGGTTGGTTGTTAATTCGTTCTTTAAAGACAATGGGGTTGCCTTAGGAGCAAATTTCATAAGGTAGCAGGTTCCAGAAAGTTGGGCGGATAAAAGAAAATGAGCGCTTACCGTTTCGTTTATCGTAATGTATGAAGACCATTTCTCCAAAGAAAAGAAGAAATGTTTCATGGAGACCACCTGCTTTAGTCCCTTATGTGGTCTTTACGTACATGTTTCACTCTATATGAAGATCATCTTACACACTTCCTATTAAATCAGCGGGTTTGTGGTAGAAATATGCGCATGAGCAGATTATTGCTGATACGAATGAGCTCGGGTCAATCGTACCACTCACAGAGTAAAATTGAATTCAATAGATAGTCGACCATGCTTCTATTCATTATCATGCAAATATGACGACAGCTATTCAGCTCTGATAAGTAATAAAATAACATTCCATCGTGTGCACCTGCTTCTATTGTTGCTCCGGGAACACTGTATTACTATACATGCATCATCCGACACAGCTTCATGAACAAATCCCAGTCTGCAGGCTGGTAATACTTATTCAGTGGATTGTCCGACCATGGCGTAACTCCAAAATGGTCTCTTGGATTCGCCTAACCATGCTAACTAGGAGTCGAACACAAAGGGAAATTATTTTGTTACAATTAAAATATGAAATCACTACTAACACGATGTGTAAAGTTAATTACGCCTCCGGTATATGAATCAATCACTCTTTGTATAAAATTTAACATCACGGTGTTAAATTGATAAAGTCTGGTGTTTAGGAATCCAACACTCATTTCATCAAATAAATCACAAAGTTGTTGAATCGATTATGTCTGGTGTTTATGAATCCAACACCCATTGTATCAAATTTAACACCGGGAAGTTAAATGCATTATGTGTGGTGTTTTTTAAACCAAAACTCGTAGTATTAAAGTCAGGTTGTTAAGCGGTCATAATTTTATTTTGAATAAGAATGAAAGTTGATCTTCATAATAATTTGCCATGTCACGTAAACTCAATGCATTTGAGTGTGTATTGAGTACTTGTGATTTAATTTTTAGACAGCTCCGTCGCTACCAAAAGACAAAACTGATAATAAGTTGAATGGATCTTAAGTAGAAATATAAAGGAACGTGATTGGCAACGTGCTAAGAAAACCTAGAAGTATTGTAAAGCAATGATTTGTGTTTTTGAATTCATCTGAATCATGCATATTGATTGATTCGATCTGTCCAACTCCACTGGTGCTGGGAGGTATAGCGTACATACATTTCATTAGAGAGTTTTATATTACGACGACTGTGACTGTGGCTGCGACTGTGACTGTAACTGTGCCTGTGACTGGTAGTTGCATACGCGATTGCGTCACGTTCACCTGGTTGTTAAATAAGATAATACCGGTTCAACAGTCACAGTCACAGTCATAGTCTCCACGATCTAAAGCTCTTCATTGTTCTTATAAACGTTTCAATACCGAGACACATGCCAGAGCTCCACTGAATTTCACATACCAAGATTATAACGCTAATGATGGATTTCTCGTACAGAAATTATTTTCTAGTAATGTGCCAAATATCTCAACCTCTTCACCTCCAATTTATCGGAGCAACAAAATGTATATTTGTTGTGTGTTGTTTTACTCGCATTTAATTGAACTTGTCACCAGCGTTTGATTACCTTGTAAGGTCCACCACACACGACATGATTTATGTGGTTGTGAGAGCCTACGACTGAATATGTGACGCAAACTTCTTAAATCAGAACCCATGACCGGGCTCTGCGAGTCAGCCAATCGCAGAGTAGTACGACTGATTGGATCGTGTCGTCTGCTACGGCCTGTACTCGATACATCGCCGTGTGTATACAGTGACTCGCCTTGCTGCGGCCGTAACAAAAAATACAAGCGGCAAAATAATGGCGGTAGCAGGCCGCTTTCCTACATACATGCATCTACACAAGTAATAATAAAGTTTTATACATATTGCAGTAAATCATATTACGACTGTGGTACGGTTATAATGTCTACAGTAACTTAATACCATGAAGATTTTGTATTTACGGAGAATGCACATTGGAAGTATAGACGTTTTACTGGTTAAACAAAAGTTATCTGCATATCCTTATTATCTGTATCAACATAATCGTATACTTGATTGCCCATTACTTATTAATGAAAACATAAACTTTTAGAGTGAGGTATTGTCGTATCGATACATATTTCATACATTATTCAAAAGTGTAACAACAATTATGTTGTATATTTAGACGCATCTCGCATATTCAGAGTTTTGCTAATTGCGAAATATTTAGCTTGATATACATGACAAATTTACGTTATCGTTTTTAAATTGTAACTTGTATAAGCCATTAAATTTCGCTTATACAATTTTCATCTTGAAGTTATTTTGTCTTTCACTGCTATTTTGCCTCCGTCTTTATTATTTCCGGTGATATGATAACATCAATTTGTTGATTAATGGATGTTATTATCAGTGCAAATTTCAGTTTTGTTTGTTTTTCTTGGATAAAAAAGGAAAAAGCTATGCGCTGCAAATCGTACTGCCTTCTTAGTGATACATCGTAATACATTAGTTATTAATAAAATCTTCCATGCTATTACGCAGTGTTTACGTTAAAATATGTCCTAGGTATTTCCATAATGCAATGGCTCTTACTGTATATTTTCAAACCTTACTTAGCTTCAGTTGTGATTTCAATTAATGATGTACCAACATGACCAAGTTCAACTTGATGACGTATTTCTATCAAATCAATCCCAAGATACATGGTGAATGGTAATTATTCAGAAAGATCAGAAAGATATAGTAATAGGGGATGGCAAGAATGAAATGAACGAGGATGCCAATTATCGAGAATGTAGAATACAAAAGAATCTGATGGGTGTTGATGATATCGGTTGATGGTGTCGTATTCATAATACAATACAAATGTTTGGATTCGTTTGTTTCTGATTGTGGAGGTGTTAAAGAGCGTGATATTCCCTTTTGTTATTATTGACATCTGCCAAATTCCTCGCCTCATGTGTACCGTATCTCTACACAAGCTTAAAACTATTGATTGATTAGTTAATTTTTGTACAGAGAGTGACTTATTTAGATATGGTTATCATGATTATTGACGCATTTGAACAAAGAGTTCCGATAAGAAACGCAAGTATTTGTAACGAGCTATCATTAAAAAATGCATAAAACATAATTATTCTGTGTTTATGATGTTTTTCATGTTTGGCGTTTGATATGGACACTCGTCACACTCAGCATGCTCAGAGGAAGAGTCGTATAGAATCAACACGGAGCAGAAGAGGAGGAGGAGAGAGAGAAAGAAACAAAGAGCCAAAAAGAGAGAAAAGGGACAAAAGAGAGAATGAGAGAAAGAGAGAGAAAAGAGAGAGGGAGAGACGTAGAGACATAGGGAGGGAGAAATAGAGAATGAGAGAGAGAGAGAGAGAGAGAGAGAGAGAGAGGAGAGAGATAAAGAAAGAGAGAACCACCAGGAGAGGGAGAGAGAGGGGGAGAGAAAGAGAGAGACAGAGACAGAGACAGAGAGAGAGAGAAAGATAGATAGAGAGAGAAAGAGAGAGAGAGAGAGAGAGAGAGGGAGGGAGAGACAGAGAGGGGAGGGAGGGATATAAAGAAAAAAAAGAGAGGAAGAGAGAGAGAAAGGAAGAAAGAAAGAAAGAGAGAGATAGAGAGCATGGAGAGAGAGGGGGGGGGGGTAGATGGAGGGGAAAAGTTTCATGTATCTTCCAACATCCCTCTTTCTCATTCCCTCTCGATGTGTCATACATCCACTCATCATACCAACATCTATTATAGACACTTTGACGCAGATAAGCGTTGTGGAGCCAGTCTTGTGAAAACATACGAATCACGTGGACATGATGGAGGAGAAGTGTAGAAATGTGTCATCTTCAAATATGATAAATGTCCTGGCTCTCGATTATGAAGACTTCGAGGACAGCGTGCAGGCGGGATTCCTCCTCCCCTCGGAGGAAATTAAAGGAATGTCGAGGATAAAGTCGAGATTTAACACCCCCCTCCCTCCTGCCATCATATTATATAGAAGAACAGCTTCATGGTCAGGCAAACAGAAAATGCATAAAAGCCACTATAAGCAACATCAAAATGATGTAAGATACGAATACGTAGGAGACAGTGAAAAAAAATGATTTTAAGAATACAATCAAACTATATGTTTCTTTTTGTAAGAAAAAATGTGAATCAGTCTTGATTCGGGCAATCTGCTCTCTCCGTCATCTGGAGAAGAACTCAAAGACCTGTCATGCGCGCCGGTATTTATGGGATCAGTCTGTCTGTCTGCCTGTATGTTTGTCTGTCTGCCTCTATTTCTCTCTTTTCAAAAGAAGTAGGAGGGTAGAAGAAAGTCAACTCTTTGCGTGCGGCATGTGAATCTATTTGCAAGTAATACACAGAAATCCCATTTATCTTCCCTCTGTCTGCCACATAAAGGGTTAAGGATAGCGAGCAGACTGCGTAGGAGATAATGGATACATACGTTGAAAGGAAAGGAGAGTGAATGGTATGAAAGAGAGGATGAGAACTAAAAGCAAATAAGATATAGGCCTATTTTTTCCCCCATTCTTGACGCGCAATCGGGGCAATTATCTACAGTAATACACACAACTGCAATAGAACAGCGGCTGCTCTGGCAAGCAAAGGGTTAAGTTTACTTTTGTGCTGTACAGAAGTGCTGAAATTCAACACCCAGTCGTCAAAAGATAGTGGAAAGTTGACAGTTCTCCTTGAGAAAACGGAGAGACGGAAGATTAGATATAATTCATCTCCTGCAACATTCTTCTACGAAACCTCTCAGAATCAGTCGTATTTACCAACCAATCATCCCGTCCTCACCCGCGGGCTCTGAAGGACTTAATCCACAGAGCACACAACTTAGGTTAAGTTATCTTTTGTTAACGTTTGTTGCCAGCAAGAGGAATAGATACTTCCACACACAGACTTCCCCAGGTGTATACCGCCCTCATAAGTCAGTATCCGGTTAGTCACAGATCCACGTTATTATTGTGTACATGTGTCCTAGGATACGGGCGCTCAACGTTATCATGAAAAGATTGCCGCCGCGCGACAAAAAATGTAAAGAATGACAGACGCACTATTATAGATTGGTGGACCGCGAGTTAACTTTCCGATATACATCTCTCTTTTTATATCGATCTTACCGGAGCGTTCCATTGCAATGCCAGGGGGTAGGCGTGAACAAAACACGCGACTATTCATGATTCTCGTTTTTTACCTACTGCCATTGCGGCAGTTCAATATCTATTCACGTCTAGCTCTCGTAGTATATTATCTTGCATGTGCCCTGGAGATAGCAACAACGTTAACATTTTCTCGAGCGTTTACGGAATTCAACCTGTAGCCCCCCCCCCCCCCCCCCCCTTGGATGAATGGGAGCGCCCTCACCCTGCTTTCGCAACAATACGATTGTCCGCAATACCATTGATATCCAAAATTGTAATCTCCCCTTGTCACTTGTCTCTCGAAAGAATCCGAGACCGCTATTGTTTGCTGTCCCGAATACGTGCACCAAACCTCATCCACCGTCCGTTCAAGCAACATACCATGCAGCATCACCTCCGTGTGTACCACTTTTCCTGGTTTCTACCGCTTTCTATGCGTCAAAATACCTCAATTTCCCCCTGTGTTTAGACTGGATGGAGTAACTGTTTGAGACACCAGTTTAGATATAATTTCCTTTCAGCTCTTTTGGGAACTTATCAAGACTTCAGAAAGCGCTCCAAGACAGCGCGTATGTTTACAAAGTAAACAACCCACAGCTTGTTTCTATACGGCGCCACTACGCACAAGGTGAGATAAATTATATTTTAGTCATTTGTGTGTACATAATTAACTCTCTTTTAACCATCTTCATAACATTATGCGGTAGGCCATGGCTGGTAATGTTAAAGGTTACCAACGTATCTGTTAAGATTATTTTCCACAAATTTTGCTTCCACCTTATATAAAGTACATAATACTGTTAGAATTTTGTTTGACTATGGTAGTAAACTGTTTTGAGTTAAGACCTTCATGTCCGTCACGGCACATGTCCGTGTCACTAAAACTGAAAAAATGTCATTTAAATGATGGATATTGATTAAGGATAGCCATTTGCTTGTTTGTTCTTTGTTTTGATGATTTCCTCAAAGATATAGCTTAAACTTGAAAATTGTCTAGTGCTTAAAGATGAAGTTTGACCATATTAGACGCTACATAAATACAAATGATGTATTCACTTTCTTCTACATTAGTAATCAATCAAGACCTGACAATTTCTGTCAATTTGCTGAACGATAATGCTTCATTTTTCACAATGTTTTACAGATTTGCTTCAGCATGTCCATGTTAGATAAATTGGGAGGTTTAATTGTTGCGTGTTTCACAATTTGAAGAACTTATCTTTGCCTTGGAGAACATCAGTTACCATCAAATAATTACCATCAAGCATGCGATCTTGATTAGGGCCTACTGTGTGTGTGTGTGTGTGTGTGTGTGTGTGTGTGTGTGTTTTAAAGTGAAATTGTTTATTTTATCATGAGAATGAAATCAAATAAAGAATATGGGGAAAAAAATGTGTGTGTGTAAGACAGATTTGTCTCATTGGAAGTGGTCTTATTGCAATTTCTTGAGAAACCCTTTTTATATATCCGACTTGGGATGGGGTACATGAGCTGCGAATGGTTAATGTTGAATCCATGCGCGTGCGCATAAAAGCATATACTCCCGATTTGGAGTAATTTGTAAGCCAGTGTGTGGAATGGGAATGGGGGTGGGGTGGGGGAATCTGCAGATAATAAGTAGTGAACACGTGCATATGTACATAATGCCACAAAAACAAGACGAGTTGGGGTAGGTTTAGGTTAGTAGTGCCTACATGATGCCAGGGATGCCCTAAATATACGTTTGGACGTTTTAAGCGATCTCCACTAGTTCCATTAGGATTTATTCAATAATGTCTGTGGGAGTTCATATGTTTCTGTTGATTTGTTGAATGCAACTTGACTATGTGAAGAAATATAGAAATGTTTTTAAAGACTATACGTACCATGTGTTCATTTTGTCACTGGTAGTGCAGACGATTTGCAAAGAACACCATTTTATCTGGCACAGAAAGGGTTAACGAACAAATTGAGATTGAAATGAATTGATTTGAATATACATTTCCTAGGTGGACATGCTCATTATAATATTCACAGAGTGGGATACAGATATGCACCCATAGAAGCACATAATCACTGTGTTTAAATGGTTACATAAGAGGAGATGTTAACCCATATACGTGCACAAACCTGTGTAAAAAGGACTCAACCCTTTGAGTTCCAGATAACTTATTGCTCCGTTGAAAAAAAATTGTATTACTCGAGCAAAAAGGGCACATATGGTCAACAAAGACCGGGTTTGCAGGCGTGTATATACACTGTTGGTCATAAAGGTGGAATAAAATATTTTTGAATAAAAATCGACAGTTTCGTTGGTATTTGAAAGGCTACGCGTAGACAAAATGGTAATTGAGTGATTACATAATGTTTCCCCATTACACAGGTGACATTATAACATGAGAAATTTGGATTACGTAATAAATTCTTTTGTTGTAGACTATAAAAGCCTATGCATATGATATTCTGTCCCTTTCCCTGATTTAGCACTGTGTATAAGAAGGTTGCATTTTTTCGAGTTCCTTGTACCGTTTGAAATAAAAATCGGTAGAGACGTTCCCTGGACTATGCCTGGTCCAACGGCAACAGCAATACGCGAAAGAGTGGTAGCACTGCGACAGGAGGGCTACAAGCAGACTGATATCGCAGAAGTCCTAGGGATATCACAGAGTGCAGTCTCTAAGATCCTGAAACGTCAACGTGAGGCGGGGAATGTGCGGCCACGGAAATCTCCAGGACGTCCCAGATTGACCACAAGAAGAGATGATCGCCAACTGTTGAATTTCAGCCGCAGAAACCGGAAATTGCCCACGAGCCGTCTTCGTCGCTTGTGGAGGAGATATCATGGGATCAACGTTTCCCGGTCAACCGTTAATCGCAGATTGCTCCAACATGGTTACCGAGCACGACGGTTGACCAAATGTCCACGCCTGTCTGTTCGCCACAGAGTAGCTCGTCTTCTTTGGGCTAGGGAGCACAGAAGGCTTCATCCAGGACATTGGCAACATGTGGTCTTCACGGACGAGAGCCGGTTCATCCTTGACCGAAAGGATGGGAGACAACGAGTTCGTCGATTAGCCGGGGAAAACCTTCGCGATGAATGTATCCACGAGACGACTCAAGGCGGAGGCGGCTCAGTGATGATATGGGCCGGCATCCATTATGGAGGGAAAACGCCACTGGTGGTTCCGGACGGAAACGTCAACGCCGCCGCCTACAGGGATATCTTGGAGTTCCACTGTCTTCCATATGCAAGACGAGTGTATGGGCACAATTTCCGACTGCAGGATGACAACGCTAGACCGCACAGGGCCGCTGCAGTAAGGGAATTCCTGGAGGCAGAGGGCGTCGTACAGTTGCCATGGCCAGCTTGTTCGCCGGATATGAACCCCATAGAGCATGCATGGGATGCCCTAGGCCGAGCCATCAACGACAGAGAGGTCATTCCTCAAAATCTGCAGGAGTTGGCAGATGCTCTGAGGGAAGAATGGGACGCTATGCCTGTTGACGTCATCAACAAGCTAGTGGACAGCATGCCACGACGTCTGCATGCGCTGGTTCGTGCCAGGGGTGGACATACCCGATACTAGTGACTGAGTAAGAACAATGACTCAAGTTTGATGCAAATTTGTCCATGAAATCACAAAAAAGAAGTCATCTGGAAAACTGAGAGAGATTGAAAATAAATATCTCATGATCCTTTAATTTACTGTATATTGTCGTCATTGTTGTTCTGTGCTCATGACATCCATCGCTTAGGACATAAACTTGTAAAATATCACTGTCAAACGTGTGTAAAAGGCAGAATAATAAAGTAAAGTTGTTATCATGCACCATAAATGCCATATTCAAATCATGTGGTAATAATTACGCTGTGAAAATTTGGTGAAAAAAAATATTCCACCTTTATGACCAACAGTGTATGTGTAAGGATATTCAAACCAATATTGGTTCGCATAACCCGTATCTTAATGGGCTGAATGTACCTGCATGCCACTGCATCAACTATCAAAATCAGTGAGTTTGTAGGGATGCATTAATGGAGACTTAAACCCATACTCGTGCACACAATACCCATACTTTCGGGGGGGGGGGGGGGGGGGCTTAAGGTATGGTTCTCTGAACTAATGATTAAATCACTGTGTTTGTATGGATGCGTCCATGTCTTGGGAGATTTAAACCCATACTGGTGCATATAATACTTAAAGGGACTTAATTCTCAAAATAAGTGAATTTGTAGGGGTGCATAAGGGAAGATGTATACCCATAGTCGTGTACGGAATACCCATATTTAACAGGCGTGATAAGGGCTTAAGGTATGACCTTGAATTAATTACCAAAATCAATGTGTTTGTAGGGTAGCGTACGTGTATAAAGAGAATTAAAACATAATAACCCTACTTAGATTAAGTACCAAACCATTGTGTTTGTAGGGGTGTACACATGTATAAGAAGATTAAAAAACCCTACCCGTTCACATTGTGTCCCTTTCTGTAGAGGGGCTTAAGTTTGTCCCCCTCACTGAACATGCTGTATTACCAAAGCACTGTGACAAGAGAGGGGGTTGTCGAATACAGTAAGTTGAAATCATATGTGTACAATAGTTAAATGCTGCAGAACTATCATAACTGTGTGGGATATGGGATTGAAACTCCTAGAGATAAACACATGTGTGTTTGTCGCGGGAAGGGGGGGGGGGGTGCTGGGGAAGAATACTTTTTTAATCATACATGTAAACATATATGTATTTCCTCTACTAAAGTGTAAACAATTGATGTGCTCCACAACGACAGGTGTTTGTCGCGGGAAGGGGGGGGGGTGCTGGGGAAGAATACCTTTTTAATCATACATGTAAACATATATGTATTTCCTTTACTAAAGTGTAAACAATTGATGTGCTCCACAACGACAGGTGCGTGCAAACTATGAGATTGGAATCCGTACAGGTGCACATTAATACCCCCCACTTAGGTGTGTGGAAACTCCTTTGGGGTGCAGATTGGTTACTTCTACGGATGCACAATCCCGAATGAGCAGCCTCGATGCTACAGCATTATGATTAATGTTTGTGTCTATCTGGATCCTCCACAATGATAGCACATCTAAGGTTGCAAATCAAATATTCCGTAACTCCAAAGTGGTGCATATGTTTGGTATCTAATCCCGACCGGTTCTATAAGCGCCTGAGGTACAATGTATATAGAATTTAAAATTGAGTGCGTGCGTGTGTGAGGGGGGGGGGGGGGGCAAAGGGGGGGGGGTTGTAGATTGTCTTGATACGTGGACCAGCATATGTATACTTATGTATACTTATTTTGTTGTCCATCATCTTAAAAAAAAATCATGATAGAAAGACTAAGCTAGGGGAAGGAAGCCCTAGCTGACTTCCATGCATTTTGTTATGCATTTTTGAATTTTGTTAGACATGAATACTGCCTTTCATTTCAGTTCACAAGTCTGAAAATCATAATCTATAACGTTGCTTGGGGAACTCATTCAAGAACCTAGCGAATTTTACTAAACTTTACTAATATAATTTCATGTCAATCTAATGGTCAAACATTATAGATAACCATGGGCGGAAATCCCGGGGGAGGGAACGGGGGGGGGGGGGGGGGGACGCGTCCCCCCAACATTTCGAAGGGGGGGGGGACACAATATCAAATGTCCCCCCCCCCCCCACTATTTTCGGTCCTGTACCCCTAAAATATCATCATCATGTCCCCCCACCTTCGGGGAGCGATTTCCGCCCTTGTAGATAACTAAGAGCTGTGATAAGGAATAATGTCCCCCGATTACCATTGCCACTTCTACCGTTAACTTTACTTCTTAACTCTGTGTGTGCTACGGTGTTGCATTTTTTGTTTGTTTACAATTAATGCACACAAATCACATTGGGTAGCAGTGTATACCGTGCACAAAGGATTAAATCGTCAATGGGAACTACGGGTGTGGGTGTGTGTATGTGTGTTGGTGTGTATGTGGGGTATAAGCCTAGAAACCTTTTTTGTTTATTGTATTTAATACATTTAACAAGCCGGCTCGTATACCCTTAACATAATCCTTCTATAGAGAAAATACAGTGCTGACGTCACGGGCCTTTCTGGACCGATCGGCTGGGCCCCTTTGACTGTTGTTTTGAAGTGCCCAACAAGTGGCCGGGCTAGACAATCAATGGCAAGGTTTGAAAAGCAAGGTTCGCACAATGTACTTGTTGAGAGGCATAAAATTGCGTAACAATTGATGGAGGTGATACAACTTTGGTATGAAAAGCTGACTTCTATAGACGTAGTCTTCGCACAGGTGCACATAACTGCTTTCAAAGTGGGAAGGGGCGGGGGAAGAGAAAGGGGCCCATGTTGACTGGGGTAACCTTACTTTTTGCTTTCACTGTTGCATCACAATGTGATGGAACCCAATCGGGCCAACGAACATTAATGCACAAGGCCCATGTTCAAAGGCTAAACTCTTTGAAATACATTTCAAAGAGAAAAAAAAAAGAAAAACAGAGAAAAGCATTTTTTTGTGTTCCGTTTACTTTGTCCTCACATTTTTCTCAACCTTGATAACTTAAAACAAGACATACCTGTATAATGATGCTTTTTCACATACAAGCTCATACCTGTATTGTATTTTTTTCTCTCTCTTTAATTTGCTCTGAAGTGCCGTGAGCATCTGATTAAGATGGAAACTGCGCTATATAAATTCTATGTATTATCATAATCATTATTATTTATTAAGCCAACGCTGAAAAACCATATCCTGATAGAACAAGTATATCACGTAATGAATAGATATTGTATATTTTATTGTCCTAAATAACAAGGAACAGACCAACTCATATTAAAAATTTGAAGATTACAGACATTGACAGTGTTTCCATGGCAATGTTATGTTAACATTCGTCCGTTTCGTTGGCTGTTACCTGTGCCGGATCGATCCAAAAATAAAGCGTTGCCATTAACGTGGCTGAGATCCCGAATGTGCTACCTGACGAGCAAAGGTGAACAATTAACGCAATCAATCTGACTAAAAGGCAAATTGATTTCGAATAGCTCTCATTTGATTGGGGCTATTCATGACACCGATAATATTCGACGCAGACAAGTGTTGGCAGGGATTATAAACCACCCATAACGAACCCATTGTCTCTGTCATGGTTGCGTCACAAAATGATTTTAGAAACGAGAAATGACCTGGGCGAAGTCATATTTGCTATACAATATATTGTGAATGTATCTGCAAAATAACGTTAACCTTTGATTGATCGTAAGGTCTCGTGGGAATACCCAATTGATTATGCTAGTAACATTGCAGCGGGTGGTTGAAAATAATCAGTTATTGTACTTTTTTGGACGTCATGTATGAGGAGAAATACACACCACTTTTACTAATCGTAATAATTCTTCTGTCCTTCCCATGTTCCCCGAACAGTATTGTCAAATTCACTTTGCGCCACTTCCTATCCAGTTTTATCCAAACTCTGACGGTGGTCTGAAACCTGTTTGTCGTGACCGCCGGAAACAATGTAAACCTAACATTACATTTAAAAACAACGAACCATGACAACGAGAGGTTGCCGCTATCGGCTCCAAGATCTGAGATCTAATCTCGGATACCGTTGCCTAGGAAGCATTGATAATGATTGTATTATCACCACCAACTTAATCATGGTCAGTTGTAAATCACCCCCTGAACCATTAAGTTCAATGTAAGGCATGTATGAGACAGGTGTATAATTTATCCACAGGAATTCCCCATGAACGTGCTATCCATCCTTAGCAAGCAGTAACATCTTAATTATCAGGGGCAGAGTTAGGATCCCCCTTGAGGCTATTACTTGCGTGTGATTACGTTGAGATTTTCTCTCAATCGATAATTCATAAGCAAGGTACTTTAATCACGTCAATTAATTATTTAGAGCATTCCGTGTAGATCAGAAAAGTGGAATCACTTCCTGTGTTGTTAAATGAAACCAGTGACGTAACTTGTATAGAGCACCACGTGGTTATCGTCATGGTAACGAGCCGAAATCCGTGTTGGTTGCCTGTTTGTCTTTGGGATATTAAATGAAGCGATCGCTGTGATAATCAGGGTTAGACAGCATATCATTCGTTTCACAATCACATCGAAATTAAATTAGGTGCGCAATGTCAAGTTAAATGACAACCCCACGAACATTCATCATCCTACCAATGGTAATGAGATCAGGATACCGACATCAACATCGTCACCCGGTTGCCAATGGATGCGACCGAAAAGTTGCTCCAGTGCGTTAGAACTCGGTCGCGTTTATTCCGGTACGATCATTGATGAAGAAGAAGATCATGACAATGAAGATAGATAGATATATATATAGATAAGTAACCATCGAAGCTAAACGGGCAGCGGAAAAGCTCTTGTTACAGCTACACCTCGTCCCAAATGACTGCCTTTGGTTCCATTATCATCGATTGATTACGATGGACATGATGGATGCTTAATGGCGGGGCGAACAAAAGAAAGTGATTTGACCCCGGGCACTTGTCGTGGATCATGGGATAGAGATTCGGGCCGGGGGTCCTGCTTGATAATGCATAAAGACATCAGCAGGACAGAGAGAGAAAGGATGAGTTAACGTTTCTACGTAGGGGGAGTTGGATAGAATCGTAAATTGGTTCCACCCTATTCTCAAAACATCACGGTAGCCTAATCATAGGCGTTTGTGACAGCAGGCACGTATGTTTACGAGCCACTTCATTTTGAGATGCGCATCCAAAAATGTGAGGGGGAAGGGGGGCGGGGGGGGGGGGGGGGGTCTGATAAACTACACAACGACCACCAAACAGGTATCAAAAGAGATAGCGGTTCTACGTAGGCAGATGAGAGTTGATTACCATAATCCATACGGCAAGAAGGGGATAATAGACTGTATTATATCGAAAGTATAGTAAATGCAAGGTCGATTCATGAGTTGATATTCTCGAAAGTATCAATGGTGAGATATATTTGACTCCCTGGTGATTGGAAGGGGGGGGGGGATCTGATAAACTACACAAAGACCACCAAACAGATGTAGAAAGACATGGAGCTACTACAATGTACGTAGCATCACTACGTAGGCGGATCGAAGATCACCAAACAGATATCGAAAGAGATATCGCTACCAAATACGTGGGAAGAGAGATGGGGGATTGATAGAATTGGATATTGATTACCATAATCCGTACGGGAAGAATCGGAGGATAGACTGAAGTATATCGAAAGTATAGTAAGTGCAAGGTCGATTAATGAGTTCGTATTCTCGTAGTATCCATGGCTATGTGGCCCCCTGCCATGCCTGCCATATAATTTAGAGATGGGGGGGGGGGGGGTTCTGATAAACTACACAACGACCACCAGACACATATCGTAAGAGATAGCGCTACTTCGTAGGCGTACAGATTAGAGTTGGAAGAATTGTATTGATTACCATAAGCAGCATAGGAAAGCGGGGAAAAAAGACTGCACTATATCGAAAGTAAAGTATGAACAAGGGAGATTTAGAAATTAATTTTCTCGTATACTCCATGGTAAGAAATGTCTCATTTGGAAATGAGGAGGTCCAAAGACCACACCAAATAGATAGAAAGAGATAGTGGTACGAGCTAGAGAGAAACGACAGTGATTGAAAGAATTGCCCATTGATTATCACGATTATATCTGTAAAGAAAGAAGACAATAACAGACTGTAGCATATCGAAAGTTTATAATGAACATGGTCGATTAAGAAGTTCATATTCTCGTAGTATCCATAATAAAGATATTTGAACCCCGAGAAATCTATTTGGAGATGCGGCGGTCTGATAAACACTATGCAAAAAAAAAGTCTGCATTAAACAGATATAGAACGAGATAGCGCTTTTGCGTAGGCGCAGGGATTATAATTATAACGAACGAATCGTACATTTATTAAAATTATTATACCTATACATAAACAATGTGAGAATGCACTTTAATAAATCGGAAGTATACTAACGAAAAGGATACTTAATGGGCCCATATTCTCGTAGTACCCATAGAAAGAGATATAGTTGACCCCTGACCATTTCGTTTGGAGTGTGTCACAGAGGACACATTAAACATGCTAAAGAAATATAGAAAGAGATAGTGCTACTGATGGAAAGGATACTTAATATTCTCGTAGTACCCTTGGAAAGATACATTTCGTTTGGAGTGTGTCACAGAGGACACACTAAACAGATATAAAAAAGAGATGGTGCTAATGCGAAGAGAGGCATGGGAGAGGAGACATAGATTAAAAGAATCGCTCATTGATTATCAAGATTATATCTGTACAGATCGAATGGGAAACTACGCTGTATGTATATCGAAAGTAAAGTTAGAGCAAAGATGTTTAATAAGTCCATATTCTCTTCGCATCCATGGTGATATCAATTTGACCCCGGGCATTTTATTTGGAAATGTGGGGCTCCAAAACTGCACAAAAGGCACAATCAGAAACAGGAAAAGCGGTGTATTAATGAGATCATGCGCTGGAAATGCCCAATGTGTTCATGATAGATGAGAATGAAAATGAAAGAGAGATAAGTGTCATACCTGGGGCGTGTTTCACCAAGCTGTTCGTAAGTTACTCGACGACTTTACGAACGACTGGTGATCCCTTCTTGTGCTAAATCAGATTCTCAATGAATAAAGTGTGGTATCGCATTTAGCACAAGAAGGGATCACCAGTCGTTCGTAAAGTCGTTCGTAACTTACGAACAGCTTGGTGAAACACCCCCTTGTACAGAAAGACAGCTCAAAGGAGATACACCATGTGGTCTTTATGTACCGGCTATAATTAACATAGTTTCAATGGAAAACATTGCTCCAGTTAAACAAAAAAATGCGTTCTTTAAAGGCATGTTGACTTTCTATAAAAATAGTTGCTAAAGCAGTTTTTTTTTCTTCATATTAATCTTATAACGATAGCATGGTGGCTAGGGCAATAGTTCAACACAACACTTTACATGTGGATAGATAAAGCTCCTGTGATCCCCTGTTTCCTTATTTTTGCATTGGGCCGACACGTTGCATTAAGTCAGGATATTCATCCTGGATACCTCCTTTGCGGTAGGTGTGCCGTTGATTTTTTAATGAATAGATTAATTGAAAGCACTCATCCACGCCCATGATACAGCACAGGCACGCGGAAATTCTGTTACCTGTTTAACCCTTGATGAATAAGTTGTGCATTCTGTCACCAATAATGCACGCGAATCCCATTAGGCAGCGTTTTATCTGGGTTAAGTACTCCGATGTTAACCTTGGTTTAAGTAAACTGATATGGCAAGATGAAGTCTAGTTTCAAGATCTATTTTTATCAGCCTGAATCTGAGTATAATTATAGCTCTTTACGAAACTAAGCGCAGCGAGTCGATCGATGGCGCGATTCCAGAGAATCAGCCAGCCCTGAAGAGAAGTGTCTCCAGGCTGATAAAATGAGTCTAGAATCTAGACTAGCAAGGATAGTGTACTAGTGTTTGAAGGCAGTACACACTGTATCCCCTTTGAGTCCTGAACTGTAAAATGTTTGTTTGAATACTACGGTATACATGCGAACCTGCCGTTTCAGAACTTTCCTTTGAATAGAGGATCACAAATGTGATCTTTAATGGGTTAAAATTAACACCTGATGTAGATTCTCATTTTGATGGATCGTTTAAAATACAAATCTAGTGTCTACAGGTCCTTGCACTGCTGATATTTTTTGCAATCATTTATGTAGACCATTGATGTTGACAAGGACAGAAAATTGTCCAAACCGGCATATCAGTTCATGCTTTCTTCTATTTCTTTTCCTTCTCTCCCTCCTTCTATCTGTCTTTTCTACTTCTTTTCCTTTTCCTCCTTCTTCGTCTTCTTTCGCTTCTTCATAATCATTTTTCTGCTTCTTCTCCTTCTACTTACATGACTTACGTCTTCTTTTTCACTTTTGTCCCGTCTGCTTCTTCTTGCTAACGTGTCTGTTTTATTTCGTCTTCATTTTTTCCTCCTCATTTTTCTCCCCCCACCCCACCCCTACGCCCCCACCCTTTTTTTTATGGTCGCCTGGTATTTCACACTAACTTCGTGAAGTTTGTTTTGAGCTTGCACATTAGGTTTGCTTGTTTGTTTCTTATGTTGCCTAAATAACCGCTACAGCGAAGGCCGCAAAGATGCACTAAAAGTAATCGTTATTTGCATAATGATATTGCTGTCAACTTAAGAACACCTTAGTGCGGAAATTACTTCCCGATTGCAAGTATTGATTGGGGCATGTTCCTTTCTCTCACATGCTTTCTCCTTCTAGGTATTTTTGGCTTTTCTTAACGGTTAATTACAGAAGTAGTATTACATGTTCTAAGGGGGACAGGATTATTACGTAACGAGGATTTTAAAAGCTTATGATGTCTGGATCGCTCTGGGTACATTTGTCCTGGATGGAGTAGTGATGAGGAGGGACCTGAACATTATGTAATGTCCCTCTATTTTTAGCTTTCTTTATCTCTGTCTCTCTGTCTTTCTTTATGCCTCTGCCTTTCTTTAACTCTGCCTCTCTGTCTTTCTTTCTCTCTCTCTCTCTTTCTGTTTCTGTCTTTGTCTCTCTCTTTTGTTGTTAACACTCTCTCTCCTCTCCTCACGTGCACAATGCACAAGTCAGAAATAACAAGATAACATACAGTCGAAGCAGGGTAGCGACGGATATATTTCAGTAAAATGCTTTATCATATTAATAATTTTACTTTAGGTAGTATTACTGTGAGTTAGTGTGTCATAATTATGTTTGCATTGCATTGTACATGTCGTACAATGTTTGCGTTTTTGTTATCAGGATCCTAAGGGAAACTAGTATGGTTACCACGGCGGTGACGATGATGGGATGATGTTATCACAAATCATGTGGATTTAATGAATGCAAGAACAGACAGATAACTATGCCGTATTCTGACTATTTTCTAATCAAGAAAATTTTATTAGCGTCTGTATTATTACACATAGAGGAGTTCCTTACTTCATCTGCAATAGTCACGTCAATTCCTTCCTCTATTTTCCCTATCTCTTTATTTATCTCTGTCTAACCCTCTGTCTCTCTGTCTCTTACTCTGTCTCTATCTCTCTCTGTCTCTGTCTCTCTCTCTCTTTCTCTCCCTCTCTCTTTGTTGTTCGCGCTTTCTCTCCTCTCCTCGCGTGTACGTAATGGAAAAACACGAACAAGGTGGTACACGTCGGAATTACAAGATAGCATACATTCGAAGCCGGGTATAGTTAGCAACGGCTATATTTAAATCAAATGGTTTATCATTTCGATAATTTTGATTCAGATGATTTCGACGTGAATGTATTATTGTGTCATATGCATCGCATTATACAGTGTTTTCATTGTCAAAACCTAAACAGAAACAAATATTGCTACTAGGGCTGTGAGGATAAGGGATTATGTTTATCACAAAGTTATAAGGAAGTTAATGAATGCACAGATATGCAGATAACTATGCCGAAAAGTGTTCAAACTATTTGTTTAATCATTCAATCATTTGCGCCTATATTATTACACCTATATAAGGTCGTTACATCATTTGAAAATGTTCATGTCAGCTCTATCCTCATTCAGATAATACTCACATTTTCTCAGTATTATCATTATGGTTGTCACTAGTATTCGATTAATGTTGTCATCTTTGTTTCATTAATACTTTATTGTTGCATTTCTTTCACCTCACACAGATACTGAAGAAGTCCATAATCCGACCTAACCTGACGTCATAATGTCACGCACAAACAGTGTGACACCCCTCGTACCAGAGACAGATGTGGAAACCGGAGGCGAAGCGAAAGGATGGGTGCAGACAGCGCCCTCTACGGTGGTCTCACCACAGACGCCCTCGCTCTCCACACACAGGCGGGACATCATCGAGCTGCCTCCGGTCAAGCACGCGAATGGCGCGCCCTCTTTGGCCCAGCGACCTGGGGTGATCCGCGGCGAGAGCCTAACGAAGAACGAGGCCGTCGCCCTGTCGCTGGAGATCGAGGAGAACGAGAAAGGCCGGAGTTCCCTCGACTACCGCAAGGACCTCGACATGGAGTTCTACAACCTCATGAGCCCGATGATCAATTGTATGACTTTTTTCGGCCTATGGCATGGCTACGTGGTTGACCCGGTGCACAACCCACCGCCGAAGACCATGATGAAGAAGATCTTCAACACTAAAACCTACTGTATTTTTGTTCAGGTTTTGCTCTGGTTTAACGCGATTCGATACGTGCCCTCGTACTTCACGGGGTCGTACCTTGATCCCGAAAAGTTCATCCCTAAGGTGATCTTCTCCATCTTCACCCTGCAGTGCGCCCTCAACTCCACAGTTTTCTTCATATGCCTCTCCAAGAAGAACAAGATGGCTATCTTCTTCCATCACTTTGAGGTGGCCATCCAGAGCAACCCTGTCACCGCCGTCAACCGGAAGTGGCTGCGACGAACCAGTATAATCATCACGGTGGTCTCGATCATCTTCATGGTCATCCACTGCCTGAACCAGACGGGCAACGCCTTCCTGCCAATCGAAGCCTTCCGGAACAACAGCATCGTCTTCATCGCACCAATGTACTACAGCGCTCCTCTTCACCTCTTCTTCATTATTGTCTACCTGTTCAACTTCGGCGCCTGGATCTTCCCCCTCCTGTTCTTTGTCTTCGTTTGCTTCATCCTCTCCCGGCAGTTCACCCGACTCGACATGCGGCTGGAGCGGTCGCTGCGGCAGGCGCGATTCGATGGTTGCTTCCCCAAGGACTTTGAGGTCCTACGGAGGCAACACGAGGCGCTCGCCACAGCGCTGGACGTGTCTAACGACGGACTCTTCACCTATATTAACCTAGTGACCTATGCGACCATGGCACCCCTGGCTGTCTTCTTGTTATACCGCGTCATCGCCACCCCGTCCTACGACCTGGGACTGTCGGCGTGGTTCTTCTACTGGACCTGGATGATCAACATCTTCATCAACGTCATGATCGTGTCCTGGATCGCAGCTATCACCAGCTCCAAGGTAGGTCCCACAAGTGCTCGTTTAATCTACCGTTATTTCTATAGGCATAAAGAGATGTAGTAAGTCATTGTAAGGCTTGGTACTTAGACGTTAAGCCTTTCATTACCATTGGCATAATTATATTTAGTGAGTCAATGTGGTTTCCAAGGCTTGGTTCTAAGAGATCTCTCATTGTTATTGACAAAAAGATATGTTGAAAGTCAATGTGGTTTTATATACCTGGTACTGAGAGGGCTAACCCTTTCATTCTCATTGTCATAAAGATAATTATGTGTAGTAGGTCAATTATCTTTGAGAGGTTTGGTACAGATAGGATTAAACTCTTAATCCATAATGTTGCCACACGAATGATTTAACCTTAATTCATTAGGAATTCATTTGATTTGTTTCCCTGCAGGCCCACGACCACAGAGAAAGGCTTTTCATGGTCAACTTATGGGATATCACCAACGAAGAAATCATGCAGGTTAGTAGAAGATGACATAACTAACCCATTGCGTGTCAGCTGAACCGCCATAGTAGCTGTGTGTAGAGACACAAAGGTTACCATACGACGCGATCCGCTTAGTTGTACGACTCTGCGACTGGTTGAATCGCAGGACCTGGTCATTGGGTTTGCGCAAGACGGTGACGTCACATCTCCAGTGGTAGGCCCTTACGACTGCAGAATCTTAGCAAAGTCGTGTCGTGTGCGGTGGCCTTAAGTGCAAGCAGAAACTCAGTAGCGGACACAAAGATAATTTCGTATGAGCTAAAGTCGTATTTTGACATCAGTATTATGCGCGAATCCCGTATAGTTGCATCGTATCTTACACGAGGAGTTTATCCTTGGTGCTCAGAAATCCTACATTATATGATTTCTGTTTACCTCTGCTCCTCAAATGAAACCCTGGAAGATACAGAATCAACGTTATGTGTGTCATTTGTGCATGTTATCTTATTCATTTTATTCTTTTTACAAATAAGACACGCATCATTATGCCACAACCCGTATTTTTTTTTCTTTTTTATTATGCCCCGAGTGAGAGAGCCAGAACCAGGTGAATGATCTGGTTTAACATGAATAGTTATACTGCCCTCTTACGGCAAACTAAGAACAACCCTAATTTGTTTTAATCACCAACACTACTGCCCCCAACTACACTATACTGCTTTTACTACTACTAGCACTTCCAACTCATGCTTCTGCTACTACCTTTACTACTATATCTGCTGCTAGCACTATTTCTACTAATACCATTTATACTTCTGCCCCCATTTCTTTTTCCTCATTGAAGACCCCTTTTTCTTTTAAAACTGCTAATTGATAATTTTAATTCTTCCATATTACGACACATTATCTCACGGAGCTCATTATCACATTCGCTCTCTCTCTCCCTCTCTCTCTCTTCCAGATGAATGTCTGGTTAGCCAGGTTGAGTGGGGATCCCATCGGGTACACGATCTTCGATCTCGTCACAATCACCAAGCCTTTCATTCTCACGGTAAGCTTAATTCAGTTTCAATGCTTCAACAATCAGGGCCCTTAACATAATGCTTTGCAATCAATCGTACATTTGTAACAGTCAATCATCATAAATGTTGCATGCACGTTTTGTTTAAAATACTCATCAGTAACCAATCAGAATTTGTGTTTCACATTTGTAATTGATCGCAAACCTTTAAGTTACGGGGCCCTGGACGCCGTCTTATAAAGATTTACGATTAATCTATATCTATCACAAGAGAGAGAGAGAGAGAGAGAGAGAGAGCGGGAGAGAGCGAGGTGGAGGGGGGGATATGTGGGAGAAGAGGGGGTGAGAGAGGAGAGAGAGAGAAAGAGAGAGAGAGAGGAGGGGTGGGCGAAAGGGATGTCGAGGGGAGGAGTGAAAGGACGTACTATGTAGTAGGAGCTCATATATTTCCCTCGTGTACGTATGATCTGAAATTAAGTTGTCGCTTTAATACATTTATCTGTGATAGTGCTCATCATGTGTGTTTGCGCATTTATGTGAATAAACAATTATGTGCAGCATTGTAATATTTAGAGAAATCGCACAGAATAAGAGATTATAAAAAACATTGAAGGTTGTAATTTTCGTCGGACCGAAACTTTAAAGACAACTTCCATACTTTACTGTACTTTGGTTTTTTTTAGGTGTGATGTAAAATAATAAATAAATACAAAAATACTTAATGAATGTATGTCTATCCAATGTGCTCGCGTAAGTACATTAATGGTTTCCTTTTATTTTCTTCTTTCTGTAGATTGGTGGTCTCCTCCTCACGTTCTACGCGCTCATTTCGGAATTCCAGTCGTAGGCGCGCATTCCAATCCTTTGTTATCACCATGGTTACACACGTGCAGGAATGTGTCAAAACAGTTCCTACTGGGCTGAGCGCCGGCACAGGATTGGTCATAAATTGTCACGTGGTATCGGCATGAGGTCATCAGTGCAGTCGAACGTAGGCCGAAACAGATTGTCTATATTTGATTTGACGATTGATTTACAGCCTCCCCTTCCCCATCACACACCATTTGCTAAAAAAAAGTGGGGTAGGCATATCTCAGGTATATTGCACTCTAGAAACTGAAGTGAGACTAGAAGTGTGACGTGACAAAAGCATCCGATGTCGACTAAGCGAATAGGGGATCGTAGCGGTTTCTGACAATGAGATAGGAAATGAAGGAACAGCCATTCTCATGCACCCGCAAAAAATAATTATTGTGATAGACACTCATATGCAGTTTATCATTAGTAAATACAATTTATTTGTGATTATATTGCTTCATATATTATCATTATATCTTTTTAATGATTATGTCCAGAAGGAAAGAAGTGTTGAATGGATTATGTTTAATTAAGTAGAAACACGAGCTTAAGTGTATCATACTAGACGGCGCACTTAAACGGCAATGTAACGCTGCTGAGGTTTGCATTTAATGAGTAAGTTTTACTTGTGCCTCAAGACCTATAGCCAATAACTCTTTATGTGCCAGACTTATACAAATTGCACATAAACAGTTAACCTTTCATACTTCATGCGACATTGACGCATTTTTCACAGGTTTTACATACAAATTACATAGACCAGCAATTTGTTTGGCCCACAAATGGCTGACGATTTTTAAAACATAATGTCGAAGGCTACGTGAGAAGGAAAATACTTGCCACTCTTATATTTGTAACGTGTCATAATGTAAAAATGTATATAGTTATGCCAGATTGTTTTCATTCATCTAATGAGTGTTACCGTAAATACTTTTTACTTAGTGGTATAATGAAAGCTTTTTAACCGATGATATAAGACTTTTCTTGTAATGGTGTTCATATGATTCGTGAATAAGATGTCATATCTTTATCTGCATGATATGGAGTAGAAAACTGTGTTTGTACAAGATATTTTGATTGACCTACTTCGCTGTTTTGGGAAGTCCAGTAGAAGAGATGGTAGCCTTCACGTCGTCGTAGTATGTTAAACATCTGCGAAAATCTGAAAGGATTCAACGGATGCCATATAGTGTAAATAGAACATATCTCTACTGTAAAGTATACTCGAATAGTGTGATGGTTTGTCAAGTGACATACCAGTTGAATGTAAATGTGTGGGTTTTTTTTCACTCTGAACATTCTTGTAAACATAACTCGTATGGACATAGTTATGTGGTTTTCTTGCTAAATACACACTAGAGAATGTTCATCCGTGAGCTGGTATACGTATATGACTGTTTTACAAGATTGTTTGTTCCACATTCAATCAGCGATCATCTCGTGTCAGGGCATCACTGAAATAGTCCAGGGGGGCGTTTCACAAAGGGCTTCGATCGATCGTAAATCATCAAGAACCTACGATCGATATCTAAATTGTTATTGATCGTAGCGTGTACATGTTGTTTAGGTTTAGCGTTACTACATATATACGATTTCTTGCAAAACCATGCGTATGGTAGGTCCCGCAGTCAGGGTTCTGTGATACATTTCAATTGATTTCTTCGTAATACGGGGCCTAATTCGTATATAGTTACACGATGGTCAGATACTCCACTTGATTAAATACTACAGTAGTACAGACAGATATTAGTTCATAAAGTGTAGTTCATGTGGGTTGTATTGTGTTCGAGACATACGACAACAGCAAAACCATCTGCAATAAAGCACCAAATCATTGTAGATGCATAACGTTACCTGCAGCCCCTTTACCATCCGGACGTCCGCACACGCTTGTTAAGTTGATACCTACATGACCTAACGCTTTTGGTTACAATGCAATCGAGTTGTTTCCCATTCTGGTTAGCATGTTGATATTCGATACAAACATAATGTACTGAATACATCTGAAAGGTCAAGTATTATATGAAATGCTTGTTTGCAAAAGGGGTTAGATCCACTTTAGACAATTCTAAGAAAATCTGCTTGCTTATTCTCCCATACTGCAATATTCTTATGTGAAACTAAATTGTCATGATATACTACCCTAGCATGCGAACATAAAATTGGCTA
The DNA here is from genome assembly GCA_963669155.1 of Arbacia lixula. NCBI lineage: Eukaryota > Metazoa > Echinodermata > Echinoidea > Arbacioida > Arbaciidae > Arbacia > Arbacia lixula. Next base: position 5,262,023 of record OZ022587.1, on the reverse strand, counting down.
TAAAAGAAATGTACTATTTTCATATTTTCAAAATATTTTATTCCAAAAATTACTTTTGTGGATCTAGCCCCTTTTGTAAACAAACTGAAATGGATCCAACCCCTTTGAAAAAATGTGTTTTTCTTTGCCATTTTTGTTCACTTCTTAATGGTAATTTCAACTTTTCTTTGGTATTTTCTTATAGAGTCACTTCAAATCTTTACATCGAGACGAAGAAAATCAAATTTGATGAAAATGGATCAAACTCCTTTGATTGTAATGATTGCGATGATTGTGCGTGCTAGTGATGTGAAGCAATATTCATGAAACCTTCCCCACCTTTGTAAGTTACTAAAAGCCTGAAATGGCTTGCTTTAGCTAGTTGGTCCTTTTTGGTATTCATGAAACCTTCCTAGCTGTAGTGACGATCCAAGTCCGTTAAAGATTGTCCGTCCCTTTTGCAAGCTTAAAATTTGAAATCGTTTATCACGATCGTAAATTGAAGAAAGTGTGATTCAAGACCATTTCTAAAAATATAGCATGTTGAAGCTTTCTGTGTATGTAAAAAATTTCAGCCGTTAAATTTCAAACCGACTTTTTTCGTACCACGAAAAAAGTATTAGTCTTTGTTACAGTATCTATGTGGTTATTATGCGTGTGTGAAATCCTAAATTTATGAGTAATTACCAAACTTTGGAGATGATTCCTTCCATAGAACAATTTTTTTCATAATGCGTTTTATAATTTAATAAACAGATTAATCAATAAAGCAGATATTTCAACACAAACTGCTAAGAGCCTGAGGTAAAGACTATTGATCAGACGTTATTTACGTGCATTATTTGAATTTTACACTACGTATCAGCTTCAAATTGTGAATATACAGCTTGCTAACACTTCTCGATATGTTTTTTCCAATGTTTCGATGGTTTTGTGGTCATCTGAAAAAGGGACTGGCTGTCTTTAAACTGTAGCTGCTTATTTAAAGTGTTTTACTTACCAAGTAGAGTACTTGTCACCTTCATACTTGGTAATTTATGCTCTTTTAGTAGCTCACTGTGGCCTAGTTTGCTGCTAAATTAGCGAAGTTTCATGAATAATGGCCCTGATATTTATTGTTTCACAGATATATTAAATTTATATATGATGTAGATGTTGTTAAAAGTTGTATTGATTTTCATTTGTATTCATTAGAATGGAGGCGAAGTGAACTTAAATTGTTCAGATGTGTTCGTGTATTGGTAATATGTACCGTATGTATGTATGTATGTTCGTATGTATGTAGCCATATACAAGTGTATGCTTGCATGTACGCGTCTCTATGTGTGTATGTATAAGTTTGTTTGTGAGTATATACGTGTGTGTGTGTGTGTGTGTGTGTGTGTGTGTGTGTGTGTGTGTGTGTGTGTGTGTCCAGGGTTTATAAATATGGGGACAGAAGGATGACCTTTACAAAACGACTGTTTCCCACCCTTAAAGGTCAGGAGATAAAATTATACCATGGTCACGTGTTATGTGACGTACGGTCATCGATCTATCCAGAAGCCTGTATCACAAAGTGCTACGATTGATCGCACGATCAATGTGTCAATCCTAATATGTCATCTATCGATCGTACATTTGACATGTTTGCAATCGACGCTAAATGATTTAGTCTGTTATAAACTGATCTCCCCGGAAGCCCTGTGTACAAATAACATAATAATGCAGAGTAACATGAACATAGATTACACAAATTAAAGCTGAAAACCAAAATGCAAAAACAGATCAACCTAACAAAAAAGAAGGTGGACCGATACTCCTTACATGTGTAGCATGATGTATTAGATAGATAGAGAGAGAGAGAGAGAGAGAGAGAGAGAGAGAGAGAATGTGTGTGTATGCGTGTGTGTGTGTGTGTGTGTGTGTGTGTGTGCGTGTGTGTAAATGTATTTATATGTATGTATGTCATAATTCTCGGGAGACAGAAAGATATTCCCGTTTTTGTGCCCGGATATCATGCTGACGTGGCAGGAAGTCCTGGGGCAATATAGTCTATTCATGATATAAGGCCACTAAACTCACATTTTGTCGGGTTACCCGGAAATTCTGCTAAAATCAAATGTTCAATTCAATCTCGAACAAGAGGGAAACTATGATATATTGAAACACTGTTGTTCGAAGTAAGCCAACAGGAACTTGAATCTGTAGTAAATAAAATCCGGGAAACGCTTCTTGTTATGGTTACTTCTCATGTGTGTTCATTAGTAATAACCACTCAAATTTGTGCAACCCCCTAGCAGCCTTGTTACTGAGAGTGCAATTTTGTGAGGTTACCTGGAAATTCTGCTAAAATCAAATGTTCAATTCTACAAATCTAACAGGATGGAAACTATGATATATTGAAACACTGTTGTTGGAAGCAAGGCAAAAGGAATTTGAATCTGCAGTAATTAAAATGCTGGCAACGGTTCTTGTTATGGTTACTATTCATGTTTGTTCATCAGCAAAACTCGTTGAATTGACAAAGCCCCATAGCAGTCTGTGTTATTGAGAGTGCCATATAGAGAACAAAAATGAAGGGTTACTTCGGGGTATATTGACTGCTCCAGTAATTATTTCGGTAAAAGTATTTAGTTCCTGTCTACTTATACACAGAAACCCATCCAGGAGAGAGGGAGAGAGAAAGAGAGGGAGGGAGAGAGAGAGAGAGAGAGGGGTTGGATAGAGAGAGAGAGAGAGAAAGAGAGAGAGAGAGATAGAGAGAGAAGGAGAGAAAGACAGGGAAAGAGAGAGAGCGAGAGAGAGAGAGAGAGAGAGAGAGAGAGGAAGAGAGAGAGAGGAAGAGCACCCTTTTATCACAAACCCTTCCTGGAGCAGAAACAATGATGTTCTATGGAAGTGTTGTATGGCACATAAAACAATGATCGTGTTTGCACTGTGAATTGGATCTTCCAAAGTAAGACCCACAACCATGACAACGCAGAATGACTTCATAAATATAATTTTTTCGATGTCTATTTGCTCAGTCATTATTGATTTGGCACTTGCACTTTGGAACTCGTTCGGTAAGGCAAGAAATCATATTTCGGTTATCACTTGTTATAGGCAAGCATTTCGTTCGAACAAAATAACGTTGAGATAAGCCCTGGCAGCGTGACTCATATAATCCTTCTCAGAACTGCTGATTACATAGAGTTATCATGAGGGCTACCGTGATGATTGGACAGTAATAACTCTATTCAACCACGGAAGCATTTTGTTTTTATATTGTAGCTATTCGACCAAACATGTCTACGGCTCGTTGGGACGCTTGACCCATCATTATGATCGTGTTGTTCTGTCCAAACCACAATGCTTTTAATCGACCTCCAAACGCGTCGATTGGCAACAGTTTTGAATATAGGATTATAGAAATGGTGGATTATGTGCACAGCTCTGTGGAACAATATTGATTTTTCATTCTCCGTTTCTGATACCAGTTGATACTGGGAGTGACTCGTCGCATTGTGTTTTATCGAGTGCCTGATACATGTAGCCCGGATATTTCTAACAGCGGCTAGCGTGACTTGCATGACGCGTATTACAGATGTTCTGGTGACCTTTAAGCGATTGCTACATCGGCTCTGGAATTGTATATCTACATTTCTACATGATATGAATATCGATAGCATCTACTCTTACCTGGTGAGCTTTGCTAGTTTGAATAACGTGATGTTTGTATGCTGATGAAGAGATATCGTGTATCGATAGCGTCTACCTAAACATCGTTCTCTAGTTATTGAGTACTTGTGTATGATGTTTGTAGCCCGCCTAGCTCAGTTTATTATTAATATGAAGAGAATATCGCGTATCGATAGCGTCTACTTGATTTGGTGCTGTCCGATAGTGAGTATCATGTGCATGAATGTTGTGGGCTACCTAGCTCAATATATGGAGATGATATCATGTATCGATAGCGTCTACCTTATTTTGGTGAGGCTCGGTAATGGGTATTTTGTGTGCGATGTCTGTAGCCTGTCTAGCTCAGTTTATCATTGATATGAAGATGATATGAAGATGAAGATGATGATATTGTGTATCGCTAGCGTCTGCTTTATTTGGAGAGGTTCAGTAGTGAGTACTATGTGTGTGATGTTTGTGGGCTACCTAGCTCAATATATAAAGAGAATATCGTGTGTCGATAGCATCTACTTGATTTAGTGGGGCTCGCTAAATGGCATGGTGTTCGCAAAAATATATACATAATGACTGTGTGCGGATTGGCAAACTAAGTACTAGTACTACTACGTATCCACGCTGTATTTGAATTCTATATCCCTATTGCGTTTTATATCACAAACTGGACCTAAATATAGTGTATTCGTGGTTCCTACAATGTTTTACTGAATTAGACTCTGTCTGCAAAATGGTTGCGCTTCCCTCGAAGTATGGATAATTTTACATACATTATCAATACAAGCATAGGGCTGGCCTACGTATAAATGAATGGAGTCAAATCTATGTCTGTCCCAATGCTCTACCTATTGCAATTATAATATCAGTCAAATGCCAGCAGTATGCTGAGTGTTCTTAAATGTTGAAATCGCACTTCTTATTACATAAAATCTCCAGGATCCAAATCATTTTACGACTTGACATTTGCCTAAGAAGAAGTCCGTACATTTTGTTTCCATAGTTACCTAACTTTATACCATGTATACCACATCCATTGAACCTCCGTGCAAACAGTGTGAAATACATGTGAATATATCTTTATCTCTCACTCCTAGCGTAAATACATTGATACATCTCTCTCTCTCTCTCCCTCGATCTCTATCACTCTCTCTTTCACTCCCTCTCTCTCTCTCTCTCTCTCTCTCTCTCTCTCTCTCTCTCTCTCTTCCACTCTCTCTGTCTATGTCACTGTCTCTCTCTCCCCCTTCCCTCTCCTTCTCTCTCTCTCCCCCTCTGTATTCCTCTCTCTCTCTCTCTCTCTCTCTCTCTCTCTCTATATATATATATATATGGGTTTTTTTCTCTCTCTCTCTCAGTATGCTTATATATGAATTGAAGTACACAATTCAAATTGAATTGAAGTGAGTTGAATTTCAGGGCTCCTTGAAAGAGCAGTCCTCTTGACTGAAAGTCTTATCCTATAGTTCAATAAAACGTGAAACATAATTAAATATATAACGACATACCGGTACACATTGTAAAATGTTCACAATGCATGCATTATGAGAGGAAGGGGTTTAGGTTGAAATTTTAAGGAAATTAGGCACTTGTTATCCAGTATCTTAAGCGTGGACGTACTATAAAGATACGTTGTAAACGACATTGACTGGAACATGCACACACGTGCGAACAAAACATTCGTTACGGTAAACACACTACTGCACATCTTGATACATGTATGAGTAATGCCTGTTCAATCGGGTGATATTTCATCTGAAGAATAATGACGAGTCCCTATTATATTGTGAATATATATCACGGAAGGATTATCCCATGTAGGTAGCCTTGACAACTGCTGTGTCATGTTTGCTTATGCATTCATAACGGACGCTTTCAACAAGACTTGTTGAAAGCGTCCGTTAACCCTTTAGGTGCTGGAGGAAATACTGCTCTATGGGATTTGAGCACATTATTGGTGCCAAAAGTGCATCAGTAGCGCGTGAAGAATCAACTTGATCTAAGCTCAACCAATTGATTCTACCTGTATGGATAACTGACATGCTAAACGGATGAACAATGACCGCGCCCCCCCCCCCCCCCCCCCCCGAACATTATTATGTGTCATGCATGATTTCTTTCACTGGCGATACACTGTTTACATACCATTTCCACTGGGCTGTATGGAGTCTGGCAGAGGAGGAACTAACTCTTATTAATATCTACCAATTAGGCAGGTTTCCACAGGTAATACACAACATTACCTTATAAGGCCGTGTGGAGTCTGGAAGAGAAGGAACTAATTCTTTATTTTTCATAGAGGCATGTTTGCACTGGTAATACACAACCATGACAACGTTTCCTCATAAGGTAGTGTGGAGTCTGCATGGAAGAGAGGGATCTAAAACTCTTTATTTTCCATCGAGGGTATGTTAGCACTGGTAATACACAACGTACCCTGATAAGGCAGTGTGGAGTCTGGAAGAGAAGGAACTTATTCGTTATTCTTATTCTTATTCTTTATTTTCTATTGAGGGCATGTTTGCACTGGTAATACACAACATTACCTTGTGAAAGTGTGGAGTCTGGCGGAAAATGAATTAATTCTTTATGTGTCATTGAGGCATATTTGAGCTGCTTATACACAGCATTCACATCGGGAAGTATGGAGTCTGGCAGAGAAGAACTAAAACTCTTTATTTTCTATTGAGGGCATGTTTGCACTGGCAATACACAACATTACATATCGACAGTTTGGAGTCTGGCAGAAAATGAATTAATTCTTTATGTGCCATTAAGGAATATTTGCGCTGCTTACACACAGCAATCACATCGGGAACTACTGACAGAGAAGGAGTTAATATAAATGGGCTTTTTTGTATTGCTTCACACGCATGCATTATCACGATCATTGACACAGACAAGTGACATACCATAGGGAGCAAAGTTCAATGGGATACAGGATATTGTTAGACGGTATACCAACACGGAGGCTATTTGGCACTTCCCAGTCGGAGATAATTAATCTGATCTTTCGTTCAACTTGTACACGCGTCGGCGCCCAGATTACTCCACAGAAGCCGAACGTAATGATCGATGTATCAACAATGTTATTTAATTCGAGTGGATATATACGTCAATGCAAAGGCTTGTATGGTTTGTTCTTCGCTTCTAGCTTGCGTGTCATTCATCGTAACATCTCGTAATATTTCTGTCTCGTGTGACCCGAGAAAGAAACGCACAAGACTATAGAGTTCATGGCTCTTCCCTGCTGATAAGTATCGTGTTTCTTTCTTCTAGATCATCATTATGTAAACGGTGACAACCGCGCGGTAGACAGACGCTGCGTGATACTTGAGTGACAGTGAGAGATCAGATAGAATCCCGACTTTGCTGATGGTTCATTTGAATACGGAGATTTGTAATACAGAAAGGTAAGTATTTTTCTGCCAAGCGATAAAGATGGCGGCTTAAAGTATTGGTGTTCTGTATGATCGTACTCATTACAATACATACATGTGTACACGGACTTTGTATCTTGGTACTATAGGGTTATTACGATTAATGCAAACAAACGGAACTGTGCATATTGTGAGAGTCTGTATGTATATCATGTTTACCATGTCTACTGTATTTTTCATTTATTTACATCCATCCCAGTCACTTTTTTTTTCATTCTCTTCCTTTCTCTCTATATCTCTTTACGTATATATGCCTTTCTTGTAACCCCTCCCCCCCCCTCCCCTATGATATCTTAGAAGTTCTGAATTTCCAACCTGTCTAATACAAAGACAATTTTTTTAAAGATGTATACAAAAACAAGTTGTTATTGTCAATCACTTCTAATCTAACCACAAAATTTCACGTTTTTCAATATCTTTACAGAGCTCATCCATAAGAATTAAGTAGCCCTTGTAGTGAAGACTACCACATAGTGAACCGTGAAATTCATCGTGTATCAAAATTTCTCTAGAACAAGATCATCCTCAGCAATCTCTGGCGATGAAGACTTGGAGAAACATTGCAGCTGTAGTTGCCCTCGTTGCTATGGCTACCGTGGGGCGTGGCGACGGTAGTAGTGGTGAGGAGCTGCTCTTCACCCGCTACGGAACGGCGAGCATACCCTGCGCCTACGGAGACGGGGAAGTCAGGAACCTCTCCTGGTATCGAGTCGACAACGAATCGGTGCATGACCCGCTCGTGATTCGATACTACCAAGGGCAGACGGACGCGCTGGGCGACTACGTTGGTCGAGCCGATCTCGCCGACGATCATTCGACGCTGCTTCTAAGCAACGTTTCCATTGCTGATGAAGGGAGTTACTGGTGCGCAGTGGACATCGTAGGCGGAACACCAGTGGACACCCACGACACCCCAACCAATCTGCGTGTTTATGGTACACAATTATGCATACATGATAATGAATTGATTTTATGTTATTTTTTTCTTATTCTGCATTGCATAACTCCAACTTTGCAATCACATTGAAATGTGCACATAATAAATATAATTTCAATACCACGCGTACCATGTTTATGTTGAGTTTCATGGATTTTGTCAGGAAAGTTTACCTTGAATAGCCATTTTTGAGAACCTATAATTTTGGCATGTATTCAGTGAGTCAGTTCTTAAACACGATGTGTATCGTCCTTTAAAGCGTGCGATATATAAGTATGTAAATACCGCGGCAGTGTGTGGCAGGAAATACTTTTAAAGCACTTGACCTCAAAGTAAAGAATGCTTAAAAAGACTTTTAATAGGCATTTGACATGTACACTTCATATCCAGATAAAGTATGCTTCCTGCAAAACCTCGCAATTATTTGAACATCACAATCTAAGAAGCTAAGGAATGTTCTCGTCAGCCTCGTGAAAACGGATGACTACGTCATGTATGTAGAATGTAGGATAATTACAATACCTTCACACCTAACTTTGCATATGAAAAGGATACTGCACCTGAAAGGCAAAGGAGAAAATAGTATGTTGCTCGTATTTTACACTGCATGCTGCGACAGCGATGCGGTTTTATATTTCATACACTATACCTTTTTATGCTTCGTGCAATACTTAACTCTTTCTATGCAAATGGACTACTGCTCTACGGGATTTGTGTTCATTAACTCTTTGTGTGCAAAATATTTGTCATCAATTATATGCACACAAATGGCATTGAGCAGAACTGGTATCTTATCTGGCACAGGAAGGTTTCCCTTATGGAGCAATCACAGTGTGCTCACATACTTAACTATGTGTTCACAGTGTTGTCACAGTGTGTTCCCATAGTTAACTATGTGTTCACAGTGTTGTCACAGTGTGGCAATTATGTGTTCACGGTGTCGTCACAGTGTGGCAACTATGTGTTCACAGTGTCGTCACAGTGTGGCAACTATGGGTTCACAGTGTCGTCACAGTGTGGCAACTATGTGTTCACAGTGTTGTCACAGTATGGAAACTATGTGTTCACAGTGTTGTCACAGTGTGGCAACACTGTGTTTTTTCCACATGTTCCATAAGTGTTAATGATGAACAAGTACACACATGGCACCCTTTAACCCTTTGTGTGTCTATTAGAATGACGCTTTATGAAATTTGTGTTATGCAATGAATACCCATGCACTTAAAGATTTAATAGGATTTAATCATCTCATTCAAAACGATAGACCAACTCCCGTCATTTGAAAGCCCATCATGTATATCGCGTTTTACGTTTTCCATGTGTCCTCGTGTGTTATGGTAAAACAGCTGCGTGTGAATAATGATACCCACATAAATATATAATTATTACATCGTAAACACCATGCGCTCTTGTGTTTCACGTTTTGAGAGTACTTAGATATTTAAACGTTATTCACCTTAGTCGGTCACTTTGAAGTACGCCAACAACTATTCTTAATGACCCATTTCGGACCACTTGAAAGCAGTCAAAAAACATTTGATCGATTAAATTGATTCTCAGTCTCAGAGATGGGCATGAAAATGATATCGAATTACGTCGTAAAACGTCTTCGCATTTCAAAAGTTCAAAGTGACACTCTTAAACCTTATGACTTTTCCATTGTTGATATTCAGGCAATGTACGCAGCTTAGTTAAAGAGGGATTCACGTCCGAGGTCCCTGATTATCAGAATTTACAGTAAACGTGAAATATGGAGGACAACACTGACAAATATTATTATAGTGTCACAGAATCATATATCTGCCATCAGCATATATCAATTAAACATTTGAAAAGAGGATGAAAAGTCGTGAACTCAAACAAAGTACTTTATAACAACGTTATAAGCAAAGGAAAGGCAAACAATATCTAAACATGCTTTTGAAAGACGTTCTTATTTAAAAGTTATGAAGCCCTTTTGTACATCAAACAATCACTCCCCGCAAGATACTCATATTAGAACCGGAGAATGATTTAAGCGGAATCATATTGACTGCTGAATTTTGGACGGGTCGCCTAAACTTGACTTTCTTTAGACGTAGATGTAGCATCGACAGACTCTAGTGAAACAGACGAATTTTTATCATCCACTTTTCACTACTTAGGACTAGCTTCTGGGTCCGCACCAATCATCGAACAGTGCAGCCAGTCACGTGATACCAACGCAACCCGCCAATCAGAATGCACGCTCAACGTGCCGTCACGTCAATACGTCGAGCTTCGCTGCGCGCTTCCCAACGTCTATCCTTCTAATGACGTCACAATAGAATGGCACAAGGCGGGCACTGACTCGAAATGTGTCGAGACGTCGTTCTCACAGAGAAATGAAACGGTGGAGGAGGGGGATGGCTCCAGCACTATCATCGCAGTGTTAACAGTCCGCATCTCGAACGGGGAGGTAGGGTGGGTTTGTGAAGCGTCCTTTCCCACAGCGGGTGGATGGCAGACCGGCAATGCGCTAGTGGTCTTGACTGATGAGCCCATTACCTCGACTACTGTCATGCCCAGTGAGTAACATCTGAAAAATATGTATCTAAAGTGGCGTTATTGCAGTTGTAGTAATGATAGAAAGAGTAGTGATATTTGTAGTAATAGCAGTATCACACAGTTGTAGTAGTAGTAGTAGTAGTAGTAGTAGTAGTAGTAGTAGTAGTAGTAGTAGAAGTAGTAGTAGTAGTAGTAGTAGTAGTAGTAGTAGTAGTAGTAGTAGTAGTAGTAGTAGTAGTAGTAGTATTAGTAGTGGTAGTAATAGTAGTAGTTGTTGTAGTAGTAGCAGTTAGTAGCAGTAGTAGAAAAAGTAGTAGTAGTAGTAGTAGTAGTAGTAGTAGTAGTAGTAGTAGTAGTAGTAGTAACAGTAGTAGTTGTTGTTGAAACAGTAGTAGTTAGGTAGTTGTAATGGTAGTCATGGTAGTAGTCGCAGTGTAGTGGGACACGCCAAAATAGTCTTAATCAGTAAATCATGAGTGCTACTTAACCTATGGTTCAAACAGGTGGTGGTACCGAAGGGGGGTGGAAGTACGCCCTCGCCCTGGTCGCTGGCGTCGCAGGCCTCGTCGTCGTCTTCGTGGTCGCCATGATCTGCAGAATTCGCTACATTCGTCGGAAAAGCATGCATGCAAGGCTCACAAGACCAAGGGCAGAGAGTAAATTGAGTACAAACACTTATTTATATTAATGGATTTGCCGTGTTTTATAAACTGTTGTCGCCCGCTATAGAGTACCGAAATGGTGTCATCATATTCATTGTTTTTGGATCGAAACAACATCACTCTATTGAGTGTTTCACTGGTCCGATATTCTCGAGCTGGCCAGTGTCGGGCACTCTCAATAAGAGTCCCCGCTATCGTCATCGCTGCTTGCTCTACCCACAAAGTTTAAAACCAGTTGCCTTGGCAACACGCTTATGCAACGCCACACTTCAGTACTCTTAAGCAAGTGCTAGCTTTCATCATATTTTAATTTGCATCATACCCACTTTGATCCATTTTTGAATTTGTTTAAAAGGATTGAGTTGGTTTCAATAAACATAGACACATGGCAGAAACATGTAAGTTAAGGTTTGATGAAAATCTGTCAAAGGACAGGAAAGTTATGATCTTTTAATATTTTGACTTTATGATGTCACGTGCGAGGTGCTCTGCCATGTGTTGTGTACATGTTTTTTTCTCAAAAATGTGCATTTTCTCAAAAAGATATGCATCCTGTTACCTGTGCAGTTGATACATCTTTGGAAATACGTAAACACATAGGCCTACCTGTATGAGCAAAATGAATTCCATTGTCAAAAACAGTTACATGTACGTGCAATAGCGTATAAATAGATTGAAATATTTAACTCTTTGTGTGTTCACATATAAACCCCTGTGCGCCGCATTGTTTTTGAGAGTGCGGAGATTTTACACAATCACAGCAGGGGAGCATGTACATCAAGCGCTAGTTTTGCACTGGATTGTTTGGAAGGAAAATGTTGTGTTACAAGTGGTGAACATTTTAATTGGCTTTCTAGTCATATTTTTTTCGATCCACTTTCTTGTAAATTATGTCTAATGCAATAAATAATCATGTTTGGGTCATGTAGCTACAAATGTGTTTATCATATCCTCCCTTAAATAACTAGTTTTCAGTGTCTTTTCACAGTAGATTTGGTGTTGGAATGCCTTTATCATTACCTCAGTCACTTATATCATATTACCAGTTTTCTAAGCTTACCACATGCGATGTGCTTTGAGGATGAGGTAGTTGTACAAGGGGAGAGCATAGCCAAAACATAAATGGACTCCTTTATGTTACAACAAAATAACAATCTGCCCCCACATCCTCCTCCGAACATGCCGAACTCTAATAAAGTCAATGGATTGGCCGTACTTCGCCCCAGAACTGGGAGAGCTATTGACTTTATGTATGCACTTTTCAGATTAGAAACGATGAACATGCTTTCGCTTCTGTGGTTCAAATTGAATAAGTTTAGGCAAAAGTCAAATTTATTTTCAAAATCCAAATGTGACAAGGTAGCGAGACGGCTCTGGTAAAAAAAAAAAAAAACGTGTGGGTGCGTGCTGTATATACGAGCAATAATGTGTACACAGTCGCTATTCTTTACTAATCGGCTGAACTTCGAATGTCTTATTTTTATCCTTCTCATAGCCCTAAGAAGCGAATTGGAGGAGACGGAGTTTTTAAATACCGCTCCTGCATCTCCGACAGTAGATAATAGAGCTAATCCTTCAGGTTTGTACCATTATTTATTCATTTTTTTTTTTTTTTTTTTTTTTTTAATTAATGGGATGGATTGTCCTGGCGGGTGTTTCACCAAGCTGTTCGTAAGTTACGAACGACTTTACGAACGACTGGTGATCCCTTTTTGTGCTAAATAAGATTCTCAATGAAGTGTCGTATCGCATTTAGCGCAAGAAGGGATCACTAGTCGTTCGTGAAGTTGTTCGTAACTTACGAACAGCTTGGTGAAACACACCCTGGTCAACTAGGAACCGCTTTCACACGGGTCCACATACACTTTACAACAATCATTTTACAACAATCAAATGTATAACATGACGGAAAATCAACACTGATAAATCAAAAATACTTCATGAAATAGAATATAATTCCAAGCAAATATAGGATAAGGGGATGGCCATAGTGTACAGTGACATTTTTACCTCTTCATGAGTGTAGTTGATTTTGGACAGTGTCTGTTAATCCTTTCCGTGATGCGCAAAATCATGCTGTATGTGATTTGCGTATATGACTTCAAACAATGGCGCAGCGAGACTTACACTGATACTTCGACGACGCCATTCACTGACATATGCACATTCGCTCACACAAAGATGTAATTTTTCGCTCGTAGTTTAATATACAAATATTTGTTTCTCCCTAAGCCTACTATTGTTTCACCCGAATTGCTCTGATTCATAACACGTTCGACTGATAACCAATGGCACTGACTACGGTATTTGTTATCATGATCTCTATTTCAGACCCATTTTCGTCGACTCCGATCAACATCAATGGGTCGGCAGATCCTATGAATACATCACAGATAAATGAACTGGCTCCTTCAGTATCCACTCTCCCCGGTGCAGGTAAGGGGATCTTTGTATATGTTTTTTCTTTGTAACTATGATAACGCACCACCGTTTTCAGGTTTACTAATATATAGTCCGCATTCCTACGGAATCCTCCGTATCGCGCGTAAGGAGAAGTCTCCCCCATGATGTACTGCGCAGTCACATTCGGATTTCTTTTGCAGTCACGTGCGCTTTCTGTCATATTTCGTGTAGTAGTGTATTAGACCGGAACCAGATATGACTGCAGAAACAAGTCCGAATATCCCCGCGCGATGTATTATGGGACAACTTTCCCTCTACATGCGGTTTTAACAAGAGATCATTTTTGTTGTTGTGCAATTTTATGCACCGCTTTCATAAAATATGTAACTGTTGGTAGACCCGAAGCTCCCCCCCCCCCTTCCCTTGTTTCATCTACCAACTTATCATATTCTCAACTTATCAAACGAAGTGTCCCCCAAGAATAAGATGTACAGCATTATTTCTTAACTGCACTAGTTTTATTTGCTTATCTTGCTTTTTCGTAGCACAGATGAATACGTGACAGACGTGCAGCTGATGGAGCTCTCCAAGATAATTCCAGTGGGACAATACCAGGAACTCAGTATACACCTGGGAACCGATTCCAATACTGCGGAAAACATATTGGTGAAACACCAACGGGATACACAGCAAGCAGTGCTTGAGGTGATGATGGTATGGCAAAACAGAACAGGAGGACCACGAGGAGAACTAAACGGAGCCTTAGAACAGTCGGAACTTGGAGGTCTCGTCGAAAAATTTTGAAGGCAGCTGAAAGCCGCCACACAACTTTGATAATTCGCTGGTCCACATGTTTAGACACTCAACTGGTTTCTGTATTGAGTATGATCAGTTGTGGACGAAGCAAACACTGTAATCCATGTTTTTGTATTGACTTTTAGGTACATCCAGACCTCACTCATGTGTGATTTTTACTCTTTCGCCGTACGCAATCAGCATAGCACCATATGATATGCTTGTTTTGTGATATGGTGGTGTACTTATGACAACAAATAATTGTTTGTGCATTAATGTTACCACTTTACAATATCAAAACGATCAAATGTATTTGAGTATGGCTGTACTCATACAATCATGTAAAGGCGTTCCTAATATAGACAAGAAACGCAAATGCTAGTCGAGACTGGCCCTTGTAGTTAATATATGTATACATGTATATTAAATCAAACTTTTTTTGGGTCACATGATGCACTTTTCTACAAGTAACCATGGTAATAGACATGTTATAGAGCAATGTTCTGGCACCCAAAGGAATAATTTTGTTCACTACAAACAAGCGCTTCCTATTCGAAACTTCCTGCTATGCTGGGTATGCCTCTGGTAAAGCCTGCCTAGTACGTTTTTAAAAGTATGAACTGAAATATACAGTTAACATGTCAAGTAGAGCACTGGTGCTGCGATATCACACATTATGCAGTTATGTGTTTTTCAGTCCATAGACAAACGTTGTGCATAGTTTGAGCTAAACGATGCCTTAAGTACTACAAGAGTAAAATGAAATAGTTCGCGATTGTTCGATTCGTCTCGAGTATAAAGTATGTGGTATGCAGTAATAGAAATTAGAAACTGAAAAAAAAATGATATGCAATGTTGAATCACTACTATATCATGTGATTGTATCAAATATACATGGTATGACATGTAGTGATACAAAAGTTATTAATCCAACAGTACTACAAATATAACAATTGAACACGTTTAAGGATGTAGGACAAGATGAAATTCTCCTCTTACAAGTGACGAAAAAGATTGAATTAACTCTTTATGTGCAATATGTGTGTTTTTGTTTACATGTAACGTACACAAATCTCATGGATCAGCGTTTCATCTAACACATGAAGAGTTAACCATTATAAAAGTCAGTCGCCTGGAGATGACAACTTGAGCAAATGTGATCGATTTTTAGGAGAGTTAATTGGAGACCAGCATGAGTCCGTGCATGTGAGTGCATATCAAACTGCCAAATGTACTAGGAGTTCAACAAAAACGACAGATTACCTTCTAATTTCGTCAGAATTTTCTTTCTTTATTCTTTACTTTTATTCCATGCCCCCCCCCCCCACCTTTTTGTGTCATCTATATCTCAACAATGCATTTGTCATGTTTCATCATATTTTGATCATGTATACATACGTATACATGTGAACTTGTCATTACAATATTTTTCAAGGTCATAGCATGACCGTGACGTCATCTATGAGCATTTTAATGAAAACCTATTAACTGACATATCTTAGCTAATGAAAATTGACATGCACAAAATAAATAAGACAATTGATTTCAATGAATAAAAACGCGCGCGTAAGCGTACGTGAGGGGAATAACGGGCAGGCAAAAATTTAAAATGCTCCAAATCAGCTAAAAATTGTTTTGCATATGTTTCAGGCTATTGTAAGCATTTCCAAAATTTCCGCGCGTACGCGCGCGTTCGCGCATTTTTCCGTGCGTAACGCGAACGCAACGTCAAAATTCAGTTTTTTCACTGGTTTCATGTTTTTGACACTACATAAATCACATCCTGTCATTTTGAGCAATTTCCATTCAATAACAAGGTCGTGCGGATGCGTCAAAGTTGAAAGTCTGCGCGTGCGTCAGTACGTTTTTGTGTGCAAATATTGCAAAAAGCATGACTACTTTCAATCGGCCATAGCTCCTCAGAATGGTCGGTGACCCCCAATTATTTTTTCAATATTCTGAAAGAGTGTGATGTGTATATGTGATTTCATGATTCATTATGTCGTTAAGTACATCGTGACGTCATTATATCGCCATATGAAAATAAAAAAATAATTTTCATTTATGACGTCATGAACTTTTTTTACCCGTTTGAGCGTATCTAGTTAATCCTCGATCAATTTTCTCCCAAATTTCAGTATGTTGTGCCTGGGACATTGCTCTATGGTAAAAAGAAATGTCTTCATGCACATTTTACTTTCGCCATCATGGTGTAAATTTTGATGAAAAGCATTATATCAAATTCTCACATATTTACGTGTGATGTCAATGGGAGATGCATTTATTTCAAATCATGAATTGACATGACGATCTTTTAGCAGCTGCATCTCGCTGATCTTTTACTCTGAAATTTTAATATTTTGTAGCTGAGTCTACTAGCTTTCTGGGACTCCATTTTCTAATCAGATGTCGGGATCTGGGCTAAATTTCAGCTTGAACACTGATTTCTAAATCATTGTAGCCCTTTTTCTGCTTTACGTGTTAAGTGAATGGGAAGATTTGTGGCTCAATGGATAAGGCGCTGTTTTAAGAACGCGAGGCCCGCGGTTCGAATCTTGGTGTGTGTAGGGTCAGTTTTTCATTCCTTGTGCAATGTGATTTTTGCGACCTTCTTCTGTTCAATCCCTCACTTTGTCATTCTCTGTGAGATTTTTTCCCCATTTTTTCTTCTAGCCCCTTTATCTTTAAGACAGCCCGTCCCTTTTTCAGGTCACCACAAAACCATCAAAACATTGGCAAACAAATAGAGAAGTGTTAGCAAGCTGTATATTCATAATTTGAAACTGATACGTAGTGTAAAATTCAAATAATGCACGTAAACAACGTCTGATTAATAGTCTCTACCTCAGGCTCTTAGCAGTTTGTGTTGAAATATCTGCTTTATTGATTAATCTGTTTACTAAATTATGAAACGCATTATGAAAAAAATTGTTCTATAGAAGGAATCATCTCCAAAGTTTGGTAATTACTTATAAAATTAGGATTTCGCACATGCATAATAACCACATAGATGCTGTAACAAAGACTAATACTAATACGGTTTGAAATTTAACGGCTGAAATTGTTGCATAGACAGAAAGCTTCAATATGCTATATTCTTAGAAATGGTCTTGAATCACACTTTCTTCAATTTACGATCGTGATAGACGATTTCAAATTTTAAGCTTGCAAAAGGTACGGACAATCTTTAAATAACTACTAATTACATGTTGTTAGCACATACATGTCACCATTTAGGCAAGTCTCGTTCGTGTGTGCTGCCTTTGATTTCTAATAAATAGATGGTGTCACCATGGAAGGTCAATGGTGTCACTGTGCATTTACCATCCAATGTCTGTGTAAAAATTTTCCATACAGACCACCTTATAATTGTCCACAAGTATTTCTCGTTGTAACTTACTATCAAGGGTAATATGTGTGCCAGCAGCCAATGAGCTCTTATTATAACACCCTTTGCCACGGTAGATACCATTGATGGTAATATAAAATAATTAAAAACATATATGCAAGATAGTGCAGGATAATAATGGAGGTTTATTATGAACACGCTTATTCTGTAGCCCAACAGAAGTAGCTTTCACAGCCTGACATTTAAATTCCCATGGAGGCGAGTGGAAAATGGGTTTATTGATCGATGGGGAAAGCAAACTATATGAGCGAGCTCAAAGGGGTGAAGGACGAATCATGGACTCGTATGGTTGTAATCTTTATCGTGATATTGCCTCTGGTTTCGTACGCTAAACAGCGACTGAAAATGATGTTTTTGCGATCATTAAAGGGATAGTTCACCCTGTACATGAATTGGTTTCAATCAATGCAAAACATGAAAGTAACATAATAGTGAAGGTTTGACGAAAATCCGTCAAAAGATAAGAAAGTTGTGATCTTTAGAAATTTTGTGACAATACACATTATCGAGGACAACTCTACACAACATGGAAGAGCACCTCCCACGTGTCGTCGGAAAATTAAATCTGAAAAATATCATTACTTTCTTATCATTTGACGGATTTTCATAAAGCCTTCCCTAATATGTTTCTTTCATGTGTCTGCTTTTATTGAAACAAACTTTACTGAAGGGTCAAATATCCCTTTAAGATTATTGATTGATTGAAGAGGATGTACATTAGAAATAATTATATATATGCTAAACGTTATTTGTACCGATAATACAACGGTATTTTCAGGGAACTCTGAAATCACTCCCACCAACACCCATCTCTTTATCTCCCCTTCCCTTCATCTTTCTCTATCTCTTTCATCACTGTCCTCCTTCATCCCGTCCCTGTTCTCTACCTCACCTTCATATCTCTTCTCGATCACATTTTCTCCTTTCTTTTCACCCGTCTTCTATTCTTGCGAGCCACTTATCGAATTCTTCTTCTCTCTATATCTATTTCATCTCCTGTTCACTTCTCTCTCGAATATATTTATCTTTTCGTTCCCCTTTCTTCTCTTCTCTTTCTGCTGTCCCTCTTTCTTTAATTTCTTTTCTCTGCGTGTGTGTTTCTCTCTCTCCTTCTCTCTCTCTCTCTCTCTCTCTCTCTCTCTCTCTCTCTCTCTTTCCCTCCCTATCCCCCAATTCATAAATATATTTAAAACCCTGTACATCATTATATATGTTGTGTTATTTCATCGACCTACACCACATCCCACCCATCTCCCATTCCTGCTCCTTCACTCTCCTCTCCCTTTTTACTGTCCTTCTTCCCCTGTCGTTCTGGGCCCCGTAGCATAAAGGTTTACAATCAATCGCGAAATGGCAATGGCCAATCAACACCATTGTTACATGCGCTTTTGTTCAAAACACTGACCAGTAACCAATCAGAATTCGTCATTTCAATTTGCAATTGACTGCAAAACTTTATGTTACGGGGCCCTGATCTCTGTGCCATTTCTCCTTTCTCTTCCTTCCTCTATATAACACCACACTCTCTCTTTCCATCCCTCTTACCTTTGTTTCTTTCTTTATCTATGTGCCCCCTCTTTTCTCAATCTCTATCTCTCTTCTCTTCTTTCCCCCTTAAGTTATTCCTTCCCCCTCTTTACCCTTTCTCCATCCTCTCTCTATCCAATCCCCCCTCTCTCGCTACACCCCTATTCCCTCCTCTCTCCCCTTCTTTCCTGCCCCCTCTCTATCATGATAACAACTTGATAAAAAAAATAAATGAATAAAATAAATCAAATCAAATAAATAGAAAATCTACATCTTCATGAGGAGACATGTAGGGTTATTTAGCTTTTTCTCCAACAATTGTGGTATATAAATACATCATTATCATTGCAACCCTCTGAACGATTTCTCCGGTTAAGCAGTCAAGAGCAACTATCTGTTTACATGCACATAATTGTAAACTTAAGATACTTTAAAGATTGCCTGTCCCTTTTGCAAGCTTAAAATTTGAAATCGTGTATCACGATCGTAAATTGAAGAAAGTGTGATTCAAGACCATTTCTAAGAATATAGCATGCTGAAGCTTTCTGTAGATGTAAAAATTTTAGCCGTTAAATTTCAAACCGACTTTTTTCGTACTACGAAAAAAGTATTAGTCTTTATTACAGTATCTATGTGGTTATTATGCATGTGTTAAATCCTAATTTTATGAGTAATTTCCAAACTTTGGAGATGATTCCTTCTATAGAACAATTTTTTTCATAATGCGTTTTATAATTTAATAATCAGATTAATCAATAAAGCAGATATTTCAACACAAACTGCTAAGAGCCTGAGGTAAAGAGTATTAATCAGACGTTGTTTACGTGCATTATTTGAATTTTACACTACGTATCAGTTTCAAATTATGAATATACAGCTTGCTAACACTTCTCTATATGTTTTGCCAATGTTTCGATGGTTTTGTGATGATCTGCAAAAGGGACGGGCTCTCTTTAACGATGGTAATGTGATTAGTATCAGTAGTTCATGTTCATTCATCATGTTTATCATACAGATCATCCCAATACATGGCCTTTGTTTCCATTTTTCAAAACGTACTTTACAATTATTGTTGTTGAACTATCACGGCAATAGCTGGAATGGTCAGAACTCAATGGCTATATCCGTGATCATAATGGTGGTTACTATGAACAAAACGAACTTTGAGTTATCATCAACACTTTATCGTTCCATGATACAACGATAACATGCATTATTGTTATCAAATCTTTTAAAAAGAACCTAAACATAATGTCTTTATTCATTTTCGTTGTACATTGAACGCTGCATGATATTCTATTAATGCTTTAACTAATAACTGGAGCTTATATTTATTGTTTGTCTATATATCAAATTGTCGCCTTTCATAGTCACACCCTTTGTACAAATGCCACGTAAACGCAATCCTCAGCCACACATAGACCTATGTTATATTGTTTGTGCTTGGACTACGGTAACCACTATCGTGCAAATCATTCTACTGCCTTCACCCAAGTCAGTGGTAAGCTATTTACAACGATTCTATTCATGATATTGGGTACTTGTACTGGATATATATGTTGGTATTATTGTTAGTCAAATAAATGTGACTATTTTATCTGAATCAAATAACGGGCAGACATACGCAATTAGATGTACGGGTGCCAAAATATTTTTAAAGAAAAAATAGCGATTGTACTCTGATAATGACAGACTGTTATAGTGATTGTTATCACCGAATAAGAGTTAAATTCGATAAATTTCTTGTTGTATCACGACGGCGTGAATTTTATGTCTGAACAAGAGGCATCAAAGGTTATTGCGAGTGTATTTCAATATGTTGATTAAAGGGTTAGTTCACCGTGACCCTGAAATTAACTTGGTTTCAATAAAAGAAGAAATATAAAAGAAACATATTAGTGAAGGTTTGACGAAAATCCGTCAAAGGATAAGTAAGTCATGATCTTTTCAAATGTCAATTTTGTGACGTCAAGTGCGAGGAGCTCACCCATATGCTGCGTACACAATTATTCCATAGATTGCTCTTTTTCTGTTTTTGACAACGGAATATTTTTTTCAAAGAGGTATGAGTGTAAAGACGTATTTCTAATGATGTATCAACTGCACAGCTAACAGAATCTTTTTTTAGAAAATGTGCATTTTCGAAGAAAAACGTGTATACACCACATCGGAGTGCACATGACGTAACAAAATCAAAAGTTTTAAAAATCATAACATTTTCATCCTTGGACGGATATTTATAAAAACTTTCCATAGTATGTTTCTTTGACGTGTCTCCTATTATTGAAATCAACCTAATTTCAGGTTGAACAATTCCTTTAAATTCAATGTATTTCTTGTTGTATCATGGCGGCGTGACCGTCATGTCTGAACAAGATGCATCAAAAGTTAATGCGAGTGTATTTTAATCTTTCGATTAATTACCAATTAAAATAATTAATATCATTATAATGTGCATAAAGCGTAAAAATAAGTTAAGTTTTCATTCTCTTTGATATTTTCTTTCCTATTTTCCCCTCTCGCCCCTTTATCTTCATGATTAACATGTTGTTAGCACATACATGTGATCATTTAGGCAAGTCTATAAAATGGTAGTATGTTACAGGTGTATATAAGCTTTATCAAATCAACGGAAATTCAAGTTGCGCCTCGGCCGCAACACCGCGGGAGTTCGCCCAGCGCGCTCAACGATTTCCGCTAAAACGTAAAAAAGCAGCTGGAAAGAAATGTATCGCGCACTGCTCGCAGTCAAGACAAATTTTGTTACCAGGTAGTGAGCATGCGCAGTCCTCCCCATGAAAAAATTGTGAAAAATATCCAGAGCTGAGGAAGATATAGTCAAATTATTTTGTAGTCTGTGAGCATCAATTGACCAATCACGTTCCCAGAATACCCATGAATATTCATAGAAGGGATATAATAATCACCTAATATGTCAGTGTTTAAGAGTGTGTATGTATATATATTTTTGTGAGCACTGGCATGGGTAGATGTATATGTGATCCACTTCTGAGTGTATATTTGTGAGAAATACTTCGCTAACTACATACCACCTTCCAATTCAATACGTGTTATCATCATTTCACAATCTCGCCCGCCGAACCGAGCCTTGATAACTCAATATACCAATATTCATGGTAAGAATCAATCACTGAAGAAAATTTTCCCCACGGTGGATATAATCATTACTGGTTCACAATGAATCACCATCACCATAATGCTTGTCAGTGTGAATGTATTTATGCATATAAATTGTAAACTTTTCATATTCCTTGTCTCATCTTCATGTATATTGTATTGTGCTTCTTTTGCAATATCCCTGTTTGTGAAACAGATTGAATAACGTGTCGTGTAATAAAGTTCCTCCTGTAATTGAGGTTAAAGAGTCATATACGATACTGTACTTCCTTATTATAGCTTAAATACATTTTATAAATGAATCAATAAATAATCACGATCAAGATTGATGTTTTGTCAAAGAATTTTTTAAAATATGTATTTGATTTGTATACAAAAAGATATCAATGGTCCTTACAACGTGAATACATACCGCTGTACTACTCAGTCATTTAGGTAAGCTGAATACATCTCTACAAGCATGTGAAGCCATCACTTTGCTATGAAATGGTGACAGAAGCCCCGTTCATATACCATATACCGCTATTATTACCGATGCACATCGGTAAGCAAGTTTCCAGCGAGCCGCAAAAGCACCGTTCATATACACCCCCAAAAGCCGTAATGTTGCGGTGTTTTGGACAGCTGGACTCTCTCCAAAGCAATGGTGACATGCTCCGCTCAGCCATACGAGCGGTAGGATTAGCGACCAACAGGCCAGAGCGCGATGCTAAAGGCGCAACATTTACGCCTATTTTGCGGACGCAGTTTATAAGATTCGCTTACCGCAATATTGCGGTATTATTACTAGGTCTCGATCCGCGAAAAAGCCGCAAAATAAGCGCAAAAAAGGAGGAAGCAAATACCGCATTATTTGAGCGATTCCCGTTCATATACGCAGCTATCGGTAATGCATCGGAAAAATTGCCGCAAATGTTGCGCCTTTTTCGCGGATAGGCGGTGTATATGAACGGGGTTAGAGAGAGATACAGAAAGTTGCATGGAATGAAAGAGAGAGAATGACGGAATAATAGGGTTGAACTTGAAGAGAGAGGGTGGGTGGTATAGAAAGAGCAGGGTATGGAGAGAATGCGCGCGCGCGCGCGTGTGTATGTGTGTGTGTGTGAGAGAGAGAGAGAGAGAGAGAGAGAGAGGTAGAGAGAGAGGGGGGAGATAGAGGGAGAGAGAGAGGGAGAGAGAGAGAGAGAGAGAAAGAGAGAGAGAGAGAGGGGGTAGAGAGAGAGGGGGAGAGAGGGAGAGAGAGAGGGGGGAGGGGAAAGAGAGAGAGAGGGAGGGAGAGAGAGGGGGAGGGGAAAGAGAGAGGGGGGAGAGGAGGGAGAGAGAAAGAGAGAGAAAGAGAGAAAAAGAGAGAAAAGGAGAGAAAGAAAGAGAGAGAGAAAGAGAGATAAAGAGAGATGGAGAGAGAGAGATGGGGGGGGGGGAGAACGATCACAAACGTGGCAACTAACGGGTTTGGCTGCAATAAGCCACCTTGTAATTGCAATTTGCGCATGAGCAGATTATTGCTGAAAGAAAATGACCTCAGGTCAATTTCACTACTCACAGAGTAAAATGAGAATTCATTAGATAGTCGACCACATTGCAAATTACTATCATGCAAACATGGCAACACCTATTCAGCTCTGAGAAGGCAGTAAAAGAACATTACGCTGTGTGCATCTGCTTCTATTGTTGTTCCAGGCACACTGTAAAATGTCTTTACACTCATCATTTAAGTAATATTTATTCAGTGGATTGTCCGACCATTACGAACTGGTCAATAGACTACTTATTCTCATGTATTTCTCCGGCTCGCATAGGACATATGAGGCGGAAGGAGAAAAGAGAAGAATGCGAGAATGACAAGCCATGTGTAAATTAGACTCCATTCTATGAAGTCTGAAAGTTAGGCTACCAGAAAGTATAATTGTCCGTTGACGGCCTACAGAATATCGAAAGGGGGAAATCGGGTGATCTTCTTCGCACACCTTTCCGCTCATCTGTTTCAAATCCTTGCGATCGAATGTCCGAATGTCATTTTCATTGTAATCACTGTTTTCATAATATTTTATTTCATCAATCGTGAAAGTTATTTCCACAGCCACAATGTTACAATGGTTTCGTTTCAAATGTCCTTTGCTATATCTGTTCCACCTTCTACCCACCCCCCTCCCTCTTTCTCCCAGGTTATCTTTTCGCATCTTAGTGTAAATAATGTCATTATGCACCCCCATCCCCCCCTCCCCAATTAGTCACCCCTCCCCAATTTTATTCTCAAACAACACTCATGATAACAGTTATTTGCATTCCATATTTGTAGAAGAATTCCTTAGTGTACAGGTGTATTTCTTCTCACAACATACGTCGAGTTATCACGTTTTTCATTTATTTTTAAACTTGTGTGCCCTCCATGATGCTCCTCTTTTTGACGTGTATGTATAACTAGCTCATATAAGCACCTGTATAATTCATAAAGAGGACATCACTTGATCAGCGTAATAACTTTTCGTAAAATAGTACGATCTTCAAACTACATTTTACGGTTAAAATAAACCTGAACTTCACCAAACCCTTTCATATTGTAAGGATAAATCTTTGAGAATGGCAAACGGAATTTTCTTCACGATCTTGATGGCTGCTATCCTGGCATCTTCCGTCCAAGCTGCACCCTCCCTCGGTAAGTTATTCGAATGATATTCGGTGGAAGGGGGTTGTAATGATAAAGATACAACTCAATATTTTTACCCAGTGTATATATATGTTTAAATTCATCCTAATACTACATGTATGTTGATTGTTCTTACATGTCCACTGTTATATCGTTATATATGTGATTTGTATGTATTCAAGGACCAGGGGAGAATAGCATTTTGCCGGGGCGAGTACGTGGTGTTCAAATAAATGAATGAAATAAAGTAAAGTTAGATGATTTTGTTTCTTACCATGAATCCGGATATTCAGAGCATTCCGACATTGAGTATCCCCGGTGTTGTCATTTTAAATTGACTGTGTGTGTACATAAGGTAGTTCCCGTAAAAAAATCAAGTGTGTTTTTGCAAAAAGAATAATAATGTTATGGTCACGAAATTAAAAAAGGAGTCTTTTCCTACTCGAATTAAAAAAATAAAGGTAATTCTGTGAATCATACGAAGGTGTAGCTTGCTTTTGATGTTAAAATGTTACACAAAGTGTCTGTTTGTAAAAGTGTATTAAAATACAAAACATAGGCGCAGATTTGTGGCTAATTTGGGAGAGATTTCTGTGTGAAATATAAACAAAAAATGCGGAAAATATTGTAGAATCAGTCAGGAAAATGTGTATCCTTTTTACTTAGAGAACCAGAATATTCTCGAGTCCTTTCATTAACCCATTCTCAATAGGCTGAATGTTGAATCGCACGTAGGATATGTGAGCTGGTACAATGGTTAACCATGACGATTACTATATTATGATAGCATAAACATGAACGATAACCCCTCAGTAGAGTGTAAACGCCCTCATCATGAATCGTTCAATAAAGCAAGCGTTTATCTGGAACACAGACATGACAGATGGTTGTCTTTCTCACTCATTGCAGAGTCGTATGGAGCGGATAAGAGTCAGGTGTCGGTGAGCGGCCTCTCAGCCGGGGGCTTCATGGCCGTGCAGGTGCATGTGACCTACTCCTCTTCTATCATGGGGGTGGGCGTGGTCGCTGGAGGTAAGTCTCCATCCCTCACCCCACTCTATCATGGGGGTGGGCGTGGTTGAATGGTGCAAGTCTCTACCCCCTCTATCATGGTGGTGGGCGTGGTTAAATGGTGCAAGTCTCTACCCCCTCTATCATGGTGGTGGGCGTGGTTGAATGGTGCAAGTCTCTACCCCCTCTATCATGGTGGTGGGCGTGGTTGAATGGTGCAAGTCTCTACCCCCTCTATCATGGGGTGGGCGTGGTTGAATGGTGCAAGTCTCTACCCCCTCTATCATGGTGGTGGGCGTGGTTGAATGGTGCAAGTCTCTACCCCCCTCTATCATGGTGGTGGGCGTGGTTGAATGGTGCAAGTCTCTACCCCCTCTATCATGGTGGTGGGCGTGGTTGAATGGTGTAAGTCTCTACGATTAAACTATTTTAAAGATTATTTATTGCAAAACTAAAAGTTATTCTCAAAAATATCTCAGTGAAAATAGAACAAATTAGATGTCCGTCAAAAAGAACATAACTATCCATGATGTTCAAAATCTTGCATAATATGAACCCAGAGTATACAAAACGCCTTATATTGAATAAAACAAAATGTATATTTATATAATAAATATAAGGACATACTACGTCGAATTGAGCTGTTGTATCAACACATCATGTTCACAATAAGCAGATACGTGTCTCTTTTTCTGTGCTTACAGGCCCTTACTGGTGTGCTAGGGCTAACCTGATTGTGGCGCTTACCGAATGCATGGAGACCGGAAACATCAATGTCAACTACCTGGCGAACACGGCCACAAATTTCGCCCTCAGCACTAACACCATCGATCACCCGAGCAACATGGAGAATGACAAGGTGTACGTGTTCGGAGGCACGAAGGACGATGTGGTGGTCGCGGGTAAGTAGATTACCATACCGCCCCCCCCCCCCCCACACACACACACACACACACACCTCACACATACATACACACTAATACAAACAAACATACAGGCACCCAATAACACACCCACTTTTTTTATTGATTTTTAATGTGATTCCATGTAATACAAATTAAATTCATACAATTACTTTGAATGGGTTGACAAAAAATAAACAAAACAATCATGCAAATTATATGTATGTATGTGTAAGTAGTTCTACAAATTCATTACAATAAAATAGCTGAAAATATCAAATTATTCAATTGTTGAAATCAGGTAACGATCTTAAATCCAATAAACTGAATAGCTTCCGGAATCAAGTTTTAAATAAACAAGTCAACTAATCCCCCTATCAAAAATACACGCCGAAGATTAGTCCGAACCATTCATAACTCACACACACACGCACGCGCAAACACACACAGCCAGACACACACACGCGCATACGCATACAGCCACAACAAACATTAAACATACACTCACTGTTACCCTTCAATCTCTCTTCCTCCCCTCCCCCCCCCCCCCCTCTCTCTCTCTCTCTCTCTCTCTCTCTCTCTCTCTCTCTATCTATCTATCTATCTCTCTTCCTTTCTCTCTTTCTTTATCTCTCTCACTCTCTATCACGCACATCTCTCCTTCATACACCCCCTCTCTCTCTCTCTCTCTCTCTCTATCTCTCTCTCTCTATCTATCTCTCTCTCTTCCTTTCTCTCTTTATCTCTCTCACTCTCTATCACGCACATCTCTCCTTCATACACCCTCTCTCTCTCTCTCTCTCTCTCTCTCTCTCTCTCTCTCTTTCTATCCCACACACTCTGTCTCTCTCTCTCCCCCTCTCTCTTTCTCTCTCTCTCTCTCTCTCTCTCCCCCTCTCTCTTTCTCTTTCTCTCTCTCTCTCTCTCTCTCTCTCCCTCTCGGTCTCTTTCTCTCTCTCTCGGTCTCTTTCTTTCTCTCTCTCTCTCTCTCTCTCTCTCTCTCTCTCTCACACACACACACACACACCAACACACATCTCTCCTTCACACACACTTTCTCTCTCCCTCCCACCCTCTCTCTCTCTCTCTCTCTCTCTCTCCCTCTCTTTCTCTCTCTCTATGCCATTTCTCCGTCACACTCTTATCACACCCATCTCTTTTCTTATCTCACCCGCTTTTTATCTCTCTTCTCTAAGTGTCTCTTTATCTTCCTCTCCATACATCCACGTACACATACACATACATGTACCCATACACTCAAATTGGGGCCTATCATTAACATCTTGATAATATCACACTGATTTCTCTACATCTCAAATGAAGTGATAAGAAAATGCAATGCTTTGACTTCACTTGTCCTTACCCAATCAACTACAGCCGTTTCACGAGCCGCGGAGGAATACTACCGCCATTTCATTACGGATGAAGCGAACTACCTCACCGAGTACAGCATTTCGGCCCAGCATGCAATGGTAAGATCATTCCCCGCTTCCGGTTGAAATCTTTAGTGTCATTGTTACTTTTTTGCACCAGTATACCATGCACACATGTCATGCAGATCTCAATGATTAATGTGCTATCTG
The DNA here is from genome assembly GCA_963669155.1 of Arbacia lixula. Lineage (NCBI taxonomy): Eukaryota > Metazoa > Echinodermata > Echinoidea > Arbacioida > Arbaciidae > Arbacia > Arbacia lixula. The sequence continues at coordinate 5,233,410 of OZ022587.1, read as the reverse complement.
TCTCAGAACCAGTTAAATAACTAAGAAGTCTAATCATTTGAAAGAAACATTGGCAGCTATCGATTAGTATCATCGGCAGCAGTTCAAAATGGTTGACCATTTGCATGCCTGGTAGAATTATTATCTGTGGCTTTTTTGCACATTAGTTGTAGAGAATACACATATGGCATGTAAGAGTAAATAAAAGATACCTTTTTTATTTGTTTATAGTTCATTAGTATTACTGAAGTTATTCATTGAAGGATCTAAATCTGTTATTTATCATTTAAAATAGTTCATCGATCAATCCGTTGATTTAAGTGGGTGGTGTTATAGAACACACTTGAATAGTCAATTGAACACTTTCTTTAAATGATGTAAATGATGATCTTTCAAATAATTTACTGGATGCGGTGATATCGATTCATGTTAATTGAACATTCTTCGGACAGATTACCGACAAGTATGGGAACGACTGCGCTTATTCCGGAAGTCCTTACATCAACAACTGTGGCTATAATGCTGCGTACGAGATGCTGAACCACATCTACGGTGGCCTCCAGGTGCGTGCTAGTCTGTCCACAAGGCTTTTTGAACATTGCTAGTTCAAACGTAAAAATTAAAGTCTAGTAATCACAAGACTAGTCACCTTTTCTTTCTTTTTTTCCACTTTTCTCCATCTGGTCAGGAATTGCGAATTGCGGAAATGAGAATTATTCGTCTACTGCAGCCAGTAGGGCATTTCATGACAGTTGTCAGCGCTGACTAAATAGTGAATGCTGACAATCTCAGTGAAATCTTCGGTTTTGATTGGCTTAGAGGTTCTAGCCTCTGACTGTTACTATGGTAACTGTCGGAGAAAGACAATTTGTCAGTGCTGACAACTTTCATGAAATGCCCCCTGGCCTGTTCATTGCATATTGTAGTTTGGATTGAAAATGACACGCAAACTCCCTTCGGACTCGAGCACAAATTGGTCGCCACTCATTATGCAAAGTTATTTTAATAAAAAAAAAAAGATATCGAACGTTAGCTGTGTTGATTGAAAAGAACTACTGTCCGATATTTATGCAAATAACAGCGGTACTAATGGCCGGTATGTGCAAATACCGTATTACAATTTAAGAATAATGTTTCTCTTTTTCTCTTTCCCCCCTTTTTTTTTGTCTCTTAGAGGCCAACGTTATCAACACCACAAAGTGGCACTGTAAGTATTTAAGTTCGTTTAGGCCTGTACGCTGTTATTTTCAGATTGTAACTACCATTCGCAATTGTATTAACTACGTATTTTGAAGTCATGTTTATTGATATTCAGGAAGTTTATGTACATATTCAAGTATTGTTTGATTGTTGAACTGTCCTGTTTCTCATTTAAATTTTAAATATGATGACTAAATCGCTTTGTATAAGGATTTTTTCTGAGGTATCATCGCGAAATAGTGCAATGCTTTTCAAAGAAAGTTGATCATGAAGCCCGCTCTAACCATGTACATGACAGTGCATGTATTACCATTACACGAATCCAGGGAAAAAGTAAACATATTTCTTTTAATCTCTTTTCATCTAAAAAAAATGATTGCATGTGTTTGAGCCCACCGCGGTAGTCATTGCAGTGGAATTGAATAAGAAACACTACTACACGTTACCTGTAATACTCGTATCTTTCTTATAGCTGGTGTCGTTCGATCAGACTGAGTTCTTCGACTTCGGAAATGCAGGGATCGAGAGCGTAGCCGACACCGGATATGTGTATGTGCCAACGGGCTGTCAGGTTGATGCCTCCCGTACGTAACACCGCACTCACGAGGGTGTAAAATCAAACACAATTCCGTGCAATTGTATACTTAAATCTAACACTACGTGATAGTATCGTAGGTTATGCGTATACGTAGGGTGCTAAACTGTTACACAATCTGGTGTCATTGTGTTCTTTAAGTATTTGTGATAATCGTTTACTTATGATGTAATATTTCATATCATTTTTGTGTCATCGCGCACATTGGGTATTGATGTCACTTGGTGTCACTGTTTACCTTAAGTGTTAATGTTGACACCATTGGGTTTTATCGTATACTTCGGATGTTGATTGCAACACAACTTGGTGTCATCGTTCATTTTAATGTGCTAATTGTAACAATATTTGGGTTCATCCTTTACTTAGGGTGTGACAATTTTGTACGGATATCAAATCAACTAATATGGTGTTGTCATGTAACAACATCGGATTTTATCGTATGATTTAAATGCCACATTTTACACCATGTAGTGCCATCATTTATTTAGAATATTGATTTGACACCTCTGCATCTTTTCTTCATTTTTGTCATTTTAACATCTCCCTCAGATTGCCGCGTGCACATTGCCCTTCACGGATGCCTTCAGCAATAGTAAGTTATTACCCGTAACGGTCGTGACTGTAGGCTACCCATTCGCTTATAGCTTACGAACAGCTTGGTGAAATACCTCTTAGGGCTCCTTCTGAGAAAGTGGCTCTGTTATCATCTTCTTCAGACATCGCACTGTCGTACGAGACAGTTGATGTATATACTGTACAGCTTGTCCGCAACAAAATTACAAAGGCAATTTCCGCAACAATAACTTTAAAGATATTACATTCATCAGAATGATATTTCAGTGTCAGAAACTTTAACTAATTACCTTTATCTGGCAAAACATCGTTGTATTCGGTTTGCTTCAGTGGTCATCATGAATGGGGATTTGAAAGAAATGGACACATGACATGATTGACATGACCATTGAAACAAATCAAATATGTTTTTTTTGGAAGATATAGGTAATAAGTTATAAATTACTACCCTGGAGTTTAATTCTGATTGACTTAATATCTTTAAGGTTATCATTGCGGATAGTACCGTTGTAAATTTTATCGGGACAAGCTGTACTTTTCGTCGTAGATGGAGCTGGTGCACTAAACGGCAACTGACCCATTTTCTCCTCCTTTTTGAATGATCGTAAAGAAAATGTCGGTTTATCCATTTCTGATTACACAGTGCTCTCATTGGTGACGCGTACATCACACAATCTGGGTACAACGAAGTAGCGGAGCTGAATGACATCATTGTGGTCTACCCACAAACCATTGCCAGACAGTTTGCCGGAAATCCCAATGGCTGCTGGGATTGGTGAGTTATTAGGATCGTCCCTTAATCTGTATTTTAGCCTAAAAATGTATGGGGTGGCGGGGGGTGGAGGTGGGGGGTCTTTCGAAAGGTAGTGGTCCAAAAAGTGAAAACAAAAAACAAAACAAAAAGATTCCGCCTACAATCGCGTTTGCGTTTGTGTAGTTTAGTACGTTAATTTCTTTGTTTTTTAATCACCAAAGACCGTAGCAGTTTTACAACCGATGTCAGTGATGGAAATAACTTGATCTGGTTGAGATAGCAATCTTTCTCAGCAGAGGCAGGTAATTTGATGGTCAGGTTTTGTTGATAGCACAGTTAGAAAGATGTTTATTTAGATATTCGATCATCGACCTTTATCAACACGAGATCAATGATTTTCTTTCTTGTTCATGTTGTTTTGTGTGTTTGTTTTACTTACTTATCAATGATCATGATAAGACATATTTTGCCATTATTATCTTTTGTACAATCGGTAGAGCTTAGTTAGATGTTAATAGGGATGAGAGTATGTTCTTGTTATCGTTTTGATTATCATCATTATTCTGACAGGTGGGGCCATTCTTCATTTTCATATGGTAAGTTGACAAAGAGATTCATCAACTGTGTTTTTAATACGAACAAAATGTCAAAACATCACATTTATACATGCATGTACACAGAGAGAATGAGAGAGAGAGAGAGAGAGACAGAGAGAGAGATAGAGAGAAAGACAGAGAGAGAGAGAGCGAGAGAGAGAGGGGGGAAGGAGATATGTATATATACATATAGAGAGAGAGAGAGAGAGAGAGAGAGAGAGAGAGAGAGAAGATAGAAAAAGAACCGACTTATTTGTCATGTTTGTGGGTGTCTCATTATGTAATGGAGGCGAAAGAAATAGCCTGCGATGAAGACGCAGAATTTTCAATGTCCTTTATTTTATGAGCTTTCGGCGTTCATCATTCAGCATGATGTTGCCATTGAAACTGCAAGATGGCTGAAAATAATACCATCGTAAAGGGTCTGTCTACAATAAATATTTTAGACGTATTTAACGATTTTACTGCTGTGGAATCATGGTAATTTCGTTTATCTGATTTTTACTTTCGTACATTCTTTCTTCGACTTCTTCTTGTTCAACTTTCTCTTCATCGCCTCCCCATCCTCCTTTTTAATGTATCTTCTTCTTCAAATTTTCCTTTTCTTGTTGTTCTTCTTTCTTCTCCTTTTTTTCTGTGTATTCACTTTCTTATTTTTTTTTCATTTGTCTCCTTCTTTTCGCGTCCTTCTTGTTATCCTTTATTAGTTATTCATTTTTCTTTCCCCCTTTTTGTGCTTTCTTTTGACAGCTTGCAATTTGGCGCCCCAGATGAAATTCATGAAGCAGATTATCGACCGAGTGACTGCTTAGAGAGGAGAGACGGTCACACCCCGTCTACGCTGCAGCAACTGATCAGGAATATTAACTCCTCGAATACCAAAACAACATCCGCTCCATGGACAGAATCAACTCCATGCGCCATATCAATAATTGTGCAAAAATGCAAAAAATTGCGCCTTAAAATATAAAATCAATACCGACGGTGTAAGATAATACAAATTGCAAAAATGGTCATCATGGTTTCAAAGTCAAATAGTCTATATAGTGCGACATTGTAATGTTGCACTGTTCTATTTTAATAATCATATATTTTGTTGGTGTTGGAATGAAAGTTTCGTGTGAAACGTTAAGCGTTATTTTTTTGGGAATACGTATCGGGCATATTACCATCAGTCATGTTAGTGTTAGTTCAGTCACATCAATCTGCAGTGTACAGATGATCAGCGTTGCTGGTCAGATATGAAGTAAGCATCCACCAAACTCCGTTTATACCATTGTCTCTTCTTTATTCCTCAATTCAATTTCAATTCAATTGAATTCAATTCTTTATTCATTTAACAAGCAAGAATAAACAACTTTCATGAACAATGAGTATAAGGCATCACCAGAAAGCCGATGGCTTGTGAGATGTGATAACCTTTAACATGTGGTTCAAAACAAAGTATAAAGTCCATTATTTAAATGACATACAGTAAGATGAACCCAAGTACACAAATTACATAAAAATGCATACTTAAAAAGAAACATATATCAAAGATAGACTAATACAAGCAAATACAAACGATGATATGGTCGCAACTGAACCATTGAGTCTCAAGCCTATCATTCTTCAACCCAATGTTAACATTGTGATTTTGATGTCTTCGTCTGTCCAAAAAAATACTAGACCAGCCTGGCAACACAACATCATGCAGCGAAAATAAAATTGAATATCTTGACTTCCTTTTGTATACAATTTTGTTGATGGTTATAATGGCGAACGGGATATTGATTATACATGATACAGGTGGTGGAGATGATGAAGATGCCATGGCGGTGAGAGAGAATGGGGGAGAGGAGAAAGAGAGAATGAGAGAAAGAGAGAGAGAGAGAGAGAGAGAGAGAGAGAGAGAGAGAGAGAGAGAGAGAGAGAGAGAGGGAGAGAGAGAGAGAGAGAGAGAGAGAGGAAGAGAGAGAGAGAGAGAGAGAGAATGAGAGAGACAGAGAGAGAGAGACAGAGAGAGAGAGACAGAGAGAGAGAGACAGAGAGAGAGAGAGGGAGAGAGAGAGAGAGAGGAAGAGAGCAGAGGGAAAGACAAAAAGAAATACAAAAAAAGTTTTCAGCAATGCAAACTGAAAAAGCGGAGATAGAAAGAGTGTGGAAAAGAGAAAATGTATGGGAAACAATGTATACAATAACTTATGATTTACAAGAAAATACATTTATTTTCGTGGACGATCTTTTCAGATTGGAAGTTCCTTCCGGGGAGAGCCTCTATGAAAGGTCCTTTAAAGTCGAGAACCACTGGTAAACATGTCTAAAATTTATTGTGTACAAATACATATCGAAAAATCATCAAATATTTGTCAAAAAGAAACATCCCATAAGAAAATACAAATAGATGGCATTCACTTCTTTTAAACACACCCACCCGTTTAACCTACTCATGACCATTGGCATGCATAATGTGTAGTAAGCCAATTGCGTTTTTAAGGCCTGGTAGTGTAAGGGTCAATTCTTTCATTACCATTGGCATGAATATGTGAAGTAAGTCAATTGGGTTTTAAAGGCCTGGTAATGTAAGGGTCAATTCTTTCATTACCATTGGCAGGAATATGTGTAGTAATCCAATGGACGTTTTAAGGCCTGGTAATGTAAGGGCAAATTAACTCTCTCATTACCATTAGCATTAAGATGTGTAGTAAGGCAATGGGGTTTTTAAGACCTGATAATGCAAGGGTTAAGTCTTTCATTACTATCGGCATTAAGATGTGTAGTAAGCCAATGGGGGGTTTAAGGCCTGGTAATGTAAGGGTTAACTCTTTCATTACCATTGGTATTACGATGTGTAGTAAGCCAATGGGGTTTTCTAGGCCTGATAATGTAAGGATTAATTCTTTCACTACCATCGGCATGAAGATGTGTAGTAAGTCAATGGGGGGCTTAAGGCCTGGTAATGTAGGGGCTAGAAGTTGTTGGCAGTTTTAAAACCCAACTGCCAATGAATAACAATTTGGTCTAGTACTCAATAGACTAATTCGCCTCTGCTCCAGTCAGTGAACAGTGAGCAAAGAAGAACTATAGAGCAATTAGTCTACTACAGCCAGACCTGTTTACGGTACGGTATAGAAAGATATTGGATTTGAAGTGCCTAATCCAGGCTGAGTTGAGTTAGCCGCAAGAAGCCCTCGTAAAAGGCTACCCTTTATAAACGACACTATAATGTCTATATTCAATATTTACATTGTCTATGCATTGTTTATCATTCATTTTAGGTCGTTATGCTATCGTAATACCCAATGTCAATTAGGGGTGGATGTGATGATCTCGGACGCAATTAAGATGTGATGCTGTAATACCAATGATGTATGAAGCTCGCTCCATTTATTCGTATTCAGTAGAAGGTAATTGTAAAAGTAATCAACATTTTCCCAATTCATGTTCTCTATAAGGATCCAACATAAAGTGTTCAATCTCACCAACGCCCTCCTCTCCCCATGTCCCCTCACTTCCTTTATACAGGCATATTGACAAAGACTCGCGCGCGCACGCATACACACACACACACACACACACACGCACCTACATACACACGCACGCACGCACACACACACACACACACACACACACACACACACACACCTCCCTGAGCTGCTTTCAACGTCCATCCAACAATATTGAATGCTCAGCACCATTTCAATGTTTGCACTCATTCAATCAGTCTTGCGCCAAACTTAATATCGTCAAAATCTGACCTTTAGTCCAACATTTTGCCAGGCGAGAATCGGGTTAATAAACACAGTAAACCTCTCCACCATTTATCTGTATACCAAGACGTCATGCTACCATGTCTATGTATCTTATATAGTCAAGTATTTACACACCACCGCCGTTCATAGTGTTGACTGATCATTTGAATTCAATGGATATTTATTCCCCCTTCTAGCGATACACACTTTAATGCTACGGACACGATTGTATAATCTATATTTTTCCCGTTTTCTTTTTTTTTTTTTGTATGCACGCGGTCTATCAAGATAAAGCTGCGTAAAGTTCAGTATTCAGGTTGTATGGTTTGAATCAGCTTGTGCAGACAGCTGGTGCCTTCGTATATGTTTCATTCGAAATCTATTAACGGGGTACCTTCCTTTATAGCAATCAGCAGAAGATTCCAGGGCTAGACGTTTTCAAGACCAACGTGAGTTTGTTTCTTTTATTAGTGTTATCGCATGATTTGCTACCATCATGGTGTATCATTTTGTGTATATGTGTGTGTGTGGGGGGGGGGGGGGGGGGTGCGCGGGGTGGGATGGGGTTAGCTTTTCGTGGGGGTGCCTGTGGTTGACGTTTACAGACCTTACGGTCCCACATAGTGTCCGCCAAGGTATATATGGTGTTAGTTACAAAAGGGCCCAATAATGTGAAACCTGTCTATAGCCCAAGGGAGACACAAATTATGGTCTTTATAGACAGGTGGCTGCTATAAACAGGCTCTTTAACACATGATCTCTCTCCGGCGGAATTATCCTAGTGGCCACTATATAGACAAGGTTGGCTGCTATAGACAGGTGGCTGCTAAGACAGGTTTGACTGTATATTGATATCACTATTGGGCCGCATAATCCGTCCCTCGGATAATGGAGGTCTGGTGTACATGAAAGATATACTCCTGTATAGAGGCACATGAGACACACCGACTGTATAGACCCCACTTCACTTCTCGATTAAGAGCAGGGTGAACGCCCGGTCGAGTGGCCAGAAAGTTTATACAGGAATACGGGTGAGAGACGCCGACCCCTCGTGGTTCAGCCTGCAGCCTACAAACAGTATCAAACAGGCATTAAGGGTGCTGTACGAAATATTAATGATAGTTGTGATAGATAGCTTGGAGCCTCAAGACGATGGTTCAACCCATCTTGGCTTGTTTCTGTCACAATGAACGACAGCCGTGAGGTCGATGGATTGGGGGGGGGGGGGGGGTGGAGGGAAGGGGAGGGGAGGGGGGAGGGGCGGGGGAGGGGAGGGGGGCACCTGGTAGGGAATTCATTTAGGATGGGGAGATGATATACGTGGAAGCGGCACGATGTAGTGGTTGGTTCCTCTGGCTCTCAATCAAGAGGATAAGGGTTCAAACCCATCAGCTGCCACTTGAGTTTTTCAGCAAAACATCTCATCTATATAGCTGCTCCGTACCCCAGGAGAAAATATGGACCTGGTTGGATCCTTTGATCCAGGGACTGGGGTAATAATGAGGGGGGTTTCGTGAAAAGCAATATTCTCGCTGCCGGGGATTACCCGGGTAAATGAGACCATTATATAATATTATATCATATTATATTACATTGTATTATATTATATTATATTTTATTATATCATATCATATTATATTATATTATATTATATTATATTATATTATATTATATTATATTATATTATATTATATTATATTATATTATATTATATTATATTATATTATATTATATTATATTATATTATATTATATTATATTATATTATATTATAAGATCGTACTCAATTCTATACCTTCTAATACAGCCTCATGCTATTTTTTTTAATGATATAGGCCTGCCTTTCAATCGATCGTTTCCATTGATTGCTTTCTCTCGGCTAGGTATTGCGCTATGCACTAAATTGTGCTTTTGAATTTTTGGAGTACAACGCTCTTTTTCTTTCTTTTCACCTTCTTTAGGTTGGTCATCTCTTTTTTCCTCTGAAGCTACTACTGTTTCCTAGTGCAACGGTTTGACAGTATTGCCAGAATGGGGGTAAGTTACTTTGGTAAGATCGGCCTATAGATTGTAGTTATGATATGATGTGGTCTTTGTTTGTGTTTTTTTTTTATGTACAATCACTTATATGGGCGTTGCTAATAAAGATCGAAGAAAGCACAAAATATGCTAGGCAAATCTGCCCCCGCCTATCTCTCTCTCTCTCTCTCTCTCTCTCTCTTTCCATACTATCCGCCCACTTCTGTTTTTCTCCCTCGCTTCCCGTTCCATGTTTCACTTTCTCTCTCTCCCTTACTTTAATTGTCCTCTTAATCTTTTTTTTCTTTCACATCTTTTCTCACTTTCTGTCACCCCTTTCTCCCTTTTTCTGTCTTCATTTCAGTTATGATTATTTTGTTCAGAGGCCTATACATAATATGTTTTTCTGCCAAGTTTGGTGTATCTATTTCGTTTAATAACATTTTGTTTTATTTCACTTTCAAGACAGGTGGCGGATTTAGAGGCCCCGTATCCAATTTCATGTCAATTTAACCATGAACACTGAAGATCATATTGAATTAGTCATACGAAATTACGTAATACAAACAATGTTTTTGTAAACCAGAGTGTGAGAACAAAAACAATACGTGAGATACGTTACAATCAGATACGGTAATGATTGAATATGGCAGACAGAAAGGTCGACGCCAGACGTGCTTGGGCGCGCAATTAACTTGGTGACCCGTTATTTTTATCATACTACCTCTAATACGGTTTGATATACATTCAAGTGATACCTTGCATAATGATTATATTTGTTAACTTGGACCGATGAGATACGGTAACGTACGTGATCAGTCGCATCTGGAGCATGTTGCATATATAGGTTTTCAATTATTGTAATTTACCATCGATGGTAACTATTATGTTATGGTAACAGGTGCAATAATGAGAGCTTAATGGCTGTTGCCATGGTAGCTACTATTGATGGTGAGTTACACTAATTGAAAACCTTTATGCAACATGGCCTAGATCAGATAGGTAACGTGAATTGTATTTGTAATGTTGTAGTCCATATCTATAAAGTATATGATCATTTATACTTAAATCGTTCTCAATGTTAATTTGAACTGCTTCCGCTGACACATTCCCCATAGGAACATAAAGTTTTCTCCATATGCTAGCTCCCTCTATATTTCTTTTTTGTGAATATCAAAGTGGTATTGTATTCATTCGCGATCGAAACATTTAATTCATTATCTACGTAGATGGTTACAAGCGTATCGTTTTTACAAAATGTTGTTAAATTGATGTTCTACGAGGTAGAAATCATTCATTCGTGTTGAGTCTGTTATTTTATTATTGGAATTTTGTTGTATGATTACAACATGAATTATGCTAATGGACTTCTATTGGTCAGATACGTTACCTTTCATCGATTTTCTTTGCATCCAGAATTTATTTAATCTGGCAGAGATGTTGCTTGCCATTCTATTTCCTATTGCAATTGTGATACGTAATCAAAACTGTTCATAGGCCTATACGTATACCCAGTAATTAAATGGCAAATATAAACTCAATTTAGGGTTGGACATTTCGTGCCAAAATTGTCTCTCTTTTATCAATACTTCGTTTTTATGAATTACGGTCATTTCTACGACATAAAAGAGACAAGGTTGACTTCAAAATGTTTTATTAATGTTGGTACATCTTCAAGCTTTAGTTTGACAAATGTTCTAGCATATCAAAACAAGAAAATTGGTACTCCCTCTGCGTGAAATGTAAGTTTAAAGTCAGTGAAAAAAGTGTTTGGAAATATCTTTTGAAAAAAATGTTGGTTGCTTAAAGTTACCCGGGGAATGTCTTGTATTTGTAAAAGTATTAAGGTCTCTGAATTCATACTACTATATTAAACAAAAGATTGTGACGTTGTATGATGTTGACATTTGTACAATTTTCATTGCGCATTCACGTTAGGAGAATTTGTACCCCTTCCATTTTGTAGGCTTACACCATTTCAAACAAATTGTTTTTGCCAGTTACATTTACATTCATGATTATTTCTTTAAAACTCCACATTGAGATATCGTTTCGGGCTGAGGAGAGTAGTTCGTTCAGCTAACTCCAAAAAAATAGCCACACCCACCATTATACCATATACCAACCAAAGAGCGCGGCACCAGTGCCCTTGCTAATGTCTGGGCTATGTAAATAAAACACGAGTGACGTGTGCACGGTACGATGCATGACAAGTACAGAGATTACTTACGTTACAATGCTTGCGTAGTTGATATTTTGCAGCGCGCGTGCACAGGCTTGGTGATAAAAACCTAGAAATGCGCAAATTAAACCTTGTATTTCGTACTACAGTGATCCACGTATGTTATTATAAAATGTAACTCAGGTTGTCACCTCGGTACGCGGTACTTGCAGTGCACCGAGTGCTCGCTTGATTGCTTGTGCCAAGTGAACCTTCAGAGCCGATAAAGTGAGTCAGTAATTGTGTGTAAGCTGTTTTTAACAGTGAAATTGAACAAGTCTACCGATGCACTCTGCGAGTTAAAGCTCGTCATTGCATAGAAGTGGCACTCGTCTATTTTTGTACTGAATTGAGCAGAGCTGCAGCTGAGCTCCACTTGATGCCGTAGGATTATTACCGGACCAAGGAGAGTCATGTCAGCCGTAAGTCCGGGGGAGGTAATGGGGAAGTAGGGGTGTAGCAGTTGGATGTCTGAGCAGCACACAGTCATGACACTCATTCGATCGGTCATTATTCTCCGTGATATTGTTGTATTTGTTGATACAAGCTTTGTCCACTGAATATGTTACAGAATGAATGAACTGCCACTTAATTGCTTGACTCTAGCAATACCATAACAAGAATGTACATGGAAAATTCAGTGGTGTACTGTTATCATATCATGGACATTGACTCAGTCATACACTGCAGCTCAAAAAGGAACTGGCAGAGGGTAAGGGAAAGGGAAGGAGACTACAGGATGAAACATGATTCATGCTGGACTGGACAAAATATACCGCGGTTTAAAACTGCGGCTCCTTCCCTTTCTTCCCTTTCCCTTTCCCTCAGCCAATTCCTTTGAGCTGGAGTGTATGTTCAGGTGATGGTGTTATACTGTCATTAATGTTGAATCTTCTGGGATCCAGCTCCTTTGAACACCTCTTAGTTAGTATTGGGGGTATGTCAACAAATGTAGAAAAGAATGCCCCAAATGAGAAGGGTTATCGTGGCTTAAAAGTGTGCACTCTTCCCTAATTTAAACTTTAGTCTGACTAAAAAATGACCCCTTGACTTTGAGTTCGAGTGTAGTTCAATAAGTTTACAGATGAATGACTCAGTACAATTGCAATTACAATGATATTGTTTCACAAACCATTCTTTAAACTGTTTGGTCAAAGCGTTTACGACCCATTCTTTGTGTTTTTAATCAATAATTGTGTATGAAACTCACCAAGACAGTTTTGGTCATGTTTTTAGTGGATTATTGAATGATTAGAATTATTGAGAAGTGTATAGTAGCTTTAAGTCTCTCAAAACTCAGACTTGTCTTAGTTATACTATCAGTATCAAATTTTGTCAAAATTCTACATAAGAAATCAAATATCATGTAGATGACTGATGGTGAAGTATAAACTTTTACTAGATTGGAAGAAGGAGGGAATTATGTTACTGTTATCATAAATACACTTTGATTTATCGAAAATCATGCCTTTTCTGTAAGCTACTGTATACATTGTAGATCTTATCATAGATCAAATCACTAAACTGTGGCTGATCATTTAAAATAAAACCAGTGGAAATATATTTGATATTATTAATGAATGAAAGAAAGTACACTGAATTAGATGCATGTCATATTGATGGAGAAAGATCCCCAGCTAGATTTCACAATTGGTTTCAAAATTATAATCATATTTCTTTCCTCTTTGATCCTCCCCTACAGCGGCGACATTAAATCCAATAATTGCGCGTCCGCGTCAGACACCACCAAACAAAAGATAATCACACACAAAATTTTGCAAAACACTTTCAGGGCAGTGGTCAAATAATCATATCGCCATGGCGATCACATTACGGCGGGTCCACGCGGTGCGATGGCTCACGATGGTTGCCATGGTGCTGCTGATGATCGGGTGGTACTTACAGAGCCGCCAGGCCCGCCAACGAGCCTATGTGCAATCTTTGCAGGAGCCGAGTATGAAGCTGGCGGGGGGAGAGTTCATCCTGGACGGGAGAGAGATGACCATCATCTCAGGGAGTATGCATTACTTCCGGGTCATGCCGGAGTACTGGGAGGATCGCATGCGCAAGATGAAAAGTGGAGGACTCAACACGCTCACCACGTAAGTATGGGTCCATGTTGTTTTCTCCTTCATTTCTTAAATTTGCTATACATGCACCATTGAGGCATTGAAGCATCATGTAAACAAATGATGACATGATTTTGATCATTTTCTATACCGGTACTACTTGAACAGGTCTTTTCGGCCCCATTTTGTGCACTTTACGCGTCAATAAAGTCCTATTCAGTTGATTATATAAACTTTCATTCTGGAGTATGTTTTTCTCTTTCCTTTAATATTTCCAGAAAGTATTCACATTGATATAAATGTTTTTGGAAAATGGATGTCCATACCAGTACTTCCTGATCATTATTCTTCTATCTCTCTTGATTTTATCCACACAGATATGTGCCTTGGAACCTTCATGAGCAAGTCAGAGGAGATTTTGATTTCACCGGCATCCTGGATGTCGTGTAAGTATAGTTTGCTCATTGTAACTAAGGGATACTTCACCCTGAAGATAAGTTGGTTTCAATAAAAGCAGAAACATGAAAGAAACATACTAGTGAAGTTTTGACGAAAATCCGTCAAAGGATTTCTTTTGAAATAACAGTTTTGTGACGTTATGTGATGTGCTCTCCCATATGTAGTGTACAAAATAATTCCCCTGTAAAAGTGGATATTTTCGGGCGATTGATTTTTCGCTCGGCGGAGTAAAATTCAATTGCATATCTGTAATGTGCAGAGTTACAATGATATCAATGGCAATCACTGCTTGGTGCTTGATGGGAATTTGGTTTTCTTGTATGATTACCTTGTACAGAAATGTTTGATATTTCCTGGTCTTGAATTACTTTTATGGATGTTGAATTCAGCTTGGTTAAATCAAATTAAAAAAATACAAGTATTTCAATCTAAAAAATCATTGATAGACGATCTCAATGGCCAATAGAGTATTTGCATAGAATTCAGTCAAGTTTTACAGATTTGTTATCTTGAGATATTTGCCACAAATTGCTATTTTGCGAACGATAGTCTTCCTTCAAAAATTGCCAAGTATATCGCAGTATGTAGTGCCAACTGCACCATCCCTGAAAAGAAGGAATTTAAAAACTTTGACATGGAAAATAGAAAGGGAGAGAGCAAGAAGGAGACAACAGACCACATATCTCAAGAGAATTGCAGTTTGGAGTGGGAAGTCCACTCTGGAAATAATAAATCACATACACAATAGAAATAAATGGCAATCAATAGTCGCCTATGTCAGTAGCTAATAACATTAACACGAACAGAAGGAGAAGTGCCAACTCTTCATGCCAAGATACAAGAATTTGAAAATGTAGCATTTAGAAACATGATTACTACTACATGTATGTGCCTCACAGATTGACAGATTGAGAGCATTGAAATAAGATGTAACATGAGAACATACGAGGTCTACCAGTAGTGTGTGTTGGCAGAAGTCCAATTGTAATCTGTTAGTAGTCTAGGCTGAAGGCTGTGAAGTGTTGTTTTTTTTTCAATGTGCCCTGAGTGCTGCCATGACATTAATCGTATACGCCATATATTTAGCGAGTCTAATTTTTCGCGCATCGGGACTTCTCAACAATTTCGCGAGTGATGAAATCATGATTGTGGAGTACATAAGAAATCGATATCATTCACTCATTTTAGGAAGCAAAGTTAGTAATCCTGCATTAAAACAGAAATAATGTGATTCCATACTAAGTAATGATTGTGTATTATTAAAAAAAAAACAAAGCAGCCTGTAGCCTAGATCTAAGGCTACTCCAATGTGGAGGTTGCCTCATTTGTGCTTTCATAATTAGTTATGATTGTGTATTATGAATAAAGAAGCCTACAGCCTAGATCTAAGGCTACTTCATTATGGGGCTGGCCTCTAATGTGATTTCATACCTAGTTATGATTGTATATTATTATTTTTAAAAAAAAATGCAGCCTGTAGCCTAGATCTGAGGCTACTTCATTATGGAGGTAACCTCTCCTGAGGTCAGGATGGCTTCTTTTACTTTGTACTTTGAGAGGCTCTAGTGTGTGCTTTGAGTAGGTTTTTGCTATAAATGTACATTTTCTTGGCAATTATACAATCATGATGGGTATAATTCAAGCAATCCATTGTCTATCGCAACAAAGGAATCTAGCGAAAGCAAGAAATAACATTTTAAATAGTGCACTGCACTTAAAATGCCATTTTACTGAATTCCACAATGCTATAGCTCATACTATGTACACACAAATATCTTGAAAGAAAACAGGAAGTGCGCTGTCTGGAAGTGACAGAACAAGAGGAAATGGAGTGAGAGGCAAGGGTAATATAAATTGAAATTGTTTAAGGTACCTGCAGTGTAGGTATAGATAACATTCTTTAAAAGAATGACTCGGCAAGCTCGAAGGGAATCAGCTATTCAAAATAGTGTCAACGTAATTATTAATAAGGAAGGATAGAAAGATTGGAGGAGAAATAGAGCTGGAAAGAGACATCCAGCATAGAGCAAGCCTCACAAAAATTACTTTTCAAATATCCCACATAACATTGGTTATGGAACAAATTAATTTGCAACAATTGTGTCTGCTATGCTAACAAAGCTACATGGGGCTTTTATACAAGGTGCTTTTGAAAATACAAGTTGATACATTTGATTTCCAGGATTTTACGGCCTATTGATGGGACGTTATTTGATGATATCTTTAGAACGTTCCTTTACTGTGGGTGCTCACATAAAGTGGCAGGTCTCTGGAAGGAGGGGGGGGGGGGGGGGTGTGGGGTGTGTGTGTGTTTAGATCCCCTACCCCCCCCCCCCCATGGGATCTCTAATTGAAAAGGTTGTACAGGGTTTTAGAGGTTTTAACCCTGGTTGGGGGGATAATAAATTTAGAAGGTGACCTTTTGTTACGCAAACAACATTTGTAAGGGACCCTTTGAACTGTTATCTGTGTGACAAAAAAACATTTTTATAATCTATAATCCCATCAAGATTTCATGCCTGAAAGGAAAATGTTTGCAGTTATGACACTGGGGTTGGCATGGACTTTGCTCATACAGAACAGGTACAATCATCTAGCTGAAAACACATATTTCAACATGATTAATATACAATCGTGTAATACTTACGTGCTTGTTATCGTACTGTAGCTAAGATGCACTCGGTACTGTTGCATACTTTTTAATGTACTACAGTAATATCTAAATGAACAATAGAGGGTTCCCATGAGCAGCCATATTGGACAAACAATAAAAACCTGTGCATCAGACCATGAAGAAAATCATTGTATGATGCACAGGTCTTTATTGTTTTGTCCTCCAATATGGCTGCTCATGGGAACCCTCTATAAACTTTGTATCTGCTAAGAACTAACAAAACAATCTGTTATGAATTTACAGTACAAGGCCATGTTGCATATAGGTTTTCAATTACTTTCTTGTAACTAACCATCAATGGTAACTACCATGGCAACATGTGCAATAATGAGAGCTCATTGGCTGTTGCAATGGTAGTTACCATTGATGGTAAGTTACAATAATTGAAAATCTATGTGTGCAACATGACCCAGGAGATTGAAAGTAAGATAATAAGTTTTAGTGCGGACCCACCTTAGGCCGAACACACAGGACAGCAAGTCTTACAAAACTTGTCACAACATAACATATTAGTAACTGTCTTCTTTGTGTTTGTTTTTTCTTCATGCTCTCAGGAAATTCTTGAAGATGGCTCAGAAAGTGGGGCTGTACGTCATCTTTAGGCCGGGCCCTTACATCTGTGCTGAGTGGGACTTTGGGGGACTGCCAAGGTAAGAGGGGTGCAGGATTGTTCCCCTAGGGGTGCTCTGTGACACCAAAATGACCATGGGCTAGGAAATGCTCACTGGGTGTGGTCAAACTCTTCATATATTACATTCAGAGCATTTTTGGAAACCATTCTGGAATACAAATTTTGTCTCTCATACATGTACACATGTACACTACAGCTCAAAGGAATTGGCATGGGGAAAGGGAAAGGGAAGAAAGGGAAGGAACCGCAGTTTTAAACCGCAGTATATTTTGTCCAGTTCAGCATGAAACATGATGCTTTAGCCTAAAAAAACATCATGTTTCATGCTGAACTGGACAAGATATGCCGCGATTTAAAAGTGAGGCCCCCTCCCTTTCTCCTCTTTCCCTTTCCCTATGCCAATTCCTTTGAGCTGTAGTGTAGGTACCACACAAGTTAGGGAATTGGTAGAAAAATGAAGAGGAATATGGAATAATACCCTCTGTTTAAAGGAGATAGATCTGCATACTGTACACGAAAGAACCTATTTCACTGGCAGATGAAGAGCAGTGTTGAAATCATCTTGTAAGGTATTAAAAGGCATATACTGTCCTGGGAAGACAAAAATTCCTACAAAAGGTGATCGTGATCAATCTTCTTGCCAATGGTCTTAAATTTATGTACTGTCCAATTTAGAAACTTGCTGAAAGTTATTTGCTCATAAAGTATCCACGTTTGGAGTTATTAGTGATTTAATCACAAATCCTCGAAATGTTCGGTCCGAACAATGTGAGGATTTGTGACTTAATCACTAATTACTCCAAATGTGGATCATATGCGGGCAAATAACTTACAGCAACTTTCTAAAATGGATAATACATGAATTTAAGACCATTGGCAAGAAGATTGCTCACGATCACCTTTCGAAGGCATTTTTGCCTTCCCAGTACAGTATTTGCCCTTTAAATTGTCATGTGTGGACACCCAGAGAGAGTACACTCATCACTCAATATACATGTACTAGGCCCATGGAAACTAAGGCCAACATCTGGACAGTAATAAGCTATTTCACATCAACATGTATGCTGATTATATTAATATTAACTAACTCAGGCTGTTACTTTCTTAACGTATTGATATTGATTGATATTTATTGTTTTGACAGCTGGCTCTTGGCTGATAAGGAGATCAAGATAAGGTCCACCTACCCTCTCTACACGGATGCTGTCAGTAAATTCTTTGACCAGCTTATCCCCAAGGTGGTCTCATTACAGGTAGGTGGCTATTAACCCTTTCAATCCGATGGGAGGATAGAATGTGTGAGAACTAAAAATGCTTGTTGAGGCTTGAAACCAAGATAGTTTATCAGCTGGGGGATTTATAATAGGAAAAGAGAGAGAGAGAGAGAGAGAGAGAGAGAGAGAGAGAGAGAGAGAGAGAGAGAGAGAGGGAGGGAGGGAGGGAGGAAGGGAGGGAGGGAGGGAGGGAGGGAGGGAGGGAGGGAGGGAGGGAGAGAGAGAGAGAGAGAGAGAGAGAGAGAGAGAGAGAGAGAGGGGGGAGGGGGAGGAGGGGGGAGGGAAGGATGGAGGGAGGGGAGGGAAGGATGGAGGGAGGGAGGGAGGGAGGGAGGAAGGGAAGGAAGGAGGGAGGAAGGGAGGGAGAAAGATAGGGAAGGAGAGAGAGAGGGGGGAGGAAGAGGGGTGGGGGGCAGACAAAGAGAGAGGGAAAGGAAAAGCCTTTTTTTCATTCAGTAGCTCATTCCCAAACGGTCTCATTATAGGTAGGTGGCCATTGACAAGCTGGACGGATTGAAAAAGAAAAGAACAAGAAAGGAGGGGGATGGGGTGAAGAGATGTGAGATAGAGTGATCAGGAATCAGTGCTACTAATTATAATTTTCAAAAATTCATGTTTTTCTAATACATCTCATTTTTCTCGAACCCTAACCAATCAAGTTTCCTTGCTTCTGCTTTTCTTGAATTCAATTCATTTTCATGCTTTTATTCACCCTTTAAAATTCCTGTGATCTTGCTAAATATTTTCATCCTAGTACAATCATGGCGGTCCAATCATTGCATTCCAAGTGGAGAACGAGTATGGAGCGTTTGGAAAGGAGAAGGCCTACTTGGAGTTTGTCAAAGAGGTAAGATGTACATGTATTCAGTAACGCTGACTCAAAATGGATATCTCTCTGTTATCTGATGTAAAAAAAATTTCCTTCTTGTTTTTTTGTGCTCTTGACATTTCCCATGCAATTAATTTAGGAGGTGAGAGCATACATGTAGTTTGTCAAGGTGAAAAGACAGTATTCAGATTAAAAACAGAGCCATCCAATATCTCTTCATGTTTACCACAGTCCATTTTAAAATATCAAGTATGGATATATTTTTCTCTGCTTCTTGACTTATTTCCATTGATATGCATTGGATATGGTTATAGTTGTAACAGAGTTGAATGGTATGCTCTTGTGAAGATGCAGAGAAGCACTCTGTAGCGTCACCTGAAGATGACGATCATGCATTGTGAGCTCACCAGTTTGGGACAAAAGCATGAGCATGTTACAAATTTCAACATTCTAGAAACGGAATCGTATATTTTTTTTATAAGATATAGTGCCGAGCTGCCAAGTCTCCCTGATTTCGCAGGAGACTCCCTGAAAATAGACCGATATTAGTGCATTAGATTACATCACATCACCCAATCTCCCTGATTATTGATAGATTATTGCCATTAGGTTGTATGCATTTGATAGACATTTCCCTGACTTCTGATTACATTTCCACAAATCTTCCTGGTTGTGGAATTTCAATGTTGGTAGCTCTGTATAGTGAGCATCCTCCTTCTTATGCTTTGCTGACAATTATTTATCTCTCTTACAAGAGGATGGTCAAAACTTTGTCCTTACTTTCAACCAATCAGACAATAACATTCTTTGAATGCGGCACAAATGTATATAGC
The DNA here is from genome assembly GCA_963669155.1 of Arbacia lixula. Lineage (NCBI taxonomy): Eukaryota > Metazoa > Echinodermata > Echinoidea > Arbacioida > Arbaciidae > Arbacia > Arbacia lixula. The sequence goes on along the minus strand of OZ022587.1, from coordinate 5,212,974 downwards.
ACTTTTCATAAGAGATTTATATCAAAGCGTTTTACATGCAACAGTTGAACAAAATAAAACAACAGAAGAAAAATGAAATTACCGAACATACTATAAAAGATGAATGTAACAAAACATAACATCCTTTTCTTCCCTGTAGGCCATGGTCAAGCATGGGGTCACTGAACTGCTCTTGACCTCTGATAACACCAAGGTTGCCATGGAGAAGGGAGGACTCCCTGGAGGTAAGGTGGTTTCATCTTTAATTAGTATGCAAGGCATAGACACAAAAGTGCCCTTGGGGGGTGGGGGAGGGGAGCGTTTCACCAAGCTGCTCTTAAGCTAAGAATAGACCAGTTCGTAATTACACCAAGGTCAGACAATCCACTGAATAAATACTACCAGACTGTTGACTGGGATTGTTTCACGAAGATGTGTTTGATGATGCAGTTTGTAGATTTCTCCGAATACATCACTTTTGATTTTAAATGAAGTTGCAGTTTGAAGATTATGTATATTAATAGTGAAATTGACAAATGCATGCTGTTTTATTGGGTATACTGGACTGTGACCAAAACTAGCAGCCATATCTTGAAAAAGGCCCATGGACTGGTGAAGCTAAATTGATTTTGCAATGAAGCTGCTTGCAAATTAATGACTGGAATTTTTTTAAGTGCAGGAAAGTCAAATTAATGACACCATACTTTAACCTGTTGGACGAGACCATTTTAGTTAATTAATTTTGAGTCATAGTTGTATGTCATGTGTGCTATTAAATGAAAGTGTATAATTCATAGAAATATTTCTGATTGATTGTTTGTATCATTTTTTTTCTAGTTCTGAAAACAGCCAACTTTCAGGATCATGTGGATCGACACTTCGCTGACCTACAAGACATACAGGTAAAAATTAGGTAATTTAGAAACTCAAAATGTACGGCCCGAACATTTTGAGGATTTGTGATTTAATCACTAATTACTCCAAATGTGGATCATTTCAGGGCAAATAACTTTCAGCAAGTTTCTACAATGGACAATACAGGAATTTAAGAAGATTGCTCATGATCACCCTTTGTAGGCTTTTTTGTCTTCCCAGTACAGTATATTCCTTTGAAATGATGGAGGGATAAATGAAAGGATGAACAGACAGATGGAGGAATGTATGACAAAATGGTTAGATAGTTAAAGATGAATGGAATGAGGAATATTTTTACAAAATTATGAATTTTGAATGAATGGTGAATGGATGAATGAATGGAGGAAGAGATGCATGGATTGATGGATGGATATATTAATTTTTTGTGCACTCGTTCACATTGACAGTAGATGAACGTCAATATGTTGACTCCTATAGTTCACCCACTTCATTACATCATTAAATGATCCATTCTTGATAGAACATAAGATGAACTAACCTAAGAATTGCTTAAAATGTAGCCCGATGTATTCGGCGGTATCATTCATCTTAAAGACAGCCTGTCCCTTTTTCAGATCACCACAAAACCATCGAACCATTGGCAAAACTTATAGAGAAGCATTAGCAAGCTGTATGTAAATAATTTGAAACTGATACGCATTGTAAAATTCAAATAATGCATGTAAACAACGTCTGATTAATAGTCTTTACCTCAGGCTCTTGGCAGTTTGTGTTGAGATATCTGCTTTATTGATTAATCTGTTTATTAAATTATAAAACGCATTATGAAAAAAATTGTTCTATAGAAGGAATCATGTCCAAAGTTTGGTAATTACCCATAAAAGTAGGATTTCACACATGCATAATAATAATCACATAAATACTCTAACAAAGACTAATACTTTTTTCGTAGTTTGAAAAAAGTCGGTTTGAAATTTAACGGCTGAAATTTTGACATATACAGAAAGCTTCAACATGCTATATTCTTAGAAATGGTCTTGAATCACACTTTCTTCAATTTACGATCGTGATAGACGATTTCAAATTTTGAGCTTGCAAAAGGGACGAACAATTTTTAAGTCGAACGTTGAGTGAATGACACATGTTCAGTGCATGGAAATGACATCATCTCAACACGTTCAGTAGACGTTTACCCAAAACAAGAGCAGCCTATTTATGTACTGTTGCCCCTTAGCTATATAGAAATCACAGTGCTGCAACAAATCCTCGGTCTTGTTGTTTTCAGGGTAAGGACATGCCATTGATGGTCATGGAGTTCTGGTCTGGCTGGTTTGACCACTGGGGAGAGAAGCACCACATCTACAACATAGATGGTAAGCAGGACATCCAATGCTTGACCATTGCCTGACCAAGCACCACAAATATTGTGTCGTACGTCTCAGTCTGTAGGCTACAGGAGCCGAGTGGGTTTTCGACAATCTGCCCAAACCCTACTTGAAATCTAACAATTCCACTTAATTGGGAGGGAAAATTTTACAAGGTTGAGATCTAGCAATTCATGTAAATCCACTTTAAGTCAGTTTCTAGGTCTATAATAATTGGGAGGGAAGTTCTTATATAGTATTCTCTTCCATTTTCTGTGGTTTTTTTTGTTTACAAAAGTGTATTTTTTTGACCTGCAAAAGAACTCCCTGTCTTTAAACAAGAGAGTGTTTTGTCGCCCACTATGTCTTCAGGTATTACTAGTTTGACAGAGGCCATTCTTAAACAGGGTGCGTCCATCAACTTCTACATGTATCACGGAGGGACCAACTTTGGCTTCATGAACGGCGGGAACTTTGAGGGCAAATATGTGCCGACTATTACTAGCTATGGTGAGTACTCAGCATGGCATGGAATAATCTAACATAGAGCTGGGCCATGTTGCATATATATTTTCAATTCTCCCTATAGCATATAGCCGATATCAAGCGATATCACCTCGCGATACCGATATCTAATCGATTGCTGTTGGGACATATACTTCCGGTAAGAGTTTGTCGTCGGCAGAAAGTGAGCTAGAAATCACTTTTTTTGATGAATTAAGCAGCGAACATTTTGTATAAGGTTATGGTTAGGGTCAGGGTTAAATTTAGAATTAAGTTTAGGGTTAGTGTTAAGGTCAGGGTTAGGTTTAGGGTTAAAATTCATAAAATTAGTTAGATACCCTGGTCCGTTAATTGTACGGGATTGCTGAATGTTCGTGGACCGGAAGTTCATATCCCAAGAATTAAAGGTAAAAATATTAGAGCGCCACACACGTTCAGATTCGGAGAGCTATATGCGATAGGGAGAATTCTTGTATCTTACCATCAATGGTAACTACCATAGCAATAACCAATGATCTCTTATTATTGCACATGTTGCCATGGTACAACACTTACCATTAATAGTAGGTTACAATTGAACACTTGAACACTGGCCAGAGGAAGACAATGAACCACATATCTGAAGAGAATTGCAGAAAGGAGTGGGAAGTCCATTTTGCAATTCCAGTATGGTTGTCATTGTTTTGACACAAGATGACCGCTGTCTCCTGGAAGGCATAGATCAAATTAAACCAGAATCTAAGTATTGTGGACATGACTTATGGAAGAGTTTGTACACAAATGAGTGTAATTATAAATAATCTGTCTTCTCAAAGAGTTAACAGGAAAGAAAATGTGTGTAAACATGGATTTTGCTTTCTTCTTTTTTGTTCCAGATTACGATGCTCCGTTGTCAGAGTCTGGGGAGCCCACGGAGAAGTTCTTCAAGTTTAAGGAGGCCATCGAGAAATATGCAGGCAAAGGGAGAGGTAAGTCAGAGAATGATGGACATGTTGCCCACAGTTCGATTTTCATGCTTAATGAACCCTGGTCCTGGTAGAATTTCAACATTTGCCTTGGAACTGCAGTAACCAAAGGGGTGTGGCTTCATTGCACCCTATTAGGAACTCAACGTTTATTCCTATATTGTTGTCACTTGTGCACACAGAGATAGCATGGTAGTCGCATTGTTTAGTATCTGAGTGGAGTGGAGCGCTCGCAAATATGCGGGCTTAGAAGAGAATGGGTTAAATGAGAATGACACCCTGAAAATAACATTGAATTGACTAAAAGCAGAAGAAACAGATTGGTAAAAGTTTGAGTAAAAATCAAACATGTTACAAGGAGGTTGTGAATTTGTGAAAATCGTGATTGCTTCATTTATCATTGAATTGTGATGATACATGTACTTCGGCAACTCCATTGGTGCTCAATGATATATGTACTATGTATCAGACGTTTAACAATGTGTAACACTGTCTAGAGCATCACTTGTCTATCTTGGCTTCTAGTGAGATTTTTTAAGCATAAAAACTTCCCTTTTTGAAAATAATGACAAGTAATATTTTTCTTTATTAAACTTTTAACATGATGGGAAATATTCTATTTAATGTTACATTTTTCAATTCAATTTTTGGCGTGATTGAAAACATATGATTTCAAGTATTATTTATTCAAACAATTTTCCACATTATTTTTGTTTCTTTTGCCTCAGTCCCCAGCAAGCTACCCGAGCTCCCTGTGGCAATAGGGAAAGTGGCTTACTCCACCATTGATGTGACGCACTCTATGACACTGGAGGCTGTCCTAGAAATAGCTGGTGTAAGTACCTTAGAAATGCTTCATGTTCCCATGGTGATCTTGCGAAAAATCTTCAGAAAATTACAGTAGATTGAGGTTTCTAAGATAAAGCGGTGTGAAGAAAAAAAGGAGAAAATATCTCATTCCATTGGAATTTAATGGGAAAAGCGTAGAATGATGAAAGAAATCATCTTGTTTTCATGGTGATATTTATTTATTTATGTGATTTATTCCATCCACTTTTACCTGGGTAGCCCCGTCAATGAGCAAAGCACTGTTCTCCTCAGGGGCCCTGGTAGAAATACGGTTGAATGAGATATAATATTTACTGTTTCTATGGTAATGTGGTAAATTAGCAATAGAGATGATTCTTCTGCTTCTATGGTGATGTGGCACATGCAATTATAACAAATATCTATTTATGGCTCTGTTATGAAGAGATGGAAGATTAAAAATGTGTTGATTCAAGGTATTGTGACCCATGACTGCTAATGTATTATACCACCCCTCCTTTCCACAATGCAGAACCCCATTTACAATGATGACACACTGAACATGGAGGCTCTACCAATCAACAACAGGGGTGGTCAAGGTTATGGCTTTCTGCTCTACAGGACCAAACTGGCCAGCAAGCCTTCCAAGCTGGCATTCGCCAATTCTCCCAGAGACAGAGCTCAGGTAAAATGTAGCGATTTTTAACCAGTCACAAGAACATGGATTTCAGACAAAAGTTGCACAAAAAATCATTGAATAAATGCAATTATACAATGGCATAAAATTATGACAACATAAATTGGGAGAGTGGAAGAATCCAAAGATGCTAGGTTTGTAGGCTGTGCCCCTTTAAGAATATCGTTAATATTAACTTCCAAATTAAAATTTGTTGACAGAAGTGAAAAGAAATTATTTATCATACATTTGATGTACGTACATCATAAATGTCCATTACATCAATTCTCTGTAATTGGCATTAAAGGGCATATACTGTACTGGGAATTGTTCGGCCCGAACATTTTGAGAATTTGGGATTTAATCACTAATTACTCCAAATGTGGATCATTTGAGGGCAAATAAGTTTCAGCAAGTCTCTAAAATGAACAATACATAAATTTTAGACCATTGGCAAGAAGATTACACACACTCCCCTTTTGAAGGCTAATTTGTCTTCCCAGTTTGCTATAATAATAAATTCATTAATTTGCCCGGTAATCCATCTATATTTGTATTTTTTTACTTGTTTGTTTGTGCTTTGCCAGGTGTTCCTGAATGGAGATGAGGCTGGTGTATTGATGAGGAAGACTGATAAAGAAGGATACAAGCTGGAATTATCAGTAAGTCCCACTGAATCTACCACAGCCATAACAAGTATACCTAGAGTACAGCCCATATTGAGACAGTGTACTATACCCGGACTAACTTTATGGGACACCAAATAAAACAACATGAAACATTATAAGTGGGTCAACATCATTGATTTTGTCCTTAGAATCCTTATGGTGTATTGAGTTTGTCCACATAATATTTACATCAAATACAGTAATTGAAATCACCCACTGTTTGTATTTCCGTGATGGAAATCAGTGATTTTGAAGCAGCATCAGGTGCTTTATTTTGCACCCCATAAAGCTTTTACAGGTTTAGTAAACTGTTTTCACTCAATCTCTGTTCTGAATACGGGCATAAGACTATGAAAATGTTCTTTTTACAGAATCCTGTAATATCCTGTTTATGGCAAGATTTGGCTTTATTTTGGATCTGTTAGCTTCCTCAGGCTTGTGACAACTGAGTTGGTGTATTTCTTGTCCTAGATGGAGCTGTTGCAGTATGTCGATCTGAGAGAATCGAATCGTACTCCAACAGTTGCACCTGCGACAAAAAATATGGTAATCCCTTGGTGGAGGTCTAAGGAAGTTAAAAGATCTAGTGAGCGAAAGCTTACCTAATACAGGTAAATCTCCTGTTGAATATTTTCACAGTATTTTTTTCCAATTTCGTCCCTGGTCCTTCCTATTTTTTGTCTAGGGTGGTAGAGACAGGGAGAATGACTTTGCATACTTGGGTGTAATAATAATAGTAATGGTATTGTGATTTTTGTCGTTGGACCTTTCTGTTTTTTTTTTTTCTAGAATGGTAAAGACGGAGAGAATGTCTTGGATATACTTGTGGAGAATCTGGGTCGAATCAACTATGGTCCCCAGCTGATGAGCGAAAGGAAAGGTTGGTACATGTACCTGTATCTCGATGGATGGATAGATAGATGGATGGATGGATGGATAGATGGATGGATGGATGGATGGATGGATGGATGGACGGATAGATAGATTGATGGATGGAAAAGTGGACTACAGTAATGGATGGATGGATGGGTGGATGGATGAATAGATGGATGGGTAAATGGATGGATGGATGGACGGTTGGATGGATAGATAGATGGATGGATAGATGAGTTGATAGACATATAAATAGATTGATAGATAGATACTGTAGGTAGATAGATGGATAGATGGACAGATGGGTAGATGGATGGATAGATAAATGAGTTGATAGGCATAGATAGATAGATTCTGCAGATAGATAATTAGATTCTGTAGGTAGATAGATGGAAAGATGGTTAAATGGATAGATAGATAGTTCAGTTAATAGGTGAATAGATAGATCGATAGATAGATAGAGATAAACACACATATAGACAAATATATTGTTTTGGTCATCATGCTTGTGGCTGAGCTTATTTGCAATGATGTAAAATTCAGTAATGATGGTCATTTTCAAGTTCTATTGTCAGCTTGTTTTGTATTGGAATGGACATTGGATTTGGGGATTATAGGTCATTGAGATTTTTTTTTTTTTCAGGAATCTTGGGAGATGTCATGATCAATGATAAGAAGCAGCTGAAGTGGGAGATGTATCCTCTGGAGTTCAAGAGCCACTTCATGGAGGCGTGAGTATCAGCAAGGATGAGGGTGGTGGAAGGGAGGAGGGTGGGGAGGAGGGGGGGAGGAGGGGGGGAGGAGGGGGGGGAGGAGGGGGGGGAGGAGGGGGGAGGAGGGGGGGAGGAGGGGGGGGAGGAGGGGGGAGGAACAGCTGAAGTGGGAGATGTATCCTCTGGAGTTCAAGAGCCACTTCATGGAGGCGTGAGTATCAGTTAGGATGAGGGTGGTGGAAGGGAGGAGGGTGGGGAGGAGGGGGGGAGGAGGGGGGGAGGAGGGGGGGGAGGAGGGGGGGGAGGAGGGGGGGGAGGAGGGGGGGGGGAGGGGGGGGAGGGGGGCGAGGAACAGCTGAAGTGGGAGA